>JABBOT010000037.1:0-1200000 GCA_016165875.1 Acanthopleura granulata
AAAATAAACCAGACGAACACCAAAAGGAATGAAATTGTTTCCTAGAATAGCGATGGAAGTCAGCTAAAATACGAGAGCGCAAACGAGAAAGAAAAAGGCAAACAATAGATTCAGGGGAAACGGGACGACTGGCAAACTTAGCATCATTTCGTGATAACCAAATACAGAATCTAGCTTCAAATAACAGTAATAAACACAAATCATATTCACTGGAGTTGGCCATACGAGGAAGTATACTGAATATGAAGGAAATACGGTTAAGAGATATGAGTGTGCCAGTTATGCGAAACAACCAACAACTGAGTATGTTACGAATATTCCTCGTATAAGAGCACTTCAGAAACAAATGGTCATTAGTTTCCTTCTCGTTACAAAAATTACAGGTAAAATCAGACGTTACATGACGAGAATGTAATAAGTGATTTGTGGGTAAAACATCATGTGCTAACTTGAAGGCTACGTCTCGAGTGATGGGATCTATAACTTTATTATGTATGGAATTCCAGGTATACTTAAACGCAACAGACGGGAATAAACGAACACAACGGGGAATTTCCTGAACTGAGGTAAGTAACATAGAATAAAAAAATTTGGTCTTCACAGGAGTTTTCCAGTCAAAATTAGGATAGTTCGCCAAAAATTTCCTATAAGCAGACATGGATTCAAGATAAAAGTTTGGTAATAAAATAGAATGTGGCTGGTTGTTATTAACAAAGTTTGGGTTGTGGCGCCGTAGAGAAAATGCTAACCAGTATTTCGTGAAATGCGACCATTTACAACTCCTCTGTCTGATGAAATCTTGTAAATGGCGTAGCCGTAGTGCCTCTAAATACAACTTGAGGTTAACGATAGATAATCCTCCATCCCTAAACGATGAGTAGCAAACTAGTTTGGTTACAGGATAGACATTGTAATTCTTCCACAAAAACCGGTACATCTCTCGTTCCAATTTACAAAGATATACAAATGGGAGCCCAATAATGGTAGCGCCATACATTATCTTACTAAGGGCCGAGACTTTAATTACAGTGCTCTTGCCAAACAAAGATAGAGACTGATTTCTCCATAGATCGAGAGTGGCAAGAAACTTAGTGTAAAATACATCCCAATTTGAATCTGTGACATCCCCTTTCCCGAAAAATATGCCTCCGATCTTTACCACATCGGGCCAGGATATGCCAAACGGATGGTCGGACCGTGTCCGCCACTTCCCCAACCACAACCCTTTTGATTTTTGCTTATTTAATTTAGACCCAGAAGCTTTCCCATACAACTCAAAAAGAAAAAGAACACGATTTATGGACTCTTCTGTTGTACAAAAGCAAGTGGTGTCATCAGCAAAGGCTGAAAGTTTGGCCTCTTCATTTGCACCCGGAATATGTAGCCCTTTAATGTTGGGATCGGCCCGTATCTTAATTGCTAAGGGCTCTAAACAAAGGACATATAGAAGTGGGGATAACCCACAACCCTGTCGCACACTACGAGTGACGGGAAATGGATCTGAGACATATCCATTGACTAAAACTGAACTGTAAACATTGGTGTAAAGCAATTGAACCCATCTACGAAAAGAAACCCCAAATCCAAATTTTTCCAATAGACTGAACATATACTTATGGCTGACTCTATCAAAAGCTTTCTCTTGATCAAGACAGAGGAAAGCACAAGGCAAATTCTTAGAATTAACATAATCAGAAATATTGCGAATTAGGTGCAGGTTATCAAAAATAGAGCGCCCTGGGACAGAACAAGTTTGGTCCATATGAATAATAGACGGTAAGACTAGCTGTAACCGATTTGCTAAAACCTTGGAAATAACTTTATAATCGACATTAAGCAATGATACAGGTCGCCAAAAACGCAAGTTATCAGAATGATTAGGGTCTTTGCATAATAAAGAGATGTAACTAAGTCTCTGTGATGGGGATAGTAAACCTTGGGAATAAGAAATGTTAATTACCGTAACTAAAATATCCCCTAGATCTTCAAAGAAATGTAGATAGAATTCCCTAGTAAGCCCATCGCTCCCGGGAGTTCTATCTGGTTTCATTTGTTTCAGAGCCTCGAGTATTTCTGCCTTACTAATAGGGCCGTCGCAAGTGGAGGACAAGTCCGGGGATAAAACAGGTAAGTCTTGAAGAAACTGATTACACATATCAATATCTATTGGCTCTTCCCATAATAAATCAATGTAAAACTGACGGCATTCGTTTTCTATTTCAGGCTGAGAGCTAACTGGACCAGATTCTGATTGCAGACAGGTAAGTAGCTTTCTTTGTTGTTGTTTAAATTCCCGTTTAAAAAAATAACGAGAGGGCTTTTCCCCGCAAGCTAGAAAATTGGACTTGGCCCGTATTTCATTGCCCCTTAAATCATTTAAATATACAACTTTTAACTGTTGTTTTAAGGCTGTAATCTGGTCCACGTAATCGCCAGGATTAAGACGCTCAGCTTCTACCCAATCCCTATATTTTCTAAAAATTCCATTAATTACTCTCCTTCGCTCCCTCTTATGTTGTTTTCCAAATTCCTTGCACTTATCCCTAATATCTGCTTTAACACCATCCCACCACCCCAAAGTTATTCTCCCGTTACATTTCTTAAGATTAGAATTAATCAAAACCGAAATAGCATCTGAAAAAACTTTATCTTTCATTAGAGCGGAATTGAACTTCCAAAACCCCGGCCCTTTCGTGATACCGGGATTCAAACGCAGGTCTAAAGTGATATATTCATGGTCTGAAAAGGAAGAGGGAGAAATAAAGCAGTCTTTTATATCGCGGCATAAACCCTCAGATATGTAAAAACGATCTATTCGGGAAGCAACCGAATTCCTGTGAAATGTATATGATCTTAAATTTGGATGTAAGCGTCGAAAAATATCTATAAGTTTAAAGTCTTGACACACAGATTTCAACACTTCAAACCCTCCCGACCCGTGATGCGGTACCCCACCCAACTTATCCACATCTAAGTTTTCTACACAATTAAAATCACCTGCTAAAATAATAGGCCTACTGGTCACTAAATGAGGACTAAACGATTCAAAAAAATCCCTACGCTCGGGTGCCGTGTTTGGCGCATAAACAGAAATCAACCTATACTCACAGTCATTAAGTGAAATATCCACCCGTAAAAACCTACCATCATGGTCAAAAAAGAAATCCCCCGTAGAAATATCCCTGGACAAAAGTATCCCCACGCCCCGACTCTGTTGAGAACCGAAACTCCAAAAGGTTTTCCCACCCCATTCCTCTTGCCACAATTCCCTATCTCTCCCTGACGTAATGTAACATTCTTGTACAAACATAATGTCTATACTGTTCTCTTTTGCCCAGGAAAATAACAAATCTCTACGATAATGGGCTCGCAGCCCATTACAATTTATACTAAGTATTCGCAACATAACGCTAACCCTAACAACTTTCTCTCACAGTGAAAAGTCATAGCATAAAAGAACAGCAAGTAAACACACGATGAACAAAGCTGAAACATGCAAAGGCAGAACACACATGTATGCGAAGCAAAATCACCAACGTTTATCCCAATATAAAGCCCATGAGGGGAGTAGTCCGGTAGTCCATTGATCAATCGCAGAGTCCATTTAAGCGGTCCGTGTCGGTGTCGGATAACTACAGCCATCAAGTTGTAGCGTTAGGTATCATCACTAGGGTGAGGGTGGGTTGGGGTGACAAAGCCCTCCCCCTCAGACTCACTTTCAAACATGCATGGTGGGATTGGCGCCGCCTTGGAAGTGGATTTCGATGGTCTCTCCACAGACCGGTCAGCCGAGCGCTTCCTTCTTCTTACTTTCTTCTCAGGATGCTGTAGGGGGGAATCAGGGGAGGTGTCAGTGACAACCTCCCCCTCCTCCATGTCACTGGTGGCGGTGGTTATGTGCACATCTGATACCAAGGAACGGGGCGGCTCTCTCACAACCGTCGCGTAGGTCTTCGCAGATGCACAATCAAATGTGTCATGGCCAAATTCCTCACAAGTGGTACATTTTACAGCAGTACAGGAGCGTGCAATATGGCCGACCTCCCGGCACCGCAGACAGCGAGGTTGGCGGCCCTGTACAGACAGCAAGGCCTGAACACCCTTCACGTGAAGAAGCTGGGGGATAGCGTCCCTGTCCTCGAGGGTACACCGCAGCATTACTCGCATTACTCCGGTCCGTACATGATACAGACCAGGGACAACACTACACTCCGGCACGATGGAGACAACCTCACCGAATTGCTCGAAAGCTCGGTGTAGAAGTTCAACCTTATATTCGTAAGGCAAGCGAAACACTCTTACGGTACAGATGTCACTGTCACAAGGGTAAACCCTCATCACGCCTTTGCCGTCGTCCAAAGGCAAGGAACCTTTTGTTACAAGGCGCAAGGCCATCTCACGGGTTGTGAAAGTAACTTTCCACTGATTACGAATGCCAGTGGGAGTTATCGCCTCCAACTGTCTCAGGTCAGCAAAGAATTTCAGCGGCTGAACCAGACCTTCCCGTCCAACATATCCTGGTGTGGATAAAATCACACTCCTGTTCAAAATGTCAACATTTATGTGGTCGTTGGCAGCCATCACGCAAAAATTCTCAAAAGGCAAAGAAAACAGCAAAGTCTTACCAAGAAAAAATCCTTGTAGAAAGTCCCTGGTCACATGGTAGCTGTCCTCACCATTCATCCAACGACGAAAGATTTATGCGTTGATTTGAAGAGAAACCAGAGATCTCTCTCTTTTTCTTAATGTTCGTCTCCATTTCTACTGAACGTACATCAACCATGACGTCTAGGTCAGTACGGTGTTCCGAACGGCAGTGCAGCACCTTGCCATACGGTTTCAGTTTGTCGACAATACCACCATCTGTGATGAAGTACGGCACCCAGTGCAGCCTCACAGAAATAATCCTCTTAAGGTATGGCGCAACCAGAAAACATACGCCGTTAGAATGCAGGACCCGCTCTGAAAGAACACGATCACACTCTTCCACAGTATTGAAGGCTGCGAAGTACTGCTTTGCTCCCCTCAGGTATCCAAAAGCTACGATTGTTCCTTTTGAAAACAGTCCACAAAAACATCTGCAAGCATCAAAATGTTCTGGGAAAGGTCCATCCACCGAAATCTTCACTGTACGCCGGAGGCGTTCTTTACTTATGGCCATCCTGAAAATTGAAATTCTACTTTTGCCCCGCCGGATGTCCACCAGGAAGCTGGCACCGGCGGGAACACAACGCCAGCGACACGGTTTCAAAAAAATCCCCAAAAACCAGACACCAAAGGCGAAAGATTTATGCGTGGATTTGAAGAGAAACCAGAGTTCCTTTCTAGATTTCTGGGCCGCTTTATGAAGAATTATTCTGGGTTTCAATTTGAGAAATTGTCCCGAGTGATCAGGACGACAAAAAATAGTCTATAGACTCATTATCATGTTCCTCCCCACGGAAATCTTTTTTTTTTTTTTTTTTTTTCGATAAAATGTTGAATTTATTTACAGTAAAATATACATGAAAAGACATGTATACAATATGAAAACATGACAAAATGTAAATGTATTGTTACAATGGAAAGTAGGCGTTGAGTTTCAAGTTGCTAACCTGGAAGATATCTCTGCAGAGTTTACATGACGTAAGTATAATGTCAGTAAAAATCCTCTACTTTAACGTATTGACGGTATTTTGTGTTTTTTTCTGTTGTTACAGTTTGTGACTGACTATTCTTGTTCATATTTTCGAGTACACGATGTACTATTACAGGATAGGTACAGGTGAGCAGTGTTGTTTTAAAGTTTCTTAATCAAAAAGAAACTCCACTCGTTCGTTACGAATAATACAAAATAAACCAGACGAACACCAAAAGGAATGAAATTGTTTCCTAGAATAGCGATGGAAGTCAGCTAAAATACGAGAGCGCAAACGAGAAAGAAAAAGGCAAACAATAGATTCAGGGGAAACGGGACGACTGGCAAACTTAGCATCATTTCGTGATAACCAAATACAGAATCTAGCTTCAAATAACAGTAATAAACACAAATCATATTCACTGGAGTTGGCCATACGAGGAAGTATACTGAATATGAAGGAAATACGGTTAAGAGATATGGGTGTGTCAGTTATGCGAAACAACCAACAACTGAGTATGTTACGAATATTCCTCGTATAAGAGCACTTCAGAAACAAATGGTCATTAGTTTCCTTCTCGTTACAAAAATTACAGGTAAAATCAGACGTTACATGACGAGAATATAATAAGTGATTTGTGGGTAAAACATCATGTGCTAACTTGAAGGCTACGTCTCGAGTGATGGGATCTATAACTTTATTATGTATGGAATTCCAGGTATATTTAAACGCAACAGACGGGAATAAACGAACACAACGGGGAATTTCCTGAACTGAGGTAAGTAACATAGAATAAAAAAATTTGGTCTTCACAGGAGTTTTCCAGTCAAAATTAGGATAGTTCGCCAAAAATTTCCTATAAGCAGACATGGATTCAAGATAAAAGTTTGGTAATAAAATAGAATGTGGCTGGTTGTTATTAACAAGGTTTGGGTTGTGGCGCCGTAGAGAAAATGCTAACCAGTATTTCGTGAAATGCGACCATTTACAACTCCTCTGTCTGATGAAATCTTGTAAATGGCGTAGCCGTAGTGCCTCTAAATACAACTTGAGGTTAACGATAGATAATCCTCCATCCCTAAACGATGAGTAGCAAACTAGTTTGGTTACAGGATAGACATTGTAATTCTTCCACAAAAACCGGTACATCTCTCGTTCCAATTTACAAAGATATACAAATGGGAGCCCAATAATGGTAGCTCCATACATTATCTTACTAAGGGCCGAGACTTTAATTACAGTGCTCTTGCCAAACAAAGATAGAGACTGATTTCTCCATAGATCGAGAGTGGCAAGAAACTTAGTGTAAAATACATCCCAATTTGAATCTGTGACATCCCCTTTCCCGAAAAATATGCCTCCGATCTTTACCACATCGGGCCAGGATATGCCAAACGGATGGTCGGACCGTGTCCGCCACTTCCCCAACCACAACCCTTTTGATTTTTGCTTATTTAATTTAGACCCAGAAGCTTTCCCATACAACTCAAAAAGAAAAAGAACACGATTTATGGACTCTTCTGTTGTACAAAAGCAAGTGGTGTCATCAGCAAAGGCTGAAAGTTTGGCCTCTTCATTTGCACCCGGAATATGTAGCCCTTTAATGTTGGGATCGGCCCGTATCTTAATTGCTAAGGGCTCTAAACAAAGGACATATAGAAGTGGGGATAACCCACAACCCTGTCGCACACTACGAGTGACGGGAAATGGATCTGAGACATATCCATTGACTAAAACTGAACTGTAAACATTGGTGTAAAGCAATTCAACCCATCTACGAAAAGAAACCCCAAATCCAAATTTTTCCAACAGACTGAACATATACTTATGGCTGACTCTATCAAAAGCTTTCTCTTGATCAAGACAGAGGAAAGCACAAGGCAAATTCTTAGAATTAACATAATCAGAAATATTGCGAATTAGGTGCAGGTTATCAAAAATAGAGCGCCCTGGGACAGAACAAGTTTGGTCCATATGAATAATAGACGGTAAGGCTAGCTGTAACCGATTTGCTAAAACCTTGGAAATAACTTTATAATCAACATTAAGCAATGATACAGGTCGCCAAAAACGCAAGTTATCAGAATGATTAGGGTCTTTGCATAATAAAGAGATATAACTAAGTCTCTGTGATGGGGATAGTAAACCTTGGGAATAAGAAATGTTAATTACAGTAACTAAAATATCCCCTAGATCTTCAAAGAAATGTAGATAGAATTCCCTAGTAAGCCCATCGCTCCCGGGAGTTCTATCTGGTTTCATTTGTTTCAGAGCCTCGAGTATTTCTGCCTTACTAATAGGGCCGTCGCAAGTGGAGGACAAGTCCGGGGATAAAGCAGGTAAGTCTTGAAGAAACTGATTACACATATCAATATCTATTGGCTCTTCCGATAATAAATCAATGTAAAACTGACGACATTCGTTTTCTATTTCAGGCTGAGAGCTAACTGGACCCGATTCTGATTGCAGACAGGTAAGTAGCTTTCTTTGTTGTTGTTTAAATTCCCGTTTAAAAAAATAACGAGAGGGCTTTTCCCCGCAAGCTAGAAAATTGGACTTGGCCCGTATTTCATTGCCCCTTAAATCATTTAAATATACAACTTTTAACTGTTGTTTTAAGGCTGTAATCTGGTCCACGTAATCGCCAGGATTAAGACGCTCAGCTTCTACCAAATCCCTATATTTTCTAAAAATTCCATTAATTACTCTCCTTCGCTCCCTCTTATGTTGTTTTCCAAATTCCTTGCACTTATCCCTAATATCTGCTTTAACACCATCCCACCACCCCAAAGTTATTCTCCCGTTACATTTCTTAAGATTAGAATTAATCAAAACCGAAATAGCATCTGAAAAAACTTTATCTTTCAGTAGAGCGGACTTGAACTTCCAAAACCCCGGCCCTTTCGTGATACCGGGATTCAAACGCAGGTCTAAAGTGATATATTCATGGTCTGAAAAGGAAGAGGGAGAAATAAAGCAGTCTTTTATATCGCGGCATAAACCCTCAGATATGTAAAAACGATCTATTCGGGAAGCAACCGAATTCCTGTGAAATGTATATGATCTTAAATTTGGATGTAAGCGTCGAAAAATATCTATAAGTTTAAAGTCTTGACACACAGATTTCAACACTTCAAACCCTCCCGACCCGTGATGCGGTACCCCACCCAACTTATCCACATCTAAGTTTTCTACACAATTAAAATCACCTGCTAAAATAATAGGCCTACTGGTCACTAAATGAGGACTAAACGATTCAAAAAAATCCCTACGCTCGGGTGCCGTGTTTGGCGCATAAACAGAAATCAACCTATACTCACAGTCATTAAGTGAAATATCCACCCGTAAAAACCTACCATCATGGTCAAAAAAGAAATCCCCCGTAGAAATATCCCTGGACAAAAGTATCCCCACGCCCCGACTCTGTTGAGAACCGAAACTCCAAAAGGTTTTCCCACCCCATTCCTCTTGCCACAATTCCCTATCTCTGCCTGACGTAATGTAACATTCTTGTACAAACATAATGTCTATACTGTTCTGTTTTGCCCAGGAAAATAACAAATCTCTACGATAATGGGCTCGCAGCCCATTACAATTTATACTAAGTATTCGCAACATAACGCTAACTCTAACAACTTTCTCTCACAGTGAAAAGTCATAGCATAAAAGAACAGCAAGTAAACACACGATGAACAAAGCTGAAACATGCAAAGGCAGAACACACATGTATGCGAAGCAAAATCACCAACGTTTATCCCAATATAAAGCCCATGAGGGGAGTAGTCCCGTAGTCCATTGATCAATCGCAGAGTCCATTTAAGCGGTCCGTGTCGGTGTCGGATAACTACAGCCATCAAGTTGTAGCGTTAGGTATCATCACTAGGGTGAGGGTGGGTTGGGGTGACAAAGCCCTCCCCCTCAGACTCACTTTCAAACATGCATGGTGGAATTGGCGCCGCCTTGGAAGTGGATTTCGATGGTCTCTCCACAGACCGGTCAGCCGAGCGCTTCCTTCTTCTTACTTTCTTCTCAGGATGCTGTAGGGGGGAATCAGGGGAGGTGTCAGTGACAACCTCCCCCTCCTCCATGTCACTGGTGGCGGTGGTTATGTGCACATCTGATACCAAGGAACGGGGCGGCTCTCTCACAACCGTCGCGTAGGTCTCCGCAGATGCACAATCAAATGTGTCATGACCAAACTCCTCACAAGTGGTACATTTTACAGCAGTACACGAGCGTGCAATATGGCCGACCTCCCGGCACCGCAGACAGCGAGGTTGGCGGCCCTGTAGAGACAGCAAGGCCTGAACACCCTTCACGTGAAGAAGCTGGGGGATAGCGTCCCTGTCCTCGAGGGTACACCGCAGCATTACTCGCATTACTCCGGTCCGTACATGATACAGACCAGGGACAACACTACACTCCGGCACGATGGAGACAACCTCACCGAATTGCTCGAAAGCTCGGTGTAGAAGTTCAACCTTATATTCGTAAGGCAAGCGAAACACTCTTACGGTACAGATGTCACTGTCACAAGGGTAAACCCTCATCACGCCTTTGCCGTCGTCCAAAGGCAAGGAACCTTTTGTTACAAGGCGCAAGGCCATCTCACGGGTTGTGAAAGTAACTTTCCACTGATTACGAATGCCAGTGGGAGTTATCGCCTCCAACTGTCTCAGGTCAGCAAAGAATTTCAGCGGCTGAACCAGACCTTCCCGTCCAACATATCCTGGTGTGGATAAAATCACACTCCTGTTCAAAATGTCAACATTTATGTGGTCGTTGGCAGCCATCACGCAAAAATTCTCAAAAGGCAAAGAAAACAGCAAAGTCTTACCAAGAAAAAATCCTTGTAGAAAGTCCCTGGTCACATGGTAGCTGTCCTCACCATTCATCCAACGACGAAAGATTTATGCGTTGATTTGAAGAGAAACCAGAGTTCTCTCTCTTTTTCTTAATGTTCGTCTCCATTTCTACTGAACGTACATCAACCATGACGTCTAGGTCAGTACTGTGTTCCGAACGGCAGTGCAGCACCTTGCCATACGGTTTCAGTTTGTCAACAATACCACCATCTGTGATGAAGTACGGCACCCAGTGCAGCCTCACAGAAATAATCCTCTTAAAGTATGGCGCAACCAGAAAACATACGCCGTTAGAATGCAGGAGCCGCTCTGAAAGAACACGATCACACTCTTCCACAGTATTGAAGGCTGCGAAGTACTGCTTTGCTCCCCTCAGGTATCCAAAAGCTACGATTGTTCCTTTTGAAAACAGTCCACAAAAACATCTGCAAGCATCAAAATGTTCTGGGAAAGGTCCATCCACCGAAATCTTCACTGTACGCCGGAGGCGTTCTTTACTTATGGCCATCCTGAAAATTGAAATTCTACTTTTGCCCCGCCGGATGTCCACCAGGAAGCTGGCACCGGCGGGAACACAACGCCAGCGACACGGTTTCAAAAAAATCCCCAAAAACCAGACACCAAAGGCGAAAGATTTATGCGTGGATTTGAAGAGATACCAAACTATCCTTAACACCTAAGATTTCTGGGCCGCTTTATGAAGAATAATTCTGTTTTTCAATTTGAGAAATTGTCCCGAGTGATCGGGACGACAAAAAATAGTCTATAGACTCATTAGCATGTTCCTCCCCACGGAAATCTTTAGTAAAAGGCGAAAGATTTATGCGTGGATTTGAAGAGAAACCAGAGTTACTGCTGCAATGCACCCGCTCTAATACCTATCTACCCGGTCGCTGGACGCCATGGGGGATTTTCTATGCGCATCAACTACGTACATAGGTCAATTCGCTGGCAATTCTTTTCCCCTTCACATGAAAATGCGACGGAGACGGACGCATGTTAACCTTGTTTCTAAGGACGGCGTTTCGGCTGAAGTACGGAAGCTGGTACGGCGTCTGTCTGTGACGTCGTGTGATTTGATACACATGTACGTCGTCCTTGGTAACGTGCCGACTCCGCCCAACGACTGACTCAGGTTTTCATGTCATTCCCTGGCCTTTGAGCAAACAAGCAGCTTGAAATGGGACAAAACTTTCACAGCTGCATGTGTACAGTTAGAAGTTGGTTTAACTCCTCGACTACTGCTTGCATCCAAGGCAACTAACACTGTTATAGGCCAAAACTATCCTTAACACCTAAGATTTCTGGGCCGCTTTATGAAGAATAATTCTGTTTTTCAATTTGAGAAATTGTCCCGAGTGATCGGGACGACAAAAAATAGTCTATAGACTCATTAGCATGTTCCTCCCCACGGAAATCTTTAGTAAAAGGCGAAATTTTTTTTTCTCTTTATTAAAACGTTTATTCAGGCGATAGGGATAATATATACAAATATACAATTAAAATGTATTACCCATTCACCTTAAATAGACCAAGAAGGGATAAAATGGAAATATAATAAACAGATATTTACATTATAGACTATGAAGGGAAAGCAATAAATAAATTTTGAATTACGGTGGGAGAAACGCAAACAACAGGTATGATGCAACGGGAGAAAGAAAGAGCAAGCTTACATGGAGTAAAAAACAGCACCGAAAGACATGCAAGGGCAATAATTAATGAGGACTTATCATATATATAACACAGAACTATAGAATATACACGGGCGAAAGAGTACAAACATGCGCATGTAAAACAGCAAGCAAAGCGAGATACAATAACAATACAATACAAAACATTCAATTTGACGACAAAATTAAAACAACAATACATCAATAAATAATTAAACAACCATTCTCAACGCGACATAGAACATTACTAACACACCAATGGGAAATGAAAACTAGACGAGGGAGGCGGCGAAAATCAACACGAATACGACATCTAACAGAATTACGAAAACAGGAAAGTACAGATTTAACAGAAAACACAGCTTTATGGTACTTACATTGGTTGCGGATTTTCCAAATGGAATATTTCAACTCTGATAACAAATAAATAAACAGCCGATTAATAAACCTGTTTGAGTGATAGTTAAACTTAAGAAAACGAACAACTTCATGCGTAACAACGACAGGGACAGAAGAAATGGCATCAAACAAAGATTCAAAATAACGCCAAATGGAACGGACACTGGGACAAAAGAGAAACAAATGGTCCAAAGTTTCATCATGACGTTTACAAAAATAGCATTTAATGGGGCGAGCCCATCTACAAATCTTCTTCAAAAAGGCATTCGTACAAAGGATGAAATTAACGCATTTAAAATGAAAATCTCTAACAGAGTTACAAAGAATATCAGAATTAATATTTCGCCAAACAGGATCAAAGTCATAACCAGGAAAAGAACGGTAAATTTTATTCGGAACGCAAATATCGTTAACTAAAATGTTATACAAAGATTTGCAGGTGGCAGAGGAATAAGTCAACAGATGAATGTAATACACGAAAGCCGTTGAAAGCAAGCATAACTTGTCGATAAAATAAAGGAACAAACCCAGAATGCGGGATTAAATTGGAAGCCATGGCAGGACATAAAGAGCGCAGTGACATGCCCACCCAATATACTGCAAAATACACCCAATTAGGACAATAATCAGAATTATACAATGTTAACATCCTTTTGATATGCAATAAATAAAACGATTTTATTTTACATCTTATGGAAACTAACTTGAACCCACCTCTACTAACTGGTCTGTATAACACTTCCCGACGTAACCCCTCATGTCCACCCCAAAAGAAAGAAAACTCTAACTGTTCAAATTCCTTAATATAATGGTTGTTTATTGGTACAAGGTTGGCTACGTACCACAACTTGCTGAAAGCTAAACTATGTATTAAAATGGCTTTACCCCGAAACGAGAAATCCCTCCTCTTCCACATGTTAAATAAATTACTTAGTTTCTTAAAAATCCCACCCCAATTTTCAGTGTACAAGTTCCCCACGCCCTCTGATCCAAGATAAACACCCAAAAACTTATGACAATTCTCCACCCAAGAGATTCCAAAAGGAGTATCGGTACAGTTAGCCCAAAGACCAACCCATAGAGCTTTTGTTTTTAACATATTAACCTTAGAACCGGAAGCCCTCTCAAACAATTTACATAAATTTAAAATCTTAACTATAGACAATCTAGTGGTGACCATACAGGACATATCGTCTGCGAAAGCAGACACTTTCACATCATTTTTACACCCGGGGGGTTTAACCCCTTTAATGTCATTATCAGACCGAAGTTTACATAATAAAGGTTCTAAGGATAAAACATATAAAAGTGGACTTAAGGGGCAGCCCTGGTGGACACCGCGGGACAAGGGGAACTCATCAGAGAGAAAACCATTAACTAAAACTGAAGCAGAAGCATCATTATATAGTAACTTAATCCAAGAAATGAACTGAGGACCAAAATTAAAACTTTTTAAAACACGGAATAAATAATAATGGTTGACGCGATCAAAAGCTTTCTCATTGTCGATACTTAAGAAGATTCCTCCAATGTGCTTTTGATCTAAATAATCGATAACGGAACGTAATAAATGAACATTGTCATAAATAGAACGACCGGGGATGGAACACGTTTGGTCAAAATGAACGATAGAAGACATAACTGAACGTAAACGATTGCAAAGAACTTTAGAAATAATCTTGTAATCAACATTAAGCAAGGATATCGGCCTCCAGAACTTGAGGTTGTCTGCACAGTCTTTATCCTTACAGATAAGGGTAATATAAGAAAGCAACTGAGAAGACGAAAGAGAATGATTGAAGAAACAAGTGTTAGCATAAGTAACGAAATCAGGAATAATCAAATCAAAGAAAGTGGCATAAAACTCCTTTGGTAATCCATCAGAGCCAGGAGAACTAAAATTGTTCATAGAGACAATGGCATTTTTAACTTCATTTACAGTTATAGGGCCCTCAAGGGACTCCTTTTCATCTTCTGATAACTTGGGTAAATCATTTAGGAAAAATTCAATATGTGTATCTGAAACATCTTCAGAAGAGAATAAATCAGAATAGAAATCTTTAGTATTAGATACAATCTCATCTGTGGCGGTAATCTTACTTCCATTAACAGTTAAGAAATCAATATGCTTCTTTTTAGCTTGGGATCTGACCTTTGAGAAAAAATATGAAGAAGGCTTGTCATCATAATTAAAATCTTTAACTTTCGCCCGGATCTTAGCACCTTCTCTATAGGCCTCTAGAAGGGCGTTAACCTGATTTTTGAGATCCGAAATGTAAGGTGAATTAGGGGCAGAAGATTGAAGGGATTGGATTTTCTTACGTAACGCGAATACATCTGCAGATCTCTCGCGTGCAAGACGAACGCTGTGATGAATAATCAGTCGCTTAAACTCAGCCTTGCACTCTTCCCACCAGGCATGAGAGAAATCCGCAGTGGCCTTTAACACAGTAAACAAATCTTGCATGTCTTCAATCAAAAGTGGGTCTTTCAGAACAGAAACATTACAATGCCAATATCCCGGACCCAGTTTTACAGAAGGAAGGTTAGCCAGTTTTAAATTGACAAAGCTGTGGTCAGAAAGACTACAGGGGCAAATGGACACATCAGATATATTATTTACTAAGGAAGAGGAAATGAAAATTCTATCTAGCAAACAAGAGATCCCGGCATTGGACCAGGAAGAAGCAGGGACAGCAGGGTAAGTATACCGGTAAGTATCAATTAAATTATAATCAGAACACATATTTTTGACAATGTCTGAACCAACCAGCCCTCTATTTAAATTCCCACCCCTTTTGTCTATATCAACATCGAAAACACAATTAAAATCCCCAGCCATAATAATTGATCTCCCCGTAGATAGAAAATCAGATACAGAATGCAAAAATTCTTTACGTAAGGATTCATTGTTGGGTGCATAAACACAAAGCAATCGATAACAGTGGTTATTAATTTTACAGTCAACATACAAAAACCTCCCCTCAGTATCCCGGTATGTCTTTTCTACTTCTACGGATAAATTATGATGAAAAAGTATTCCCACCCCACAATAATTTGGCAAGCCAAAGCTGAAAATACATTCCCCACCCCAATCGGACTTCCATGTTTCATATGCTAAATCTGAAGATAAATGTGTTTCTTGCAGAAAAACAATATCATATTTTAACAGTTTACAAGACAAGAACAAATCTTGACGCTTAGTATCAGAAACTAAACCATGGCAATTTAAAGTAGTAAGAGAGAGAGCCATAATAGAAAGCAAGCACAAATAACAAACATATTAAAGCGAGCCATAGTGGCTTAACAGAGGGTAAGCTAAACATGGTAAGCAACAAACGTATTTCCAAAGAGAGAAAGTGAAAGTATTACTCACCCTCTGACGGCCAGGTAATCCAAGAAAACACCAATCCAAGACGGCCTGGCAGAAGAAAGAGCAGAGTCCAAAAGAATAGTCCTTAGGCGGTTCCATGGTCATTATCTTTAAAGAAAAACAGGTCCCAATCACAATGTCAAGCATAGTCCGTAGGTACATCCATGTCTTCCGAGTCCGAAGGCTCCTCCACTCTGGGGTTTTTCCGCGGTGCCGGATCCCCGTTTTCCATGGGCCTGTCCCGCTTGGAACCCGGCTCGCGGACCGGGGAACCCACTGGGGATTCCACACTGGATGGCGAACTCCCCATCAACATGCCCACAGTCGAGAAGATATCCTTTGTGGACATGTCTTCCCAGACGAGGGGTGACGAGGGCGCGCCTTGTTTCTCCTCCCTGGGGACAACTTCTGGACCCGTTTGGACCACCGACTCGTTGGCGGAGTCGGTGCAAGCCAAACCTTCCGTAACGGCAGCTCCGGAAGACCGGAGAGGATCTGCCACATCCCCTCCCTCCAGAGCTCTCTCCAAAGGCGAGTCTCTCCTCTGCGGGAGCGGGGGATCTGCCACCTCCCCCTCCTCGAGTGCCACAGCCGGTGCTGAATCAACAGGCCGCGATGGAGGAGGGCCTGCCACCCCCTCCTCCTCTGGTGCCTCCCTCTCTGAATCTCCATCGGACTGCACCGGGGAGGGATCTGCCACCTCCCTCCCCTCAAGAGCCTCGCCGTCGCTCTCCTGAGACGCCACCTCCTTCTGTCTCGTTCTCCGGAAAAGCTTGCTCGACCAGTTTTCCGGAGGACATCCCTTGGCCTCTGTGTGCAGCTGGTTGCACTTGCTGCAGAAGTGGACCTCGCATTGACGGCGCACATGGCCGACCTCTCCGCACTTCAGACACTTGGGCTGTCGCCCCTTGATGGTGACGAGAACCGGGCATCCCTCAATGGTTAGCATATAAGGGATTCTCTCCAGCTCCATAATGTTCGTCTCCATTTCTACTGAACGTACATCAACCATGACGTCTAGGTCAGTACGGTGTTCCGAACGGCAGTGCAGCACCTTGCCATACGGTTTCAGTTTGTCAACAATACCACCATCTGTGATGAAGTACGGCACCCAGTGCAGCCTCACAGAAATAATCCTCTTAAAGTAGGGCGCAACCAGAAAACATACGCCGTTAGAATGCAGGACCCGATCTGAAAGAACACGATCACACTCTTCCACAGTATTGAAGGCTGCGAAGTACTGCTTTGCTCCCCTCAGGTATCCAAAAGCTACGATTGTTCCTTTTGAGAACAGTCCACAAAAAGATCTGCAAGCATCAAAATGTTCTGGGAAAGGTCCATCCACCGAAATCTTCACTGTACGCCGGAGGCGTTCTTTACTTATGGCCATCCTGAAAATTGAAATTCTACTTTTGCCCCGCCGGGTGTCCACCAGGAAGCTGGCACCGGCGGGAACACAACGCCAGCGACACGGTTTCAAAAAAATCCCCAAAAAACCAGACACCAAAGGCGAAAGATTTATGCGTGGATTTGAAGAGAAACCAGAGTTACTGCTGCAATGCACCCGCTCTAATACCTATCTACCCGGTCGCTGGACGCCATGGGGGATTTTCTATGCGCATCAACTACGAACATAGTTGAATTGGATAGCAATTCTTTTCCCCTCCACATGAAAATGCCACGGAGACGAACGCACGTTAACCTTGTTTCTAAGGACGGCGTTGCGGCTGAAGTACGGAAGCTGGTACGGCGTCTGTCTGTGACGTCGTGTCATTTGATACACATGTGCGTCGTCCTTGGTAACGTGCCGACTCCGCCCAACGACTGACTCAGGTTTTCATGTCATTCCCTGGCCTTTGAGCAAACAAGCAGCTTGAAATGGGACAAAACTTTCACAGCTGAATGTATACAGCCTGCATGCAAAGTAACTAACACTGTTATATTGGAAAACTATATTTCACACTTAAGATTTGTGCGCCGCTAAATGAAGAATAATTCTATTTTTCAATTTGAGAAATTGTCCCGAGTGATCGGGACGACAAAAAATAGTCTATAGACTCATTAGCATGTTCCTCCCCACGGAAATCTTTAGTAAAAGGCGAAATTTTTTTTTTTTCTTTAATAAAACGTTTATTAAGGCGATAGGGATAATATATACAAATATACAATTAAAATGTATTACCCATTAACCTTAAATAAACCAAGAAAGGATAAAATGGATATAACAGATATTTACATTATAAAACAAAAGAATATCAAAGGTAAGCAATAAATGAATTTTGAATTACGGTGGAAGAAACGCAAACAAGATGTATGATGCAACGGGAGAAAGAAAGAGCAAGCTTACATGGAATAAAAAACAGCACCGAAAGACATGCAAAAGCAACAATTAATGGGGACTTATCATATATATAACATAGAACTATAGAATATATACAGGCGAAAGAGTACAAGCATCCGCATGTAAAAGACCAAGCAAAGCGATGTACAATAACAATACAATACAAAACATTCAATTTGACGACAACATTAAAACAACAATACATCAATAAATAATTAAACAACCATTCTCAACGCGACATAGAACATTACTAACACACCATTGGGAAATGAAAACTAGACGAGGGAGGCGGCGAAAATCAACACGAATACGACATCTAACAGAATTACGAAAACAGGAAAGTACAGATTTAACAGAAAACACAGCTTTATGGTACTTACATTGGTTGCGGATTTTCCAAATGGAATATTTCAACTCTGATAACAAATAAATAAACAGCCGATTAATAAACCTGTTTGAGTGATAGTTAAACTTAAGAAAACGAACAACTTCATGCGTAACAACGACAGGGACAGAAGAAATGGCATCAAACAAGGATTCAAAATAACGCCAAATGGAACGGACACTGGGACAAAAGAAAAACAAATGGTCCAAAGTTTCGTCATGACGTTTACAAAAATAGCACTTAATGGGGCGAGCCCATCTACAAATCTTCTTCAAAAAGGCATTCGTACAAAGGATGAAATTAACGCATTTAAAATGAAAATCTCTAACAGAGTTACAAAGAATATCACAATTAATATTTCGCCAAACAGGATCAAAGTCATAACCAGGAAAAGAACGGTAAATTTTATTCGGAACGCAAATATCGTTAACTAAAATATTATACAAAGATTTGCAGGTGGCGGAGAATAAGTCAACAGATGAATGTAATACACGAAAGCCTTTGAAAGCAAGCATAACTTGTCGATAAAATAAAGGAACAAACCCAGAATGCGGGATTAAATTGGAAGCCATGGCAGGACATAAAGAGCGCAGTGACATGCCCACCCAATATACTGCAAAATACACCCAATTGGGACAATAATCAGAATTATACAATGTTAACATCCTCTTGATATGCAATAAATAAAACGATTTTATTTTACATCTTATGGAAACTAACTTGAACCCACCTCTACTAACTGGTCTGTATAACACTTCCCGACGTAACCCCTCATGTCCACCCCAAAAGAAAGAAAACTCTAACTGTTCAAATTCCTTAATATAATGGTTGTTTATTGGTACAAGGTTGGCTACGTACCACAACTTGCTGAAAGCTAAACTATGTATTAAAATGGCTTTACCCCGAAACGAGAAATCCCTCCTCTTCCACATGTTAAATAAATTACTTAGTTTCTTAAAAATCCCACCCCAATTTTCAGTGTACAAGTTCCCCACGCCCTCTGATCCAAGATAAACACCCAAAAACTTATGACAATTCTCCACCCAAGAGATTCCAAAAGGAGTATCGGTACAGTTAGCCCAAAGACCAACCCATAGACCTTTTGTTTTTAACATGTTAACCTTAGAACCGGAAGCCCTCTCAAACAATTTACATAAATTTAAAATCTTAACTATAGACAATCTAGTGGTGACCATACAGGACATATCGTCTGCGAAAGCAGACACTTTCACATCATTTTTACACCCGGGGGGTTTAACCCCTTTAATGTCATTATCAGACCGAAGTTTACATAATAAAGGTTCCAAGGATAAAACATATAAAAGTGGACTTAAGGGGCAGCCCTGGTGGACACCGCGGGACAAGGGGAACTCATCAGAGAGAAAACCATTAACTAACACTGAAGCAGAAGCATCATTATATAGTAACTTAATCCAAGAAATGAACTGAGGACCAAAATTAAAACTTTCTAAAACACGGAATAAATAATAATGGTTGACGCGATCAAAAGCTTTCTCATTGTCGATACTTAAGAAGATTCCTCCAATGTGCTTTTGATCTAAATAATCGATAACGGAACGTAATAAGTGAACATTGTCATAAATAGAACGACCGGGGATGGAACACGTTTGGTCAAAATGAACGATAGAAGACATAACTGAACGTAAACGATTGCAAAGAACTTTAGAAATAATCTTGTAATCAACATTAAGCAAGGATATCGGCCGCCAGAACTTGAGGTTGTCTGCACGGTCTTTATCCTTACAGATAAGGGTAATATAAGAAAGCAACTGAGAAGACGAAAGAGAATGATTGAAGAAACAAGTGTTAGCATAAGTAACGAAATCAGGAATAATCAAATCAAAGAAAGTGGCATAAAACTCCTTTGGTAATCCATCAGAGCCAGGAGAACTAAAATTGTTCATAGAGACAATGGCATTTTTAACTTCATTTACAGTTATAGGGCCCTCAAGGGACTCCTTTTCATCTTCTGATAACTTGGGTAAATCATTTAGGAAAAATTCAATATGTGTATCTGAAACATCTTCAGAAGAAAATAAATCAGAATAGAAATCTTTAGTATTAGATACAATCTCATCTGTGGCGGTAATCTTACTTCCATTAACAGTTAAGAAATCAATATGCTTCTTTTTAGCTTGGGATCTGACCTTTGAGAAAAAATATGAAGAAGGCTTGTCATCATAATTAAAATCTTTAACTTTCGCCCGGATCTTAGCACCTTCTCTATAGGCCTCTAGAAGGGCCTTAACCTGATTTTTGAGATCCGAAATGTAAGGTGAATTAGGGGCAGAAGATTGAAGGGATTGGATTTTCTTACGTAACGCGAATACATCTGCACATCTCTCGCGTGCAAGACGAACGCTGTGATGAATAATCAGTCGTTTAAACTCAGCCTTGCACTCTTCCCACCAGGCATGAGAGAAATCCGCAGTGGCCTTTAACACAGTAAACAAATCTTGCATGTCTTCAATCAAAAGGGGGTCTTTCAGAACAGAAACATTACAATGCCAATATCCCGGACCCAGTTTTACAGAAGGAAGGTTAGCCAGTTTTAAATTGACAAAGCTGTGGTCAGAAAGACTACAGGGGGAAATGGACACATCAGATATATTATTTACTAAGGAAGAGGAAATGAAAATTCTATCTAGCAAACAAGAGATCCCGGCATTGGACCAGGGAGAAGCAGGGACAGCAGGGTAAGTATACCGGTAAGTATCAATTAAATTACAATCAGAACACATATTTTTGACAATGTCTGAACCAACCAGCCCTCTATTTAAATTCCCACCCCTTTTATCTATATCAACATCGAAAACACAATTAAAATCCCCAGCCATAATAATTGATCTCCCCGTAGATAGAAAATCAGATACAGAATGCAAAAATTCTTTACGTAAGGATTCATTGTTGGGTGCCTAAACACAAAGCAATCGATAACAGTGGTTATTAATTTTACAGTCAACATACAAAAACCTCCCCTCAGTATTCCGGTATGTCTTCTTTACTTCTAGGGATAAATTATGATGAAAAAGTATTCCCACCCCACAAGAATTTGGCAAGCCAAATTTGAAAATACATTCCCCACCCCAATCGGGCTTCCATGTTTCATATGCTAAATCTGAAGATAAATGCGTTTCTTGCAGAAAAACAATATCATATTTTAACAGTTTACAAGACAAGAACAAATCTTGACGCTTTGTACCAGAGGCTAAACCATGGCAATTTAAAGTAGTAAGAGAGAGGATCATAACAGAAGCCAAGCAAAAATAACAAACATATTAAAGCGAGCCATAGTGGGTTAACAGTGGGTAAGCTAAACATGATAAGCAACAAACGTATTTCCAAACAGAGAAAGTGAAAGTATTACTCACCCTCTGACGGCCAGGTAATCCAAGAAAAAGCACACAAAACACATTACACCCATAAGGGTTTAAAGTCCGTGGACATGTCCGAATCATCAACCCGATGATCACTAGAGTCCAAATCGCAAGGCAGAACACGTAATCCAGGGGCATAGCAAGAGTTGTCTCCATCATGAGGGTGAAAAGTCCGGACGCGCACACTTGGAGGGTTTTTCGCCTGGGTAACCAGTAGACCCTTCAGAGTCCGAACGATGCCTGCACGCTGGGGGATTCCCCTCAACGTTGAAATCCATATAAGGACCTGGGCCCGACACCGACGAAGACGATTCTGGGGACTGCACAGTAGCTAACCTAGCACTGATCACCGAGTAGTTACCTGTACTCCATAAGCTCTTGCACTGCTCATTAGCTTCAGCACCTGAAACTTCCATTTCATCCGGAGGCACGTCACACTGTTCAGACGAAACATCTTCAGCATGATGAGTCTCAACAGAGGTAACATTGACGGGGAGATCACTGGAAAGGGAATCATCTGTCGGCTGCTCCGCTACATCAACGGCTGACTCATCGTCTACCTGGGCCACCTCGTCCGTGACCTGGTCGACTTCTTGGACACGGCCCGCATATGACTGACGACCGCGCTTACAATCACGAGTTTGGTGTCTAACGGATCCACACTCGTCACAAGCTGGGGCCTCGCAGTTTTTGCGGATGTGCCCAACTTGGTTACAGCGAAGACAAAGGGGATCACGACCGGGCACTGTTATGAGTGCGGGATACCCGGCTATCTCAGCCGTATACGGTATTGAGCCCAGGAGTCCCGGTTTGACGCACAGCTTCACGATTCTGGTACCCGTCGCAATCTTACTTCCTGGCACAAATTCATCAAGCACATCTTTTACGTCACCAAAGCACTTGAAATAAGACGCCATCGACGACTCACGGACAAAAAAAGGCAACCAGTGAAGCCGGATGGAGGTCACTGTCTCGGTGAAAGACGAGAACTCCACCTCCACTCCAAGAGATGAAAGGAAGAGAGTCCGTCTTGCTAACAGCTCATCACGAATACCAACAGATCCCAACGTGATAAACCAATCCCTGGCGCCTCTTAACTGGCCGGTAGCGTCAATATGGTCAGACTTCACCCCAATTCCTTGGAGTTTGTCCAAAATTGCTTTGCGCACTCCAATAGGACCACCGGAAGGCTTGGAAAGGCGGACTTTTAGCGACCTCTGAAGGCGGTAGTTGTCCACAGAGGTTCCCATGTTTAAAATGATATAGGGCACCCCCCTGCCGCTGAAAAGCTCGCGACAAAGGGGGACAGGAGGGCAAAAAGAAACTGCCTTTCTCTGCAAGGCAGCTCCACCTGCAGACTTGCACTAATGTGAGTACAACAATAGCGACACGGTTTCAAAAAAATCCCAAAAAAAACAGACACCAAGGGCGAAAGATTTATGCGTGGATTTGAAGAGAAACCAGAGTTACTGCTGCAATGCACCCGCTCTAATACCTATCTACTCGGTCGCTGGACGCCATGGGGGATTTTCTATGCGCATCAACTACGTACATAGGTCAATTCGCTCGCAATTCTTTTCCCCTTCACATGAAAATGCGACGGAGACGGACGCATGTTAACCTTGTTTCTAAAGACGCCGTTGCTGCTGAAGACCGGAAGCTGGTACGGCGTCTGTCTGTGACGTCGTGTCATTTGATACACATGTACGTCGTTCTTGGTAGCCTGCCGACTCCGCCAAACGACTGACTCGCGCATATATATGTACGTAAATATCTGCACACATAACCATCACATATAAATGTATACACTGTAAGTACTGCTATTTGGATCAGTAGAGGGGTCAGACGTGTATAACAGAGTCAACCATCTAACACGCATATGCACAATTTTGGAATTCAAACGAGCCAAATACGCATGTACAAGTACAGAGGGAACCATGAAACATGCATTTACATGTACAGACTCCATGATCTTGTATTGGAAACATGCATTTACACGTACAGATTCCAGGATCTTGTAATGGAAACATGCATTTACACGTACAGATTCCAGGATCTTGTATTGGCTAAATACACATGACAATGCACCGTACACAAGGAAGCATGAAATATACATATGTACACTTCACTTTAAACAATGCCTGAGTCAAACAGGCACTCATGTAGATGCACAGATGGGGCCATAAAACATGCAACAGTACATGTGTAGATATTTCTGAATCTTGCATGTAAAATATACAAACAGACATGCATGTGCAGAGAGAATCATCAAAGACGCATTTGCACACACCTGAGTTTGATTTCGATGAAATTAAACATGCCTGTATGAAACGTGACCACGGGTATATGGGCACTGTCTGATCGTGATTTATAAAAGAAGACTGGAATACCTACAGCAGCTGCTCTGACTGTCAACAGTGCGACAGTGTGTAGGCCTACAATGCCCACCATTTGAATTAAGTGAATCTCATGTATAAAAGGTGATTGTTAAAAATTCATGTACACAGCCAGAGGTTGATCAGATATGAAAGCAATGTACTGAAGAAGATATCCAACCATACCTGCTGAAGAATTGAAAGAGTCAATTGATATATGCACATCTATACAAGATGATCGTGAAATATGTATATACCTTGTTATAGCCCGAGACAGGCCGGATGATTTCAGACATCCATAGGCACATTTTTCCCATAACACTGAAAGAATTATACCCTTGATTGTTGGACAGTACATGAACATGCCTACCCTGTTGACTCTAATCTGCGGGTATTGGCACAGGTATAACATGGAGGTGACCAAAATCACTCTCTTATGGCTTGTTCTTGGTGTAACACGGCATGAAATTCGTCAACCGTCACGCCAGGCTGGTTCTGACTTCTGTAGGCATGCTATTAACTCCGCCATACACGGCTTTGCCATTGGACACCCGAAGGGTTACCACAGGTTTTACTCAGAACATCTTAAACCTTGCTTTCCCAGAAGTGCATTTTATAGGTAAACAAATGTCATAAAACGTTACTTCTGATGCTTAAACTTACATTTATCACAATGGATTTAATCCTACCTTCGAAACACACGATAAAGCACTCTCCTATGATCACTGTAACTCTCAAAATCACGCGCAACTCTCAAGAAAGAAGCCTTGGACGAAAATTTACATTGTTTACAGTAATAATTGAACAGTACACTGAAAGGATTGTGTTGGAAATGGATAGGAATGTGGACGAGAATTCATCAGTTCCAGAAAATATATTTTACTTGGCACAAAAGTTTGTTGCATGGTAGAGTTTGATTTGACAGTTTTCCGTGGTAAGCTCCTATCATACTGCTAGTGTTAATTTGCACTGTTCAAGCTAAATTGAAAATATTGAACTAATGCAATACGTACTAATCCATGTGGGCAAGTTTGACAAATCTGATGATAATCATTCGAGCACATTTGATTTGAAGCTATGCCAGGCAACCCTCAGATATGTTATCTGTGATGTTCTAATTGGTACTCTGTATGTGTCATTCTTTTCTTGAGCATTATTACCTGTACTTGCAATTATTTATATTTATTTATTTATTCATTTGATTGGTGTTTTATGCTGCACTCAAGAAAATTTCACTTACAGGACGGCAGCCAGTATTAAGGTGGGAGGAAACTGAGCAGAGCCCGAGGGAAACCCACGGCCATCCACAGATTCCTTGCAGACCCAGTTATTTAATTCGGTCATATATATGTCAGATATTCTTGAGTATGACATACAACAACAATGGAATCAGTAAATAAATAAATCAACTAAAGGTCTGAACTGGAAATTTTATGGAGGAAAAGGCGTAAAGATTGGTCATGAAAATTACAATCAAGAATAAGGTAACTTTATCATTAAAGTACATAATAAAACCAAAACTTAAAGACTGTGATACCTGATGTAGAATAATTAGTGAATAATTTGGCTGAATGAAGTGTTCCAGGCCTTTTTTGACACAGATACCCTCCTTTCATTTGACAACCTGTTTGACTGCTACATGTATGATTCACAGTTCTAAGAAATCATATCGCAGGTTTAACACATCTTGATTTACAAGTACTTCTTGTAAAATCACAAAACAGTCAAACTAGCTATTTTATGGTGCTTGCCAGGAGGATATAACAAGTTTCATGTCATAATTTATGTAGGTTGGGTCTGTGCCCACCATGAGGCCTGGTAGCGTGGATCAAGGGAGATAACTCTAACACGCTAGTCACGTCTGAAGTGACAGTACGTGTATGAGCATGCCTACACCTTTCAGTTGGAATTGGGTAGGTAACCTTTCACTTCTCGCATATATAGTAGGACTACACATAATGTACCTGGTTTAGTCATTCCTAATCATAAACCCAAATGTGTTCATTTTTCTTAATTCCAATTCATTGTCATAACATGGACAATGACCAATTGTTTAAAAAAGTGTATTTAGCAGCCTCTTTGGTTAAGGCAGTTTCGGGCCAGACTTCTCATGTCTGTTTGTGGAAGTGGGTTAGGTTTTAGAGGAAACCTTAGTTTATTAACGGTTAGAATGAGTTTTCATTAGAAAAAAATTCCATATGTGATTGTGAAAGACTGATTATGGGTACAGTTGATTGGGTACAGTGAATTGTCTAGATATTAAGAGGATGCCAACCTTACAGGAAAGCATAAAGGCTGGACAAAGCTCACCTTTGGATTCCCACACAGAAAACATTGTATTGCAATAATTCTGACAAATGGTCTTACACAATGCATGGTTTTCATCTCAATGATGTTTTCCCATCCTCACATCGTTTATGCAGGAAACCAATTCTGGTGTTGTATCTAAGAAACCATGAAGACTGCACGCCCATTCAAGAGCATTGAATTTGCAACATGCCTGTGACTGGGAAGATATGTCTTGGAAAACTACACAGACATCTTGCTCAAACCTCCACTCTGTCATCATGGGCTGTATCCCAAGAACACTGCATGCCATGTGTGCTCTGACTTTGGAACTTGGATGTGACTAAGCAGATACTGTAGCCAGAAACTTTACAGGCATTTTACCCCGGCGGCCATTCCAGTGTTGTATCCAAGCATGTGGGTACCTCTATGATCCAAGAAACTTCAATGCCTGCACAAGGCCCTGTGGATATGAGTATTTAAAGACTTAATATTTACAAATATGGCCTAGTGGTCATAGCGTCCGTCTCTGGGTCCGAAGATCCGGGATCAAGCCTGGGTCAGGTCATACCAAACTCTTTTAAAAATGGTACTTTTTTTAAAGTATTGCTTCGCTTGGCGCTCAGCACTTAGAGGTTAGAGCAAGGAAACAGTACTAGTGGGCTCTGTGTCAGTGTCGTATAAATGAAACACTGTTGCATACATTTGCAACACATAAAACGCAAGCATACATTCAAACAGACATACATACTCTATCCAGGAAACCATGGAGTCTATGTGAGACACTGCTAGAAATTCCCATATATGAATTTGAAGAAGTCGCTTAGATCACAGAGGTAAACTTTCCTCACCCCAAGAAGTCTGTAATGGTTTCACTCCTGACATGGATCAGATGTCAAAAAGGAAACCATAAAGGTCTGTCTACATACATATAGGAAACTACCAAATCTGAGTGAGGCATTGTGAAACATTATCACACACAGTGGTTATAATAACTACAAGACAGTGGGAGCTGGTAGTAAGACTTCCTAATCCACAAGCTCTTGTGATGGAGGTTATCATTCTCCTGTCAGAAGACAAGTATTTGCTGGTCCTAACATGTTCTCAAATGACGGAAATGCTGCATTGATTATTCCTTGGTTCTTAATCCAAAACAGCCTATAATGGTTTCATTATACAAACTGACCAAATGATGAGATGAAACCATACATGCCCTCTGTGTAGGAAACCATCAAGTCGTGCTGAGGCAAAACTTCTTAAAGTCTTGAAAGAGAGCCAAGTCTGTGATGGTTTCACTCAACAGACGATGGAGTCAGATTTTAAAAGAACACCATTTAATGACCGTATGAAGGAAAAACATAGTGTTCCTTGCAATAGTATCTATACTAACGCTGGATTTATTCAACCAGCCTATTTGTGTATATAGGCCTAGATGTATTTGATATTAGAAGGAAACCACGAATTCTACACTTTTCTCCACATATAGATAAATGACCTGTTGCTTCACCAATGACTAAGTCGCACGTGTTGACTGATTCTGAATTTTCAAGTGATCCCAGAAAGGGAGGGTTATTTGGCTGGTAGTACCGTATCATACTGGAAAAATGTAGAAACTTTTTCCACATTCTACAGCTTTCTTCAGAAGTTCTGCTAAGATTTGTCTCCAAAAAGGCACTTTTGGGGCAAAATTTTAGGTCACTTAGAGTATAGATGTTTCTCTTAAAAACAACACTGTATTAAGGAAGACATTTAAAAATACATGCATCTCTCTTCTAAAAAATCACCAAGTCATAGACAGCATCTCTGTGGCTTGCAGTTTGACATCATATTCTTTATTTCAATGTCAGTTCAGTTTTGTCTAAAGAGTCCCGACATACGTCGTCACAGACCAGAAGAACAACGATCACGATACGTAACACAGTCTGGTTGGAGGCCCTCTACATCAGCGGGCAGAGCAATATACCGTGGACCGTCTCCGTCCAGAAACCATCTCACAAAAGAGCTGTCCTTCGTCATCAACAACAACAACAACAACAAAACTACCAGGAATGTTGTCAACATGTTGGGATAGAATGGATCAATAAATAATTGTCATCATCGTTCACAGGGTTCGCACATTATTAAACAACATATATTACCAACATGAATATTATATCCGAAATGTCGAGAAATGCTTCTTTTTCTCCTAAACAATAACCAACATCTCGTAAAACCACGTCTATTAAACATGACTAGGGTAGGGGGAGGGGAAACATTTACATCTGCAAAATAAATCCTTCACAGTTTTAACATATCACCCACAATATTTTATTATCAGTCCATGTATGACATCAGTTGAACCGATCACAATCAGTATACTCAAATTGAGAGCTTGTTATACGAATCACACGTCGGGCATGTGTGTCAAGTGAGAACTGGCCCCTGTTTCACGTAGCACACTTAGCTAAGTATTCCCTTAACTGTCATGACAACGTGTGTTGTAAAGATAGACAGTGCACTTAGCTAAGAACTACTTAGGACTAAATACGTTCATGAAACTGGACCCAGGAGCATGTATTTGTGGAGAAGATGTATGGTACGCAACATAAATATGGAAACGTGCATTATTGCCACCTTTCTGAAGTCTCTGTTCTTCCCTGCCTCAAAGACCAGGAGCAACAGCAGTGTGAACTTCGGAATTGTGGACTTCACAGTTGTTCAGTGACATGTGACATGTGAATTTATGTAAATTTTTGCCCTGGACAGCCACGGGGTAGGAGTCACGCAACAGTATTATTACCCACATGGCCAAGACGGCAGAGTTCATCAAAAACTCAGAGCGTGCAATAAAGTTTAAAAAGAAGTCCAAAAACGAATTTATAAAGGCTACCACAAATTGGCAAGTGTATATATAGGAAGGAAAATGTCCTCATACAACTCAAAAAATAAAAGAAAAAAGAAGAAATAGGACAAATCTATAAAAGCCATTAAAACAAATCTTGGAAAAGCCATAATAAATATGTTTCTCATGGAATTATGCATTACACTGAACCATGTGTTCTTGTCTCTGGATGACTGATTCTCTGAGCAGCTTGACAAGAATACATGGTCCAGGGCCAGCTGTTCATCTTGACCTATGCAACTATATTATGACAACAGGCAGGACTGTCCTCTGAGTATCAGGATTAAATCACTACTCAGAGTGGAATGTAATGGACATGGAAAACAGAATAAAAAAAAAATCCCCCCCCCCAAAAAAAAACACAGTAACAGTGCCAAAAAATGACACTTTCTTGTCTTTGGAATGGCTTACTAAAACTGGCATAAGCTTTCTTGTCATCAAAATAAAAACATGTACATGTACGGTATTTAAAATAATCTTTACTGGACTGCTAAATCTGAAGGAACGAGTGTTCATGAATAAATATATAATATTTATATCTTTGTTACGTTGCAGGATCACATGAACACATAACAACAGGATTCATATATATAGATATACAGATATATGTGTGTACGTTTGAAAATAGAACAGTAAGTACATAACGCCGAGAAATATAATCTAGATTGAAGTACATGTAAATATGCAGACTGCTATATGAGTTTCCATGGAGACCAAAAAAAGAAAAAAAAAAAGTCTTGTCCTTTCCCTATGAAGTCCTCCAGACTGATCTACACGAAGGGTGGATTCGGAAGCCTGAGTACTGTCCCTCTGCAGTGCTTTTGATGATCGGCTTGGACGAACGGCTAGACGTTCATGCTGGACAGCAGCTAGTGTGTGGTCTGCTCTGGTCTGGTCTCATGTTGTTGTTGTTTGCGGAATTCATCTGATCATGGAATGGCTGATTGGCTGCTGACTTCACTGAGGCAGAGACTTCAAAATGGCGTGCACCTCTTCAGCAACGGCGGCCAGGGCAAACTCAAACTGCTCCTGTACAGACAGACACGCAGACAGACAACTGTAATGCTGTGGCAATAAATTATATCTTTCATATCCTGGTATCTCCCTCCATACTGTACATGTACAAGTGCAAGAGGTGTAAACAGCTGGAGAGAACTTGATGGATGGAAATATACCAAGTACAAAGGCACATGAGCCAGAACAGCTTAAACAGAAACCAGGTCATCCTTAACACATGCACTGGCTTGGATTTATTTATTTGATCAGTGTTTTACCCCAGTACTCAAGACTATTTCACTTATACGATGGTGGCAGGACCCATGACCGTTTGCAGGTTGATGGCAGTCCCACTAGTCTTGAGGTGTTAATAATCTTGTTTTTAGAATTTCTGCTGAACGTATGTGATAATGATAGATTATCAATGCTGGCTGTTGATGATACAATACTGATTGAATGATTGCCATAAATAAGACTTTATATCACTTATATGAAGATAGTCACCTTTACGGGTGGAACAAACTAGTGCCTAGTTGGTTAAACCACTGAGCTTTGGCAAGTTGCTGATGAGCTTTAGAACTGTGATGAGTAAATCTTATTAGTAGAGGACAAGTGGTCTTCTACCGCCATTAGATTGTGTAAATGGACGCGTATCGTTGACCACTTATTGTCAGTAATATACAACAACCACAGAAAAAAGGTGGGCTTAACAAATTCCTGCGTGGATTTAGCGGGGATTGCTGCCTTTACCTTGGTTTTCACCATCCCCATTCTTTGGTCACGGATGTGTTCCAGTGTGGCTGCGATGTCAATTTCCTTTGCTCCTAAAACAAAAATGTGTTGGTAATGTTTAACTGCTGTTTTCAGTAAGTTTAAGATGTATCATGGTAAGTGAGATCTTGCACTGCTTCAGCGTCTAAGAAAGAGACTGTCTTGTACAAAATGGATGCCAGTCTGCACTAAGGGGACACAACTCTTTCTTGTTTACCATTAAAGGCATCACTTTTCAAAGATGAGAAGGAAACAATAGCACAAGGATGGATTTTAATATTTCGGTATTCTTTTTCATTTCATTTCATTTAATTAATTAAAATAATTGCAATTATCTGTCACATTAAGTGTGAAAATATGAATTTAAATTCATAAGGTGTGTGCGGGACAGAAAATAAACACAACCAGGTCTATTGCAAGAAATCAATGTGAACCTGTGTGACAGAACAAAATTTTCACCATCGTCTTTTCCACAACCCCATAGAGCAACTAACAGTTGATGTAAACTCAAACCTGAACTAAACACAATAAACATCAAGCCAGTCATTTAGACATGCCCACCTGCTGTCCCTAAATACATGTACATGGAGTTTGCCTTAATTTGTTTACAAAGAGGTAAATCCCTGTTAATTAGTAAGTAAAATACATGCACTCTGAATAATGGCAGTTTTTGTACACTGGCTAGAGATAGAGATCTTGTACAGATCCAGTTGTGATACAGTCACAGAGTTGTCTCCCTTGCTTCTAGAAATGCCAGCCATGATTTTCCCTTGCACCAATAACCCTTCATCCAGAAACCTTACAGAGAACAGTTTGAAAAACTATAAGCCTTTTGATAAGAGCAGCAATGCAATGAAAAACTTCCCACTGAGTGAGTAGGGTAAAACCATAAAAAGAAGGCTTTTTTCTTTGTTCATTTGTCCTTAAATGTCACATCAGTATAATTAGTGAGTAAAAAGGAAGCTATGCTTACATACACATACACTGTTTCACCTAAAGTTAGCTTTTTTCAACTGACACAGTTTTCTGAAGTCTGATCAATCCACCGTCTAGGGCCACTTTAGATTTTTTTGTGAACTTTCACTAATTTGTCATCGGAAAAAAACGAAGAGCTGGCATGAAAAATATTTTTTTTTAAAGGCCTTTCTCCGTATACTTCTGCATTAAACTTGCAATGTGTTGCTACTGGCCAAACTTAAAGTTAAAAACGGCCAAGTTAAAAACGGTATCTACAGTGCACAGTTACTGAAATGGCACAACTAAGGGAGACAATTAAGATTATTAGTATTCTTCTACATTGGACAACATGGACAGGAGAACCCACACTGAAACCGTTACCCGGTGTGGCATGGATGAGCCTCAAACTCACCCCAGATATCTGTACTCAGTTTTCAAGGCATACTACAGATCACTGAATTATATTCACGCAAGGGCTATAAAGACAAGATGCTTTCCAAAATAACTGTAATTCATTGCAATCAGCTGGTTTCATACAAAACAGCTATTACAACAGTAATGGGTCCATCAAAACAATTGTTTGTCACTTTTTCTCCACGGGGAAACATCATCCCCGTGGTTATTTGGACAAGGACTCCTGTGTATCAGGGCTTTTACAATTTAGAAGCACATTACAGAAAATGTGTAAAAAATATTTAATCAAGCTTAAATCTTTGCAATTGCAGGCCTCGACCTTAACAGACATGTTTGTAATCACTACCTCTGAATTATTTTTCTTTTAAATACTTCTATCTGCACATAGTTTTTACTTAACATACAAAACAAAATGCTTGCAAATAAATAGGCTTGATCAGTGTAGAAACTTGCAAAGAGATTGCACATCACACACCAGTAAGTGTAAAATGAAAATGCCCACCATAAAAAATACCCTGGGATCTTTTAATCTTCCTTCCTGATTCTGCCACCCGATAACAACATAAGATCTTGACCTCAGCAAAGAATTTCTGAGAAAATCAGCTTTTTGGAGGCTTTCCCAGAAGTCAATATATCGTCATTTTCCTCCGAATAGTTCAACAGGGAACGCATCATTTTACTTTTTTTTTCTTTGCCCTTGATTTATTTTATTTGTTTTATTGACGAGCAATTTGAAGTAGCTAGTAATCACACAGGTGACAAAAGCTTTCAGATATACCCCAAGGATTCAGTGTGATTAATAAAATATAAGGTCATGAAAAACTGAATCTGAGGAAGAGCCGAACATGGCAAAAAGTCAAAAACGTCCAGCAGTCGAAACCACAGGGACTTGGTTGTCATGGCGATATCAACTTAAATATTCGCGGATTTCATAAATCAGGATAAAAGGAAAAGAAGCTGGTGGGAGACGTCTGGTGATAATGGGAAGTACAGACATGCTGAGTTGTGGGGAAGTTGGCCACGAGCCAAGGACCGTTTTCATGCGCCGAACATGGGTTTCTGTGCAACAGTTGCTTTATGTCAGATCAGCAATAGGTGCTTTATAGCTCATCGACAAAAAAATAAAATGAAATAAAATGAAATTAACAACCGAAGAAGTCTTCTTTTCAAAAAAACATTCATGACATTGGTTTGATGCATGTGTCCAATAAAACACATCAGCGTTTTCCTTCTTTTTTTTTTGTACTTCAATTATCACAAAAATTTCCCAATAAATCATGCGTTCCTCAGTCAAACACTTTCACAACAAAAACTTATATGTACATCTCGACCAACGCATGGAATAACAAGTCTGACATTAATGTGGTCTCCTTTTCTTAAAACAACATGACTGGATTGGTATCATGTAAATGGCCAAGTCCAAAGAAAACCAGTATATGAATTGAATAAAATTCACCAGAATAGGATTTAAACCGCAAAGCCTGCGTCTCCTACCTTTAGCTAGTCTGTTGAGAACCATGTCAATCAGAGTGTATGTCCCACTCCTGCCAGCACCGTCACTATGGAAACAGAAAGGAAGGTCATTATAGCATATCTTTACATAAAATAAGAGTCATGCCCCAGAAGCACGTGAAGTATATAAGCCTACGTGTAAGTACATTCAATCAGTGGACATTTGCTACCAGAATTCCTCCGCTCTCAAAACGACAAAGCTCTATGAGTTTACAAGAACAAACACTCTCTTAATTTTTGCATTTATTTGTTTCGCTTTAATTTGATTACATCTGATATTTAGTCCAGAATTTTCTGAAGGCCTGTGTACAAGAGCAATCAGGTTTATGGGCGGAGGAAATGGGAATGTTCGATGTTAATCCGCTGCCCTAGCACCAGCATAAAGTGCCTGACAATAATTTTCTCGCTTACACACGTACCACATATCTGCGGCTACAACTTTGTTTTCATCAGGAAATGACTGGCCAGTAGTTACGAACAATACCTCTATATTGCTGATTGAGCCAGCAAACAACCAGCTTTGCTCCTGGTACTTAATAAACAATTCATAAATGTCTGATACCAAGAAAAACAACAAACTGAAAGAAAAAAAATAGTTATTAGTACTGAATACAATGACGGTGGTGTCCATTTCTGCGTGTCGTACATACCTGCAGTGGACTACGATTGGACAAGAGCGGCCACGATACGACTTATTTACCTTCCTGAAAAATACAAAAAAAAGCCAGAAATAGAATTAAAGTTTCATGCCTGGGGGAGGGGGGGGGAAAGAGAGATGCAAATTATGCATTTCTGCAAGCATCATACGGATTGAGCAGAATACTGTGAGATCCTCACTTCTGATCTCACTGTAGGAGAGTACAAGAATCAATGTGTCCAGACACTTCTGATCTCACTGTAGGAGAGTACAAGAATCAATGTGTCCAGACACTTCTGATCTCACTGTAGGAGAGTACAAGAATCAATGTGTCCAGACACTTCTGATCTCACTGTAGGGGAGTACAAGAAACAATGTGTCCAGACACTTCTGATCTCACTGTAGGAGAGTACAAGAAACAATGTGTCCAGACACTTCTGATCTCACTGTAGGAGAGTACAAGAAACAATGTGTCCAGACACTTCTGATCTCACTGTAGGAGAGTACAAGAAACAATGTGTCCAGACACTTCTGATCTCACTGTAGGAGAGTACAAGAAACAATGTGTCCAGACACTTCTGATCTCACTGTAGGAGAGTACAAGAAACAATGTGTCCAGACACTTTTGATCTCACCGTAGGAGAGTACAAGAAACAATGTGTCCAGACACTTCCCAAAAGACATGTTTGTATGTTTGTTATTTTATGTCCTCAAAACATGCCTAAATAAACATGATGTCGGCAAATGTTATTTATGCTTGCCTAAATAAACATGCTGGCAAATGTTCTTTTCACTTTCCTATTAGAATGGACACCAATGGTGTCAGCAAATATTCTCCAAAATACATAACTAAGCACGATGTCAGCAAATGTTCTCATAAAATCCCTAAATAAACATCATGGTATGAAATACTATAAAAGAAAGCCTACATTGATAATGATGTTACGCACTGGAGAGTTTAGGGCTATATAAGTATATACAGGCGCAGAACATAACATTTCCACACAACCGCTTCAATCGCTGTGATGTATGGACTATGGGGTGGTGAGAGAGAGGAAGGGATTTGTAGCAAAAAAAAAACTTCCCTTGGTGACACAGTGCATATAAAGTTTCATATTTCCACTTGCAGTAATGAATTTTTTTTTTCTCTTGTGGTTTTGCAGTATTGGATATGAACACCCACCAGAAATAACACCCAGTCATATCATATGAGAGGACAGATGATTATCTTCCCGAGGCAGTTTGTTCCAAAGATGGCAAAGCCCAGCTCCATCAACTATCTCTGTCCTTCCGTCCCTTAGTTGCCTTGGAGACCAGTTCGCCATGCATCCTGGTCAGTACTCAGTCTTTACCTGTAATCGCTGTGCTATTGACACGCAAAGGCCAGGAGGTCAAAGGCCAAACACTGCCAACTCTACAACCTGCGAAATTCAGTCCTCATCCTGAGCTCCAATTTCCTGCAGACGTCGTCTATCGCGCAGAGCAGAAGGAAATTAAAAGGTGCTTGTACGACGAACATCCCCAACACTTCTCCCCTTGTCTCTTCGCTTTGCATGCCTTCAACAGTCCCTTCAGCTAAACCTTCACGTCAAAAATAGCATTCCTGTTAGGTTATTCATTCTTATTTTTTTTATTATTTTCTCGCTTGCTGTGGACTAATGATCTGTCAGTCTGAGGGTTTCCTGTTCTTCTGTCGTCTCTCAATCCACATGCATGTTGATTGGTTCAGGCGTCGGGCTTCACCGGCTTATGACACAGTGAGGCTGGTAATGAGCGGGCTCGGCCTGGTAACAAATATGGCTGCTTTTTCGGCATCCAGTCACCTGCTGTGCGATGCTGAAAACCCGCGGCAACTTCGGCAGTATTATTATCCTGTCAGCAGATGCTAGGCTTTGTCCTGTTGCTATTGATAATAATCCTCACACACCACCATACTCAGAGGCTCATGAGATTCAGCCATCTTCTCTAAAACGTTTACAATCTAAAACCTAGCGACTAACAGGCCAGCAGACTGCCATCACTGACAGACCTGTGTAACCCTACTGACTTGAGCACCTGAGCAAACTCCAGACATCCTCACATCTCAAACCTGCATTGATTGCAGAAAGAACTCCATTATGAATGTTTCCTAAATAATGCACAACAGTTCTAAATCATGTACCCTTGATGTAAATTCTGCTTTCAAGCATGCTTTTGCTTTGGCAAGCCAACCTGAGCACGGTCTAATTGTAGAGCATCATAAATAACAACTTGCCAGATCAAAATCTCTTTTATTTCTGAATTAAATTCATCCGTACTTCAAAGACGTTCACCGCAACAAAGGAATTGGGGTATGGAGTTTCCTCATGCACCTATAAACTGCAAATAAAATAACCACTAAACCAAAGCACAGCATTCCTTTATTGTTTCAAGCCATGGTCATATAATTGTATATAAGGTCATTAATCCCAAGAGTCCTCTGTTCTTTCACAATCCACGCAACAATGATCTTCTTCTGTAGAAAGCCTAGAAATTTCCAGCTAGACCAGTTGAAGGACAATCTGTGGCCAACTCTCCTGGGACAATGCTGTTGATGGTTCTACATGCTCAACAAAGTTATGCACACACAAAACATGAGATCCGGACTGCAGGCATTTTTAAATGCATCCAGAGACATGCTGAAGAAGATTCCCAGTGGCGCAGACAACCAGATGGCCAGTTGGCCAGGAGCACAGCCTGACAATCGAGATTATAGAGGGAGGATGAGGGTCAGGTGAGGATGTAGGACAGTCTTGTGAGGTTTGGTGAGGTATGTAATGTACTGTCCACTCCAACGCAGTAGGTACAGACACAGGTGCTGGTGTGAGGTTAAAAGACAACCTCGTGAGGTTCAGTGAGGTTTGCAAGGCGATGTCCACTCCAGCGCAGCACATGCACAGGCAGGCACTTGTGTGAGGTTAGAAGTGGGCCTCACGAGGTTCAGTGAGGCTTGTGCGGTCTTGTTCGCTCCAGCAGCACGGCACATGTGTGAGGTTAAAGAAGAGCCCAGCACCAGAACAGTGTTAGCAGGGGGGGACAGGTCAGACTTCCTGATCACTTTTGTGACTATGCAATTCGTTAATGTCACAATTGCTAAATCACAAAAGCTCCCGGGTAGGCTGAGTGTTAGTACAGGCACGATGGGTGGAAGCCAAGCTTGTTGATTACAAGTGTAACATGAAAACAGGCAGGCAGAAAAACAAAAATATATTTTTAATCCGAAGGCAGAAACTGGTTAGTTAAAATCGTGAATACACAGCCATTAACTAATTAAGTGTTAGTATATAAAACTGTAGGTCATTATTATTTACATGTAATTTAAGAAAAGATAAGAAGGACTTAATTCTGACAATTACAAGCATAAAACTCCCGTGATGAACTGAGGATGTTCGTAGAGCCCAATCCAGTGTACATAAAACTGCCACGATGAACTGAGGATGTTCGTAGAGCCCAATCCAGTGTACATAAAACTGCCATGATGAACTGAGGATGTCAGTAGAGCCCAATCCAGTGTACATAAAACTGTCACGATGAACTGAGGATGTTCGTAGAGCCCAATCCAGTGTACATAAAACTGCCATGATGAACTGAGGAGGTCAGTAGAGCCCAATCCAGTGTACATAAAACTGCCATGATGAACTGAGGATGTCAGTAGAGCCCAATCCAGTGTACATAAAACTGTCACGATGAACTGAGGATGTTCGTAGAGCCCAATCCAGTGTACATAAAACTGCCATGATGAACTGAGGAGGTCAGTAGAGCCCAATCCAGTGTACATAAAACTGCCATGATGAACTGAGGATGTCAGTAGAGCCCAATCCAGTGTACATAAAACTGCCACGAAGAACAGAGGATATCAAGCCCAATCCAGTGTACATAAAACTGCCACGAAGAACAGAGGATATCAAGCCCAATCCAGTGTACATAAAACTGCCATGATGAACTGAGGATGTCAGTAGAGCCCAATCCAGTGTACATAAAATGAACCACCCAGCACTCAGTAGAGATCCACTCAAGGGAAATTAGTACCATAGGCATGAACCACCCACTTGTGAGTATGCATATACCAGCACGAACCACTCGGCTTCACATTGCAAGTATCACTGAAATGTAAATCGTACAGGCCGGAACCATGTGAGTATTATAAACTAAAATGAACCACCCAAATGTGAGCATACCAGCATGACCCACCAAAATGTGAGCATACCAGCACAAACAACCCAAATGTGAACATACCAGCACGAATACCCAAATGTGAGGATACCAGCTTTAACCCCCGAAATGTGAGGATACCAGCATTAACCTCACAAATGAGGATGCTAGCACGAACCACCCAAATGTGAGTATACCAGCATTAACCCCCCAAATGTGAGGATACCAGCATTAACCCCACAAATGTGAGGATACTAGCATGAATCACCCAAATGTGAGTATACCAGCATGAACCATCCAAAAGTGAGCATACCAGCACGAATCACCCAAATAAGAGGATACTAGCACAAACCACCCAAATAAGAGGATACCAGCACGCACCAGCCAAACAAGAGGATACCAGCATGAACCACCCAAATATGAACATACCAGCACGAACACCCAAATATGAGCATACCAGCACTAACCACCCAAATGTGAGGATACCAGCATGAACCACCCAAATATGACAATGCCAGCACGTAGCAGCCCAATAAGAGGAAACCAGCATGAACCACCCTAATGTGAGAATACTAGCATGAACCACCCAAATGTGAGGATACGAGTACGAACCAACCAAATGTGAGGATACCAGCACATACCAGTCAAATAAGAGGATACCAGCACAAACCACCCAAATGTCAGTATATCAGCATTAACCAACCAACTCATTGTAGAGGTATAAACCACTCAATGGAGAGTACTTGTATAGCAGAGAGCAGCCTATCACACATGAGTTACAAGAACCATGCGAGTGGTTTAACACATTAGTAAGACCAATCTGTATGCAAGAAAACCATCCAACTGTAAAAATCACAAGCAAGAACAATTGAACTGTGAGAATTGTTTGCAAGCACGACCTTTACTTGAGCATTACAAACAAAAACGACCTTTACTCGAGTATTACAAACAGAAAATCACCCTGTTATTAGGCATGATCATTACTAGAATGATCCAGTTTGGTCTCGCTTGTGCCTTATAGGCTCTTTTTCCCCACATGATACTGTAAATAATGTAAAATTCCATGAATCACCAAGTAACTCATTTTGCCTGGAACTCATTTCACACTTCTACTGATATTAGAAATGTGGTTTAGGGTGTGTATAGAGAGTACAGTGATATCCTATCGCAAAAGAAAAAAAGCTTTTAAAGAAGTTTTACAACAAAAAATAATATTTACACAACATTTTAATTTCTGCCTCTGAAAATGCTTCTTGTTTGTTTTAAGCAAATTTTTGCGTCAGCTACAGAATTTCATAATTCTCCAGGTCCATGAGACACTTGGTGCAAACTTATACCTCAGGGCTGGATGAGACAGGCCCTAATTGGGTCTTGGGGGGAGGGGGGTCTTAATGCTATGACTTGGGAAGAACTAGGGTACAGTTATCTCACAGTGGCACAAAACAGGAATCAGTCCCAAACCCCACAAGTTATACACAGCCAAGCAGAGAGCTTGCCACTGGAGGGGGAAGCACGGAAGTGAAAATTCCCCTGTGCAATTATTGATCATCTGCTCAAGTTTATCTTTTAAACAGGGAGACAGTAGTCTGTTTTGCCCTTAGGAACCACATGGCATTTCAAAGAATTTTCAGACGAAGGATGTTAGCTGGTTATAATCCTCGAATCACGACTTCACGAAACAGCCGCCATGTTGTTGAGGACAAACAAAGATTGACGACGGAGGTTGCATAAAAAAAACTTCCTGCTGATGGATGGGACTTTTAAGATACATGTATGTGCTGAAATCTGTTCGACTGAATATACGTAATGGGCCATTAGGATATGAGATGTGTCTCCTGGTATATATCTCACACAGGAAGGTAATCATGCTGTATAATGGGCTATTTGTGAGACTAAGTAACATGGTGCATACATGCTAGACATTATTTGAACATGATTCAGTTTATGGATGCGTTATTAAATGTGTTATAAATCAGGCTGTCGAATCTATGTATAATTATAAAACATTAGGAAACCTTCATTCTTTCTGATTCTCCCCATAACCAGATGTCAGCAGGTAACACAAGTTTCAGGCAAACTGCTTCAGAGAAAGACACCTTCAATGTTGTTAGAGCCTACATGAACATTGTGATATCATGTGCATCAACATGTGATGGGAAATGATGTATTATTGAATTACAATAATTACTGTAAATGACCTAAAATGACCTAAAAAAAGTCCAGTTTTAAAGGCAAGTAAATTTACATAGAGATTTACCATTTGGTAACACATCTCTCTAGTACAATATATCGTCTGACCTTCCAAGCAAACATCACAACAATTTTCTGGGATGAAAAGAATTCTCAGAATGAAGATTAACGAGTGACTCAGTTTTGAAGGTAAGTTTAAGTCATTTACAGCCATAATGTGGGTAATCTTTGGCGGCAACAAGGCCACATGGAATAATAACTGCTTGGATCAAAACTTGGGGAGTCCATTACAGCTTCAGGGGTGTGGACATTTCAATTTGGGTGGAAGTGCATTCTGCAAATTCCCATACTTCTGGCACATCGGTTACATACCATTATAATGAACTCACCTGCGGAAGTCCAGAAGCGCTTTGACGGAGCCCGGCACCTTGTTGTCTTGCCAAGTGAGGAAGTGGAACTGAGTGACCGTTCTGGTCTCGTTGGTCTGGAGGTTTTTCAGGTAGAAACTCCTCACCAGGTAATCGTCACACCAGATGTGTTCAGAGACCAAGTGTACCTGTAACACAGCAATCAACTGACTGGTGGAAATGGAAAGTGGGGACAGATCTGCAAACAGGGAGATTTAGGTATTACAGAGACAGACGGGAAGCTGGACTGTAACCTGAACAGGTGGCAGATCAACTGATCAAGACAAAATGTAAATAAGAATCACGCAATGATGTTCTAAATTAATTAACAAATGGATCCAGGAATACTGGATGATAAGGAAAAGCAGCATAGAAACCAAAAGAAACCAAGCGAGGAATCAATTTGAAGATGAAGATGAATATCTGGACCAAGAGATCGGAAAGAGAGAAATGAAAAAAACTATTCTGGAACCTGGAGAATTGATGAATCAGGTGAAGGGACAACTGGAGAAGATAAATTGGAACAATTAAAAATGTTCTGAATTAGTTAATTTGTGCATGCAGGAAAACGAGAGCAAGGGAGAGAAAGGAAACAAACAGCATCAAAATGTGGAGAAGTGATTGATAAACCAATGGAGATAATAAGGAATAAAGGTGTTCTAAATTAACACCTTGGGACAGAAAATAGAAACCGAAAATGAAATGGATGAACTGATGAAAATATTAGCAACTAAAGATATTATGATCTGACATGTGGATGCCAAGAAAACATAGACAGAGACAGGCAGGAGGGAACTGAATTGAAACTTAGACAAGGGATGGATCAACTGATAGAGATAATTGCAAAAAGTGAAACCAATACAAAACAGAGAGCTCTCACAGAACTGGGAATTTAAACAGTGTGAAAGCCTGGAGAGTATAGTGATGTACCAACTGATCAGCGATAAGGAGGAACAAAGATGTCTTGAATTAACAATGTTACTTGTACACACACAGCAAATACATAAAATGTACTGTTTCCAACAACGAGTCAATACATACTGCACTTTACAAACAGCACAACGTACCAGACATTTCCTCACTGACTAAATGTATCTGTTTCTGTGTTGCTTCGTAATGTCACACTTAAAAATATTCACTTGTGCGATGCAAATCAGTTTTACAGTGTAAAAGGAAACTGTAGTAGTAATTGGTCATACCCCAACCCTTTAGCAAGTTAGTGACTTGTACGATAGAAACCAGTTTCACAGTGTAAAAAGGAAAGTATAGTAGTCCTTGGTGATACGCCAACTCTTTGGCAAGTTAGTGACTGAACTTTCCCACTTGTGGAGTGTCTATAACATGTATGGAAGACAGCTATGTGATCTTGAGCTTATGTTGGACTGTGTAAACCACCCAACCAGCTGCAATGTACAATTCTATCACAAACGTTGGAGAGCGACGAAAAACTGACCAAAGTCAAAATCGAATTCATGTTCAATATAGAGATTATTTAAACAAGACAAGCATCTTTACAACCAATAAACCTTAATGCATTCCCTCAAATCAAATCCTCATCCACTGTGTTCCCTAACCAAACAGGACAACCATCTCAGTAACCACTAGCCCATGACTTGTACCCTGAAATCCAGGTTTTTGTCGGTTACCTCGTAGATATGGTACAGGTCACTGCCTTCCTCTGGCCAGTAGCGATGACACATGGCAATACCATTCTCCACCAGCTTGGTCAGCATCACAATAACTACACTCCCTTGTTCCCAAACCATCTGTGAACAAAATACCAAAATGTGCTGTTAGAAAAAAACTGTACTGCTCCTAAACCACAGGAGATGACAGAGCATTCCTTTGCTTATTTGATACTTGTTTAATGCCATGCTGAAGAATTTTTCATGCATTCAATGAGTGTTCAGATAAACCACTGACATATGGCGAATTACTGACAAACTTTCCCACACGTGAAGTACACACGTGCACAACATACTGGTGGATGCCAAGTGGTATTCAATGAGCATCAGGCTGTGCAGACCCTCACATGATCTGTAGATTACAGATTTATGTACATATAAGGATGTGATGCGTGATGTCCACAGTAATATATGCTTTACGAACATGCGTTCCTGTTAGCTATGAATTCACATTAATTCATATTTAAGTATAAACCTATTTTTAATCATGTGCATGTCTTTTAGACATCCTATTTTTATCATCTTTTTTTCTTCAACTTCAATGGTATTTAAGTATAAACCTAGTTTTAAACATGACACAAATATGACGACTTTAACACAACATTGTATGTCCATGTCTTGGGAAATACACTGTAAGCACTCTTCATAGATTCCCCTAGGGGGTGGGTCATTCAAGGGAAAGCCTACAATCTGCTGACTTGATTGCACAGTAGCGATCAGACCTGCAAGGTAACCCTGCCTTCATGGTCAGCACTGTTCACATTGCCCAGAAGGTGACTACTGGTTTGTGGACAGACCTGCAAGGTAACCCTGCCTTCATGGTCAGCTCTATTCACATTGCCCAGAGGATGACTACTGGTTTGTGGGCAGACCTGCAAGGTAACCCTGCCTTCATGGTCAGCACTGTTCACATTGCCCAGAGGGTGACTACTGGTTTGTGGGCAGACCTGCAAGGTAACCCTGCCTTCATGGTCAGCACTGTTCACATTGCCCAGAAGGTGACTACTGGTTTGTGGACAGACCTGCAGAGTAACTCTGCCTTCATGGTCAGCACTGTTCACATTGCCAAGAATGTGACTACTGGTTTGTGGGCAGACGTGCAGGGTAACCCTGCCTTCATGGTCAGCACTGTTCACATTGCCAAGAATGTGACTACTGGTTTGTGGGCGGACCTGCAAGGTAACCCTGCCTTCATGGTCAGCACTGTTCACATTGCCCAGAATGTGACTACTGGTTTGTGGACAGACCTGCAAGGTAACCCTGCCTTCATGGTCAGCTCTATTCACATTGCCCAGAGGATGACTACTGGTTTGTGGGCAGACCTGCAAGGTAACCCTGCCTTCATGGTCAGCACTGTTCACATTGCCCAGAAGGTGACTACTGGTTTGTGGGCAGAACTGCAGGGTAACCCTGCCTTCATGGTCAGCACTGTTCACATTGCCAAGAATGTGACTACTGGTTTGTGGACAGACCTGCAAGGTAACCCTGCCTTCATGGTCAGCTCTATTCACATTGCCCAGAGGATGACTACTGGTTTGTGGGCAGACCTGTAAGGTAACCCTGCCTTCATGGTCAGCACTGTTCACATTGCCCAGAAGGTGACTACTGGTTTGTGGGCAGAACTGCAGGGTAACCCTGCCTTCATGGTCAGCACTGTTCACATTGCCCAGAAGGTGACTACTGGTTTGTGGGCAGACCTGCAGGGTAACCCTGCCTTCATGGTCAGCGCTGTTCACATTGCCCAGAAGGTGACTACTGGTTTGTGGGCAGACCTGTAAGGTAACCCTGCCTTCATGGTCAGCACTGTTCACATTGCCCAGAGGATGACTACTGGTTTGTGGACAGACCTGCAAGGTAACCCTGCCTTCATGGTCAGCACTGTTCACATTGCCCAGAAGGTGACTACTGGTTTGTGGGCAGACCTGTAAGGTAACCCTGCCTTCATGGTCAGCACTGTTCACATTGCCCAGAAGGTGGCTACTGGTTTGTGGGCAGACCTGTAAGGTAACCCTGCCTTCATGGTCAGCACTGTTCACATTGCCCAGAAGGTGACTACTGGTTTGTGGGCAGACCTGTAAGGTAACCCTGCCTTCATGGTCAGCACTGTTCACATTGCCAAGAATGTGACTACTGGTTTGTGGGCAGAACTGCAGGGTAACCCTGCCTTCATGGTCAGCACTGTTCACATTGCCCAGAAGGTGACTACTGGTTTGTGTGCGGACCTGCAAGGTAACCCTGCCTTCATGGTCAGCACTGTTCACACTGCCCAGAAGGTGACTACTGGTTTGTGGGCGGACCTGCAGGGTAACCCTGCCTTCATGGTCAGCACTGTTCACATTGCCCAGAGGATGACTACTGGTTTGTGGGCGGACCTGCAGGGTAACCCTGCCTTCATGGTCAGCTCTATTCAAATTGCGTAGACGGTGACTACTGGTTTGTAGGCAGACCTGCAGGGTAAACCTTGACTTCATGTGGCCTGATGAATTACTGATCCCTCAACAACCTAGATGTCAACCCTTTACTTTCACCCTTTTCTGTTTGCAGAATTTGCAATTACACACGTTAATTGACAGCAACAAATTGGGCTTACAAAGCCTGCTCCCTCATGCAGCTCAAGTATTTCTGAGAGTGGCTGTGAAAAAAGAAAAGCCTAATTACGTGTCCAAAACTGTCTGACGCAGGAGGTGATGTAGCGGGTTTAGGCTCCGGTATGTTAACATGATATTGTAGCCACTGTCTCTTAGAGAATGCAGACATTTGCTGCCATATTGCTGGTTGCCTAACATCCCATCGGACAATGTACATGATAGTGTATGTGCACAATGGATGCACAAGGTGTCAAAAAGCTTTTGAAATGGCGTTTAAGAATAGCTTTGTGACCAAACTGTAAAGGAACGTGGTGTGGCAGATATAAAATATTCAGAGTGTCCCTAGAACTATGTGTGTTGAGAGCTAAACAAGAGAAGATCCTATGCAGAAAAATCTGAACTGTATTGGTCTTTACTCCCTTATACCATGTGGAACAAAGTGCATAAGCACTGTTTTAATTAGCAAACAAGTTTGTGGGAAAACGGCGACTGTGGATTGTCCTGGTTGATGTGTGCACTTGGGCCATTAGCCAACTGTTGATGACGCATTTACCCTAAAAATTTCACCAACAAGTCCATGTTTAAAAGGCAAATACAGACCATGAAATTATCCAAGAACAACTGGTGCTGAACACTGCCTTCCTCCAATAAGATATCACCCTACCCTAGATATCAGCATATTAACTTCATAATACCTGTTTATTTGATCACCAGAAGTCTTGGAATCAGGAAAAATGAGTAACTTAATTAGTAAGTCTAATTAAGGCTAAATGGGCTACATTTTCGGTCATACAAACAATTCAAAGGCTTGATTCTCAGGGTGTAGTCTGAGGCGTGGTCAGCATTTTTTTTCATGTCACAGGATAACACAGGAGAATACATGTACGTAGCCCAACAAAAGCACTTATCACATGGCCAACGCATGCATACGTATCTCTGCAGTTAAATGTAAAGCGAACAAATCACGATTCGCCTCATTACTCGTTAACAGCCCTGACAGCTACATCTGAGCCCAGTCGCCGTTGGCTACGACCCGAGGACAAACGACACGACACTTCTATCACTGGATTAATACATCCCATATAAATATCATCGACTCATTTATGATGCATGAATACGCGCATACACTGTCTGGAGTTCGCTCTGGGTGGAAGACGTCCCTTGGGGGAGGAAGAGGAGGAGGCCTGGGTCCCTGCTTTCATCCCACAGGAGATGGTGGAAAGGTTCGTCCAAGCGTAGCAAACCTCCTGTCGTGATTGGGCAGATCCTCCATACATCAGCATTACAATGGTCCATCTGTAATAATGCCCATTGCCACACATCCAATTCTATTGCCTAACAGCTTCACGTCTATGACAATAAAACATCAACACGCTGTCAGGGTGTCTTGATAATTGTGACTATTTTGGTAAGTAAAAAAAAAAAAATTCAAAAATAAACACATCATCACTGCTTTCTAACAAAACTGTGTTTTAGGGCTGAATTGTAACTGGCTATGAAGATATTTTCAGAAAATTAACAGTACAGAGCTCTACAATCCCTGCCAAGCTACCAGAAAAAAAAGTGTAATCTGGAAGTTCTGATGCTACCAGACAAAATATTCATAAACTTTAAGGTTTAATAAAGGCAGGTAACTTCACAGACACAGTTAGTCAAACACATAATTCCAAAAGGGCACCAAAATGAGAAAATGCTTGTACCTTCTTGATTCTTTCATTCATTTTACTTATTTTGATTGACGCTACATGCTGAAAGGTTTTTATTACTTATATGAAGGCCGGCGGACAGTTTTCTGGTTGAAGAAACTGAAACTGTCTGGACTGTCAGTAAACCGCCAGCCATAGTAACTTAATGACAAAGCCCGTTTCCTGTTGAATATGCAGGGTCTATGTCTGGACTAGCTGTTCAAAATGTGTCGTTCTTGTGAATACACACAGTACACTCAGCAAAAACCATTCTGCATCCGTAATAAACTGGTGCATCATCAGACGGCCTCATCACCACTAGTAACAAATGAAGCGTTTGCTGGAGGCGCAGGTGCACGATTCGCGCAATCACAGGTATTAGCAGAAAAACGCGCGACAGATTTCTGCCAGTTTGATGTATCAGCTCTATAGCTCAGGGTAGGATGACACCTGCAATGATTCTTCTGTGCCGAACCTCCCCATGCTCTGGGTTACAGGTATATACCGTATATGACCCAAAATTTATTTACTTTTCAAAAAAAAAACTGCATTTTCATTCAAAAGACAACTATGTAACATAATATTATCCTAGGACTCGCCCTGAAATTATTTCCAGAAGGATATGATCCTAATTTGATATAAAATAAAGCTGAAAGCATCTTCCTGAAGACCAACAGTATTCTAATAACCATGCAAATTGTGAAACATTGTAGACTCGGGTGAAAAGGTCATACCATTACATTCGATGTTGTAGAAGCTAGCCTATAAGAGTCTTTTCAGCCCACTATAAACCATGTGCAACAAGTCATGATTTATCTGTTTTTCTGTTTACTGCCTTCGTCAATAACTTTTCATCTCCTTCAATGAACATCAATTTCATCGGTTCAGACGCATGAACAAATATTCTTTTAATCTCCTGTCCGATACTAAGTTTCAAACAGAAGTACTGAATGAATATCAAGGAATAGTTTACTTTTATGCAACTATAGAAAACAAATAAAAATATCTTCTATCAAGATCCTTGAACATGAGGGAAAATGTATGGCTCTTATAAATACATTTACAATTGTCTCGTTTCTAGGACGCACACTGGTCATTGGTTTAGTTGACCATTAAACATGGTCAAAGCAGCATTTCATACATGCAGCCCCATTGGCCAATCAAGTGGAAGATTGGAATCAGGTTCTCATTTACTGGCTCAACTGCGGCTTGAAGTCAGGAGGTTTGTCAGATCCGGAAAATCGTTGGTTAATACTGGGTTGGGATGTTTTCTTGGATCTCAAGACGTGTAGCAAGATCTAAATCAAAAGCAGTAGAATCATGGGCTGAAGAGACCAAAAAAAAAACAAAAAAAACAAAAAAAAAACCAACAAAAAACAGACAAGACAAAATATAAAAAGCCAGCCTCAGGGAAAAATTCATCTCCGTTATCAAAGAACATCCCGGCAAATCCTCAGGAGACAGATCCACTGAAACACGCGAACACGAGAGTGGCTGCGTGTGTCTCGATCATGCCATGTCCACCAAAGTGCGCCATACAGAAGTCTGCATGTATGGTCATACCAAACAGGCTCCACATCAAAGAATTCACCAATGAGAAGGATTTTTTATTCCTTTTTTTTTTTTTTGATGTAACAAATTGCCATCTTTGCAAAAGCGCCGAGTCCTGATGCAAAGGCACCAGCAGGGCTCGGCTCTTAGCGCTCTCCTCAGGATTAAAAATTGATGAAGATGACGGCGAGTTGATGGCTTGTCGGACGGAGGGTCCTACCTACTCTCCTTCGGCCCCGATCAAAGACCTCCCTAAGTGGTAGCGGAGAGGCCGGGGTAGACGTCTGCGACAGCTGTGTGCCCGCGCATTACTCTGATGAACTTTAACAGCGGAGTCTGTCGACAGCCATAAATGGAAATGGTGAACCAATCCTGGGTATGTACCAATCAGTCTGCTTCCCGTCAACAAGAGAAAAAAAAAATTGGTGGTAGAGGACGCCATCCAATCCCAAAGTAAGCCTCCAATTGAAGAGGGAAAACGAAAAAGCGGTAATAGTATTTTTGACAACCAAAACAGAGTCCCTCTTCAAAAGAATGCATTTTTACTATGTTCTGTTTTTATTTTTCTTCTTCTCTTTTTTACGAACTGGGCCGACTAGCTGATTATTTTATGGTAATAAGATATTTATTTCACATGAATGATTTAGGTCGTATGGTACTCTTCAACCATGGCATCTAGTCCCTGAATGCTTCCCATACATTATACATGAAGCGAATTTAGTGTTTAGTGCCCCATAAATCTTCCTCCTCGACCAAGATGCCAGCGCAGCATTGGCCTTGCACCTCAAGGAGAGCTTTAACTAGAACATTCTGTATTCCACAGACTTCTATAGGCTGGATGATCTCACAATAAAACCAAGGCCATAATCTGTCTCACGATAAATTTCACGGTGACGACGCTGAGTCTAGCCGGGGAATGTGATCATCCAGGACTTGCATAGTAACAGACAGATTTCAGCAGGAGTCGCCGAGACTAGCTCCCTTGTCCATCGGTCACATCCGCGAAACGTCCCGCTGCAATTTGTCATGATATATGGGGCCCCCGTTGAGCGGTGACCTAACTCCCTTGCTTAGTCCAGCAGTTCAATTTAAAGCTTGGCACATCATGGAGCTCCGAGGAGCTCAAGCTTTAATGCGTTGTTCCCCACTTTAGTCCGCTGATCGCCGGGCATTACAAACCCCGCACTGGGTGAAATATGGCCGTGGAATTTTTGTCTTGACCGTGCGGTACTTAACACGGTCTTCGTCTTAATCTGCCTGGACATCATGGGCCAGTGGCAATTCCGAGGTTAATGTGTGCCAGAGTGGCGGAATGGCCCAGTCTGGGGACTGCGGCCCCCTGTCCACCAGAGGCTCACCTCTGACAGCCACCACAAAGAGCTTGCACAGTAAGCTATTACCATTATTTATCATCCTACGACACAGGAAATTAAATCCTGGACAGTCAATAAACTTAGGCGGTGACAGCTCACTCGGCTTTGGACACACGACTGATGTTGCCTGCCTCTTGTTCATAACCTTTAGTCTGCTGATTTCACCCACAAAAACTTTGCTGACACAGTCGGGTAAATAAAAACCTCATTGTTTTCTACAGAATCATGGCTGGACAAACACTCCATAAATTTTTCCCATCATGCTGTGTTGGCTGTTCAGGATTGCTTCCCTTTGTATTTAGCTCCTTCATGTGAGGAGGTAGAAATGGAAGCACAATATAATGAAACTGTATTCACGGCCAACTCTAATTCTCATTCCAGGTAGATTCATGTGCCATTACCATCAGAGCATACTTCAACCATTAATTCTGATACCTGTACCATATCATGAATACAAAGCATTCTATACTCAGTCAATCAGTTTCATCTAAATACAGTTGGTACCACTTGACAATTTCAAAATCCAAGTTTTTCCACAGCCAAAATTCACATTTCCCACGTTTAACTTTTAATATACATTCTCCAGTTATACAAGCTTTCAAGTCATGCAAATTGGCTTTAGCAATCAAACTTTCACACTGCTGTACATCAGGCAATTTCACAGGTGTTGGAAAAGAAGTTTCTCCCTCATGGGGAAGTAAGCATATCATTTAAAGGTACACTGTACGTACATGTGCAGTATTAGATAATGTTGGTTCTGTGGTTTGTCTTTAGCCCTTTTTAAGGGCCATGAACCACAAATTAAACCCTCCTAATGTGCCAGGTTTTTCAATGCCTGAAAAAAAAAAGTCCCTTTAAAGTTTCAGGCTTTTAAAGTTTTTCAACGCCCTATGCAAATCATGTGATTTGATATCCGAATTATTCTGAAGAAACGTGGTGAGTCACACCTTTACGGCTCTCGTCAGTATCTTACCTGCCAGAAGTCAGCCACTGTGTGGGGTAACGGGCCCTGGGTGGCAATGTACGCTGGATTCCGGGGATCATGGTCCGTCTGAAAAATTAATACAACACGATGAAATACACATCTTAAATACAGATTAAAACCAATGTTGAAATAGAAAAAAAAAACAACAGGTGTACCTATATTTTAAAACCTTCCTGGTACATACGCACAATTGTAAATGAGATCAAATGTATGTATAGCATGAATACTTAACAATACCTGAGGTCATCTAATTCCACAGTCAACACATTAGAACTTATAGTAAACTGTGATAAGAGATATATGCTAACATGGAACTAGAAAAAGTTAACTGAGCCTACATTACGAAACATGTACACCAACAGTTAGCCATTTAGTATCTCTTTGAGCTATATATGCATGAATCTACATATTTTCATCAATAATGAATTCAATAAAAATGAGGAAATCCACCAAAAGAGTAAATATGTCTTGCATATTATCAAAGTTATTTTTGGTCGAAATCCCCCACTGTCTTACACCTCAATGATGTACACAGACATTGTGCAGTATAGTGTGTTTATAATAATAAACTGTCCTGAGAGTACTAGGGTTATTTTACAACTGGTACATACTCAGGGAGTTGCATTGATATATTTACCACATAAAAAAAAAAAACAAAGAATGGAAATATCAATTCCAGTCATTTTCTGCACCGAGTGACCTGTCTCCTCTTTCCAATTTGCTGGGTTATTTCAAGTTCCAGTTGGCAAGTCAAGTTTCCACTATGGTGTCCCTGTTTTCTCTCTGGGTATACACATTACAGCCACAGAAAGCCACAGAATAATCAGGACGATTCTCAAATTTCATTCACATTTTTTTAAGAAGAATGATGAATGAGTGCTACACACAAGCCAGCAATGTATGGGTCAGTCTAAGAATACAGCAGGCTGTTGTCAGGTGCAAGGTGATGGGAGAAGGGGGAGGGGGAGAAGGGGGAGGGGGGAGAAGGGGGAGGGGGAGGGGCAGAGGAGACAGAGGGGAGGGCAGGGGAGATAGAGGGGAAGGAGTGGGAGAGAGGGGAGGAGGGAGTGGGAGAGAGGGGAGGAGGGAGGGGGAGATAGAGGGGAGGGAGGGGGAGATAGAGGGGAGGGAGAGGGAGAGAGGGAGGGGGAGATAGAGTAGGGAGGGGAGGGAGAGAGGGAGGAGGGAGGAGGGAAGGGGGAGGGGAGGGGAGAGGAGAGGGACTGGGCTGGGAGGAGGGGAGAGGAGAGAGGGTGAGGGAGGAGGAGAGAGGAGGGAAAGAGGGGGTGTGAGGGACAGTGGGTAGGGCATGGATATGAAACTACAGTGTTCTGACAAATGAAAAAGCGAGGTCTTTTACTCCAAGCAAATGCACACTGGTCATCATTTCGCATATTGTTAGCTTTGAACTGTATGGACACAGTTCTGTGAATTTCAGACCCATTTCGGTTTACATCTTTTCATAACATGCCCGGAAAAGATTAAAAGTATATCACCATGACAAATCATGATTCTTAATCACAGCTGTCCACAGGTTTTCAGCCCATCTTCCTGAACTATGTCAAAAGACGAGCCAGCATGAGCTGGTCTTGAACTCACAGCCAGCACAATGGTTAGAAACTCCTGGGTCAGGAACCCTTACTGTTCAATTGTTAATTTATGTACATCTACATACAGATGGATGTTGAAGTTGGCACTGTTTGTACAAAAACACCATTATACTTCAAACAAAAACTTACTTCCACTATTTCTCAGTGTACTATTTCAAATGTACCTTCCCACATCATACATATAAATGTGTCACAAATCTCTAATCTAAAAACAAATTTGTCTCTCTTACTGCCTCTTGAAGTAATAATCCACCAACAGACAGCTCCTATTTGATCTCAGTATTCCTGTAACGCCTACACTTCTGTGTTTATATGGCACCACTTCTTAACTAGCTGCTCAGGAGCTTGCCTGTGGCAGCTCAGTGGAATAGAAATGGGAATCTTTAACAATTTCACAGTTGGCTGGTCACCGAAAACAGGTTTAAAGGCAGCTGGAATTAACAGGTGATTCCTGAGTGCATGTACAGCACACAGTATGCCAGTGAGTTAGAGGTGAGCTAGAGGTGAGCTAGAGGTGAGCTAATGTCAAGTTGGTGAGCTTAAACATGTAGAATGCCAGGAGCCTGTCACCAGTGAGCTAGAGGTGAGCTAATGTCAAGTTGGTGAGCTTAAACATGTAGAATGCCAGGAGTCTGTCACCAGTGAGCTAGAGGTGAGCTAATGTCAAGTTGGTGAGCTTAAACATGTAGAATGCCAGGAGCCTGGCACCAGTGAGCTAGAGGTGAGCTAATGTCAAGTTGGTGAGCTTAAACATGTAGAATGCCAGGAGCCTGGCACCAGTGAGCTAGAGGTGAGCTAATGTCAAGTTGGTGAGCGTAAACATGTAGAATGCCAGGAGTCTGTCACCAGTGAGCTAGAGGTGAGCTAATGTCAAGTTGGTGAGCTTAAACATGTAGAATGCCAGGAGCCTGGCACCAGTGAGCTAGAGGCGAGCTAATGTCAAGTTGGTGAGCTTAAACATGTAGAATGCAAGGAGCCTGGCACCAGTGAGCTAGAGGCGAGCTAATGTCAAGTTGGTGAGCTTAAACATGTAGAATGCCAGGAGCCTGGCACCAGTGAGCTAGAGGCGAGCTAATGTCAAGTTGGTGAGCTTAAACATGTAGAATGCCAGGAGCCTGGCACCAGTGAGCTAGAGGCGAGCTAATGTCAAGTTGGTGAGCGTAAACATGTAGAATGCCAGGAGCCTGGCACCAGTGAGCTAGAGGCGAGCTAATGTCAAGTTGGCGAGCTTAAACATGTAGAATGCCAGGAGCCTGGCACCAGTGAGCTAGAGGTGAGCTAATGTCAAGTTGCTGTGGTGAAGCACGTAGAACGCCAGGACTCTATAACCAGTGTGCCAGATGTGAGCTAATGACAAACTGATGGTGTGCCACAGAGAGCTTTCACTCCGCATGATACTCAGTATTCCAACCATGCAGTTTCTCATATATAAGTGCTTGTCTGAAAAATCTTATATCGGGACCCCTGTCAACAAGGGATTCAAAATGGAACCTTATTCATCACTCCTATCAGTATATAACCCTTCCCGGCTTCTTCTGTTCAGGAAAATTGAGAAAATATTCAATTCTTCATTCAAAGAAAGAAAGTCATGAGCGCCCCTCTTTTAGAGTGAATTTTAAAGCCAATTTTAAAGCCATCTTTGTTGCACAATTAAGGCACCTTGCTGAATGGCCTGGTACCATTTTTTAGATCCAACAATAAACATCTTGGCAGCTACAGTTATCTGCTAAAGGTAGAGAGGAAGATTTGATTTAATCGGACTGCATATGTCACGACTATAGTGTGCAACTATGACTCCTCCACAGAATCCTGACCCCCACCTTTTTTCATGTCAGATCAGCAGACTATACAATTCTCAGAAAAGTCAGAAATCAGACACATTCAGATCAGTATCTCCTGGATATCGGCCTATATCAGGGAGCATACATTTTAAAGATTTCCAAATTCCAGGCTCTTTAAAGGATTTCACGGCCCAGTATGAACCCTGTCATGTGCATCACATTGGCGTGGGCTCAGAGGTACGCACGAGCTCTAACCAATAGCCATTTCTCCCATATCGCACCTTCTGAACACTTCAACAGCCTATAACCATACACTACAGGTGTCACATCAACAGCACCGACAGTCAATGTTTCCTCACAGCCCAGCTGCTGTGATAATGTTATATTATAACCTACAGGATCAACGGTCCCTGAACGACCACAGAATAAATCACAGAAGCGCCTATGGCAACTCCTGAATACGAAGCACCACAATGGGATGTGTCCGTCGTCAAGTAGTACTGGCGGAGGGTAGATAACTGCCAGCAAATCCTATGTGGTAACTTTTCCTCCCTTGAAGTATACGCGCTCAACACTCAGAATTCATTTGTTTCACTGTGTTTTGTTGTATTTTTCACGCTGGAGGAGAAATAATATTTCACCTAAATGAAGCTGATTTTCACCAATATCCATGGAAGAAGAAAAAAGCAGATGGAGCCCAGTGGATTTTCTACAAGCTAGTCACTGGATTTATGGACATAATGAAATGCCTGCAGGGATTCAATGTAATGGAATAGGCCTGACACTTCTTCAACAGGATGATTTCATTTACATGTTTTTGGTACTTACAATGGTGCTGGCATTGATGTAGTCTGAACCAGACACATTGGAGGCATCGGCCAGGACGACACGAGAATGGTCATCTGAGAAAAAAAAAAGAAGTAAACACAAATGTTGCAATAATACAATGATTTGGACATTTTTTAAACAATTAAATACCAAAACATTTTTTAGCATAGTCACATATAGCATGTAGGTAACATACTAAATGTACTATGGTGTCACAACCAAGTATCCAGGTAACTAGTATGTATGGACTTCTGGGTATCAGTTACTAAAAAAAATTTACTGCAATATGTGTTGGATGAAATTTTTGAATATTCATTTTACACAATTATCCTGAGAAAATACAATGAGTGGTGGGATTAGGTGAAAATATTGAACATGCAATTCCTTGGCACCCTGTATGGTGTTTCGTACTTCAGATTAGAAGTCTTCCTTAAATGAGGATAAAAAACGATTTTCAGGTGTTTTGGTAAAACATTCACATGAATAAATACATACATGAACAGCTCATCATGTTAAAATGCACCTAGACTGATGCTCTAGTTAAAATAATTACTACTAAAATATCACAACCCCAAGGTAAATAATACATCTCTCAAGAAAACAGGAAAAAGAAAAATGGAATTCAAATTTTATTTATGACCCGAGTTCAATTTTTGATAGAGTTTATCCAAGGAGAAAATTAAGCATTGATATATCTTCAGGAAGCAGCGACGTGTTGAAAGCGCTCTCCATTGTAAAGGCACTTTTTCTGCTCTGTAAAAATCACATCCCTGTCAAAGATAACAATCGCGGTTGAATAAACTGAAGATTTTTTCGATAGCAATTTTGACAGGCCGAACGCTGAGAGATAGCAGGGTATGCAACGAAATCAGCACATGTGAAGACCACAAGACACTTTCCTCTGCCCAAGCACTGGGAGGACGAACAGCTGGCTTCAGATTAAAAATCAAAACATAATCTTTTATGTGCTGACAGCCCGGCGGCACTCAGACATCATTGCTTTGCGATTCCATCACCCTCGTGACGGGTGGAAATGACATTCTCTTAACAGGTTCAGACATCCCACATCTGCCTAACGGGGAGAGAAGCTTAGCGAACAGGGGGCCAAATCACAGCTCCCATTACACAGTTATTTGGAAATGAGCGAACATTAACTCGCGCAATTTTTCCAAAACCTTCCGTGCCTACAGCAAAATCCATCACCCTTGAGGATTTCAGATCAGCAGGCAGGACAAATCACAGAAACGTGCAATGACTGAAAAAAAACCCAAACCAATCATGTATTGTTTCTTATGAAATGGGATCATACATGCAACTTGCAATGTGGATATTATGTGCAGAGATATATAGGTACATTTTGGTTGCCTCAAAATCACTGCAAATGTTGCAATATACAAAATTCAAACATACCCATCATAAGGTATGTTACTTATGAACTGGGATCGTGCATGCAATCTGCAGTATGTGAAAATAACTCCCAAACAGGCAGCAATTTGGTTGCTTTAATTCACAGATCACTGTAAATGTTTCAATACATAAAATTCAAACAATATCACAGCCTTAAAATTTTTCCATCCTTAAAACTCCATGAGTGGAAAGATTCAACCAGACAAATATAGAGACTTGTCAGTTTTTGAAACACACACGACTTTCTCTACTCGCTCAGAAATCCGCAAAATGCTTTTTATCCTCTGTAACAGATTCCACTGGGCCTTCAGAATGCAACATGGTTTTCCTTCACAAATTATATTTTCATTACATGTACTTGTCTATACACATGTTATTTGTCTTGAATTCATGAAGAGGACATTCGGCTTGTAGGAATCTCCAAGCAAATAAATGATGCATGCCACTGCAGACCTGAGAGTCAGATTTAAGAGCCGAAACAAGGACCAATTCTAAGGCACTAGTCCAGGTGTACACGTTTTTAGCATTTGGACTGGCAAGTCTAAATTGACCAAGTATTAAGCAGAAGGGTGGGGGTGGGGGGGTCGAGAGGAGTGCATGTATGGACTACCAGCTAGCCCTGGTTAGCATCCGGACTTTCATTTGTATTCTGGCCAGTCCCAACTTTCCCCCCGGGACTGCCAGGCATTGCCGCTTCATGGCAGACATGAATTTCTTAAAATCTCATCAGTCTTTGCGGATAGGAGTTGTCTGAACAGCATTGCTAAGGACTGGTTCAATCTGGCTGATGACCGACACAAGGACTGGCCAAAATGTAAAGCTGAGTACCATGTAACCGCCGCCTTCTAGTGACATGCCAAACGAATCACCACGCTATCGGGGGAGGCCGCAGAACACAGACAATTGAGTCATGTCCGTTCTCCTGTAAATCTATGAAATCTGGCTAATCCCCATCCTATGCCATTTAGACTTGAACAATTCCAACCAATAAACACTGGGGAATGAGTTAAGCCAGGGCTTTGGTCGCAGACTTTAGACACCAGGAGGCCGACGACTCTGTTGACTTGACCCGGGACTCTGGGAGCCAAAAGCAGTAACTAAGGTATACGGCTGAATTGTCTTCAGAGCACAAAAGCATATGGGAATCTCCAGGCTTCAACCTTGACACACAATGACACAGAGCTGCATGTATTATAACACATGAGCTCATCATGACGAACAGCTGTTACTGCTATGCTTAACAAAAAATAGCATACAATTCATGTAACGCAAAATCCCTCGTCGCAACGTGAATTTTCTTCAAAATGCTAGAAGTGACATGTATGTGGAGACAAGCCTGTGTGATAAGATGTACATTTCGCTCTAAACATGATTTTGCCTTACAGCATGTATACAAATAGGGGAGTTTCGAGTTCAAACTTTTATCGCTAAAGGTAGGAAAGCCCTACTGTACCATGTGACCTGTCAAAAATGTTAGGCAACTCTTTCTGATTACATTTACTATAACATGGGCATCTAAGAGAAGTTCCAAAAAAAGTTATTTAGACCAGATGTACAACTGGAAAAATTGAGGAGCTGGAAGTTTTTTTAATTTTAATAAAGCACCTGAACAAATGAGAGTTTTTTTGTGCCTCCCTAATGCAGCGAGCCAGGTGATCCGTACATTACAGCGAACAAAATTGCCCGACATTTTTGACAAATCACATGACACAGTTGAACTCTTTTTACCTTCTGTGACAAAAGAGTTCGAACTTGAAACTCCTCTATTACATGGCACCAAACCAGACTTACAGGGGAGGTTGTCAGCGTAACGATTCTTCCTAGTGTTGGAGGGATCACTGGACACCAAGGTGGAGCAGGGGTCTGCCTCGTAGGCCGCCAGAGCCTCCCACTCCTGGTCTAACCGTCCCTTGTTCTTCAGATGGTCCTCCATGTAAGACTGCACAGAAACAAAGGAACATGTATTCTAATTATTGATATACCATTCCACACATGTAAATACCACAAAGTGTAACATCACATATACTCGCTATGCAGCACAAATTTCAATACAACTTCCTGTAAACACATGTATAATTTCAACAAACAATCCTCCACACATTTAGAGGCTAATGGCAAGCACACATCCACCAAAAATCTGGCAGCTGAACATGTGAAAGGAGCTATGTAGAGGTTTTCTTAATGTGCAGATTGCGGAAAATGTGTCAAAATAAATGTGGAGAAATTAGTGCGTTGATCAAATACACATTATATGTCATCCAAGTTTGAATTCGACAACTCAATAAGCAATCAGTCATACATACAGTAAAGGCATGGAAATCTTTCTGCATGTTCATATTCAAGAATATCCAAAAATCACAGGCTCTTGTATATAAATTTTGAAAAAATCTTGAAAGGTTTTCATCCTTTTATCAACCTTGGCCGTGTTTATTAACTGCTCATTCCCACTTCTGAATCAAGTTAATATTTGTTTCACACACCTGAATATTTACGTTAATATTTGTTTTACACACCTGACATGAATGGGTGTCAAATTACTGCAAAGATCTCTAAAATGATTTACCATAAAATGGCTGCCAGTAACTATGACCAGATGCACCCAAGACAAACACTGTACTTTTAAAGGCTTACATAACTTACATGTAGGCAGCAAGCTCACTTAATATTTAATACAAGGCTAGATTATCAGCATAGCTATTACAAGAGAGAGAGAGAGAATGATCCTGGATAATCTGTTGAGTAACTGTATAGAATCAGTTTTCCTTAATGTTAATGGAAGCATTAAAGGTCCTGTAGAACCCAAGTATCCTTGGTGATTATTTATACAGACAAAGCTGCTGTTAATGGTGAAATCCATTTAAGCAAGTTGACATGCATTGCTGCCATGTGCCCGATCAACCAACATTTTAGCTCTGCAAACATTTTACTAAAATCTACAGCACTTAAGACCCTGGCTGAGAAAGATGTTGGAACAAGACGTGAAGGGTAGGGTCATGCTATTACAAGCACACTCTGTGCACCTCACGGATCACAGGCTCAAAAATGCACACACTGCCATGACATCGTCCTCGGAGCGGCCGAATCTCTGCGGATGTGGTTAGGGTTTTTGTACCTCTCCTCCCTCCCCTCCCCCACTCCCAATCGGAGTGAGAATCGATAGTGAAAATACTGGCAGCACGAACACCTAGTCCAGTTTCAATTAAGGAAGGCTTTTCACCTTGGCATGTGGTTTGCCAGAACACAGTAAAAGCTTGAGGAGTATTTTGCTGAGGAAAAAGTCAATGAAAATTGCACAAGCAGTGAAGGAAAAGAGAGAGAGAGAGAGAAAGGGGAAAAAAAACCCTTCTCAGCTGACATTCCAGTGAATTTTTCATTACTAGCTTCCCAATGGTGGAGCCAATATTATAAATTACATAGGGAAGTAGCTAGGGTTTTTGCATGATGGGATGGGGGGGGGGAGGGGGGTTGAGTAGAGATATTGAGGGGTGGCTTCATTAAAGGAGACTTAAATATGACTTTGACAGCTGATGGTCGTGAATTCCTCTTTCATGGACCAGAGGCACAAAAACAACCTTGTCAGGATAATAAACCTTGGACAGATGAACAATAAAATCACACACTTCCTAAGCAGGCAGATTTTTTTTGCACCCACCCCCTCTCTCTATCCCCACCTGCCACTCTTAGGCAGCAAATCCTTTCCCCACATGCAGGCCACCATATTGAATTCACCGACCTCCCCCATGGCCGGTGTCAAGCTGGGAAGAAAAGCGCGAGTGTGATCATATAATGAAAACAGCTATCTCAATCAATGCACGATTAACTCCTCGGCACACACTGGTTTTTCTCTGTGGCAATAGCCATTCTCCCGACAAACAGACTGATACAAATAATTCTACAGTCAGATACCATTTTGGGTTGGCTATATCTATGCAGCCATGAAACTCTCCGGCTGCACAAGACTGAAGGTTAATGACGATCCAACGTTGCAAAATAACCCACTATTTTTAATATTGCCATAAAATTGATCTTAATGAAGTTCTGAAATGCTCATTGCTCCATTTCAGGTAAAAATTAAATGCCAGTGATATAATACTTCCTATTAAAGTGTGTATGAATTTCAAAACTAATGAACACTCATGTACAATTTGCACGATGCAACAAATCCCACACCTGTGTCCATGTATTCTATAGTTTACAGACTAATTTTGAATATTGACTCCACTGTGAAATCTGTTGGCAGATCTACATCATCTCAATTACAGTTTATAATCAAAACACTTGTTTCCAGATTTTACCCAACCTAGGGGAAGGGACTTTTACATATCCCAAATAAAGAAACTTTTAATAACAAGTGAAACACACCTGTGATTTCACTGAAACAGTGCTCTGTTTTTTTTTGTTTTTTTTTATGTCATTCAAAACTACATACATTATATATATTCAGCAAAGAAATCTGAGGCAAGTTTCATATCCAGAATTCAAAAGAACATCTAGCCTAATCACTCTTTATAATGAGGACTACATGCAGAGCTCCAAAAAAGATATATCATCCATGCTATACCTCCAGTTTAACTACTGGGTAGTTCCTGGCTAGAGGTTATTACTGACATACCCATATATAAGGCTATGAAAAAACTCTACTGATGAATTCCAAGTCAGGGTGTTAATTTTTCAGCACTTAAAAACATCCGGAGCATATGCGTGTCAAAACCTTCGCTTTGGTTGTAACATTATTTAAACAAGATTTTAAAACATGGAATAAATCTTGTCAAGGGCTGAAAAAAAAAAGCCTGGTAAATTAAAGTGAAATGAAATACACTGCACCAGTTACAGCTTAAGCTCGAAGCAGAAAAAAAACAACTTAGGAACGCTCTATCTTGAAAAATATGCAATGTGACATGTGTAAGGAATTGTGCTTCTCTGCGAGACAGTCACTTGGGACCAGTCATCCTATTTGTCTTTGCAACCAGAATCACAAACACACACACACACACACGCACGCACCCGAAAAAAGAGAAGAAGATCAGAATATCATACAGCATTAGAGAGAGAGCATGTGTGTGAGAGCGAGGTATGAAGAGAAACACGGGCGGACGCTGGAAATTACAGACAGGCTTTGTGTTCTCATAAGGAAGCTCTAGCCAGATCACAGGCTGGTGCATAATGGATGAGTTGTGGAGGGTTGAACTGTCCCCTGACATCCAGCAACTGTCCAGATCTGTCGGATTTCTACTGAAATATTCATCACGTGAAAAAGCGGCTTATAGTTTCTACCAGTCATAAGTGAGATTTATCAGCTCTCGGTCCTGCTTATTGCTAGTCGCTGACAAACACCACTGCAGACCTTTCCCAAGCCTTGTTGTTGTCGTACGTCCACCATTACTAACCTGAGCGAGTGCAGGCTTTTTACAAGTAACGCCAACAGCTGTTCATCAACTCGGTCACAGAGTTAACCATTTTGCATTGCTATTTAACCGCCATTGCTTTGATAAAAAGCTGTTTTCTCTTTAAAACGGTATATGATTTTGGAGACTGGTAATGGCACGTGCTTTACATTTTTCAGTATAAATATCAGATAAGGGTTTTAACCCTTGGTATTCAGTTGAACAATGTCTAAGAAAGGCTAAGCAGTGGTGACTAGTTTTTACACTCTGATTTATACCATACAGAAACAAGTGACAAGTCACAGTGTTTGTTTAGAGCCCGGCTGTGCAGGCTACCACACACACACTGGCACATGCAGTTGCATTTCAAAACTATATTATAGCACTATTTAATATGCATTTTATAATGTTCACTCGCTCATTTTGTCCCTCAGTTTCAGGAGGGTCATGATGAGGGTCAGACATAAGGTTTGAGCATATCAATGAAGTTTTAAAGATCTAAGGCAAAATGTTTTTAAAAAATTCTATTTCATAAGTCTGTAGTTTATTTACCGTTTACACACTATTTTCCACCGAAATTCACCATACTGGTTTTGATTTACAAGCACAGTCATGAAATCAGGCAGATTTTTAAGAAGAATCTGTCCATGTCATAACTTTGACTCAGGGCCAATTATTGCATACGATGAACATTAAACTAGTGCCATGAAATGCATGTACATTCTGTTTGTCTGTTTGGGGCCCAGAACAAAAAATGTTCAAACTATACATGTTACTATTGCTGCCAGGTCAAACCATCATCTTGCACATGCAGGAAGGCATATTGTTCTTTGACAGAAATTATGACTGCATGTTTTCATTCACTTAGAGCAATATTCATATTTCTTTTTGGGTAGGGTTCTTTGAATGGAAAAATGGGCCTGGTCCTTCTCAATATTTCATCTTGTGACCCTGATTCTGATTGGATAAAACATGAAAGCTGGACAGACATATTAAGCTCAATAAGGGCAACAGCTGGCTTCTCTGTCAGTTGCTATGGCAACCAAGACACTCTGGCAGATAAGGCCCGTGAATGATTTTAATAATGGGGCAAAAAGTGTCAAAGAAATAAACCAACTGTTGACAGGCACTCCATAAAACATACCCCTGGCTCCTCAAGCCGGCTCTGAAACATAATGGGGCAGTTGTTTTCTTGAGTTGGCAATGCAGCAGCAACAACAACACAGGCCATTTGAGTTGTCAGTGACGTCATTATGGCTGTAAAGTCCACACATCGCACCATATGGTAACTTGTGTCTGCACTTTACGACAAGGGGCATATCAACTTGATGCCCTTTGTAGCAGTCAATCATCAAGAGAGAGAGTTACTCTCTTTAATATTCACCGGTTGTCATGGGCACCAGTGACACACGTTTGTCCTTCAGTTTTCCCACTAGATACACCACCTATTGTAGGAAAACTTCCTTGTTCTCTGAGTCCAATTGATAGCTTGACAGCATCAAGCCATTCATTACTACCACAGAAAATCATTCCAGTAAAAAATTCTATTTATAATAGTCTTTATGAAAAGGGGACAATTAATAGTTTGCATGAACCTGATGCAAGAGTGTACATCATTTAAAAAGTGTCGAATCACTTGACCAAGAAAATCTCTCTTCACCATGTGAACACTTCCAAAAATGTTAATATTCCTGTGTTATATCAGTCATACATTTACATACCATCAACTGCATATTAACATATACAGTAGTCCCTTAACACACACACACAACAAAGGAATATTACCTAATTTATATAATGTATGAAATTTACATTAGACCAATGATGTAATTCCTCAATCTTTTTGCATATAGGCAAAAACAACACTCCGTTTGATTTAAGCTCCTTCACAATTTCATTTCGGAGACATAACTACATTCAGGTTCAGGCTAATTTTCATGGCTTAATTTACCAAAAGCATAATTTTGTTTGTCTACAACACAGAATAATGCCCTCAGAATATATCTGAATAAACAATTTGCAAAGGTGAAAAAACTGAAAAACTACATTACTGCAGTGGACATTAAAAGATGGATCCTGTTGACCGTATAACTATCAAAATACAAAAGCTGTCCATTCATGCTTATCAATTTGTCATGCATTACATGTTTACTCTGTTTGTAGTTACAATACTTTTCAGTCCACTTCAATAATACTTCCACAACATCAGTGACAAAGTCTTTAGTATACCCTCATTCTTCTAAAAGTAAATGTTTCCATTTATCTCCCAGTGTTTTCAGAAAAGTGAACATTTTGATATGCTGTTCGCTAGATCAAAATTGTGTATCCATCCTACCACTACATGCATAGTGATTTTTACAGACTGTAAACCAAACGTCCCAAAACTGAGAAAAATCGGGGTAGTGTTAAGTCCCAATGACACACTCAGCGAAGAAATGGTTGGACCAAAAGCTTACCAGTACGATGTGTCCTGTTGAGATGTCCATGTTGGAAGTAACTGGCTCTTCGCTCCTGCGGGTTAAAGGGAGGTAAATCACTTCAGTTTTACACAATGGATAAATATTAGTACATAAGTACGCATAGTCCTTGACGTGGACAAACAGTTCACTGCGTGAGTCCACAGATGCTTTTCTTACATCAACATGACCGTTTGCTGTTACCGACTCGCCATTGTCCTCCGTGGCACTGTTGCCATTCTGAGCGGAGAAATGCAGGTCAAAAAGATTAGGGGCCGATAAAGTTCTCATGCGGGCGAACCCTCCTCTCACAAGACTCTTCAGGGTTTCTGAATCCATAATACTACTTAACTTTCCAACAGGTAGTAATAAACTCAGAAGTCGTCTTCCTTTTAATTCTACTATAAACCCAGAGTGAACTGTTGTCCTCAGAAATTTACTCCTTTTAAAAATAAAAAAAAACACTGAAAAACGCAAACATATGCTGAGACCTGTTGGCCGGGTGAACTTTACCACAAGTAGTATCGGGACAATAGACTTGTCACTTCAATGTATTCTCGTGATTCCAAAGCCAGCGTGGTTGTAATCTGGTTGTTCAGGGACCCCCATGTCACTAGCCCACACAACTGCTTCAGGGCAACCTAGCTGCCTCAATATAACACAACAGTTTTCCCTTCAAGCAGACTGTTTGTTCTGGCTGTCACAGATTTCAGTCTGTAATATTGTGTCCCACAGCCTCATTTACATACGAGTTATATCGCCATCCTTTCTAATGCCATTCACCAATCCTTGCAATCTATCGAGTTCCGTTACTCTTTTTCATCTTTTCGTCAGTCCCTGGTCGCTGTATGTTACAAAGCGACGGGTTTCATTGACTGGTATTATTTTCCCCTGGCCTAACCCTCACGCTGCTGCCTATTACAGCTACATGTAGTTAACTGTGTACACACGCACATACGCCAAATGTGACATACCACGGCTTCAGTGTCAACTGCAGACATCTACACTGCACCGCACGATGACGACAGCACAAATAACTCAATTATCGCTGTGCAATTTATAATGCTCTCTGCCGCTTTTCTGTGAAGTGCTATACAGCGCATACATTTTGGGGCACCTATATTTTGTGTTGTTCTGTAACAGGAGAAAAAAAAAAACCCACACAACTCCAGACAATTTTACAGTTATGACACCCCCGTAGAGACCCTCATAAAAATATCAGAAGCTTTAAGCAAGAAAGCTGTTACCACAGAATGTCAGTGGCCTGCATAGCTAACAGGCTGAAGTCTACCGTGCTCTTGTATCTTGGATATATTTCTTTATTATACAACCGAGCTTTCACGTTTTATGCTATGTCGTTACCTAATCCAAAAGAACAAATGGCAACGACCTGAATATCACAAGCTGGTAGTCTCACTGAAAGAACATTAGAGCAGCCCTACAGAAGTCCACTGCAACAACAGAGGAAGAATCTCATGCTGTTCAGACCAATGCTGTTTTGGCCAGCTGGCGCCTGGGTTCACATATTTTGTTGTTGTCGTTGTTTTCAGTGCTGTTTGTCTAGGTTTAAGGACTCTGTTACATGCACACTTGATTTCTATTTAATACACACATACCTTTACATTCAAACCTGTATAATAAAGTTTGTTTTTAATTAACATATGTTAGGTCAGTTCCTGGCCATGCATGGTCTATTTTAGTTGTAAAATCATAAGCAATACTTTAACTAAGGCTGGGTTTGAAAAAAAAAAAGCATAACAATAATAAAAGATGAATTTAAATAATTTGCATTTGTATTAAATTGGAATATATGTGGACTTGTGTGTATTTCATATCTTTGTATAAAAACAAAACGCCATGGTGGAAAATGGCTGATGAAGAAAAAAAGCTTTGGGAAAACAACTGTTATTTACACGAAATTGTAACTATAAATCTTCAAACTTTTTAACCATTGATGCAGTTTTTACAGGGTAATTTATGCATACAGTTATTGTACAAATAAAGCTCAAAATGATTTGTTTTTTGTCACCATGGGTATAAGCTTTATAAAACTACATGGATTATTTCTCTCGACTCTAAAATTCTCCAAGTAAATAGTGAAACAGTGCTTCCAGCAGTGGTTGAAAAGGTTGAAGAATTAGGGTAAAAGATTTTGATCCAGACTTGATCTTGTGCACATTATAGCAGAAAAACAATATATATAGATTCCCATAAATTCCCACTGCTCCATTTTACCAGGAATTTCGAACACGACTACAAAAGTTGCGGTACTTCAGATGAAGTTGGATCTGTAAAACTGCACTTCCGGAGGCAGATAAAGGCCTTAATGTGGTACTTTCGAAGATAAAACTCAAGTAATTCAGAGATGAAATTAGTGCTAAATTAATCAAACAATCTGTTAGGTGGTTATGTAAGCTTGATGAAACAATCAAAATGAACAAATGTTCCACTCAACAAAAGTTAAACATTGGGTCAAAGACAGTACGTTAATTATGACCATTATCTGCCTCTAAAAATGCATTAATTGTCAGGCAAATTATTTTTAGAGGAAATACCGTAGATACATGTAAACATGACAGGTATTTGCTTACCAGGATGAAGTACTGCTGCGGCTTGACGGGCTTCGCACCTGTGACTCAGAAACGCTGCCGATGCGCCCAGCTGCGTGGAGAGGTTCGGGTTTCTCGGAAGTCTTACTCTGCATGCGCTGACGACACAAGTCCTGAAGGAAAAAAAAACAAGGCATTTACTTACTTATTTGTTCCACTATTGTTTGATATCACACTGAAAAAATTTTCACTGATACAACTGCATAAACCTCCGACCTTTGGCAAGTTACTGATGAACTTTCCCACATGTGCCGTCCAGAGATATGCACACAATACTGGTGGAAGAAGAGTTGTCTTCAAGAAGTAATAAACTGTGCAATGGCACACAAGAGCATCAACATACATATAATATACAATTGTTTTGGAAGAGAAGTTTTGAAGGTTTACATTCTCGATTTCCACAAATCTCCCAAACCATGAAGTCAATCTGAGCACCGCTCAATGATCCACGACTGGGGAAAGTAGATCTCAGTTTTGAAGGAATATAAATCTCTGCCAAGAGAAAAGTGTATCACAGTTTTGATGTAATATAAATCTCTGCCAAGAGAAAAGTGTATCACAGTTTTGAAGGAATATAAATCTCTGCCAAGAGAAAAGTATATCGCAGTTTTGCTGGAATATAAAATTCTGCTAAGAGAAAAGTGAATCTTAGTTATGAATGAATTTAAACATCTGCTAAGAGAAAAGTAAATCTCTGTTTTGAAAGAATATCAATCACTGCTTTGTGAAAAGTAAAATCTCAGTTTCCAACGAATACAAGTATTAGTTTTAGAGAATTTAAAACCCAATCTCGGAAAGTTAAATCTCAGTTCTTACAAAGTAAATATCAGATATACTGGGAGCAAATCAATGTTTTGTTTTTTTTTTTTGTTTTTTTTTTAGAGGAGGGGAAAATGCAATAAAAAAGAAAAGGTAAATCAGTCTGGGGGATTGTAAATCAAAGTTTTGTGGAATTTTGATCTAGATTTTTGGCGTACATGTATGTCATCATGTTGACTTTAACAAGGTATCAAGCTAAACAAGTTTTCTGTGACTGATTTATTCTGTATTTCTTCCGTTGCCTTTTCTTTTCCTTGCAATATCTACAGGCACAAGTACATGTGGTCAACAGAGACTAGAGCTTTCAGTGCAGTGTGGCGAAAATGTAAAGAACCCACTGGACAACACAGTCCTTATCACCGCCCTGCCACATTCCCCAAGCCGTGTCAACATGCCTATATTTTTTTCTTTCTCTTCATTTCATTGTTTGTTTCTCAATGCTTAACTTAAGAATATTTCACCTGTGTATTAGCCCTCACTTTTATGGGCACAGGAGGTATCTGAAGAAAACCATCGAAGTGATGAATTTTCCCGCTGCAGTCACATGATGTGCGTACCCAACTAACAGAAGACAGGTGCATGGGTTTCAACTGAATCTGGACTGCCCAAACAGGCAACGCTGACAATTTTTTGTCACCGAGGCACCTGCAGGAGGGACAGTGGGTGATTCTACAAAATCCCTGTTCCAATGCTGGGTTTCAACCCCTCGCCTTTCGTTTCTACCCTCATGCTCACCTGGTAATCCTGGGACGCCTCGGCACCTATCCCCTCCGAGGCGAGCTGCGCAAGCTTGTCCTTGGAGCGCGAGTGTCGCTTCACCAGGTAGATGACTACCACCGCGATCAGAACGCCAGCGATGCAGCCGCACAGCACGAAGGTGAGCACAAAGAATTTGGGCGAGTTTCCATCGTCTGCTGGAACCTCGATCTTCACTTCACCATCCTGCCAGAAGCAAAATGACAAACAATTGTATTCTGCTAGGAGGGAACAGACAAACAACACTGAGTATAACGCTGCAAGTGATGACAATCCTGCCAGAAGAAAACAGACAAACAAAACTGAGTCAAGCGTGGTAAGGACGTAAAAGATAAGGAAAGCTTGGTGTAAGATGACACCATCCTCCAAAGGGGAAAATAGTACAACACTATCAAAAATTGTTTGAGATGACCATCCTGTGAAAGAAACTTCGAGTAAAAGTTGTACTGGATGACTATTGATGGACCTGAAAGTAATGAAATGAATTGCTGAGTTTGAAATGTGTGCTTTTTGGCAGTGTGGAGGGAGAGGGGAAGGTGCAGGATTTATGGGGGTTAAAAGCTTTAAATTTCAGTATTATAAATCTTTACAAGTAGCAGAAGATAGCACGAAGACCATTTGTTGAACTGTAATTGGTTACACCGAAGGTTTACACTGCAATAAAAACACATTTTGCTTCTGCTGTAAAATTGAAAATGCATTGGAAAGTGTGATGTACTAGAGAAAGAACAAATATCAAAATACTTAATGGTGGCCAGGATTATTTAAGTTACCGCCTGATTTCAATCTGCTTCTGTGGGCCTCTGTGGATCAGTCGGTTAGTGCGCTATCGCGGCACAATGACCAGAAGCCTCTCACCAATGCAGTCACTGTGAGTTCAAGACCAGCTCATGCTGGCTTCCTCTCCAGCCGTACATGGGAAGGTCTGCCAGCAACCTGCGGATGGTCATGGGTTTCCCCCGGGCTTTGCCCGGATTCCACCCACCTTAATGCTGACTGCCGTCGCATAAGTGAAATATTCTTGAGTAGGGCGTAAAACACCAATCAAAGAAATAAATAAATAAAAATCTGCTTCCTAAATAGCAAGCGCTGGATTTGAACCCGTAACCTCACTAGTCTTCAAGCACACGATGGTTGCAACGAGCTGGCTGGACCCAGCAGGGCCCACAATTTACTCACACGACAGCAAATAAAGACAGCAAAGATGCATTAAATTCATGGGGACAGAAATATCAGGTGGTTACAGGGATGGCGATATATCATCTGGTCAACCTGACAGTTTGCTTGTCATTGTCGCCAACTTTCATGGAATAACAGCTCACAAATATCACGCAGCCTTCTAGACAGCACCTGCCCCTGACTAAGGAGCCTCCCCACCCCCTACCTTGTCAATAACAAACAGTTTATACTGTACGCTGGTACGCAGCCCAAAGCACAGCTAGCTCTAAGTCAACTGTTAAAAGTTACCTGCTTCTTTTTTTCTAATATCGACAAGATACATGTTACACCACATGAAAGCTAATTGCATCTATTCAGGTTTCTCTTCTGAATGTGCAATGTCAATCGAGATTGGGCGTTTTAAAACAAATTTCAGATGGTATGACGATTAAGTTTTTATGCTGAGCACATGCCCAGCTGAATAAATTATGTGTATATCAGAATCATCCACATGTAGTGGGTGAAATTCCTCAAGAATCCTGGTTCTCAGGAAATATAAGAAACATGGCCACTAAGTACAGTCAACTTGAATACATGAGCCTGGCACAAAGTTACTTTTTAAATCCAGTTTGTTTTACAACTATTCATTTGGAATGATGTGTACTGGCTTCTATAATATTACAGAAGTCTCTGAAATCTGACTGAATAAATTCACACAATTTGCAAATCAGATGTAAATATGCCTACTTTGTCAAAAAATGCACCACCTAACTCTTGAACCTTTTCTATCACCTCTGCAACCAATATTTTGAAACATTCTGACAGAACTGATGGAGTCTAGAGAAATACTTTGCAGAATTTTATGAAGGTCGCATCTTTAATCATACAAACAAATCATTGTTAGCATCATTTTCATAATCAATATATAGCATAAGCTCATGTACCTTCCTAATCTTCACAGGCAAACACTTAATTTATATTTATTTATTTGATTAGGTTTTACACCGTACTCAAGAATATTTCACTTCTATGACGGTGGCCAGCAATGTTGTGGGAGGAAACCGGGCAGAGCCCGGTGGAAGGCTGTGACCATCCACAGGTTGCTGGCAGACTTCCCACATACGACAGGAGAGGAAGCCAGCATGAGCTGGGCTTGAACTCACAGCAACCGCATTGGTGCACTTAATTTATAAAATACTTGCCTCTTCCAGAAACTGGGAATTCATTACGATCAGAAGCATTTTGCTTCCCATCAGCCTTATGACGACTGAATGAATGAATGATCATGGCTTAACGCCACGTCAGCAATATCTCAGCCATATCATGGCGAGAACATGTTCAAAAGCTGACAATCACATAGCACCTACTCTTTGTGGCAGCATACATGAACATTCATCAGCACATGTATTTCGATATCTTCTACAAAATGAGACAGGTGAATCAGATCAGGCAAATGGGGCCAAAATCATTTCACAGCATGACCAAGTGAGATTAATGTCAATCCTTCAGTAATTTTACGGTAAATCCTCTAGAGCTTAGTTAATCAGTTCCAACCATCAATCAAAACCAGGTACAGCTTTCTAGTGTGTAGAGAATGCATACAGGCCCTGCAGTGAATGGACAACGTCCCAGTGGTCATGTACATTATATTACCCAGATGCTGGCCTCCCAAGGGTTACCTCCCCCTGCTCATTATAAAGCCTAACATTATCACGTCCATCTGCCTCTCTATGTGAGCTGGGGTTTTCGTTCAGCCGGCAGAGAGATGCTGTGGCTACAGTGGCCTCCTCCAGAGCTACAGGCTTCACTTTCCACCGATAGCAGACGGATAATTCACCCCTCAAGCACCGCCACTGCCACACAACCAATTACAACGGAAAATTACTACGGAAGGAAGCACATTTTCTTTCGGGGTGGATAGATTTGAGTGCGTGGTGATAATTACCCAGCACAAAGACCCCTGGGGCGTTTTACATATGCTCCACACAAATTTGTATGGGTTTCTTTTCCGAGCTTATAGGCCCAAGCTTACATATGATCGAACCTCGGCGAAATTGTCAGATGCCAGAGGACTGACTGCTTGGGAAAAAAGTTTCCAACTAAATTACAGCCTCTTTATCTGCAGAGTGCTCCTGGTCCAATTTGAGACGTAGCCAATTTTCATGATCTGCGCATAGCTGCAATTAAATAAGATGATTTTCTTAAGATGCCTGTTATACAGGTATTTTCACGATGAGGCATCTCCTCTTCCAGCCTTCAGACAACTCAAGCGTCTCCTTGGAAACCACCAGGCAACCAATCAGATTCTTCAAGCCTGATTTCAGCCTGAAGCCTTGCTCACATCTAAATCCGTGGTATCACAGCTAAGACCTGACGCCAGGCAAATTACCATAAGGAAACACAAATTTTACTTTGTATTTTGCGGGCTAGTCGACACTAAAAAAAAGTCCAAAAATGGAATTTAAAATGAAACCGCAAATCAGTCTTTTTAATTTGCCTGATCTTGATGCATTTTTTAAAATGACTTTCCTCTTTTTCAAGGCCTTCCAATCACATGTATGTCTTCAGCAGGAAAAAAAAACTGCTGCGAGAGATAATATAAATACTGGAAAGACATTAAAATTCTGCCCGCAAAACAATTTAGATTGGTGTGGCCTAGCGCTACACTTTATAAACACAGTGCCTTCCTATGAAGGAACATCGTGTGACATTTAACCAAGGCCAGCTGCTCCCTGAGAACGTATCCCATGGAACACTCATTGCTCAAGTCTCAGTGTGCGCCCAACAGCAAAGGTTAACGAGGCCCGGGAAACAATAGAAAGTAATGAGCCGAGAAGTCTTATAATGCTACTCTCTGCCTCCCATGTAGCTTATCATTAAGGGAAGATTTGACAAGCCAACCCAAGTCTGCTTCTGAACGGTTCAAGGCACGCTGGAATTATACGGGTAGTGCTGAAGGCTTACTGGCAGTCCATCACATACCACACACACCAGCTTTAGATGGACATGCACATACAAACACACTTTTGCAACTGTTCAAATGTTTCCACCTCAACTGGCAGACCATCACATACCACACACCAGCTTCAGATGGGCATGCACACACAAACACACTTTTGCAACTGTTCAAATGTTTCCACCTCAACTGGCAGTCCATCACATACCACACACCAGCTTCAGATGGACATGCACACACAAACACACTTTTGAACCGCTGTTCAAATGTTTCCACCTCAACTGGCAGTCAATCGCATACTACACACCAGCTTTAGATGGACATGCACACACAAACACACTTTTGCAACTGTTCAAATGTTTCCACCTCAACTGGCAGTCCATCGCATACCACACACCAGCTTCAGATGGACATGCACACACAAACACACTTTTGAACCGCTGTTCAAATGTTTCCACCTCAACTGGCAGTCAATCGCATACTACACACCAGCTTTAGATGGACATGCACACACAAACACACTTTTGCAACTGTTCAAATGTTTCCACCTCAACTGGCAGTCCATCACATACCACACACCAGCTTCAGATGGACATGCACACACAAACACACTTTTGCAACTGTTCAAATGTTTCCACCTCAACGTAAGTGTTTATCCACTCTTCCTGAATAAAGTACTGAAAATTAAGGCAGCCCTGGTGAATGTAAATTATGAGACATGATTTTTTTTACTCTTCCTTAACAGGTTGCTTAAATGTGTTCTTCACGTCTCCATCTCTACAGCAAGGACTTTCATGGGTATTGAACTGTGCCCTTCAGGATCAACTAGCTTTTAACGAGGTGGTTAAACATTTCCCAGGAGGTACGTCCTTCAGAGTTGATTTATACCAGGAAGTTTGAGCCTGTGTCATTCAGGTCTTCTTTTAGCCAGAAGGATGGTATATAAGTGCCATTAACAAGTTTCTGACATTATATAATCAAGTTGGTTATGGGTGTCCAAATGACCCTTCAGGTCTTCGATACTTCAGGTCTTATCTCTATGGATTTTCAAATTAGTTCTACATTTGTTAGCTCTCTGTTCAAGTTTATGGGTGTCCAGATGGTCTTATTTCTAGCTTTCAAGATAAGAGGTATCCAAATGAATCCTACAGATCTTACCGGTGTCCTAATGAGTTCTACAGGTTTTATTTTTACCTTGGCGTTTATCATGATGTCCAAATGCATCTTATCAGTTTTATCTCTAGCACCGCGGTTGTGTGTGTCTAATTCTGTCCTGCAAGTGTTGTACACACAGCAGGGTGACAACTGATATATTTATGACCTCTCTCTCATTACAACAATGTTGCTGGGTAGTAAATCTGCCTACCATGCTATAATTCATGAGCATTTGTATGAAGCCTGTAACTGTAATTCTTTAACCTTTTCGCATGTTTGCAAGGTGTTTATTCAAGCATATTCTGAAGGTATTATTCGGTGTTGATTGATAAAATCATGCTTTTTTGCAAATGACCGATCCAACCAATGTAGTTTTGTCTCGAAAATCAAATTAAAAATGTGCATAAATTGTACTGAAAATTGCTCTTTCATATGCGAAAAGGTTGAGGAATTAGGGTAGACAGTGACAGCCTGTCACTTATATATATATATATATATATATATTCATATACAGTCTGTGATGCTGGATGCTCACTGTAATCCAAAGCACCATAATATCATGGTTCATACTTAATTATAGGATAACCAAACTTTGACAGATTTGACAAAATCTGAAGGTATTCTTCACTGAATCTTTTGAATGTATGTACACTACGTGTGCAATGACGCTTTTGTGAGAAATTTTGTGGGACGTATTTGTGATGATGTTATTATTGAATTGCGCACTGTGGTGTGTCGTAATGAGGTAGAGCTGTGTTACCTCTTGTATTATCTCAGGTGGCTGTGCTCGTGTTCTGTACTTAGAATTCTCTCTCCAGAAAGTGTATGTCAAATCTTATCTCTGGCCTTAAACAGAAACAAGAAGTAAAATGAACAAACAAACACATAAATCTGGGCAAAACCAAAACCTCTGAGATCAGCTAAGTTCAACGCACCTCAGATTCAGACAAAATCCGTAAGTCATAAACGGTAGCTTTAAACAATATCCAGATACAGCCCAAATCAGAAACACCTGAGCACACCTGATGGTTAAGCTGACATGTGGCACATCTTCATTTCTGCCACCTGCCCGGGCAAGCTCTCCTCCAAATGATGGTGCTACGCTGACAAGGTTTAAGACCGATTAACTGTACTTATATTGACATATTGTATTTACCCATAATGCTGTGTTCATCTATGTTCAGTTTCGATGTTTGGGAGATGTGTATATATGAGTGTATCCACTGTCTCAACAATTAGTGCGGAGTAGCCTTGAATCTAACATGTATATATGAGTGTATCCACTGTCTCAACAATTAGTGCGGAGCGGCCTTGAATCTAACATGTATATATGAGTGTATCCACTGTCTCAACAATTAGTGCGGAGTAGCCTTGAATCTAACATGTATATATGAGTGTATCCACTGTCTCAACAATTAGTGCGGAGTAGCCTTGAATCTAACATGTATATATGAGTGTATCCACTGTCTCAACAATTAGTGCGGAGTAGCCTTGAATCTAACATGTATATATGAGTGTATCCACTGTCTCAACAATTAGTGCGGAGTAGCCTTGAATCTAACATGTATATATGAGTGTATCCACTGTCTCAACAATTAGTGCGGAGCGGCCTTGAATCTAACATGTATATATGAGTGTATCCACTGTCTCAACAATTAGTGCGGAGCGGCCTTGAATCTAACATGTATATATGAGTGTATCCACTGTCTCAACAATTAGTGCGGAGTAGCCTTGAATCTAACATTAAACCATGGATGTAATGAACAACTCTTAATTCTTAACCAGATTTACATCTGCACAAACTTTCACACAGCACACCTCAGGATTAGTGCGTTTTGTGGAAAAAAAGAAGCCTTGTGATGGTGGGGAGCAGAATAAAACACAACCATATTGTGCATTTCTCATCTGGCTTGATCACCTATAAAATCTGGCTCTATCTCCGCCAGAGCTGGCTAGAGACATAGAGCTAATATGTCGGCCTGAGAATCTGCGGTTTACAGGCCTTAGTCCCAGGTACCAGCACCAGATCTATCGCTTCCGTGACTGATCAATAAATCATAACCTTCACAAGTGTTAAGGGAGTCCGCGACTAAACAGGTTCTTTATAGCCAGTTTGATTTAACACCCCAAAAACTGCTGAGTAAGCAAATATTGGAAGCATGCAATCATGGGATTACAAGCACGGAATTAAGTCTTTATGTACAAGCCTGAGGTCTGGAGATGCTACCATATGGCAGGGATCCGGATCCGACCTAAGCCCGGGATATGATGGTCGATCTTAAGAAAGAGTGAGGCGCGGCTTAAGGAGAAGGAAGACAGAGGTGAGACATGTGTACAATAACAAGAGTGGGATCTGACCTTGTTCCAGGGAATGGCTCGATCTTTCTCTTTAGCAGCTGGTGTGATCTGTCTGCGAGGAGAGGTGAGTAGCCTGACTATTGGTCATCTGGGAGCGGTATATATCGCGAACTGGGGCGCGGTGGCTCCGGCATGGTGGCACACGGGTGAGTCGCCAGCAGCGGTCCTCGATCGCGCAGCAGTCCAGCACTGTCGCTCGACCAGGCCTCATTTGTAAACACTGATTTTTCCCCCCTTCGCTTCAGTGTAACCCATGTATTGATCCGGCCATTGCTTCCCCTCAAGCAGAAAACAGTTGCCCTAGCAACGAAGAGTTGCCACGTAAAGCAGAGGGTTCTGGGAAATCCCAGAGTCCATTCACTGCGTCTCGACAGCTCCTGCTGCAATATAGACCACCCCCTGGGAGGACCCAGTCGAAGAGAAAAGACTATTGATTGGCCGGCAGGGTCCAAGAGGCATCGACCAATGAACCCATGAGATAATTCACTAAAGCTCTTCTCTACAAGACATTCGTGCTGAGACAGGTGGCAATGGGAAAGGCAATTCTTGCCAATGGTTCTACATGTAAAGGTTAAATGTGCAAATAAGCTATGCATGCCTATACTGACAGGGCCTTAATATACACGCCAACTTTGGCAAAGAGATTTGTCTGTGTGCAGGTTATACATACAGGCACTAAATGCCTGAATATAAAACTGAAGAGAGTTTTTTTTTTTTTTGGGGGGGGGGAAACAATCCATAACAGATTTCTACTTCCTTAACGTGGTATCTTGATAAGAGTGGAACCTTACATAATGAAATCTCTCCCACCCATGTACCTTTGCATGTAGCTAATCAGTCTATATCGCTGTGAGTCTATATCCAGCTCATGCTGGCTTCCTCTCCATCAATTCGTGGGAAAGTGTGCCAGCAACCAGTAGATGACCGTGGGTTCCCCCCGGCTGTGCCCGGCTTCCTCCCACCATAACGCTGGCCGCCGTCGAATAAGTGAAATATTCTTGAGTACAGCGTAAAACATCAAATCAAATAAATAAGTAAATAAATAAATCAGCCAATACCATATATGTGTTGGTAATCAAATGGGAACAATAAAACAGGGTTAGCCCAAAGGAGTGGGCTTAGATGACTAGCATGAAGATCATGGCAAAAATCACAAATTGGCCAACTGTTCAAAACAATGTTGGGCTTAGGTGGTGTGGTTTCCATACAACCAACATGAAGACTTTTGTTTTCTGTACACGCAGACTTGTAATATGCGACTGTAAATTGAGCTCTTCCTGTTTTCTTTACCTCTCTAGCTCATCACGTGGAAAATGTTCTCAACCAGAGTTGTGAATACAGATCACAAAGCAAATTGTGGGGAAGAATGGCAGAACATATACCCTTAGTGAGGTGTACACTGAAGGCAAATGAGTGCCCATAGAACTGGTTTACTGCATGTGTGCATGGACACAATGAATCACAAGATAGAGCTGGGTTACAAATATCTGTTCGTCCGAACTCGGGAAATGCTCCCTAGCTTCCAGTTAAACTCTTCAATTTCAGTAAGGGTAAGAAAGGTTCTCCTGCATCATGTGACTTGTCACAAACGTTGGTACAAACATTACTTTGTCCATCGTCTGTCTTGCCATCCTCTGGAGGTAAAATTTCACGTCGCCTTCCTTCGCAAACTTCTCACAAACATTCATACACGTTTAGCTCCTAAATGTTCTCCATCACTTGCCTAGTCTAAGTTCTTGTGAAACTTCTTACAGATGTCCTTGCTATAGTGTGTGTTATCAGAATAAAGTTGCCTTGCGTTGCTGGCAGGTCAACTGGCTTCACGGTTAAAATCGCTTGAACTCAAAACTCCTTTATTTACAAGTACAGCTCGTATTTAAAAACCATGGCAAAAGGCTGGCATTACTAAACTTACAAATACAAACCATGGCAAAAGACTGGCATTACTAAACTTACAAATACAAACCATGGCAAAAGACTGGCATTACTAAACTTACAAATACAAACCATGGCAAAAGACTGGCATTACTAAACTTACAAATACAAAGCTGCTTGAGCGAATAAAGCATATCATAGCGAAATATGCCAGTAATATCTCCAAATCTCAAGTTCTGCAAAGCATCATTTTTTTTCCAGGAAAAAAAAAGGAAAGTCTGTATATTATGCTCTATCATAAACGGTTTTATAATAGGTGTACAAGACAAATATATTCAAATCCTGACAGGTCATATGTGCATACTTCTTTTGGAATTCGTCTTCTAGTATGTAGGATAGTTATAGAGAAACTGTCTTCAGTGAGCAGATATCGCAAGTAACAGTTCTCAGCTCAGCAGTCCTTGATCAGCTCTACATGTAGTCTGTCAGAGGTGGGTATGTAGATCTGTACAGCAGCCTTAGCTGCCAAATACATTGGTTTCATGCAGCCAGGCAAATCCGTTCATTTACCAAGCCCAACACAATTTCAGTCAATCACAGCGACAAATTAATTAGATCAAAAACCTCCAAACTTTATTTGGGATGTGTCATAAAAATTCATAGGAATTGATTAGCTGGCCAGCAGATATAGAGATCTGGCTCATTTCCCGCAGCAGCCAGTATTAGATTTCAAGACGCAGACTCTGAAAGAGCAGAGCTGACAACTTACTTAATGTAAACGGAGTTAAAATTTGAAACTTTGTTCTGATGTTTTTACAAATAGCTTTCCCTCTCTCTCTCTGAAGTTGTGATTTTGAAAAGTCTGCTTCACAAAAATTAAAATATATGGACTTGTACAGTATTTTTCTTAGTCCTGTCAAAAAAACTAACTCCCAGTGTTTGAGTCCTAGCTGCACATCACAAATTTGGACTTCTATTGCCAAACATCTGACTTAGCTAAATTGATCCCCACTTAAAATCCGTTCTTCAGTTTTAAGAGTCAGTGACAGGCTCTATGGACGTACAAGTCATAATTTACCTATTTCTTTCATTTTATATATGAAGGCCCACACATGTAACTAGTTCAAACTGTAGAAGATGAACAAAGCTACATGTTAATTGATAAAGTGAATGATCAAGCGAGCTAGTGGCAATGAAAAACATGCCAATTCTCACAGCCTGGAAAAAATAAAAACAGCTGTAAATTTGCTACACTCGAGACAAGATACATGGCGTATATTATGCACAACAGACAAACCTACTGGGACGTGACTGTGGTTGTTCATCTGGGGTTTATATTCCACATCACACAGTTGCATGTGACAAAGAAATATTGCAATCCACAGATGCCATTCAATCCAGAGAATAAACAGTTGATGCAGCCTTTGATTTCCAGACAATACAACAAGAGATACGTTGAACATGTGGACGTCACTGATTCAGTGAGTATGCACAAGAAGATTGGACTGTAATAAGCACACCTTTGAAACATCAAAAATATAATGCTGCCTGCACATTTAGGTCTTGAACCAAGAGAGGAAGGACCAATGAGACAGCTGAATCCCATATGCTCTGTACATTAATACCAGCGTAAACAGAGTATTGAACGTCCGTGTCAGTTTGGATGTTTTGCAGTTCAAATAAATGCGTGCAGTCCAAACTGGAGAAGTAAAACATAGATTTAAAAAAGAAATTTAAGGCCAAAAATATATTATTGCAGATTTTCAGCTTTTAAATGACGCTTTGTCCTGAGATGGGTTTGTGACACATCTTGTAAATTAACAGGTTCAACCCACTGAACGTCACAGAAGAATATTCGGTTTTAGGACAAAAACTGCATGTAACACCAGTCATATTTTAGCAACACTTGAAAAATAGACCTTTGTCCTGATTACCCTACATGCAGCTCCCTGCTTTATTTGTCCCCAGAACTAATTTCCATCACATAATACTCATCTGAGTGCCAAAAAATGGATGATCTTTTACTCTCCACAACAAATGACTTGTATTAACACTTAGCAGTACCTGTACACCTTCTTTATGAGGATGTTGGGACAGTCGCAATGAAACCCTTGGGTAGAGTGACAAAGGCTGGATTTCACCTGTTACAGGACCACTTCCCATTTTCCACCAATCACAACGTCGTATGTGTATTGGTTTTTACCCTCCACGCTGTATAGCCTTTTTATACCATCAGCCTAGTGACAGGTTTCAGCCATCCCTACGTGACTACTTAGGTTAGAGGGTATAAATTTGTAATGGCCGCTTCCTAGCCACTCGGCTCTACCCTGATAACCTTGGCGTTTCATCACATATTTCAAGCGTTAAATAAATTATGCACTGGAGGAGTATGCGTGCCGGGAACAGTTATCCAGCTTCATTGATCTGGGGAGTGTAGCAAACACGAGCTAACAGCGACGGCTTACACAGAATTGTCTTTGTCCCAAAGCGTTCGGCTGTTTGAAATTGCCCTTCTCGATCTCCACTCGAACACCAGGAATTGGTAGACGTATCATATATATAAAATTCCCACACTAGAATGATTTACTGGTTGTTTGGTTATAAAAGCACACATGTTTTTTTGAATGCGTATGTATATATGGCTGATGTTTCATACACATGAATTGCTAGCTATACCTTAAACATTTTATTATGAAACATGCATGTCAATACTGTGGTTGTCCAAATTAGCCCCCCCCCCCCCGTCCCAAAAAGGTAAAATACCTTAACGATATCCAAGAGTATCAAAGTACCGTTTGTGGAACACACTGCAATCAATATTCAATAAGGGCAATTGGAGACACACGCCAGTTTGCATATACTGTAAATACTGTAAACCTTTTCAACCACTAAAGCAATATTTTCAGAGGAATTTATGCAGACAATGACGCTAAAAATGACGCTAAAAATGATCTGTTTGTGTGATGAAAGATGTGAGCTTCATAAAAGTCTGCAAATTATTTCACTACACCATGTAGTTCTGTCAGAATGTTTCTAAATATTGGTTCCAGGCTTGGTTGATAAGGCTGAAGATTTAGGGTAAGCACTTCAGTTTCAGTTGGAGCCAATTAGTTGACTAGAAAAACTCAAGCAAACGACACGGCTTAACCAGGACATGGCCACTGACACCAATGCCACAATCCCCACTGAAACTGCCTGCCCTTCCAACAATTCAAGGTACATTGCCTTGCATCACAAGAGCCAGCTAAAAGCCACATCTCAAGGACACTTGCCTTAGAATGACTTTGAACCTCAAAACCTGGCAGTATTCTGTGAAGTCATAAAAAGTGCTGAACTCTACACCACGCATGTGAATGTTCAGAGATGCTTTGGAATTACATCTGGATGGACCCTTCAAACCAGCACTTCCCTTGTGAACAAAATAAATATCCTTTCCGATTCGGATTCCAGCTCAGCTGCCTCCTTTTTGGATGTTTTAAATTGAATACGCAGTGCAGCCTTCAGGGCCTCAAGGCGAACTGGCAGAGAATAAAGAATGGGCAAACACTTGCGTTTCCAAGGCTCTTGTTTTATTGATCTCAATGCCTCTCTGTTTCCCCCCATTTGTAACCGACTGTCATTTGCAATCGGATAAAGGTTAATGGTATTGTGGGGAAGGGCACGCGCTGAGTGGCACAGGTTTGCATGTTCCATTTGGGAGCATGTCAAACCTACACACACATCCTACTCTTTTTTTTCTTCATTTAAGCGGCTCAGCACATTTAAGAAAAATGTGCCAAGGAAACAGGGTGTGAGTGAAGGAGGCGACAAAGAATTGTTTCTCCATTACACGCTAAACACTGTTTTGTTAAAAGCCTTCTTTCAGTATACATGTAACTGTGAGAATTCTGACCACAACAAAATAGTTGCTGCAAACATCTCATTTTTAGAGCTGGGCAAGAATATAAGGTTATACAAGCACTCACTTTGTATGTGGCCCCTGTATGAGCAGCTGAAGCCCAAACAATACCCACTCACTCACATGACCAAGTGGCACAAGTCTGCTGATCACACAAACATATGCTTGACTAATTATGTTGCAAGTGTAGTCAGGGTAACGCTAAATGAACTTTTAGTTAATTAACCGAATCATCTACATTAGAGACAAATTTCAACCACTATTCTCATTGCTGACACAAAATGTGTCTATCATACTGTCTGTCAGTGCACGTATGTACAGGGAAACGATTCTGTACGCTTTATATTCTTGCTCTTCACCGTTTGGATGTAAGAGTGTCACATTATCGTGTGAGAGTGAGGTTATAATGTGGTCGGCAGAGGGATGGTTGTCTGGTTATCAACTGATGATGAAATCTTCATCTGTAAAACCATTCTTAAACCTTTAAATGCAAGCTGATACAATGAACTATTTGCATAAACACCAAAAAAAAAAAAACAAAAAACGAACAACAACAGCAAAAAAAAACAGCAAGTTTCATAATTCGTTTACAGCAGTACTGTGCAGCCAGCAGTCCTTCAACATCCCCTTTCTGAGGACCCTGCCACGGGGTGACCATATACCACAAGGCTACAAGTAAGCTGGGACATTGATTTTTGCCCCGTCTCTCCATCCCCATACCATCCCTGTGGTCAGAGGTATGGTGAATTTTCTGCCTGGGGCAACTTCCATTACAGCTGGGACAGGGCACAAATAGGGCTTTATTAATTCAACTAAACACATCAGAAACTCAAAGGTTTTAGTGCCGCAGGGGACTGGGGCTTATATACCCACTGCACATCTTCACGAGTTCCATGGGAATACAGCACATCATCATGCATTCCTGGCCAACTACAGAGAGACCGCAGCCACAAGGACAAAAAGGCTTGAAAAACATGTTTGCACAGCAGGTAGCTAAAACACATCTCTATAGCTCCACTAAAGACATGGTTTTTAAGATTATTGCAGTTTCCATGGCAACTCTTTCACAGAATGGCCATGAGAGTTAATTTTTGTGCTGACAAATATATATATATATATATATATATATATATATACTGTTTGAGAAGATTTAATGTTCTTGTGGAGAAAAGAAAATCAGTACTAAAAAAAACAAAACCCCTGTGTTCAGACTTTAATTATGTGTTATAAATACAAGAAAAAAAAAACCCTCCATTTATTTGGACCACTGGATGGAATTCACTTTTCATTCTGTTCTTGCAAGAAATGTAATCCCTGCACGCAGCAAATTTGTACAGGCGTGTAAATATTACAGTATATGAAACTGGCTGGTTACTAAGCTCACATTAACAAAATAACCAACCATCTGCGATCACTTCCTTCACTAGGAACAAGTGTTAAGCCATACTATGGGTCGGTCATGCATCAACTGAAATTAAACCAGGTATTCGTTTCTAGGATATGAAGTCACCATGTATGCACATACTGTTTGCACACAGATGCATACAAACATATTCACTGCCAAAACAAACAATTCGATCAATAATAACATGTGAAGTTACAAGGAAAACAGATGCAACTGTGAATGCCAGTAGCAGATTAATTCTCTTTATCTTACCTGACTGCCTATGCCAGCACTGACAATGTTCAGACCAGTCAACCTGGCAATGTCACCTTTTTTGGCACCTGAAATGAAAACAAAAAGGTACAGAATAACAAAAGTTCACGCACATGCTGAATTTACGTCGAAAAGATCCAATATAGACATGAATCATCTGAAAATTATTCACAATTAATAATACAATACTCTGAAATTGACTGATTTAAAGAACTAGCTTTGACATCACATCAATCAGAACAATTTTTTGTCTTCAAACGATTTTTCAGAAACAAAGCTTTATTCAGTTGAAACGTGAAGAAAATTTGGTGTCTTTTTAGCTAATTCAGCCACAACTGATTTAAGGAACTAAACATAACGATACATGCAATATACATAAATCTGCTTTTACACAATTTGTTGCTTTTTGACAAATGTTTTTCAAAGTTTCGCTTTTATAACAGAAAAACACACCCTCTAGCTTCCAGGCACTGAAATCTGACATTAATTTATTTTTTACACCAGCCATTGTCTCTTGGTGAATGGAAAAGTCAATGTACAGGCAAATTGATTTATTTGGAATGCATCACTCAGCAAATTGCACTATGCATTTCATCTGTACAACAGGCAATTATGAAATTAAGCCATGGGTAGACAGCATTCGCCTGTTTGATCAGAGAGAGGCAATAATGTGCGAGAGCAACATTTCTGTCTCAAAAGGTAGATTTACAGAAGGAAACAGAAAACCATTAGAGGGCTCAAATAACCCTACCTAATTTTTGTTCACAAATCGACTAGCCATTGCTGTTGGCTGCAAGAATGCAGGTTGCCCTGTGCTAACCCAAAGTTGTTTGTGTGGCATGACTTGGAGCGTACCAACAACAGAGAGAGAAAAATAAACTCAACACCAAAAGCTGAATGGCAGGGAACATCCAGGGACTATATAGTCTGAGAGCTGTTCGCCAGGTATTCCAGATAATGGCCGCCCATGACGACAGGGAAAATAAGCTACAAGGTCGAACAATGGCAGCACTGACTTACCACCAGGTTCAACTGCCATTAAGGGCCTGACATAGATTGCAATTGGTTCCACACCGAAGCATCACTATTAAAACTGAAACAATTTCTATCGGACAGTAACAAGTGAATCTTCAGGAACATTTTGTCTTTAATGGCCATTCAAACCTGATCTTTCCTCGACATTCGTTATTTCTTCCTCTCTTAGGTTTCCCTGGTGGGATTCAGCTCTTTAAGCTGTGAGCTTTCACTTACATGTACTTGTATTATTTGTAATGAAAAACAAGCTGGCAAGTTATGCTTCATTTGCGGAACTTGGTTCACTTTTGTTCCCCAGTTAATTCTCCCTACTAAAATGTAAGACGTGAATATACCCCACATGTAAAGAAAGATTTACATGTGGCTGCATTGTGCAGACCATTCTTCAAAAAATCCATGAACTGATGTTGTAAATCAGAATGTATTGCTACTTTCAGAGAGTAGCATTAGAATTATTTATAACTACATATCTACTTAGCACCAAAAAATAAATGTAAATGTTCCATCCTCAGCGATGATGAGCTGGTAATGAATTAGGGATGGATGAAACCACTGCATGCTAGTTACAGTAAGCTACACTGTATTCTGTGATAAGTGAGAGAGCTATCACATGGCCACTGTAATAAAGGCCTCTATTGAATCTGACCAAACAAATACCTCAGCTAACCTTATTCCCAGTGGCCCAAAGCCAACCCAGCATGCTAATCACCATCACCCAGTTTCCACAGCCCTAATTCAGCCCAAGATGACACATCCCTAATGCTGAATAGCCAGGCCATGCCACAAAACATGGCAATGCTAAGACGGGGAGATGCAAAGGATGGGCAATTGGCAAGGAGATGGCTGACTTCAGAAAACACGGGCAGATTCTAGTCACAGATAGTGTGAAAGCTTTGGATGGCAGAAAAGTGTATTATTGAAACCTTACATAACAAGGGAGTGCATACCTCTGAAGGCTTTGGATAGCAGAGAATTGTTGAAGGTCATGGATGTCAGTAAAGTACATTTTTCCAAACCCAAGACGGCAAAAGAGTGTATACTTTTGAATGGCTTGGATTCATCACATCTTGGGGAGAACTTTTGATAATATGGATGGCAGAAGAGTGTTTATTTAATGATGAGGGTGAAAGTATATTTTTATGACCACACACAGCGGGATGAGGTTAGGTAAGGTACCAGAAAAGGTGGTTGACGATACGGAAGGGTAGTGTTGGTACAGGAAAGGTGGCTTTTGGTAGGATGAGACGTAGGAAAGGTGGCTTTTGGTAGGATGAGACGTAGGGAAGGTGGCTTTTGGTAGGATGAGACGTAGGGAAGGTGGCTTTTGGTAGGATGAGACGTAGGGAAGGTAGTTTTCGGTAGGATGAGACGTAGGGAAGGTAGTTTTCGGTAGGATGAGACGTAGGGAAGGTAATTTTTGTAGGATGAGATACAGAGAAGGTAGTCTTAAGGGGTTGTACCACAAGGATTCTGTAAGGCTATAAATGTTAACTTGAGGACCTACGATGGATGTGCTTGGTGGTAAAATAAATTAAAAGAATACAAGACCATTCCTGAAGGCTGTTAAACAATGCAAAAGGATCTCTGTTGATTAGAATTTGGTTTCACAAGAACCATTGAATGTGTGGTACATGTGGTTGGTATGGTATGGACATACAGTTAGTCTATCTGCAGTAAAATGTAGCTGGGAGATTGAGGATTACCTAAGGCTGCAAACTGCGGTTACAAATTCATAGCAAATGGATTTATCATATTTTAGCCACTGTTAGAAGTCCTCATAATATAAACGATGTAGATTCCTTATCCAAACAAAAATGGAAGTACGCATGCACTATTAGGCTTACAGTATGATGAATTGTCCAACAATTGTGAACAAGAAACCAACTCATCTCCATGTTCAATTACCAAAATGAGACCATCTCCATTGTCAATCATCAAAACCAAGCCATCTCCATGGTTAATTACCAAAACCAAACCATCGCCACAGTCAATTATCAAAACAAAACCATCCAAAACCATCTCCATGGCATTTGCCAAAACCAAACCATCACCATTGGCAATTATATCAAAACCAAACCATTTCTATGGTCAATTATCAAAACCCAATCGTCTCTCTGTGAACCAAAATCAAACCATCTCAATTGTCAAGTATCAAAGCCAAACCATCTCCATGGTTAATCATCAAACTCAAACTGTCTCCTATGTGAACCAAAACCAAACCATCTCCATTGTCAATTATCAAAAACCAAACCATCCCCAATGTGAACCAAAACCAACCCGATGTGGCCTGAAATTACATCTTACTTTAGAGTAGAGTAGAGTAGAGTAGAGTAGAAGAAATCATCATTAAGGTATTCATTCAATTTCAAGGTTCGCGCTTACTTTAGGCTGACCATTACAGTATCAGCGAAATCACCGGCACACACTAATGTTTGTGACATTCACTGAAAGAAAAGCAATGTGTTATTTCACAAATATCTGTGTAATTCTATTAACATATATTAACAGAATGGTCGATGGACACAAGCTCTGTACACATAACTGTATGCTTCTATGTAAGGGTCTTTTAGCCGTTAGACAGATAAAAAGCTACACATAAAGGAGACAAAGCTTTAGCGGCCTAGTCATCTGCACCTGCTGAAATGTGCCTATGGAAAATAACCCACTGATATATATCTCATTTATCCTTCAAATGAAAACAGATTGAGCTCATCCAAACCGATCCCCAATATCTGCAAACAAAGCAGGGGCCATCTCAGATTATGAAGCCTCACACCTTGTTGCCGTGGCAACAGTTATTGATAAGGGAAGCTTCATAGGCAGGGTTAAATTGTATTTTGAGAATTCCAGGCCATGGCGCATTTGACCTGTGTGTCACCCTGGCGCGCATGCAATCTCCGCATACTCGCAGACTCCATATTTACAGTGAATTGAAATATCATCACACGTACCGCTCTATTGGACTGGGCCATGAATTGGGCAAAGTGCAATTTGCATGCAGTCAACCATGACACCTGAATACATCTCTAATGTCTCACAGCCAATCACAGCAGCAGTGGCATTAGTGCGCTCCAATCAGACTGCAATGGTTGTTCAGGAGGGAGAAGTTTTGTGGGGCAGGGAGAATCCCAAGGGGTGGGGACACACTTAATCCTTTGCAGACCACGGACATAAATCAACCAAAGCAATTCCATTAAAATTCCAATATTGGTGAGAGAGATGGATTGGGGGGGGGGGGGGATTCCATTCCATAGAAACAAGAGGACAAGACACTGTGCATCTAAGCAGCTGCACCATTGCATAGCCATCACAAGACATCAATGTGGCGATACATCACACAGCGTGTATTAATTCAAAAAATAAATAACTAGAGTAATTGTTGGGGAGATCCCCTCACGGCCATGAGGCCTTGGGAAATTAATCCGCTTAAAACAAGGAAAAAATTAAGATTTAATTCTGACTTCAGTACAGTGTTACAAACGAAACTGGTTGATACTGCCTCCAAGCCCATAGTATGCAGAAGGCGGGTTACAATGGTGAAGATCAGGTGAACCATTTGTAACTAAGACGTGCCAATGCACCATACTCATTCTAGTCCACAAAATGCAGGACATAAATTGTCAGTTAGTCATGAATAATTTTTATAACAAATATCAATCTGTGATCCTAAATGCTGGCTCAAATGCCTAATACACGTGTGCTGTAGCCGATATATGCTTGCACTGATACAAAGATACTACTGTAACGTGTAAAAAAAAAACCCAATGTAAAGAAATTATATGTATGCAACATTTTATGATATTTATTTGCCTCACAATGCCCCAATTTGCCCCAAATGCACTTTTTTAAAAAGAAATTTTATGTCATTTAAAGTAATAAGGTTTACACTAACACTACATGAACATACAAAAATCCTTCCTTCAGAGACCAGCTATGGTACATTGCACACACTTAGGATCACACCCAAACTTTGCCACTCAAACTGGATAAGCCTATCGGACACCTGCCTGTATGGCCGAGGTGGGAAGGTAAACATTTAGTAACATGCCATATCTCAGCACCACAGAAGTTCAACGATGAATTCTTTCACCACAGAAGTTCAACGATGAATTCTTTCACCACAGAAGTTCAATGATGGCTACAGCGTGGAAGGATATTACAAAAACAGGCTAACATAAGCTTGAGCATTCAGCTGGCAGGCCCAAAACAATACACACTATGGTTAAAATGAGGAATGTGTTAAAAACACATCGGATACTCCATCACTTCACACTTCAGACCAATTTAAAAGCTATGAGGTTTTCTGAATACGTCCCGGTTGGCTAATATTATATTCTTGCATTATCATGAAATTCAGAAACCAAAGTTTTATTATTTATTATATTATTTATCTGATTAGTGTTTTATGCTGTACTAAAGAATAATTTCACTTATACAACAGCAACCAGCATCATGGTGGGAGGCAACTGAGCACTATGCCTGGAAGAAACCCACGACCATCCGCAGGTTGCTGGCAGACCTTTCCACGTACGGCCGGAAAGGAAGCCAGCATGAACTGGACTTAGCTCACAGTTGCCGTATTAGTGGGAGGTGTCTGGGTCATTACGCTGCACTATCACGCTAACCAACTGAGCCCCAGAGGCTCCCAGAAACAAAAGAGTGAGACTATAGATGGAATACATCCACATAAAAACAAATCTTTTCCATGAAAATCATCTCAAATTTCTTCTAGCTGACCTCCATAAGTAAAAATGATTAGCTTTGGCCATTTTGGACAAAAATTAGATATTCTGAAATTTCTGATTTCCCTAAAATCACCTAATCCTCATCCCTGCATCCATTAAAATAAAGAAAAACAGTATACTATATGCAAGGGGAACTTTTTTTATAAAAAAATCTCAAATTAGCATTCAGCACAGATGGAGTTCATTTACTAATTAAGGGCTAACCAATGATGCATAATCCTACAATTATTGAGAGGCGTAAATTCTATTCCCACGTTGCAGTGAACATACCCTGTACTCGATATCTTGCTAGTCCTCCAGAAAGGCAGGAACACACCTCTGCCACTGACTTCACTGGGTTCGCTCGCTAAAAATGCAGCCCTACAGCTACAGTGACACTTCGCCGTCATCTTAATGAAAGCATCAACCAGCTAATTCTCCAGCAGTGTAGTGAGAAACATCATTAGCCAGCATCACGGTGCAGCTGCTGTCTGTCAACGGTGCAGGTGAGCCAAATATAATTAGCAGTTTGCAGGTTTACCTGTGCTTCTAATTATCAAGTGGTTGCATAATCTGCAGCATGCACCTGTCATTCACATTTCCGAAATCACCTACTAATCAAAGGCATACATACACTGTCCACATGTACACCCACATAACGGTTACGTGGGTAATACAGACTGGGCACAACATGCTAATTAACTTTGCTTTCATAAACATCAAGGCCATAGTCATACAAATGAATGAGGGTGATGCACCAATTTGCTTACTCTACAAAAAAAAAAAAAAGGGGGGGGGTCTACTAGCAAGTATATGAAGCTCTCATCAGCACTGTGATTGCACGGTTGTTTTTTTTGCCATTTTAAATATCCTTCGAGTATTTTACCCACTACATGTACCTTATACGTATGGTAATACAAGATGTTCAGGTAAGGTGAATGTTCAAGAAGGCAGCATATATATATATATATATATAGACGCGAATATTCTGCATCCACGCACTCAGACAAAGCATTACAGAGCAAAAGAGACATAATCTGTATGACTACACTGTTAAAATATGTGAAAACTCTTCGAACAACTGGGAATTTTGCGCAGTACCTTATATGGCGATCTTAAGCTGGCAGGGACAATCAGAGACATCGGCGCATCGATGACAGGTGGCGCTCTGGTCAGAATTCCAGACTCAATCATGGTGCGGCCTATACTGCAGGTGAAAATAGCAGGAAGCTAGGTGCTCCTTCGGAAGCTTCTGGGCACAGCGCCCACTGGAAAATGGCGCGCCAAATGCGCCCTGCCGATTTCATCCTCAGAACAGAAATCAAGCCTTAGCCGTGTTGGAGGTTGAAGTCTGTGAGTGAATCTTCTGGCCCTTGTGTTCAAGACTGACCTTCAGGTGATGATGCCCATGGTGTAGGGTAAGAGGCACGGGCAAACCAGAGTCTGTGGAACCCAACCATCAGTAAGACGGGAAGCACGAAAGAGGTGAAAAATCATGCCTCAAAGGATCCAGCACAGCCTCCACTGGACAGTGAATAGTGTCTCCCTCGTGCATGGGCGATAGCTCAAGAAAAAATTGTGAAAAAAAACAAAAGCAAATATAAGAACCTGGCCAAAGAAAAAAAAAATTCCAAAAACCCTGGAGATTCCCTCGCCGTCAGTAGAGCAGCAGGATTTAATTTAGCCAGGAGACACCCCCGTTGTCATAGGTTACAGATGAAGTTGTCAACGAAGCCTAGTGCTGCTCTCTCCTCCGAACCACGGCCGCTCGTGTCTCTCCCACACTACTGCCTAGCTCTGCTCTGTCTTGGAAAAACGTCTATTTGATGCATTAGGAGAGTCCACTTGGTAGCAGATCTTAAGGGGTGGTCAGGTTGGAGAGGAGTGACCAGGGCCCAGAAGCCAGAAGCCTGCTTGCCCGCTTGTCCAGTCGGCCAGCCGCCTTGAAACCCACTTGAGGAGCCTGTTAATGGGCAGCTTCTAGGGCCAGCAGGCCGGCCATCCATTCAGGGCCTGTCAGTATAATTAATCCGTGCCTTGGGTTTGAAGACCGGGCGATAACCAGCCATAGAGGTAATCAATATAGAACTGAGCCTACCAGCCGCCTAGCTATAGGCTGTATGGAATCGGGAGGCCAAGACTGCTATAGACATCTGCATGCACCTATGCCAGAGACACAGACGATGTACAGTGTGCCATACAACCTTGTCATTAACACTTCTCCCCTGCGACACCTCTTGCAAACAGTTCCTGCAGTGCGCATGACCTGATGCGCAGCTGCATTCTGCTGCAACATCGCAAACAATGCACGCATACATGTAGACATGCAGGCAGTCAGTCAGTCAGGCAGGCAGGCCATTTTATCAGATTTTAATCTTGGGCTATTGATTCGCCGGCGCATTTTATTACATATCTGAGCGCAAGGAAGACACATAACACCTGCACACTTGAACACAAATGATGGAAGAGGTGTGTAACTCCAGGGGATTTCGTCAAAATTCAAAGAAAACCCAGCACATTGGTTTATGTTTCTTTCGTGAGCTAATAACCATTCCAATGCAAATTATGACACACACAACATATCTGGTGCTAAAATACATGTAAGCATCAGGAAATAAACACATAATGCCCAAGACCTACAAAGCCCATCTTATCCAAAGCTGTCATTCAACATTCTTCTGCCTTAATCTCACGCTGTTTGGACACAACTTTCTCTTCACCATTTATTTCATTATTTATTATTACATCAACAACTGTCTAGTTGCAGAACATATCACAAACAAAGGCACTCTTTAAAACTGATTGATACCTTTCCCACTGAAATTGGTTTATTGTCCATCTCAGATTTATACAATTATTATACCAACATTCCGGTGCTTTCTTAAAATAGTACAATGTCATTTTCATCACAATAATTATCCAATCTGACACGTAATACACATGTGCATGTTCATTAATGTAACCAATGAGTTTCCTTTTCTTTTCTAAATGATTCTTTTCCCGATGTCCTGTATGGATTTCAGCCATGTACCCCAGCATACACGTAAATACGCACATTACTGTATGTATCGAGTATAACTCCGATGCTTTCTGAATGCTGGGAAAGAAGTTGTTTCTGCCAAAAAACTTCAGCACACACTTATACATGTAGAACAAATCATTTTGGTTATTTGACTGATGTTTTACGCCGTACTCAAGAATATTTCACTTATGCGATGGCGGCCAGCATTATGGTGGGGGGAAACCGCGCAGGGCCCGGCGGAAACCCACGACCATCCACAGGTTTCTGACAGACCTTCCCACATACGGCCGGAGAGAAAGCCAGCATGAGCTAGACTTGAAACTTACAAAGCTAATTAATAGTAATTACGGGGAATTAAAAGCCTGTTTCACTTCATCATAATGCCCATTTCAGCACAAGTCTTGAAACAAGGTGTGTGCTACAAATCATGTACATGTGAGTGAAATAATCTTTGATTTGGCTTGATCGTATCTTCATGTTATATTAGCAGCTGCACAGTCTGATGAATAAATCCTACTGTAATACAGAGGCCTGTACATGGAACTTATTTCCCAAATTATATGCGCGACTTAAAAATTGGAGATTCCCATGCAGATAAGATGTACATGTATTCAAAAAAGAAGAGCACAATCACAAATTTCCAGAGGGTTCTATGTACAGAATAACGTTAATGTCAGCTCACAGGTTACGGCTGGCCCTGACCATCATTAACATGAACTGGTCCATGTTAAAGGATAAACTGTCAGAAAGCAGATCCACAGACGGAAAGGCAGACAGACCTATTGAGCGATAAACTCTTAGAGCTGCAAATTGTCATCAGAAACTTGCAAGTACAAATTTCTTAATTGGTTCAACATTAAAAAACATTTTGTGTTCAACGTGAAAAATACCTGAGGCATGAAAATAAATGCAACAAAGGTGGATGCAGAAGGTGCATACAGTGTCTAGTTATAGAATGGACTATAACTGGACAGTGAAGTGCAGAGAGCTGAATGAGGGTAATAAGCTAAATGAAACTAACACCTGCATCGTCGTTTGCACCTGACATTCAATTGCTGACAAAGTTTCCCATAAACGACCATTATGGCATGTAAGAAGGGCCTGGCAAGCAAGTATGCCTTATTATACCATCTTGCCATGTCAGCTGTCAGAAACTGACATGAAGGAGGCATTGAGATGGGTAACCTTGGCAACCAGGTGAGCTCTACAGGTAGAAAGTAATTACTAGGTAATAACAAACCCAGGGGATTTATCAGAACAAAAACAGCCCAAAATTTTTCATCATGCTCTTAGCTGTACCACAGACAAATGAAACAGGGAGGGGGGAATAGAAGAGGTGAGGTGAGAACATGGGGTGGGCGTCAGAGAATAGCAGTTAATTACTTGTATTAGACTTTAATTTGGCAAAGGCTGTCCCTGATTTTAGTGTTTACAAAGTCAAGCTGTGTTGAGTACTGATCTCCTCTAAAAGCCTCACACTTCCCTACTGCAGAATTGGACGAAAATGTTTACGGTCCCAATGTAGCGACTGGCCAATCATATGCAAGGAGAAAAGCATTTTCTTCTTTTACCAGAATTTGTATAGGCACTTAGGGATCAAAGTGGGGTATGTGGCAGTGGATAATACATGTATCTATCAGCTCATGATTTGGCACACAGCCAGGTAACCAGGGTGGGTATGAGGGTGGGTATGAGGGTGGGCATGAGGGTGGGCAGGTTACAATTCATACGAACGGACTAATTTAGCCATGCATAATTTGGACAGATTTTACAGATTTTAAAAATTCAGGCATTATAAGTCTCTTTTATGCTATAGCCATTATAATATTCCCTGTTCAGAAAATTACATATAAATTAATATGTACCCTGAAATAATTCTACTTCAAAAGAAAGACTCAAATTTCAAAACGGACAGGGCTAATTACAAGCTTAACACCTGGTGAAATTATCAAATGTACATCAATCCCTCAACTAGGCTGTATGCACTGATCATACATCAAATTGGGGTTTGTTGTTTCTTGTTTGTTTCTCTGCAATAAACTGCACTTAGTGCAAATGACATTTCACCACCAACTTAATCTCAAACATTTCTCTATAATATCTCTTCCGTACTGAAAGGTCTTAACAACCATTTCTGACTTATGATGATTTCGATTAATAATGACAACTTAAAAACAGTCTCATTCCCATTTTCTAAATGGGGGATGCCGTGTTAATAATTCATCAATGTTTCAAAGGCTTTGAATTTCCAGCTGAATTCCAATGTTTTCCATAACCATACAACGCCATGGATCACGTTGTGATTCACTGCAGTTGTCAAAATGTTTTACTGACACTTTAGCAATTTAGCACTGAGCGAACTTTCAAATCACATGTGTCTCTTGTCTTAAAAAATCTGCAGTCATGCTTGGTGCCCTGTGGTTTTCTGACCCTGGTGCAAAGAATCAGCCTCTTCTGCTTGTTTTAATATCCACATGTCGGAGAGCGACTTAAATTGGACATTGCACACGAGTGCAATATTGTTCACACTGCCCCTGGCAATCCCGCTAGCATAATGAACTTTTCCCTTAAATGCGACAATATCACAATAACTGCATGTTCTGGCCTCCATCTTTAAAACCAGACAATGTCTACCAGTTACTACTCCCACACAGAGAGTCCAGACAAAAATTTATAGGTATATCAGTAATTAAGACCAGGTATAGGCATAAAGCTTTCAGTCAAGGGGCAGATGTCTCCGGTCTTCAGCAATAGTAAACAGTCTGTTTATAACATAACCAATGCGATAACCAGATCTTCACATCGTCACATCATACTTCTATAACCTTCTGCACCATGCAGGTAATGGAAATGATCACCAGCAGCTATGGTACATATATATTTTCTTGGCCACCATACATGAAAATATATATACATATATACATTTATTCCGGACCACTTTATGTGAGAAAAATTCATTTGCTTCATAATAACATGATAATATTCAAAGCATAATGCTGAGAGTCATGTGGGTAAAAATTTAGGGAACAGGTAAAGTTTTACGCCATTTTCATCATTTCACTTATATATGACCAAGGCTCATTTTATGTCAAAATCAGACTTGTCCGTCTTTTCCCTTAAAGCTTACATTTCACTGTCGACGCAAAGAAAACTGTGCTGTGGTTAATGCTTTAAGATCTATGTTTATTTATCTATTTGATTGGTTTTCCACCGTACCAGAGAATATTTAAATTAGACGACGGCCACCAGCATCATGGTGGGAGGAAACCGTGCAGAGTCCGAGAGAAACCCATCCGCAAGTTGCTGCAGGACCTTCCCAGATACAACCAGAGAGGAAGCCAGCATGAGAGATGGACTTAAGCTCACAGGTTGCTTTAAGATGTTATCGTGTACAGGCACGTATAACCTGAAATGACATATTGTTGACAAAAAAGTCAAGATATTTTATCTGTTCACGACAACATATCACAAAATTCTGAATAACAAGGATGGGGGAAATCTGGAACGCAATTCTGACATTTGTCCAAATATGTGATAATACAGGAAAAAATAAATACCAGAAATACAGCATGGTTTTACTTCATTTTCAGAAAATATTCTACAGAGACAAACATTAGATATTCGATGCACATGATACTTTGTGAGCAATGTGGTCTATACATATATACAACGCATATATTGTATGTGATATGCTGTTTGAGTGATGAGAAAGCATGCTAATATGAAACCACAGAATGTAATCAGAGAGTTTTTAATACATTTTCAAACTCATACATACACGTGTATCATATAGAGATCAGTAACATAACCAAACCAGACTACAAAGCATAACAATTAGCAAACACTATGGCCTGTCTCTATGTTTGGCGATGCTACGGTGTGTCACAGACCAGCTATCAGTGTGAATGAATTGAAAGGAAATGGACTGTAATTATTAAAGCGATACAGCAAACGATGTTATCACATGTTTTATCTTCCGTGTGCAGGCTATCCCAACCCATTACCACCCGGGCAAAGTGTATGCTTCAGTGTCAGTTAGGCTAATTGTTTCTCTGGTGTACTGGCCCTCCCTCCCCCACCCCTTCAAGATAGCCAATCTGTGCCGCACAACGCCACTACCACATCGACACGTGAACCAGCGAGTGCACCCTTATTAAGACCTCGCCAGGACCTACTGTTACCATAGTGACTAGTTCCAATGACCAGGTTATTGGCCATTCCCTTGATTCCTTGGAAATCTATGTGTCGATCTTGTAACACTGGCCATTGCGATCGTCACGCAGCTGCTTCTGCAATAGCTAATGCGCGTATAATGCCCACAAGCTTTTTAGCAGCAACCATGTTCACATATATCAATAAACCAAAGGTGTCCACATTTCCGAATGCGTTTGCACATAAGATGTCCTAATCACATCGCGCAGCGAAGTACAATATTTCACAACTCTGCTTTTGCAGGTTTGTTGGCAGTCATAGCAACTATCCTGCGCTGGATTGTTTTTCCTAGCCACACGTATAGAGGAATCGCCATCAGCAATGCGCGTTATTTGCCTCCAGACATCTACTGGCAGGTGACAGCTTGTGGCTAGGTCATTGTCGTGTGTGATTTATATTAAGTGTGAAAACATGAAGGAACGTGAAGACAGGTTGAATCAAGAGAATCTCTATTCACGCTCTTCATATTCTTGAGTATAACCATGGAAAATACTAATCAATAAAATCCCACATTCCAAAACAAAACTGTTGTCTGTTGCTTGTAGCTCCTGATCTCATTGAGCCACAATCATTTTTGTTTTGTTTCTACTTCGCACAACAAGACTCCAACATTAACTGTAAGACGCAGAAGCCGACTGTAGACAGCACACTGCTTCATTGGTTGATTCCTGCCTTACTTCAGGATAATGATATCACTGCTCCACACCTCAATCAATTCTTTTCACACTGTGACTACAATATGGTCCATTTGGTCTTGTTCTTACAGTATTACAGTTCTGCTTCACTGAAGGCAACCGAAATCACACAATGGCTCCTCTCAGCCATCACTCCATTTTCGGAAAGCAAAAATCTGACTGCTAATATATCATTTGAAACGTGCAATCGCTTAATTTGAATTGAAAACACATTTTCAATATGTGAATCTCTCTATCTATTCATGATCGTTAAGACCATTGTCTAGAAGTGGATCTAACCTGTTCAGTCATCGATCTCATACTGCCTCAGATTTCACCTGGCATTCAAACCTTTGACTTTTGGGAGTATGAGAGGGTTTTGATACCGACACGATGTGATCAACAACATCAAACTCTTGTTCACCACAGGGACAGAAAAATACATGCCAGGGTACTCTTTGTTACCAACAGTATAATGCAATTCCTGTGAGGCTGGTTGTTGTGTTCGCCAAACAGAGTTATCTACCCTTGGTAGCAAACTGGTAATGCAATGTACAGTATGAACTGCTGATCCAAGCTGATGACACAGAGAAATGACAAGAAATAAAGAAATTAAAGAAATGCTAAATTAATTTCACTGAATGAAAATGTTTTGCTTGAATTCCAATGATATTTTATTATTATTATTACACAAACATTCTTAATGTACAGAGTGTCATTAAAGCCTAGCTGAAACGTACACCTAGCACAAGGAACAATTCAGAATTTATTTTTTCACGTTTTTTGCGGTCTTTCACCTTAAGGCACATTTGATAATTTGCAGATAATGTGTGTCACTCCCATGAAACAGGTATAACTGTAATGATCATGCATATATATGCCTATATAGTACCAGGAAAAATATATGCCTATATAATACCAGAAAAAAAAGTCCCCCATGGCCATGGCTGCCTATTGCACACAGGCATTCTGAGCTTCCTGCCCACAACTTTCACACATCTATCCAAACTAAACTTGCCAACAAATCAAAACACCACACTGATAAATTCTGCACTGCTGATTCAACACTGTTTGAGCATCCAGCTTTGCATACACTGTTTTGCATCCAGCTTTGCATCCACTGTTTGAGCATCCAGCTTTGCATACGCTGTTTGAGCATCCAGCTTTGCATACACTGTTTTGCATCCAGCTTTGCATACACTGTTTCGCATCCAGCTTTGCATACACTGTTTTGCACAAACGTTTAAAATAGTGTACTTTCGACCCCAAATGGTTTGGCTATAACAAGTTCCCTGAAGATCAGAAGGAGAGCTTCCCACTCAGGATGATCTGCACTTCCTCGGCCCCGCAGGCTTCAAAATTGGGCTGTATAATCTGTGAAGGGTTTGCTACGGACTAGAGTACGGGGTTAAGTGGGAAGAAAACCTTACCCTGCAGTCACAATTAACTTCATCCATTAATTAATCATTCTAAACATCAAAGAAAGCAAAAGATTCGAAACAGGTGATTTTCAGAAGTATTTAACGGGGGAGAGTGGAAATTGCCTTTAATTCAACAAGATGCAATTATATATATATGTACACATATCTGCTGCTGTGGGTTAATAATAAGCCAGGTGATTAATCCTCAGTGCATTTCAAAGATAAAGAACATATACCTCAAGGACAATTTCTTTGATAATCGGCACATACAGTCCAATTCATGCCTTGATTTATTCAGCAGCGCTATGCTTATTTATTTATTTGATTGGTGTTTTACGCCATGCTCAAGAATATTTCACTTATATGACGGTGGCCAGCATATTGGCGAGAACGAACCGATCTATCACATTTAGAGTCACTTGAACCTCCTACACTGAAAAGAGCACAACACAAACAAACCACACATTTAAATTTATATGTGTTCAAAATGACTGTGCAGAGCCACTTCATGCAGGTTTAATTATTTTAATATTGCATTCATCAGAATTATTCAACATTTTGGTTTGAAATAGTCTCATTTATTTGGCACTCGACAGCAGCTGAACACAGTTCCTTTAAATGTTCCATGATATAGGTGGTTTATGGGTAGAGGAAACCAGACATAGTCCTGAAGAAAAAAAGACAGAACCTTGAGGAAACCAAGTACAGTCCAGAACAATTAAAGCATGAGGCAGAGCACATGCAGAGGAAACCATGCACAGCAACTATATATGACATCTGCAGGCAAAGCTCAGGGATATATCAAGCAAGCAGAGCCCAGATCAAACATGACAGAGCAAAGAGGAAAACTGCGCAGATCCTGATAATAGGCAGAGCTCAGAGGGGCTTTAACCAGACATATTCCAGAGAGGAAACCCAACACTGAACCTGGAGGAAACAATGTAGATCCTGAGAAAAAACGGACAAGGTCCAAAGAAGCCAAGCTGAGCTCCCAGCGAACTGATACATTACAGGATCTCAAAACCCAATAAATTTGCTGCTGATACAGAGAGAATTAAAGTACATATACATGCTGCGATCAGAGGTGTATATATATATGTATATATATATATATATATATACACACATGCTCATTAAGGAAGTCGAGGAGGCATGCAACCCCCAAGCTGGTCCATTAGCATAATCTGAACATGCACATACATGTTCATGTTTCCATCTAACCACTTGTGGTTACTAAAGACATACAGTCTTAATTGTCAACTGGAGTTTCAAAAGCACAATAAAAGCGAACGCCAGATAAATTTTACGCACACAATTTGCGAAGGCTTCACAGAAAACCTCTGTGTCACTTCCTTCCTGCCCAATATATAACAATGCGGCAGGGATCCAACAAGTGGTGCACTACAACACATTTTGCGTTTCCGGTTACCTCATTAGGTGCGCCAAAAACACCTGCTAACAGTCTATCCCCTCCGGTACCTGGACGAACAATGATTGAGGCGCACAGGATTTAATAAAGTCTTATAAACATCCACTACGATGTTCGCCATATCCAGCAGTCATGATATCTGGTCCTTCACAGGCCAATCAGAATTGAGCTCTGAATAACCTGGGTGCATTGATAACAACTTCCTAGCACACTTGTCACTAGAGTACTCACTGTGCATGGTCGTGAAGTTATATCAAATATTCGTATGAAAAGTTCAATTGTTGTCAATTAAAGAATGAAGAACACTTCATCTTACGTCCTAACATATGGGCGAAACTTTATATCAGTCTGACAGCCAAAAAATATAAATATGTGTGACTAACGCTCAAACTTATGCTCTACAGAAATACGTCGTAAAATCATAAGCTGTGCACTGATCAATTAATTGACATGAATAATCTTAATTGGTCACTGTGATAATCTGGTGCATCTATTCCAACATTCTGAGCCTCTCACCAAGGCAGTCACTCATGGTGAGTTCAAGTCCAGATCATGCTGGGTTCTGCTCAGGTCGCGCGTCACTAAATGGGGAGGTCAGCCAGCAACCTGCTTTTGGCTGTGCACAGCTTCCCCTGGGCTCTGCCTGGTTCCCTTCCACCACAATGCTGGCTGCCAGTTTCGGATTGTACATTAAGTGAAATATTCTTGAACATAGCATCAAATACATAAATAAATAATATCCTAACATTTCACTAAAACGATAGTGTTCAATGCACAATTTCACTGTTCAGAAAATCCAGTAATGTCACACTTACTCTTGTTTCAATTGAAATTTTTTTTTAAAGTTTAATCTTAATCTGTACAAAGAATTAACCTATTGTTTTAAGGAAGCATCTTCCTTCCAGACAGAAGTATTGCACAATCAAGTACATCTTGAATTAAGCAAGAAAACTACTTTGAACTTGCAGGGAGGAAAATCTTGCTGGCAATAAAAGACTGCCATGTCGACACATCATCCATATGGGGTCCCTGAGATTAGAACAGGTTTTACCTAAGCGGTCAGGGTGTTGCCATGGCAACGCATCATGTTGCAGGTAATTTTGACAATCTTGTTTCCATGGAGAAGCTCCTAGAATGAAAGGTCAGGGTTATTTTAGCAATGGATGGAAGTAGCCCAGGGAAGCCTGTGTCAGTGTAAATTTGCTTCTGTGAAGAAACAATGCCATTTTTAGAACACTTACACAAAGTATATGTTCAGTACTGGGTATTCATCCATATATATATATATGGTGCTAAGAGTGAATGTGTCAAATAAAGTCTCATCCTCATTTAACTTATGATGTTGAAAACTAAAAGACAATGTGCAGCAGAAATGTTACACGTACCAACCATACATGCATTCTCTGCAGACGGCGTCACATTAGCTGACAGCTGATTGGCTCATATACCTGATCACTGGCTTCTGCCAACCAACTGTCTTTTCAGTAACTTAAGCAGCAACTAGTCTCGGGCCAGAAACAGTTGCATTCGAACACTGACACACGTATAAACTAAAGGAAAAACTAACAGGATTTTTACTAATAAATTTATCTTCTTCAAAAAAATACAGCCTTGAACAGTCTTGTCAAGGAAAAAAAGTTCTAAAACGTAATGCAAAAAAATATGCAATAGTTCACAATATTTGTGACATCCTGCAAAGGACAATGTTGTCTTTGCCTTTCATCAAGTGAATAACCCATGCCCAATAGGCAGATGGGACAAGTCAAGGAGACATGACTAAAGCTGCTTAATACAGATAAAAATGAAGAACTTGGTGTCGAAATGCCAGATAAGACAGTAAAGCAACAATTCAGCAAAATGGCTGGGCAGTGCTAAAATCAGAATGACCTGACAATGCTAACATCAGATTGACATGACAATGCTAAGATCAGAATGCAATGACAATGCTAATATCAGAATGCAATGACAATTAATGCAAGTACTATAAAAGCAAACTGCATGGTTTCAGACAAAACCAAAGAACTGCAGGAACAAATTCTCAATGCTAAATAGCCAAAACATGGCTTCACAAAGCTGTTTTTGTCACAAATACAGGTATAGCTAATATTTATCAGCCCTGGCATAGGCAATAACTTCACAGCTAGCCGAGAGACCAGCTTCTGCTGTGTTAGGTGAGCCACGCAGCCAAACCTGCAAGCCCCTGATAATGCCAGTGTCTTGATTTGTCCCAGTAAGGGTCAGACAACCAAACCAGCAGTCAGTTTTGACAATGGCCACTGTGGCCAGTTCAGATGGTATTGAGTTTATACCAGCTACAAGTGGCACCCGCTAACAATGCATCTCAGGTGGATTAGCTGTGCCAAGGAGAGAGAGCCGGCAAAACTAATCTCCTACACAGATACCGCTAAGATATTGGTATGCGGGTAATTTCCCGTCTGGAAAGGAGATTGTCCCCGGCTCCTAAAACCTCTGCCGAAAAACATATCTGGAGATACAACCTACAGCTGCGACAGCGCCAGTCGAGCTGAAATCCCACTGAACCACTCGGCCGAATAATGAATTTATACCTCATGCATGATGCGTGCCGGAGAGATTGCAAACCGCCGCGGTGTTGAAGAGGTAATGCAACAGAAAGCTACGGCTGGGGAAGCTGTACAGTGCCAGAAAGGAGTTACTGTAGGTTTTCGCGTCGCCTTGAGACCTGATTAAATCCAGGCCCTGGGACAAGGATTTTCTTCATACGGCTTTCCTATTTCATCAGTGACCAGAGGATCATTCTTTTCTTTCCTCTTTTTTTTTTCTTCTTCTCTTTTTTCCAACTCGCTCTGTGGATGGTTATATACTGTACACATTTTCAATATGGTCCCAGTGAAGCCAACATAAAAGGGATTACATATCACGCCTTTCTTTGAATACAGTAAAGATACATGAAACTGTTTTCTAACATTATAAAGACACATCACCCGACTAGACAGAGACTTACGGACTATTACAAACTGTACCGACCATAATCTAATGATCTAAAGCAATGGAGAGGAAAATGATAAAGAAAGCCAACGAAAAAGTTATAATGGCATCTGCATTGATATCTAATGCCTACTGAATTTTTGAAACAATTAAACCAAATCATTTTGTCCTTTTGAATTATCAACCAAACTCTTGGACAAAAGGGTTTATCATCAATTCTGATTGATTTTATTTATTTATTTATGAGATTGGTGTTTTATGCCGTACTCAAGAATATTTCACTTATACGACCGCGGCCAGCATTATGGTTGGAGGAAACCGGGCAGAGCCCGGAGGGAAACCCACAACCATCCACAGGTTGCTGGCAGACCTTCCCACTTACGGCCAATTGGAAGGCAGCATGAGCTGGACTTGAACTCACAGCATTGTTGGGAAGCTTCAGGCCATTGTGCTGTGACAGCGCGCTAATCCACTGAGCCACCAAGGGCCCCCCCCCTCCCCCGAATCCTAACTGACTTTTTCAGGACACATCATAACACAGGAAAGCCGTACCCGTGGCAGATTTAACCGAATGTTCACTAATACTATGTACTGACACACTGGACATTAACCAAGACATTTGGATTAAATTAAAATGTAATCTAAGGCTGTGAAGTTTCAAAGAGGAAAATACATCTTGAATTGTAAAATGTTTTTTGGCCACTTATATATCCATAATAATAGTAGTACAATAATATAGCAAAAACCGGAGTAGAGATTATCTGCAAAAGACCTCTAGAGTTGTCTGTCCCAAATCTGGTGATTTGGTCAAGGATATGTCAAAGATTCAACTTTTCTACCAAAAATCAAAGCATGCATGACTACAACTATGGCTGTTGTTGATAGAATGAAGACTTAAGTGGAACACTGTTCAAGATGTTACAAAAACACAACAATGTACTTGTAAAGCACAAAATGACACTGTGCATGGACTCACACAATACAATACCATTAAACCACACAATGCGCTATTTGAACACCACCACAAAATGAGCTCACACAATGCACTGTATATCCATTTGTCACTGCATGAGCCTCGCACTCAAAGGCTAAGAAAACCAAAATGTTAATTCTTTTCTGACCAGGAAACAAAGGGGCATAACTCAAAAGAAAATCATGCAGGAGATTTACTCATATTCCGGATGGGGGGATGGAGGGGGGGGTCAGGGTTTGTAAGGAATAGGCCATTATTTTAGAGTGTGTGGCATCAACGCAGCTCTTGTTCACTCGCACTATGGGTTTGTTCTTTCCGAACGCACATGTATAATGCAAACAGAAATCCATATATCAGTCGAAGCCAGCGGATCAATGGTCAGTCAAAAATACCTTCCCGCAACTATAATATTTGCTCATTTTCCATGCTCTATGGTTCTGTTTGATTTGAAATTATTGACAGAACCCGGGCTATCGGGCCTCTCTATAGACGAGCACGTGCCAGCCCAGTTATCTATGGGGCTTGCCACTTTTTACACCTTGGCCGATCAATGGATCGGACACGCAAACCTGTCAGAGCCATTGTTGAGCTGCTTCAGCGATAACGACGACCGGCCTCAAACATTAACACATCAACAGTACCAATTGGCCAACAATGTTTGGCCTGTTGGGGGCCATAACACTACAGCCCTGCATGCTGTAACGGCACGTTTACAAGGAGCACCTAGCGGCAACTAAACCCTCCCTCTCAGTGTCAACAGTGATCGTGCATCTACTTATACACCATCTCCCGTTCAGTCAGAAATTCCACGGGCCTGTCAGCAGAGTGAGCGATTTGTTATGGGCCTCATGACATTTTACACAGATACAAGAAACATTCCCATTCATATCATTATTTCAATATGATTTGACATAAGTCACACTTACGATACCACAATTCATATTAACAACGAGGAGGGGGGAGGGTTGAAAGGAGGGGACCTAAACATGTAACACTGGTGCACCCAAGTTACCTGTAACGCTCAACGCTGGTGCTTCTAGATGTGTACTAAATGCTGGTGCACCAGTAGACATGTAGCACCAATGGACCTATACAAGTAACACTGGTGCACCTATACAAGTAACACTGGTGCACCTATACAAGTAACACTGGTGCACCCAAGTTACCTGTAACGCTCAACACTGGTGCTTCTAGATGTGTACTAAATGCTGGTGCACCAGTAGACATGTAGCACCAGTGCACCTAGATATGTAACACCAATGGACCTATACAAGTAACACTGGTGCACCTATACAAGTAACACTGGTGCACCTATGCAAGTAACACTGGTGCACCTATGCCAGTAACACTGGTGCACCTATGCAAGTAACACTGGTGCACCTATGCAAGTAACATAGTTTCATGGACCATTTTGATCATGTGTGTCAACAGTGACGCTAAGCCTACCTTTCTCTGGCCTTAAAGCAGAACTTAAAAATCGTATTCACTCTTCTACACAAAGGGACACACCACAGGAGTATAGTTCACAAGAATTTTATTCAAACCTGAACATTAAGGTGCACAAAAAGTTTTGTGACATCATGGTAGACACACATTATCAATATGGCCCAGATTACCAATCATACAATCAAAGCATTACACTGCATTTAATTTGGTGAAAAAAATTTTTTTAAAATTCAGTGAAAGTATTCACAGATACAGTTTTTTATGGTCTTTTCACTCACCACAATTTCATTTCTACGAGGTCTTTCCCTTTTAAACAATAAAGCAGAGATAAGTAATATAAGGGTTGGTACATGTAAAAGTTTATATATATTGATACACATCTGAAATTCTCCACTGCAAGATAGGCATACAGGTTTGGGCTAAAGCTCTTTTCACCATGAATACAAATCAATGAAATGTTTATCGAAACTGGCATTAGAACTGAAAAATAAATGGTTCAACCTCGTTCATGCAGATTGATCCTGGAACACATCATGCAACATATATACTGTATTATAAATGAGTCATCTTCAGAGAGAACATTATCACGGACTGAATTAAGGGAAAAAGTTAACTTTCCCACTGGTAAAAGTGGCGCGATACATATGTGATGTAGTGTCGTGCTGGTACTTAATGGCGATTTGTAACACGGAAATGTCCTTGATAGTAAATTGACACAAGATTATGAATAGCTAAATAGAGTCTGTCAAGTTACAACGGTAACCATTGGCCGTAATACCTTTACTCGGGGGATCGGACAAAGGCAGGGATAAGGGGAACTGTCGTTCACACATGCCACCTTCCCACTCTATACGTCCCCGTTATACCAGAGTAAAACGGGAAGCAATGTTTTCAAAACACATATAGCCCTCACCTTTCATTGTGTATTAAACTCTGCTCTTAGCCAAGAGAAAACAGATCCCGTACCGCAGGGAGAAATAATCTCAAGACGAAGCACAAAATAATAAGAGCGACGAAGAATATGGAACATAACCTACACAGCTCTCCAACAGCTATGCATGATGTCTCGCCATTATGCTTACAGGGTTCCAACATGCAGGCAAATTTGAGAATCGCATCCTTCTTTCCCAGTTCTGATGTAGCACTTGAGAACTGCCTGTGCATCTCCATGAGCCTCCGTGCTTCTCGAGCACAACAATACAGAAACAATGACACTGCAGAATAAATTTCACAAAACTTTCTGCAGACAATATATTACTATCCTGTTCTACAGACATCGGGGTTTGAGCTATGCACCACACAGACAGCCCATGTGAAGTTTGCCGATACTGGCCTCAGACATGTCAGCATAGAATACACCACGATATAACTAGTGCAGACTAAACACGGTTTCTACGAAACTATAGCAAGTCTGCAACTTTAGGTACTTTGTAGAATCACCTGAGTTAGCAAACAACATGATTACATACATTCAAGCTTTAATTATTGATGCACGCAAAAAATCTATGTTTAACATGAATGTATACTGTAATAATTTACATGCCAGTGCCATGTGTCTTGAACAAACGGTTTACTGCACTGTACCTATAAAGATTTAAATAAGCTGACACAAATGAGTTGCCACACGTAGCTATTTCTTCTAATTTTGGGGATAGACATTCGCTCCGCTGGAAGCAAAAACTTACTTTTCTTTCTTCCAGTCTTTATTTGAAAAAGTAAAGATATGGACATGTATATTACAGTAGATGGACTAACCATGTGAGAAAAGAGAAACTGTACAGAAGACTGACTAACCATGTGAGAAAAGAGAAACTGTACAGAAGACTGACTAACCATGTGAGAAAAGAGAAACTGTACAGAAGACTGACTAACCATGTGAGAAAAGAGAAACTGTACAGAAGACTGACTAACCATGTGAGAAAAAAGAAACTGTACAGAAGATGGACTAACCATGTGAGAAAAAGCAAACTGTACAGAAGATTGACTAACCATGTGAGAAAAAAGAAACTGTATAGCAGATACACTAACCATGTGAGAAAAAAGAAACTGTATAGTAGATACACTAACCATGTGAGAAAAAAGAAACTGTACAGTAGATACACTAACCATGTGAGAAAAACAAAATATAAATGTTACTGTTACAATTACATGCATTTTGACTAGAAGTGTGAGGCCAGATGTCCCGCAAATCAGAAGAATTTGAGTACAAGGTGCATGTGTGAGTTTAAAGTGTTAGCTGCCACCTTCATGCTGAGATCCAGGAAAGTGCTGAGAGCTCTACATATACATAGTGAAGTGACCTGTGAGTCCTTGATCTATGAGACTACCTGATTGATTTGTGAGATCCAACAGGTTACAATGTGGCTGTAATTTGATGAAGTCATCAGATTTGTCCCTAGGGCAAAGGGAGGTGATTTTCAACTTTCTCCAACCAATAAAACCATCATTACCATATAGACAAATAAAGGTGAGTGGCAGTTTTGGTGGCTGAAGCGGTTAGTGTACTAGCGCAGCGCACTGACCCAGGAGCCTATGAACAATGCAATCGCTGTGAGTTCAAGTTCAGCTAAGGCTGGCTTTCCCTCCGCCCTTGGTGGGAGGGTCTGCCAGCGACCTACAGATGGTCGACATAACTGCAAGACATAGTAACTGGAATTTGTGGTCCACTCATTGAACAGGAATGGTGACGGACATACAGCTATAAATCCTCTCTAACTGTACTGATTTGTGGTTCCAACTGATCACCCTGATCTAAGAAGTTTATAGAAAGTCATGTGAACATTTTATGTAATCCACTCTATTATATATAGTTATACACAGCTTAATAGGATTTCTTTGCCGTGTACCATCCTTCTCTACCGCATGCAGTTCTTACAACAGCAGGGCTACTGGTAAAAGAATAATTCCATAAAATTAAAGACGATAGGATAATGCAACAGACAATATACCTAGACACATAGTAACTTTTACCTATACCAGCGATTATTCAAATTTCGTTGGGATTGCATGGAAAAATCAAAACATATTACAGGTTTGTAAGATATTGCCGCTTTCAAATAGACACTTTACCCCGTCATGGCAAAATCTGTTGCCAACTTGTGCATGTTGTGCTGGCCTATGTTTCATTCAGCAAAGTCGCCTGGGATATACGTATGACAGACTTCATCAGCGACTGCAAACAGCATTCTGTACAAGACACCAGTGAGTTCATATAACTGGACGTAGAAGTATTAATCAGAGCCCATGAGAGCCTGAAATCACGACTTTATACTCTCCCATATCATGTAATTATCACCAGCATCTCAAGTACTCTCCCTTTCCAATTCCTCCCAGCTTGTAATTATGCTCATACATGTCTTTGCGATAATTGGAATATACTCCTCTCAAATCTAATTAATCCGGTGTGGTAACACTAGATCTGCCTATCATGGAGATGTGAACAGATTAGAGGCTTCAGGCAACGAGTGATCAGTGGTTTAAGGACATATTGCTATGCAGCTATACTATAGCCCTGGTCCAATGACACTGCTGTATCCATTACATCTGCCCTAATGTCTTCTAGCTTTTAATTCAGAGTGTGAGAAATGGCTCAGGGGAAAAAGAAAAAAAGTAAAAAGTTCTACATTAAAATCTCTAATAAAAAGCTTTTCTTCTTTTTTTATTTTCTGTGTGAGTCTTTCTGTTCTTTTTTTCCTTTAACACTTTTATTTGGTCTCGCTTTTACTCTCTCTCTCATCGCCCGGCTGAAAAGTTCTATTGCGCAAATATAAGGTCAGGCACAATTAAATCAAGTACATACACATGAAGGGTCTAACTACCAATTTGAAACTTTTCTCTATGTTTGTGTCAATAGCCGAGTTTCATAAGGTTTTCAAATACATTCACTTAAAAAACTAAACTGATGTCCATGGACAACTGTTGCTTTGAACATCACATTATCCACAGAGTTACAACAGAGACATACAACAATACATGGACAGTCTTGCTTGTATATAAATGGTGCACATTCTGCATGTTATAAGTTCTGGTTAAACTTTTTTTTCCCACACTCCAGACTAAATACACGAATAAATCTACTGCATCTACCCAAAAACTATGAATGTTGAAATCCCCGTGATTCTACATCAGGGTTGATCACAGACGATACTTGATTAATGCCATGACTAACAAGTCCCTTTTCAGACACAATTCCATGACTTTAATGTAACTCTCCTCACCTGAGGTCAGTGATCATCAGTACCGTGTGAAAGCTTTCCACTTTTTTGCAGTCTGGTGGGTCACTTGATCATACGGTAGCCATTTGTAAAATATTTTGCAGTGCTATCATTTGTGAACGACATGTCAACAGCAAATTAAAATCATCTTGTGGTTATTATAAGGTCAACAATTTGAAAACAAGTAGTTTTTGAACAGCACTGAAAGTTTCTTTGTTGTTTTAGTTAGTTTAATTAACCGATTAAAACATCAATGCCATGATTTAAATCCCCAAGAAATTTTAATTTCAAATCTTATGTCTCCAAAGGATTTGAATTAAGTTGTGCCACGAGAATACAGTGTGTCACTGAAGGCCTATAGAAGTATGCACATGTAGTGTTGCTCTCATGCGAACCTTCATCATGTTCCTCGCAGATACAGACCCTCTGCTGCACATCATTAATCATGCTCACATTTGAACTATGGCAGTTTTCAGCTCGTTTGGTCGCAGATTTATACGGCTCGGTTTTCCGGGCACTGACCGGACATACAGGGTAGAGGGGAGCCGAACGGGTTGTCAAAGTCGCCCGGGTTTGTAATAACAGACTATCTGCTAGCGTCCAGATGTGCCTCGTACATCGTCCCCTGACAGCCGCACTGAGCGCGGCAGAGTCACTGGGAGTCATCCCAGGGACGCAGGTGGAGAGTAGTCAGATCAATTCATCGTGCGTTACCTCGTGCCCCACATGCTGCACGATAAGCAGTTGTCCGTTTTATGGCCGAGAAAAATGCTGAGCTGTTCAAACAATGATTGGTGTTTGTTGACGTGTTCTTCTGATGTCGACGTGAACCAGTTGTACTGTGGTCCATGTTCATTTGTTAACGTAAAAGAAGCGCTTCAATGTTTACAGCTCTCCCAGAAATGTTAATGAGAAACACAACTCCATAAGGGCAATTTAATGTTTACAGCACTCCATCAAGAAGTGTAAATGAGAAACACAACAGTGCATGAACACTTCAATGTTTACAGTCCTCCCAGTTTATGTTCATGAGAAACACAATCGTGTATGAACACCTCAATACTTTAAAACAGAAATCCCTTGTAATGTTATGTTAGTTCAAAACGGCTACGTACAAACAAACTAATGTTTGTAGCAGTAATCTAAGTATGTATGCTTGGCTTTTACTCCGCCACTGGAACATCAAGCTGAAGACACCAGATCTGACACCACACCGAGTCACATTATACTGACACCGGGCCAAAAAGTCCCATTAACCTTGCTCTAACCTCTCAGCGCCAGTTCCAAGCGAGGCAGCAGCAAAGTACCTTTTCTGAAATCTCTAAATTATGACATGCCCCTGGACGGATCCTGGATCTCCCTACCTGGAGCTGGATGCTCTCCAGCATGCAAAGTATAATGTTGGCCAAAACCAGAAGTGTGTATAAACACCATACAGTTAGAACCAACTCTGCAAGTACAAGCGCAGTAAAGGACAGTTGTGTAACTGGAACACAACATGGAAAATTCCATGATTACATGATTGTCTTCCTATCCTATTGTCCAGAATACATTTCCTGAGACAAAACTGTTTTTACATTACATCAGTAATGTTCTCATCAATCTACGGGGAAATCAGACATTATACAGACATCTTGACGTTGGTTCGAAACATTTTTTTAACAGTTAGTGTCTCCATTTCAGCATTACAAAAAAACTCCTACCATAACAACAGATATGAGAATGGGTACACGCATTTCAATTTCTCATACACAGGTACAGGCTTCTATCAGGAAATCTTTGTCCAGGACATGTAAAACTGACCCAAGGAATTTTCTGTGGACAAAAAATTATCAAGTATAAATATTTTTCCCGGGGCCAGAGACTAATGATGAAAAGTTTTTCCGCTTCTTGCCAAGATACGATGACAATCCTGTCAATATGAGGAGATAACGGAGTGGTGTTCTCCCTTCAGGGGTATTTCCTTGGCTAGTCAACAGCTCCTGACAGTAATCACCCTGACACGGAGACTGCCTGTGACCACAACCAGCACTTGGTCACCACTTCCTTCTGTAACATTCAGTACTGCTACGGGCAAAATATCATCCTTCCTTCCTCTAAAATATCCAAATATATGGTTCTCTAGATAATATACCCTGAACGTTAAAACAGTCTGATGGAGAAGTCCTGAACAGGCTGGTTATAACTGCTTTGAGAATAAACAGTGTTGCTGCTCGTGACTGTATCAAATCTTGATATCTCATCATCTCAATTAATATTCCTCGACATTTTCTACAGAAGGATGTAAGATAATGAATGTTATAGCCAATGTGATCTGCCCACGCTGATTAAATATGCCTTGTCTTTATCATGTTTACATAGACCATATCAAATAAACCTTTTTCTCAACTTGCCAACAGGTAATTCATCCAGGTAACATGCTGCTGAATTCGAGAACCAATAAATGTAAATCCTCACAAATATTTAAAACGTTCTCAGACACTTAATTTATCCTCCAACAGAACTGAAACTTTGACTGAGTGATTGGTTGCTTGAGTGGTGTTCAACCAATAAGAGCTTTAGATCATAAATCAATTGAATATTTATCAGTATTTCATCAATCTTAAGACTTGAAATCCAATATGAGATCTGCTCAAGAATTTTTCACTTCCATCATGGTGACAGAGAGTGAAGTGGAAAGTTTGGGTGAATTAAGGAGATAAAATGTAACAGTAGCGTATTTCCGTACGTCATCATGAATGGAAATTGAAAAAAAAAATTAAAATTAAAATAATATCCCTTTATTTTTCCTTATTCTGAATAACTTCCCGCAATGTTTAACATCCCTTTGTCAGAGTCTCAGAAACATTATTTGCTGTCCAGTGCCTTCTCTACAACAGCATACCTAAACCACACGCCGTGTAGATCTAAAGACTGAACTAAGCATTCGCCTCCAGTCGCAAAAACAAAACTTCTTTCTTTTCGTCTCAGCAGGATTCGTTCCTCTTATTTGCTTTTTTCTTCTTTTGCTTCTCGGAGATTCCTTTCAGATGCTTCCTGTAGTTATTATCTCTGCCAGAAATTCATATCTTCAGGCTGTGCTGATACAGCGCCGACAAAACGAAGAACCCGGGGGCAACTTAGGGAAGACTAGTTTACCACAACTTCATCTCTTACTGCCACTGTCACATGGCATACTTCTCCACAGGGGGAGGGGGAGGGGACGAGGGGGCAAGGGGAGGAGTGGGTCAAAAAGACTCGGTATTTCCGAGCATGGACATTATCATACTCCATTACAGGAGAGTTCCATCACTCGACCACAAACTCTAAGCGTGCAAACTAAGCCACAGACCATTCTTTCCTCCCATATTAAGGAGGCTAACATCCCACTAAAAGCTTTGCAGCGTCCTTAATACATAATGGTTTTTTCCTCCGAAAACAAAACTGGCCCAGCCGAGCCTTTGAAAAACTTGGTTAGGCTGTGAACTTCTTCTAGAGCTGATGGATGAATATTAGGGCTGCTTTGAGGATGCGGGAACAATAGAGCGGAGAGGCAGGATGTGATATCTATTGAAATCCACATCATAAACACTGACAGAGAAGGAATCTTCTTTAACCTGGAACCATCATTAGCTAAACGAGACAAGGCTGGGAAAATCAGTTGTGAGCTTAAATTGTGACACGCACGTTACAAAGGCAGGAAAAGAGTTTTGATTTCTCATTAATTATCGCATCATCATCAGCTCTCCAAAACAGTTCCAATCTTTGAAGATGTAAGTCCCTTTGTCTACTACGCATGTGTACCTGTAGCTTCTCAGATAAGACTAGGTTTCTTTATCCAAAGTGAATAAGAGACTCTGAACGTAAGCTGGGGCCTATACAAGGTAAGAATAGTATCTCACATCATGACCCTCCAGGCTTTAACTCACATACAGAGATATAGGCATCCAGGTTCATACAAAGCCCAACAACCCAATGAATTCAGCTCTAAATGGAAATGACTATTAATCTTGCCCTAAAATTAACACCATTATATGCTCTAACCTGACACTACTATGGTTTAAACTAACACTGCTACGGTCTATAAAACTGACGCCACTATACGCTCGCCCAAAAAACATTCAAAATAATCTTTCCCGAAATATTTGTTCTCACCAATATAGCTTGATCTGCAAACAAAATTTATTTATTTACCTGATTCGTGTTTAACACCATATCTTACACCAAATGCATCGATTTCACTACACAACGGGGGGAAAGCCTAACAACAATCTGGATCGATCATAGCCAATCACATAGGAGCTGGACGTGAGTATGTGACCTCATTTACATACTGCTCAGCCAATAGCTAGTAGTCTACTCTGAGGAAAGGATAGGCATTGGCGACATACACAAAATCAGGTGCATTCCAGTACTAAAACACAAATTACGTCCATGGACAAAAACTAATTCCAAAAAACGATTACTAAAGCCAGTCTCAGAGCTCTCTAGATTGGTGTTTAACACCATACTGCTATATGACAAAGACAGTCTGGTCTATTGAAGGGTGATCAAAGAATAAAAGACACGGGTTTACACAAAAATGTTTTCTAAGTTGACCATGACATACATGATGATGGAGACATGACTGTACGCAAACAGGGTACCTGTCAGCAAAAAATAATGGTCTGATTCTCCACCCCCACCCCCGCTTCGCCAAAAGGATATGAAGGACATGGCTGTAGGCAATGCCGTGAATTACAACATAACAACAAAATGATGTAATTAACGCTGTACACAGCAACGTTGGGAGAGCAGGTTAAATTTATTTATTTATTTACATGATTCGTGTTTTATGCCAAAAATATTTCACTTATCCTGGGGCAGCCCACTGGAAACCCACAATCATCCGCAGGTTGCTGGCAGACCTTCCCACATATGGCCGAAGAGGAAGTTAGCAACTGAGCTGGATTTGAACTCACAGAGGCCATACTGACGGGAAAGCTGAGGCTTAAAACAAACTATAATCCTGAACAGTTAGGTGGATCTCAAGATAACATGTAAGAGTATGAAAGTGTGTGTGTATATATATATATATATATATATATATATATATAAAGGTTGAAATGCATGCACATAAATATACATACAGTGTATAGAACAAGTCACACGCTAGAGAGGAAATTTAGTGAAAGAGTCACAGGTAGGCTGAGTGAGGGTGAACTCTGACAATAACAGAGCATACAGGCTCATTTAGGGAGAGTCCACGCTCTCCATTTATCCGAGGACTGTCCCTGCAGTTTGTCTACTTTCTTAGCTATGTCCGAAAGGACAATTTATTCCACACCTCCATTAGAAGGGCTTCCGACTCAGGCGCTGGACACTTGAGCTAAAACAGGCTTTGCCATAATGAGGAATTAAAAGGCTTCTGCACACAGCAGACCCTCTATTGTTCTGTAATAATAGGAAGAGTGGGGGAGAAATGTCCATTTAAAAAGAAGCCATTTCAAGACGGTACTTCCAGCGGAGTTAGACTCCAATTTCAACGCATTTACAACTGCCACTGATAGCTTCTAATCTTATTGTGCAGTCCCTGTATGTTCTACAGTCGCGAGTGGCAGTTTCCAGTTTTCCCCAGGTATCTGTTAACTCAATGCGCAACTCGAAGCTTCTTGCTACTGGAGAAGTATGATTTCACATGATTATGAGCTGCATGCAAGTTTTAAGCGCAATACAACTTAGGCGAGCTTTTCATAAAACAACCCTTAAAAGCAGACAGCCATTTTTTTTTTTTTTTTTTTTTCTCGCGATCATCTCTAAGATCACATCATTGAGACCAGCGGGAATTACTCCCTCTCCTTATCCGCGACCACCCAAAAATTACGCCCCAAACTCGCTGACAAGACTCTCGATTCCAGCCTCTTCACGAGGGATCTAGTCAGACTGACCATAAACCGAGCGAAGATTGTCAAGCATCGCGACATTACAGCCACGCAGGTAATGAGAAGTTTGGGTGAAGCACCCACCCTAATAACACAAATCAACAATGTGATAAGAATATCAACATCCAAATTATCACCGGGACTAACATTAAATCATATTAACACCAGCTATGGATTTAGGCTCGATGATCCACACAGTGAAGCGGAAGAAGCTTTCAAGATTGCCGAGGCCCCTGAGCTACGGAGTGGTGAATGTCTTCCAATTACAGCCAGGCAGCTTCGCTGTTCTGCCATTCTCTTCTGGTGTCTGGTTCGCTGCAGTATCAATTTTCAATCCACATGATCCTCATAATTTACATAATTTAAGATCCAGTCAACAAGTCACCAGTTCTCAAACTAACACAGATGCACTCGCTGTAATTTCACATCTGGTTTTCAATCCGCTCTGGTTCTGTATTGGATAGCATAATTCTGGCTAGCGCATATTGTACTAAGGCTCTGGGAAAGCGCCGCAAAGTTGTTCTCAGGGAATTCTGGAGCCCATATTAGCCTGACCAGTGAGGTAATACGAGGTTCAAATCCAGCTCGTAAGTTAAATTGGCTCTTGAGAATAATAAAATCAAGCAGGATGTTCGTCTAGTGTAAAGTGAGCGTAGGGTGGTGGTTTTTAACTTCACTGAAGATTCCTTCAGTTTTAGAATGCTGAGGGACATCTTAACACCGGAAAATCTACACCACCTCAAGCACCCCCTGCTACACACAAGCGCTGCCTCACGGGATTAAAACATATACCACCTTCCTATTCTACTCTTACCGATTACTTGCAATGGTGGAGAGTAACAGGTGTTAGGAACTTTGGCTATAAAGGCTAGTGATTTTCACCAAAGATTGTGTTTAGACATTCAAGATTCCTCGAGTGAAGATGCCACAAAATGGAAACATTCATTCGCCAGCAACCCCTTCATCTGAATGCATTCAAGAAAAAAAAAAAAAGAAAAAAATGATACGCTAGGCAGCAATCACACTGCATGCCTACACAATTACTTCCTGCTAGACTGAGATGTTCATGTAAACGCAGCTCGCAATTTACAGTATTTTAATTTGAAAAAAATACCCTAAATGACCTAAAATTTCGTCCATGACTATGTTGCTTATTTCTTGTGATTTTAGAAAGTTGTTTTCAGGTTTGTTTCTGAAGTACTCTTGTAGAAAAAACTTAAGATTCAGCTCCAGAAATATTACTTCATGATATTTGTTTGCATCTAAAAATTCACTTTTTTGGACGAAAAACTTTAAGTCATTTACAGTAGACAAAATTAAGAACATCCCTCTCACTTAACTAAGATGCGCAGACACCACATTGCCATGTTATCATTTTAGTCTCTGCTCTCTTGGCACAAACAGCCTGTCATACATAGAGAGATCGTGGTCCAGTTACATAGAGCCAGAGAGAGTTTATCCATCTCCAGCTGTGGGGATTTACATCAACCTGCTGTTCCTTGGTGGTTGACACTTGACCTTTCCAGCACCACTGGCATCATCATGCTGTCTTGTCTTATTCTAGCTTCTACATAAGTACACGCTACAGCTTCCATAAATCTGTATGAGTCATCATGGTAATGACTAACTTGTGTATATGTCACTTCAGGAATACCGACCAATAAACAAGCGACAGAAGACACAGCCACTGTAACATTCACAACGTATGGTGCAGGCCGAGGCAATCTGAGTGTGAAGGTATAAAATTAATATAGCCCAATCAACGATACTAAAGACTGAGACAAAATATAATGCAACAAAGAAATAAGGTCTCCATTCCCTTCTTCATTCATCTGTCGTCGACACTTTTACCACATTTTTAGACAAGAAAAAACACAAAGAAAAAAAAAAAAAAACTGAACAGTACTGCACAATGGAGTTGATCAATACGGCCATACATGTACATGTACACAAAGAGCTGGCACATGTTGAGGAATATGTAAGATAGAGCCGGACTTCTCGCTTTTGTCTTGAGAGCTCGATATCATGCCAGAAAATAATACAAACAAATATGGGAAAAACAAATGTTATAATACTGTATCCACTCAATATATAATTATCTATTTAGTTTCAAACAGACTGCCTAGTAGATACATAAAACGTACCTACCTATACAGGTATACATTTGTTAGACTGAACTACATGTGCTACTGAACTACTCTACCCCAACATGAATTATCATATCCCATCAGAAATTACATTTAATAAAATTTAACAATTTTCAGCTGAACATTTTCACACGATGTACATGTGTATATATACGTCTGGTCTTACTGCTGTTTTGCAATTTACATTTCATTCTTCTTTCATCCATTTTTTTCTCTTCTTTTTGTTGAGTTTTACTTCAATAGGCAAGTAGAAAGAAAGAAAAAATTTCACAGTTTTGTGATGACCTGATGAAGGCCAATTGGCTAATAATAAAGCATTTATAATTCCACAGCAATTCCATATCCACAACAAAAACTTTCAATTCTAAAAAAAAAAAAAAAGCACATGAATTTTCTTTCCGAGGAAAACAATAAAGCACTGGCATGTATATCCCTAACGATTCATGCAAAAATTTTGCTAGAATTTTCCATGAGCTCTGCAGATACAGATTTGATTATCAGCACCATTATATACTTAAATGGTCAAGATTTGGAAACTGATTTTGTTCATACACCTAAAACTTTCATCATGTCTTTTAGTCATTTTTCAAACTGCTGACTGCTTCTCTTTGCATGAATCCATCCTAATTTTTATATTTTATATACTTTGTTAGTTCTTTGGTGGTTTGTGTTATTTGTCGTTTTTCGAGACTCGTCTTGCAATTATTGACCCAGAACGACCATTCTGGTTGATGGCTAGTATACGAATGTCAGTTTCGACACCTAGGTTCTACACAAACGAGAAAATAATGTCCTTTTTCTTCACCAAATGAAGTGACAAAAAAAAATCCAGAAAGCACATAATCATAGGTCAGAGCATTCAACCTGTGCAGCTCCATCATTTAAGGTGTGAGGCTGAGGGTCATCGGCTCCGCTATGGCCATGCTCGGCCAGCTGAGGTGGCTCAACAGCTATGGACAGCTAGAGCTATAGGGATGTCGGTGCAATGACCACACAACATAATGTCACCTCAGCAACGGAGGACAGTGGCAGAGACGACCTAGTGCATTACGAACACATGCATTCAATTTTTCAATTAACTATGAGACATGTTAATTGCAATAGGAGACTCTGACGGGCTACACAAAAGGGCTCAACTCGCACAGAAACGCGTTGTTTTCTGCTGTGACGCTGCAGAGTTTGTGTACTCTAGCTCAGTACTTTCTGAGCGCACAATTAAGCACCTAGAAAGGTGGCATGATCCAAGAAAGAACAAAGGAACACATTGTTTTGGACCCATTTGTTAAAGGCAAGAAGGAGTTTTACAAGTTTCCCATTAAAGGATGCCACCTTTCAATGTGAATGAAGAAGGCGCGCCAACATTTCAATTATCAATAAGAATAAAAAAACCTATGAAAGATTATTTTTCTGCCTGAAGAACTATTCCTGCAAGAATTAAATGAATGAAGTGCCAAAAAAAATAAGAACCCTTCCATCTGGGTTTATTTTTAAGTTACAGCTCTGAAAACAATAAAATGTCTGAAAATGTAAAGAAATCTTGCATACAACTGGGTTAAATTTTATCTGGATGAAGGGAAATGAGTTCTCTTATCACAGAAACAGGCCACTTTAAGTGTTGTCCTAGTTAAACTGTTCAGCCTTCATAAAAGTGAGTGACTGATCTCCAGTGTCTAATATGGAAGAAACCCTAAACCCAGAGCTATCCAGACACCACAGCAACTCTGTACATTTAACCTGGATGCACAAGAAACCAATACAACTTGGCTATACTGTTCTGATGTGGACTGAAAAGCATCCCAGATCTAAACCACTGTAATAACATGATCAAAATTCCAAAGTGCACACGCATTCCTTCGCGGCAAAAGTGTCAAAACCGTAGCAGGCCAGCCAGAGTGTCTCCTTGCAGTGCTGTTGGGTTTGTGAGAGTACAGCTGCACACATGCATGACACGATGGCTGCGTACAAGAAGGCCAGCGTCTATAAATCGTCAGGGAAATTGACTGTCTCCCTACCCCAAAGACAGTTCGATCACACCGCACACACAAATTTCCTGACCACTTGAAAAGTGAAATTGCCTCATCGATAAGTGGGGACAATACAAAAGCCCAGTGCCTTTCTGTTGAAGCACATGCGAATTGTAAATAGAAACCCACGCTGGCACGTTGAAGTGCACCGTTTTGAATGGCCCGAGGTAATTATGAAGACAATGGGGATGATACCACAGGGAAAACAAGCCATTATGCGCGAGGGCGTTTGCATGAGAAAACCATCGCCAGGTGACTTGAAATACATCTCCTACATGAATGAAGACCTGAGTTGTTCAAATACGAAACAAGCAAGAATCTCCTTTACAGGAGCCTTTCATAACACACAACCAAATCAAACCATAGTAAAAAGTCTGACACAAGTCTTTTGTGAATTAATGGCCATGCGGTTGAATGTATATGGCAAAGTGAATACACCTATGATGAAAAGCAATTTACCTTTGCGTTTTAAGAAAAGTGCAAGGTAATAGTGATATTTTTTTCTCGTCAGTTTTGTGAGCAGCCTACAATAAGGAAGAACAACAAATCTAAAAGCATTCTTCAATAAATATGAAGTATTTTATGGATTCAAGTCTCTGATGCCTAATTAACATGAATACAGGTAGTAATACACGAACATTTAAGCAAGACTTTAATAACCTGCTAAAAAGGAAGAAAACAAATGCACAGACAGACAGACAGACAAATTCATTTACATCTGTAAACTGAGCTTACCTGCAGCCTTTGCAATACTGGAAGCGTTGAAGACCTTGAGCAGTTCTGGACTGATGCGAAATGTGATGCGGCCATCTCGTACGCTACAACAACAACAGGTACCTTTATTTATTTATTTATTTGATTGGTGCTTTACGCTGTACTGAAGAATATTTCACTTATACGCCGATGGCCAGCACTATGATGGGAGGAAACTGGGCAGAGCCCAGGGGAAACTCACAACCATCTGCAGGTGGTTGGCAGGCCTTCCCACCTACGGCCAGCCTGAGAGGAAGCCAGCATGACAACAGGTATATTGAATTAGTTATTATTATTCTCTACAGGTGTTTATTGGTAGTATGATCAGGCTTACCTGACCAAGAAACACCGCGGAGGTGAGATTTTTTGGGTTGAAAACCAAAGTTCTTCTATTCGCCGCAGATTTATCGAACAACCTGAAATAACTATCACTACTCCATGTAGTTGTCCCAGCAGGAGTTTAAATTCATCAAATTCATACATATTTAAAAGGTAGAATTTCAGGGGTACTAAAGAAACTTGTCTCAGTTGACATAGGCATAGTTCGGCAAGACAGCATCATAATGGTGAGATGTGTCTTATATTAACATACCACGTGTATGTCCGTATAAAATGTGCCCAATATAAAGATCCAGAATTTGTCCGATGCTGTCAGTTCCACTGATCTCAGAAAGGTGCTCTGGTGTTTGGTTTGGACAGTATACACATAGAATGATATCCTACTGGATAAACTGTACACCTCATCACCAAAACTACAAATCTTTGATGACATCTATGTGTACTGTACTTTTCTGGTCAAAAATAATACTTCTGAGTTACCATAAGCAATCTCAAAGGACTCACTGACCATAGGGCAATATCAACCTGACTCTTGCATTCTTTCATTCATTCATTCCAGATACATGTACCTGTACATATCCTGAACAATTCCTCAGCAGTTTAATACTGCAGTTCTTTCCAGAGAGTAAAATTTATGTTAATTAACGTTAAGTTCAAACCAAAGTTTGCAAACAAGGGGGCCCGAGATCCAGTGGGCAATACGTAGCAGAACTAATAGTGTACAAACATACAGGTGGTGTGATCAAGATTAGGGAGAATAAAAGAGGATGATGGAGCAAGTATTAAAACCAAATTGCCTGCACTAAGTCTCAGAGAATGCTAGCTTCGTTAACTTCAGCGACTTACCAGGTGTGTCTTAGAACCAGGTAAATTGGAGAAGCCCAGAAGCTTACACTGGATATAACGAAGTCCCCCTCCCCCCCCCCCCTGAAAAGCTTGGCTTGTAAGACTTAATTTGTCTTTCTGCTCCGTGGGCTTGTAATACAGGAGGAATTATCGGCGAGTTGCTCAGAATTAATTGGGGGGAGATTTGCGCCTGAAATGCTCCACATGACATCGTGCCGTGGCATACATTCTGTTTCATTTTGCTGGATCAATACAAGTGCAGGAAAGGGAGGCGGGTGAGGAGATACGACAAATGGTGAGAGGAGCTGATAACGAGAGGCAAGCAATGGTCACCACACGCTCGCAGCTGGGCGACTCAGCCGACACGATAACAAATACCTCCGTCTTAGCGCAGGTCAATGTAACAACAGCATGGGTTCACGTCTCCAAAAACATCCTGTCCTTCTCCTCCACCTCCATCCTTTCCCCCCACCCCCACAAAAAAAGAAAAACACCGCAGCGACCCTGCACTAATGACGAGATCATTCCACGCAGCATGCAATATTCCCAGCGCAGCTGATCTGCACGAAAAATGCTGTCGGATCAAGGCAATGAGAGGCCACCTAGGCAGTATCAAGGGTCTCATGTCAGTAGTATTGCAAAGTTCACAGCTCAGTTTTTGGCCTCCTCCTGTTTCGAACGCGTCCAAACCCAAAATGAACATTACACGTCCACATGCCACAGAGTACCAATGAAATAACTAAGGCAGCTAGAGAGTTGTTGCTAGGAGCTCTCGTGAGGGGAAAAAGAATGAAAAGGAAAAACAAGCTACACACAGTTCTTCACATCCAACAGTTTTAGTTTCACCAGCAAAGAAATTTTACTGTAGCTTACATAAAAACACCTGACACAATCATTCTGCTCGACACATCTTTCAAATTTTGAGGCACACGTTTCGGCACGTCATTATGTATTTATTTATTCACTTTAATAATTGAGAAGTGCTTTAGTATTAGCATAGTAACCATTTTTTTTTTTCAGGTTTTCCTTTTTCTCATCCTTTTTCTTTCAGCATTTTCAAGCAGCAAATTGTAGAACATTTCTGCAGGATGTCCGCATATGTACATGTATGTACAAATGTACTAATTAATGGCTCTTTCGATGTTTTAAGAATTCAACTGTACATGTATATACCACTACTTGCTCCACTTATTCATGCACTGTTTTTAAAGCGGGCCTATAGGAAAAGCAAACTGCATACTTTGACAGATTTACATGTACCCTCTTCAAACAGAGGCTTCATTCACTCACATGTATTTAATTTCTTATGGGTGGCAGAAAGCCATGTAGTTTAGCACTAAAAATATACCTCTACAAAGACCGAAATAGGTGCATGTTACTGCTGTTTAAAATGTTTTAATACCATCTGGCAGGCCAGTACCAGCCACCCAGTATGCATCCATGTAACCATTTGTCTGGCATTGTTTTTGTTGTAATTTGTTGTTGTTGTGGTCATGGTCTGTAACTTAGTTGTCTCAAAGTTAAGACATACGACTCAAGATATGGCAGATGTCTCTCCGTGACCTCTGAAACGTGACAGTTAAAGAAATGGGCGGACAGCCGAGTTAAGGCAGCCCTTATCACATCTGGCCATGGGGCCATGCAACACGGAACTGCCAAAGTCCCTACCCTATAAACGTTCTAACACATCAGTATTTTATTCTACCCTTTTTTTTTTTCCTCCTTGATATTTCTTTTCTTTTTTTTTTTTTTTTTTTTTTTTCCAACTTTTATTTCCACAAGGTCATTGCTGTGGCATTACAAGGTGTAACTGAATATCGAGGCGATCTTGTCAGGGCAGGCTATTAAATGGCTGAAGTATCGCCAAACATATATGCATTTGTCAACGACCTCCCGATCCTCAAACCTCCAAGGGATTCTTACGAGGCCAACCCCCCGTCATTTAAATCCAGCTTTAGTGGCGATAGCAGCGCAGCCACATGCCACTGCCAGTGATTAATTTACGTAAAAACGCCGCTATTTTCCACACGTCATGCTTGATTTCTGCTCGTGCCGGCCGAAGCTCCTCTTAAATCACTAAATGTTATATGATGAAGAGGTTGCATATAGAGAGCCAGAAAGCGTCCAATCAACTGCGGGCTGAGCGGGCTTTTATTGTACAAGTCGCCGAAGATTACGGTCAAAGACTTGCGCTTTGCGCTCAGCAATGATGAGGAAGTAAAACTGAACAGCTGAGTGGCAATCTCGCACTGATGGCTCTTTCTCGAGGAAAAGAAGGAAACAATAAAATACAAGAGAACCAACAAAACTGTTCTCATAACTACCCATCTCCAGCTTGAAGTCATGCAGTCACCTCCCTGGAACACTATCAGGTTTTCATTATTATGGGTGGCCTTAACCTCCTTTTTTTCCCACTTTTTCTCTTCAGAATATACTTAAACCCCATTATAAGTGGCACAGCTAAAGTAGTCCTCTCAACACAAACCCAGCCATTGGACATACAAGTTCCAGGTTCAAATCCACATCTAGCTTCCTTGCTGTGGTTAATAATTTGTAGCATGGAAGGAATACCACAAACTCCTTGAAGGGCAGTGGTTAAATACCTGGATTTCTTCTAACCATACAGCTGACTGTTGGCATGTGCATCAGTTTATAAAAATGGAGGAGTGTAACAACTGACGTCAATTAAATAAAACTAACATACATTTATAGTATACATGAATAAATTAATGGAACCTTCTTGTGAATATATCTGACAACATTTGATAAAATAGAAGATGTGGAACGCTTTGAGTCAGTTCTGCAAATGTTCCCACTTTTGAGGCTTTTTTTTCCATCCGAGTGATAATAATTAATTCATGAAGATTGTGCATTCAGAAACATTCTGGTAAGAAATCATATATGTAACATCAACTCTATGGTGTGTTAGATTCAAGCTGATACTGTCATATGAAAGCTAAAAACCCTGTATTCATCGTATCTCACTGCTAGTTTAGGATATACTGTATTCATTAATGTTCTGGTGTTTTACACTATTCTATAAACCATACTCTAGAATTTCTTTCATCTTAAAATACAAGATGGTGGCCTGAGTTGGCAGGAGAAAAATTGGTACTGTACCCTGGCTTTCATTGAGCCTTAATGTGAACATCTCTTAATCACGTCAACATAGCTAAAATGTAGTTGACTTGACGCAAATTGTTCAATATTGGCTGATTGTTGAGTCAACTAGACCCACATGGCACCTTATTGGGCCATATTATGGTGGCTCATCCCACAAAGGTTTCAAAGATGCCTTGTAACAGGTCATCTTTATCCTTGGATTAATTAAAAGAAATTTTAACCCTTTTCACTCCTAGCCTCACCCGGAATCTCATTCTCCCCTAGCCCCTCTCCAGGAACTATAATAATCCAGGATCAGGGACGCTGCTATTTAGTTTGCATTCTTGCTGCCTGAATGAGTCAACAAAGTCTTAATTTTACACTATAGTGCAAGAGAGATCGGGTTTTTAACAAACTTTGGCATCACACAATTCTCTTAATAAGTCAATCACAATTTCAACCAGCATCTGGCAGGTTCATGATCTTCAAGCAACAAGTAAGCTCAGACAACAAATATAGCACTCAGATTTTAATGCAAGAATCTTGAAAGGTCATCCTTATTAAAGATGAAGAACGCCCCCCCAAAAAAGGGGAAAATGGCAACCTCAGAAAAGCAGAAAAATGCAAAATGAAACAGTCCATTAGAATACAAAACGCAGTTCCATCCGGTTAGGCCAGAATTCCATGTTCTCGAGTGATGATTAGAGCGATGGCTCATCACGTTGATGACTCCGTATCATCAATGCATGGAACTACACACCATGTATTATTGAATCTAAAATTACTCCGGGCTCTGGATAAAAATGAGACATCACAACTGCAGCTGTATCATTTACAGACCACGCACACACACTCGAAGAATGCACATGTAGGAAAAATTTCCAAAAAATCTATGCAACCAGGATCCTCAATCAAGGCTACAGTGAGTACGGCTCTTATTCATCTGAATAAAACAAAATATTTCAACAACCTGCAACAGCAATCCCAATGAATTTGTAACGTGTTTTAATTTGCAGAGAAACTGTTTGCTTTGCCCAAATTTTACTGTTATATCCTTGCTACACTGCATGATGCTCCTTGGCATGAAGAAGGGTGTATATATTTTTTTTACTTCAAATTTTTTTCAAGAACCTTGCAGCCTGTAAGTAATACTTTGGTAAATTACTTTAAATTAAATTAAAACTACACAGTGATAGTCAGATTTGTCCACGATAATGTGTATACACCCAAAATGATTGGGCAAGCTAGTTTCTGTTGTTCCATCTATCCCTATCTCCCTGCCCCCCACTACTTCACACACACATACTATTTAAAGTATTTTTACATTTTAAAAAATACAAGGTTACCCTCAATAAGGCTAACAAGTGCAGCCAAAACAGCAATCATTAAAAATATGCTCCTTTGGCATCACCTGAAAGAGCCTCCTAAAATTTCTATTAGGATCCTGGTAAAAGTTTTCTTTCTTGCTATTCTCTTCATGTCAATTTCTTTAAAATCACTATTTTTTTCAGAATTAAAAACAGAAAAAAACATAACAACCCACCTTATTTTTTTCCTGTTGGCTACATGTTAGGTTGGATCTTTAAGCAACTAAGAATTTATTCAAGGATACCATTTTCCCACAGTATAAAACCACAGTACACAATAGCGTGACTTGTTGATGTTACCAGCAACAAACTCTATGGTCTACGATCCTATTGACAACAGCTACAAATAGCTGTCCGTTGTCAGAGTATGAAGGTCAGTGAAGATGAATACACAACGAATTCAGATGAGGTGCGAATGTCAAGATGTGATTCAAGATACAGCCTACTTAGAGCAGGAACAGCTGCCTGTACCAGCTACTGAGCCTACATCCCTCCCCATCCCCTTGACCCGCCCCTGCTCCCCACACCCTCACCCCCTTACACACACACCACCATTATCATCATCAGCATAATTACAGCCTCGGAAGAGGAAGAAGATTTTACTCCCTTTTATTGTCAAGGTGCTGAGTAATAACCAAGTTCAATTTGTCGCAGCCAAATAACAGCAATATCTCGCTTTTTCATCCTTCGACCGTCCTCTAATGCGCACAGACGCTCACAATACAGCCAAAGCCTGCGTTTGTCATCGGTCAGATTTAGCACCTGGTCTTCCGAGATACTTTTGATGTCTACAGGAAATGAGTAGCGCATCTAAGAAGCCTTACCAAAGCCCGGTACCACTCTGTCAGTCCGCAGGGCCCAATTGCAATCACCTGAAGAAAACCTACACACTCTCTGCTACCTTCAACTGAAGTTATAAAACCAGACAAAAAGTCTGTGTTTGATAGACTTATATGAATTATAAGGTCTGCCTCTCTCCCTCCCCCCCTCACAAGCACCCTCTCCGCTGATCCTGTTTAATTCACACACCCACACAAATCTGCTTTTTATAACTTGATACTAAAGAATTTTTCATCGACAATGCGATGGCAGCCAATTTCACACGACCAAATTAACCAGGTGTGCTCAGAGTAAAACACAAACCTTTGACAATCATTGGTGAACTTTCCAGAAGGTGCCATAATTAATACAAGGCAAGTGAGCTTCATGTGAGACCACGCCAAGGCCACAAGAGCACAAGAAGCGACTGAAATTTTTATATACATGTAAATATATCGCACACATTACAGTACATGCAAATTGTGTATCAGTTCATTGCGCCTTAACGTTAACTTATATATAAAGTGTAGTATGATTGCATAAAAACAATTTAACCATTTCGGTGAATTTAAAATGAAATTTTGCGGTACGTGATCTGTTTGAGTTTTTCCAAAACCCTGTAGATTCAAGAATATTTCAAGAATATGACAAGCAGGTCAGGTTCATGAGAGGAAAAAGCCTAGCCGGGTCCTGACGCTGCACGGTTCTAACACTCTGTGCCAGGTGACTGTCAAATCTCTAGACTAATGTTTATTTGGTATTAATAACTTGTATTAATTGTTAAGAATTTGTCACTTATAGGACGACGATAAGGTTTACGGGTCAAGACAAACCCGAAGAAGAAGAAGGAGCAGACAACAAGAAAATAGACATACATAAAGGCAGGCACACAGATAACCAAGTTAATGGATTAAAACGCCATCTTAAGAGAATCATTAAAATTTTGGATTCAGGGAAGAAGTAAGATCACATTTCGGACAGAAGCTGGGATTGCGCATATATAGATATATAGCTGGAATACCAAAAAGAACTTACTCCGTTACGGTCAATGACTGCGGAGAAATTCCCAACACTCTCTCCAATGATCCAACCAGCTTCTTTCCTTCCTCCAGACTCGCACTGAAAAGAGTAAAAAAACACACTCAGTTAACTGCCCATTTAAAAATGTAGTACAGTCTAGGAGGGGTAAGCACGTTTCTCCTGACTCGTCTGTAAAAAATGCACATTTCCTAGCACATGCATGTACCTGGCCTTAAGATGATTCTTTTGCAAGGAGACACTTCTGTGTGTCTCAGGAGGAACTCATCAAACCTTATCAAAAAACTCTTAAGTGGCTCGGACTGCAAGGTGGATGAATCAATCAAAATCAAGCAAATAATATGTCACTTGACAACAGATGAAACGCAGTATTTTGCGAAAAATTATGTGAATGATTACAAACCCACTGCTAGCAATCACTGACAAATAAAAGTTCACCTGCTATATTTGCTGACTTCAGTACGGCACAGTGATTACCACTGGTGAAAAAATTCCAAGAATTTGTATCATGTCTACGGGACTAACAGTTTAATCCTTATACACGAGGGGAACTGCATTCATCATCCACTAGCCCAGAGAGCCGTTAATGGGATTGCAGCCACCTCATACCTGACAAACCATCAGGACAAAGAATGAGTGACAGAATCATATTTAATCGGGTTATTGTTGCTGAGATACTCGCATCTTATTTATAACCTGTAATCCGCCCACAGTCCACTGCAAAGAGGGTTCTGCCCTTCTAGAGCCAATTCTTATACACCAAGCCAAAATTTTACACGTCTGTTGGATGCATGTAGTTATTTTATTTAATTGGTGTTTTATGCCATGCTCAAAAATATTTCACTTATATATTCCTATACAGAATCAGACAGAGAATGTAATATACAAATGTGTTAAAAAATATCTTGCCTATGCAGTGGGATTTTAACTTGGGACAGAGCAACAAGTGAACTGTCCAGGAATGTGCAGGTAGCAAACGTGAGTTCGGGAAACGCAGGGGTGTTCATAAGAACGCCAAATCTGAGCTCTCGGCCACTGGCATCGTAGAAGCCATTGCCAGCACTGCGAAGCCACTTGTTGCTGACATGAAGCATACGGTTGATGACTGAAATCAGACTGCACAGCCCTCTGCGTGTCCCTGGTCACTGCCTCGCTGTAACTCGACCCGGATAGTCGATACCACACACGGCCCACTCCACAGGTCTCCACCAAATCAGGCAGCCAATGGAAACTTGGCCAGAAGCCAACGGAGACGGAGAGCGGCAGTGGAGACTTCCTGAGGCCGATCAGTAGGCAGGCCTGTATGACAGCCCCAGTCTAAACCCTCCCCCCCCCATGCTCCCCTCTTTTCCTCGTCCACCCTCCTCCCCTCCCTAGCACCATACTTTTTGCTGGATTTTGTCCTTCCTCGATAAAGCCGTATTGATTTTACGTGTTAACCATCCAAAGGCATTGTCATTGTCAAGCAAAGACTACACGCTTCATCTCATGCCTACACCCGTCTGAATACCTCTAATAACCAGCCCATCCTCTCCCCGGCCGGTGAATCTTCCTCCCAGGCCACCCCACAGCGTATACGTCCCCCAAGACTGTAAACCATGGCTCCTGAAGTCATGATCGAGGGCCATGGGTGTTCTTAACAATCTACTATGCAGAAAATTTGGACAAAACATGACAAACCATTTTAACTTTTTAATCCTATACATACCATTTGTTAACATGCACAGGAATTTCAATTCAATGAACACAATTTTGTTTATTTTTCTTTTTTTCTTTTCTTTAGGTGGGGTGGGTGAGGGGTATATATATATATAAATATTTATTTTGGGGCATTTAACTCTCGATTCAAGTAGGTTTAACATGACATCAACACCTCCAATTTACCTGTATATTCCTCTACGAAATGAAATATATTGAAAAACATAGAAAACAACATGAATGTGCTTCCACATTAATGAACTGACAGCAACCACATTTACGTACTGAGCACATTTCCATTTGAAATTAACAACTACGCAGAACATTTCAGCTATTTTTTTTTTTTCATTCATTTGACTGCTAAAGGCATCGTCGGCTCATTGACAGCTGGAAGTTTTTAAAGCCTACATACCAAATTACACACCCAGCTGGCCTTCAAGCATGAATTCACTTTATGTTTAACACTGAAACAGAGTTCTGTTTAAACTACAAAACACAGGGGTATAATTATAGTCAGGTGGGCAGAAATCCCAACAGGAATATACAATATTACTTTTGAAAGTGGAACCTTAGAAGCACAGCTGGGTTACTGCTCTGAAAATTCACTCCCCCACCCCCTACCCCCCCCCCCAAAATAAGATCTGCCAAGTCAAGGCAGATGCAGATATAGCTTCAATGGATTTAAGGGAAAATTCTGAAAAAGAATGATCCAAGCATAGCTCAATGTTTACAGCAACAATTATGCTCCACCATGGCAGTCAGATTTCTGTATGTTCAAAGAGAGAAACGGACGAGCTGCACATCCTTTCAAGGCCCGACATGAAAATTTATATCTTCAATTGCAGGAAGGCAATCGCACCACTTCTGGTTATCTGGATGCCATGTTGATATCTTAATTATGGAACCCAACTGATAGGGGTCTGTTAATTTTTCCCTGATTTAACGTTCACATCTTGTATCACCATCTTCTTTGGATGCAAGGATACCATTTTACAATGGTATACTTGGGATTGCATCTACTGAAAGCATTATGCTGAAACCTTAAGCCCCATATTTGTTCAACATGATCAAGAAAATGTTTATACTCTCTACTGGTACATAACTTGGACATCTTCTATTATACTGTGACCTTGTTTGGGAGCCAGGAATTTCAAAGCACAACAATATATTTGCAATTGCATGCAGGTGTCCTTGTTGAATAATGTTTTTAATTGGTGTTTTACGCCTACTCAAGAACATTTCACTAAGATGATAGCAGTCAGCGTCACTTGTGGTCAGATGGTGGAAGGGAAACCACGGGGAAACCCATGATCATCTGCAGGCTGCTGGCCGGCAGACATTTCCATGCTGAAATCTTAAGAAATGCACGTTTTGCCTTTCATGTTCACCTGGTCATGAACCTGCATGCTCATTGTGTACGTTTAACATACACATCCAATATTGTTGTGACCATCATGTTTGGGTTAAAGGATTCTCAATCATCAATGTTCAATAGGTTACTTTGGACAGTGCTTTAATCTCAGCCTCATCTGAACTGGGTCTTGTGTAAATGCCTGACGTGACAATTTCTATCCTGGCACAGTTTTAGCCATTGCATTTATCAGCCAGACGCACATCTTGACAAAATGTCACGTCCATGGCATCCAACAGAGACAATAACAGATGTCCTCCTTAAGAGCTATGGCTGGAGACACCGATCAAAGAGAGGCCAGGTAAAAATGACTGAACACGGAATAACTGGGAATGTGAATTCTAAACCTGACATGGACTGGAAAGTCTGGCATAAAGGCCGCGCGAGTCAGCTGAAAGGGAGGACGCGACACAAAGCTTTGATTTTGCGAGGAACTGAGCGTTTCTCAAGGCAGATTACTAGACACAAGTCTCATCAGAGAAAGCCCGCCAGTGGCTAGAGACAAATCAGTATGGGAGGATCTAGCCTGGGCTTTGATCACAGAAAGATGCCGCGAGTCACAGCGCAGTTCTTAGCCACTTCTTAACAACCGTCCTTCCATCTTCACAAACCAAAAAGGAGTTTTTTTGTCTTCTTCACCCACACCAAAGGAATTCGCTAATCTGTCCACAGATACTAAACAGTGATCAGCAAGATGTGCACGACAAACAGCTTGGGACAGCGCTCGACAGGACAGACATTTTGCTTTTTGGTGAAGGCCTACATTCTCGAATGCCAGTCGGCACTAATTTGCAACACTGGATGAAATAAACAGAAAGTCACGGCCAACACATATATGTACCTGCACGGCATGTTCTAAATTTCTGTTAACACTGCACTTTTTCACTTTTTCATGTTTTATTTCACTTTAGTTTCTTTTCCATTTTCTTTTTTTTTTGTCCCTGGAAAACTTGTTCTAGTTTCCCCCATCCCCGCCCCCCCCGAAATATTCATATGCTAAATGAGTTTTGATTATTATACATCAGTATCCATATGATTCATCAAACCCAGCTAAAATGACAAATGGTACATCGTGTATGCTGGGAAAAGTGGGGAACTCATACATATATAGCATGAGCTCTGATGCATCCCAAAATTCTAAAAAAAATATAATTCTTACGTGATTATCATGTTACAGGAGAATCCAGGCCACAGGAGTTAAATATCTGCGTTTTCAAAACATATTGGTGCCAGGAATTAACAGTCTTTAAATAAATTGTTTGGAAACATGCTCCTGTCACACTGTAGTTTCATACAAAACATTCTGGAAAACATGTGACCATAACATCTTTGTAAAGACATGAAGGTCCAGTTTTCTACATCTGCCTCATGGTAATTCATTACTCAGTTGTTGTAATGACTAAAAAGTTCAAATACAAAAATTTTAATTTTTCGAAGTCAATAACACCCCAACGTTATGCACAAGAAGCAAAACGACCTGATCTCAGTGCTCGCAAATGGACATGCAAATTAAAACCATTATCTTTGGGTAAACCACAAAATATTAACGAACGAACGAATGACTGCTGATTAATATCACTTTGGCTGTACTGCAACGATTTCGCCCCGAGAAATATGTTTTATTTACATCCATATATGCAACCTTCAGCAATTCAACAATTCCATTCAGGTTTCAACCTGGTCAATATTTCGAATGACTGAACAAATTTATCTGGGCAGAAAAAAATCGTCAAAGACAAAGGTACATCACAGTAGCCATGGCAACACTTTTGAGCCTTGGATACTCCCTCCAGCATAATCGGCTGTGTCCTATGGTTGCCTTGGGTCTTCAGGGGTCAAGCGGTGTATTACAAGCTGCTGAGGCTGCTTCTGGCATGACCAGCCTAAATCTGTACATTTTAAGTCTAAATATATGTTTCCCCCAGAAAAAACGCTTGCTGATGTGTACTTCCAGCACCATAATTGTCATTTTTGGATTCACTGCCATTTTAAAACGGCAATAATCTGTGGTCCACCTAATCTATCTACCACTCTGAGTCACTGGCCGGGGTACTGCATGCTTGTTTTCTTACTTGAGGCTCTCACATGTTTTTGAAATATTAATCAGATTTGTAACTGATGTGTCAGAATCAAACACCTTGCCTAGGGAAACCAATGGGATAAGCTACTCCTTCACCTAGCTCCATTAATAAGTCCGCTGTATTTTTCACTTAATTCTAGCCTCATCTTACAGTGAAATAGTTTATCATGCAGATGAAAGTATAATAGTTCAAGAAAAGATTGGAGTGTAAAAAATGCTCTTTCACAAGAACACAAAGGCCTTAATTTAAGATGATATTTCATTCCCTTTCATTTAAATTATCCTAATGAGACGTACGTTAATATCAATATCACAAAAAAACAACTCAAACCTGACAAATCAATCAGAACCAAGCCAAATGCGAGCAAAAAAAGGTAAAGATACATGGGTAGGCTGAAATGCAAGAGACAAATATTTCCATGAGTACACGTTTGTGCATACATGCGCGCACCATGTAAACATTCTCAATTAACATCTTAATTGTGCAAATCACTAAAACTACCTGGCAGCAGAGCCTGATGTGTGATTTAAGACAGGTACATCTGTCTACACGGTTTTCATACCTGTAACTAGGTAAGGACAAAAACAGCTCTGGCATCATGAGATTATACGTGTATAGTTTACACAAACCCTGAGATAAATCTGACCTTCATCAAGATGAATGAGAACTGTGGGTGAGGAAACACTCTGCGATTCCCCAGTGAAATGTTTACATACACCCAACATGTATGTCAGCAAAGGGACTTGGAAAGAATTAAGACAAACACACATACTCCCCAGCATAAAAGCAAATGTGAGCATGCCCTAGGTGTACTGGACTGTACATGTAGCACATAATTGCAAGTGGTGCAATTGCTACTAGAACCTAGATATAAGTGTTTACAGATTTCTCGACGGCAAGAGAAAAGATGCATCAATGATTATAACATAACCTCAATAATATGTGCCAAAATGGAATATTTTGTCTTTCTGTTCGTTTGTTTGTTTTCTTTTCAAGGCCAATTCCAGTGATTTGGTTTGGACATTTTGGATGGGATGCTACTCATAGCAAACACTTGCCCACTTAAATAAAAGAAAATAAAACCTTTCAAGCTCTGAAGCAAAATTCTTTGTCTGTTGAATAATCTAGGACATTAAAAATCCAATTTTATATCTTCAATATCAAGTGACAGGTAATTTGATAGGTGATTGTCTGTTGGACTATTTAATATGTGATTTAAATTGTAACAATTTCTCTTAAAAATTAAATGCTGTAGTCAGAAAAACACAACATTCCAAAGGCATAACTGCAGCAATCTCATGACATCTGAGCAAGAATTTTTTGTTTTTGTTAGCTAATTGTAACATCCCATATATCCAGAGTAATGCATGTCTGTATTTAATTATTTTTTGTAAACAATAAAAATACATTAATGCCAAGCTAAGAACGCTCAACCAGAGCTATTTTTGGAAATTTTCAAAACTATAATTACTAACACAGTTCATGTTAACCATACAAGTAACATTTAATTAAAAAGAACTCCCATTACATGTACACCAGATGTAATCACTTGAACTCAGAGTTACTCTATTTGGCAGAAAGTTGTCCCCAAAAGTGGTCAGCATTTTTATTTGGGACACATGAATTATGCATTTCCAGGTATTTTACAAACACATTTCCTGACTACTGCAAATTGATGTTAAATGCAAATATAATGACGGAAGTAAAGTGAACATCAGTGTCTGGTTTAAGTGACCAACCTGGAGAGCTTAACATTTTGCTGAATGCTTAATTTCACCCTTGCCCAGAGACTGCGATGTTGTCAAAAGACATAAACATATGCACCACAAAATTTATCACCAGAGAACCATATGCCAAAAAAATCATTGTAGCCATTGCTGGTGATGGGAATAAAAATGAAAATCAAGTAATGAAATCGAAAGCTATTTAATAGCAAGGGCCAAAAATTCATTTTAATTTGATCACACAGTCTTAAAGATTACATATGTGCTATCATTTTTTTTTCATATTTCTTACTTTTTTTTTGACAGGGTGTAGGTGGGGTACATGAAAGCATCAAACCTTGTCAGCTTATTCCATGTTGGATTTTTCTTGCTTTGTGGGTCAACCAACAATACATGAACGTATCTATAGCTAACAGCCAGGTTTGAAGTTCGACCAAAAACAAATTCGACCAAAAAAATAATCAGTCGGTACATCCACCTGACCTTGACAATAACAACAACACAACAGTGGCTAACAGTGTTAACGCAAGTAGTCAGGTCAGCCATTTCCAGATTTTCACAGAGCGTGCCGCTGATTCACAGGTAGACACACAAAACATGAACACCCCAATGGGCTTTAAATGGATTCCCCAGAGACAGGTGAATGCAGTGCACCCTCGGATAATTAGATGTGGGACAGGTGGGTTGAGGAAATCAGCGAGCCACTGGTCCAAAGAGACAAGAACTAGCCAATCAGCTGTATTTTGTGGTACACACATGCAACATACCAATGAGAATGATTTATAAATTTATTACATTGATTGGTGTCTTATGCTGTATAAGCACCCAATGAGAATGAAGGGGATTCTTCATAGTGAGCACATTTTGGCTTTGATACAATCAGAGCTTTAGGACTGTTAGAAATATGTGCCAAAGGGAAATGCTTTTTTGAATAAATGCTCCAAGCAATTCTGTTTACTCCAACCATAAAAGCTATCAAATATTAAGTGTCTTATAAATATGTCCTTAAAACACCAACCCAAAGAATGAGAGAAAAAAGAAGAACAGAAAATAAGAATACACTTTCCTTAGAAAGCAAACCTGAGTTTACATTTCCTAGATAATGTAGCAAGCACTGTGAATACAAGAGCTGACTTATACAAAATCTTACATTTTTGCAAATAGATCTGTAATGCTAATTAATTCCTGTGGTAAATACTACCATCTTGTTATAATGAATTCAATAAATAATAATGTTCAATAATGCTATCTCTCATACACATGGTATGTTAACCCAGCCAATCTATTCTAACCCCTACCATGAAATACTGAATTAAGACACACCAACCACATTCCCCATAAAACCTTCTCACAACGAGAAGTCCTTAAAGAGGTCAACAGATGTCATGACACACTGCTTTTGGTACTGAATCTTTCTTTTTTCCAACAGGATATACACATATAATCCTACATTCCAAACAAACCTCAGAAAACCTTTACAAGATCAACATGCATAATTATCCCCTTTATAGCAAATTAGACATTTATGACATTTATGTGCCTCTAAGGATGCACCTTATTGAACGAAATTTCATGTCGTGTACAGTATCTTGTGCTACTTGAACTTATGCACCATTCAGTATGAAGTAGGATACTGTGGTTTATAGGTCTATAGGTCCAGTCACAGAATTTCATAATGATGGGTATGGGATTAAAACACGCACTGGGAACATATACTGTATGTCAACTTGTCAGTTTAGGGGGTCTTTTTTTCAATTGTCACATTTTGCCTGATCACGATACTTACTAAATCCCACTAACGTTTTCATTTTTGTGACGTCTGGTCACGACACTTACTCAATCCCACTAACGTTTTCATTTCTGTGACGTCTGATCACGACACTTACTCAATCCCACTAACATTTTCATTTTTGTGACGTCTGATCACGACACTTACTCAATCCCACTAACATTTTCATTTTTGTGACGTCTGATCACGACACTTACTCAATCCCACTAACATTTTCATTTTTGTGACGTCTGATCACGACACTTACTCAATCCCACTAACATTATCATTTCTGTGACGTCTGATCACGACACTTACTCAATCCCACTAACATTATCATTTCTGTGACGTCTGATCACGACACTTACTCAATCCCACTAAGATTTTCATTTTTGTGACGTCTGATCACGACACTTACTCAATCCCACTAACATTTTCATTTTTGTGACGTCTGATCACGACACTTACTCAATCCCACGAACATTATCATTTTTGTGAGGTCAGATCACGACACTTACTCAATCCCACGAACATTTTCATTTTTGTGACGTCTGATCACGACACTTACTCAATCCCACTAACATTTTCATTTCTGTGACGTCTGATCACGACACTTACTCAATCCCACTAACATTATCATTTCTGTGACGTCTGATCACGACACTTACTCAATCCCACGAACATTTTCATTTTTGTGACGTCTGATCACGACACTTACTCAATCCCACTAACATTATCATTTCTGTGACGTCTGATCACGACACTTACTCAATCCCACGAACATTTTCATTTCTGTGATGTCTGCAACAAGAAGTACACAAAAAAAGGCACTGAAAGTATTACTTTTGTAGGGGCCACACTTTAACACAGAAATACAGTATGGACCTTTAAATGGGCCAAAAATTTCATTCATGACTGTAAACTAGGTTGGACATTTTTTCTAATACTGAGAGTTCTCTTGATTGCGGAAAAGCGTTTTAAGTCTTTTTATTTTTGAAAGACAAGATGACATCCACCAGGACAAAAATAAGTGTCAGTACCAAAAATAAGATTTTATGCCATTTATTTTCCTCTGTATGCAAAAGAAAAGAACTTTGGGGGATGCAATTTTAGGTCATTTACCTCTGCACCTGTATATGGGGAGTACAGAGGACACACAGACTCTTAATGACTGTGATTGTGATTAATTCAGTGTCGTGATATGGTCTTGACGGCAGTGACATTATCAGGATGTGTGCCATCAATATACATACTGTCACCTGGTCAACAGCCAGAGAGACAAAGGCCATCCTTGCATGTGGTCAATTATTCACGAGAAGAAATATGGCCTAATCAATGAGAGGGCAAATTGAAGATTGTCTCCAGTAACATGCAGGCATATTGTGTGCAGGTGAAAAGCATTGTAATTACACAGGGTTAGGGTTGCCAGGACTTTGTGTACATGTAACTCTCATCTGGCAAACACTGCGGTTGTAATGGGGGTGGGGGTTGTTGTGGGGTTGAGGAAGGTTCGATTTAAATTTTCCAGCTTTAGCCGCACTCTCAAAATTCATATTTTCCCAAACCACTATGTGAATAAATTTTCTACAGTTATACAGTTCATGTAATAGTATAAAATGATCTCAATAGTTGAACTTTCCCATAACTCAACCACAGCAGTTAATCAAGCAGTTTCAAGCATGTTCGATATGTATGTATGTATGCTTGGGTTTAATGTAGTCATATGATGAGGAGGAGGCCTTAGAATGTATATATACCATATGTTCTTGTAGCAGGGCAAGTCCATGTCGCCAAAGTGACATAGTCATGGACAAAGTTTCAGGACACTCACAGGATTCACTAGAAATATGTCCTAATATAGCAATGAGAGGAAAGACTAAGAATATGCAGCACATTATGGGAGGAAAAGGCATGTGGTTTCATGTCTTTGTGATTATACGGGGTTAGGTTTGACATGACTATATACCCCCTCTCGCTACCTGGTCATTGGGATGTGGGGAATTGGGTAAATCCCTGCAGGACGGACGCTGGGAGAGGAGGGAAGGGGAGGGACGAGACGGAGAGAGAACAGGGAGACCACGTGTAGCTTTAGTCTTAACAAGACTCTTTTAAAAACACCAATACTTGAGGCCCTCGCACAGACGTCAAGGAAGAAGGAAACCCGCGTCTCAGTTACCGTGGCGACACACACAATGGCGAAAAGAAGGCAGGAAGCCAGAGCCGCGGTTGTTGTAATTAACAGCTATCTAATCCCCCTACTGAGGCATCGACTTCTTGATAGACGGGGAGGGGAAAGAAAAAAAAAACCTTACAAGGTAATAACCAAAAAGCTCAATTAAATTATTTGTTCATCACCATGGAAACGGTTGATGTTGCAGATAGGTGTTATTACACGGTGGCGGATCAAAGCGCTGGGGAGGAAGTTAAAGTAGACAGTAATCACAGGTATCATTAGTAACCTTGTCCTATCTAAGCGCTCGTCCGTCCTCATCCCACCATATGCCAGGATATAAACCTCGGGTTCCCAAGCCTCAGCTTTCTCTTTCTTTTTTGTCCGATCAAAGAAGCTCTCACTCAGAAGGCTATTGGTATATTGCAGTAACTATACAGATACCTATAGCAACAAGTCACCTGGAGAGAGCCATAATGGACAGCTTCCATGGAGACATTTTATCTCTCTGGGTCGTACAAAAAAGAAAAACGCGGAGAGAAACTTGAGGGATATGATCTCCCGACATGAGTCCATTGAAGCTAATCTCCTTTTTGCATTCATCTAGCTAACTCTCCTACTAAGTTCGTGGCTTTAATCTCCTTCAGCATGGCTTAAAAAAAAAACTGACCTTTAAACAGGACACCACTTTATGCTGGACTTCTTGTCTTTGAGTCCGGATGCTCTGAGATAGCCTCTCAAATAACTGAACTAGATGTATGAAGACCCATGTATACAAATCTCCTAAACTTTACTGAAATACAACCCACATCCCTACAGTCAAGTGGTTTGGTGTTAATCTGTTTTTGTTTTGATTAGTGTCTTCCCCTTTTTTTCTTTGGGATTTCTTTTTTTCTTGTTTTGTTTCTTTTCTGAAGAAATAGCATGTGCCTGAAATGTAAGGCAAAGAAGAGTATTATACCTCGTCTTTATTTAACAGGTGGGTTGTTCAGGGCATTTTTTTTTTGAACAATTTTCCTTTCAATCTGAATGATCTTGAAATCCACTGAAACTATAGTGGAATGGTCCAAAAAGACAGTAGTTCACAAGAGTTCATGAAAAGGTGACTGATAGTAGTTCACGAGTTCATGAAAAGGTGACTGTTAGTAGTTCACAAGAGTTCATGAAAAGGTGACTGATAGTAGTTCACAAGAGTTCATGAAAAGGTGACTGATAGTAGTTCACAAGAGTTCATTAAAAGGTGACTGTTAGCAGTTCTCAAGAGTTCATGAAAAGGTGACTGATAGTAGTTCACAAGAGTTCATGAAAAGGTGACTACTTTTTCACATGTCCTGTAGAAGAATTAAGTGGATATCTTATGCAGAAAGTTAAATGACATCTCGTTTTTATCTTGCATTACTAAATGCATACTCCTGGATGATACAGAAAAAAATTCTAAAACACACATTTTAGAGGAAAACTTTTGAGGGCACTTAAATGTAATTTCTATCCCAGTTTATGTTCACTTTTTTTATCAGGTTTTTTTTATTAAAGTCTTGACACATTTTGTGCTTATGAATGGACATAACCCTAAATGCTGACAAAATTAGATGCCTCTGATTAAAAAACTTTTTCTAATACACATGCAGTTTCATCACTTCTAATTCAATTAATTCAAGTAATAAATGTATTCTCTTTAGATTTGCAGTCAAACAAGAAGTAATTTCCTTGGGCAAAATTCATTCCCATTGTAATTCTTTAAACATTTCGCATGTTTACAAGATGTTTACGCAAGCATATTGTGAAGGCATTATTCCGCATAGAGTGATAAAATTATACTTTCCGTGAAGCCCTGAAACTGGCCAACACAGCCAATGCAGTTTCTTATACAAAAATCAAATTAAAGAGGTACACAACTTCCACTGAAATGTTGCTCTTTCATATGCAAAAGGATTGAGGAATTATTCGGTTAGTTTTGAAATTTGTCTTGGGGAACAGGACCTTTCATACACTGTGGGGACTGGAGGAATGGCCGGAGGCAGTCACAGATGAACATAACATTTCATGACACAAGCAATGACATTCCTTAATACTGCAAAGTTCTTCCATCAAACGAGTTACAGCACGGATAGGTGGCCCATCTCTTTAATATAGTGTGACAGAGACATAATTATTAGGAAACCCCCCACAGCTCATTACAATAATGACAATGCTATCTGGTTGTACATTAGCATGCCAGTAATCTCACAGCATCACATTGAGGTCAGCCCTTCCATTAAGTTTGTCTAAGCTAACAGAACGGCATCACAGGTTGAGGCACGGCAAAACGATAACGGGCATGCACGCGTCTTGTTGCATTTATACACCCGACAGTTTTGTCAGAAGCCGAAGAAAAGCGATTGGAACATTGATCGGCGAAAAAATGCGACTGGCAAACATGGGTGAAGCCTTTTGTCAATATATTAGACCGTTTTCATTGATCGCCGTCTCAAATATCGCTTTATGTCCATTCCAGGCAGGTTCCTTTTGTTTCCTCTGTCTCTATTAAGTGGCCTACATGGCTCAAAGTTAGAGCTGTGCCAATGTCTGTGCTGCCTTACAGCTATAGGATCAATGGAGACAGTTACGAACAGCCAGGGGGAGACAACTCCAGCCATTACAAATTTAATCCCTGTTTCTATTTTATTTCACCCTAAAGTTTTGCTCACACAAATTCATCTTTAAACAGAAATAATGACCTTAAAACAATACACTAGATGCCTAAAACTTAATATTTCCTGATAAGGAGTTCATAGAAATTCACAAAAGAAATCTTCAGTGCTCCTATACTAAGGTGCATAAACCAATCACAATAAAGCAAAACCTGACGCTTGAACAAAGACAAAACTTCAGTAAATTACATCATATTAAACAAGGAGAAATAAATTGTAGCCTTATTAACCACATTAATGATTGTGAATTGTTGAACCTAAAAATTACATAACGACCATCTGTGAGGTTGAACAATTTTTCACAAACTGTAATGAAATGCCAAAAAGTGTAATATTCCATATCTATTTTTAAGTATAGTTAAACCAACTTATTTGATACTGAACATGTTTCCCCACTTCACACCACTACAAAAAATTACACCAGTACTCACTCCTTGTCAACAGTGATATAGACAAATGTGGCATCCACCACCCCCAGGGCCTCCGCTGGCTTTTTCTCCCCGTCTGAGGACTTGTCTGCCTCAGGGTCAGGGTCTCCTCCTGAGAAGAGAGACAGTAACACTTTGTCAAAAACATTTGTCCCAGACTCCCTTACATACAAGTACCATAACTGTTCATTACGTTCGGTGTTTATCCAAGCACATTCCATGGGCATTACAGTGTGTACACTGATAAAATTATACTTTCTGTGAACCATTAACAAACTGTTCAACACAATAAAGGACTCTTGTTTCCAAAAATCAGATTAAAAAGGTACATAAGTCAAACTAAAAGTTGCTCCTTCATAGGTGAAAACCGTGAGGAAATAATGTATAGTGACTGTTTTCAGCGGTTCAGAGCAGTGAAAGAAACGGTTCTTCATGCAAGATCGGTCAAGGGCCTAATTGTCACCATTTCCAGCACCGGTAAGTCACAACCTATGTTTTCAGCATTTCCAAGAACCAACATGTATTTGCAACAACCTAACTTCTCAGCATTTTCAGGGTCTTAAATGTAATAACCAATCTAAGTTCTCAGCACTTTCAGGGTCTTAAATGTAATGACCAACCTACGTTCTCAGCATTTTCTGGGTCTTAAATGTAATGACCAACCTAAGTTCTCAGCATTTTCAGGGTCTTAAATGTAATAACCTAAGTTTTCCAGCACTTTCAAAGGTCCTCCAACATACACACACTTTCAGGTGAGTTTTTTTATGGATAGGGCTATTATTGTGGTACATGTAACTTGTATACCAGTCGGTCCATTCACGTAACGCAATATTTAACGCTGATAAATCAAGTACTTTCGTTGACATCTATATACAGTACATGCATCAAAACGAACTTTTTGAGGGAATTTCAGGGAATTTCAAGATGTTAAATGCTTTTGAATAAAATTTAAATACATGAACAAGTATTTTAAGAGATTTTACTCATTTCAAGGGCCAGATCACGTCCGTCTACAATTTTGCAGCCAGAGGATGACACATGATGACATATTTTTAAAATTTCCTGAAGACAAAAACACCAAAAAGACATATGAAATCAGCCCGTTGGCTTTTTCTTCCTTTCTTATGTGTTTTTAAGACAATATTTATTAATTTATTTGACTGGTGTTTTATGCCGTACTCAAGAATATTTCACTTATACCACGGTGGCCAGCATTATGGTGGGAGGAAACCGGGCAGAGCATAACGGGAAACCCACAACCATCCACGGGTTCCTGGCCGACCTTCCCAGGTATGGCCGGAGAGGAAGCCAGCATGAGCCGGACTTACGACCGCATTGGTGGGAGGCCTCTGGGTCATTGCGGTGCGCTAGCGTGCCTGTAGAGTAAATGACCGATGTTTCACCCTACATCTTTCCTAAAATTAGTCTCAAAAAAAAAAAAGGAAACAGAATACATAAAGCAGACATAGTGTCTCTAAGTATAAATCTTGACATTTGTCACCTATGAAGTCATAGAAACCATGTACAACACTGATTGCTATGACATACAACACATGAACTTTCATAAAGCCATAAAAGCCATCCTCGTCCAATCTGAGTGAAATTGACACGTCGGTACTGAGGCATGTTTTGTGTGAGCCAATTGTGAACAGAAACAGGAAATGAGAATCACGAAGGGATTTGATTGGTCAAAACTGAAATATTACAATATGTACCACACATAAAATAGGGTGGCAGGAAATGTTTTTTTTTTGTTTTTTTTTCACAAGACAATAATAAACACATGTTCAACACGGTAATAATTGTGGTCTTCAAAGTTTTCACCAAGTTGCTGTTGCACACATCTGCACATACTGTCAAAGTCCCAATGAAAAAATCCTTCAAATTTTGTATACATATCTTTTTGCTCATCAGACGGTTTCATGTTTTAAAAGATACCTGTGAGATATTATAATGATTTGGTTTAAAATCAACATCAATCATAACAAATCTGTCCATCTCTATTTTATATGCATGCTTATATAACATGCAGATTTGTCACACCACCAACAGCGTTGTATTCATTTATTTATTTCATTGGTGTTTTACGCTGTTCTCAAAAATATTTCACTTATACGACGGCAACCAGCATTATGGAAAGAGGAAACCGGGCAGATAGAGACCGGGGTAATCCACGACAATCCACAGGTTGCTGGCAGATCGTCCCAAGTACAAACGGAGAGGAAGCCATCATGGTCGAGCGTTGTAATGAGACAGAGATGTACATGTAATTCAATGAATTGCTCTATACTGTTAGTGTTACCTACCTTTAGACGGGACATCGTAGGACACTGGGGCATCCGCCTTCTTCACAGGGACTTTCTCTTCCTCCCCATCCCCTGACGGTCCATCCTCCGGGGGTGGGGACTGAACCTGGGCTGGCCCTAGAAACATCGAGATATTCAGGGAAGTTGAAACAGCTCAGATCTTATGCTCAAAGCCAAAAAAAAACGCATGATTTTCAGACTTACAATAAAGAAATACATATACATGTGTCTGGATGTCATCACTAATACCCCAAAAAAACTAAAACAAAAAAAGAACAAAAGAAAAAAATTACCCTGCGATGCCCTTAAAAACCCATGGTCTTAAGCACATGTGCAATGTAACGAATAGACACAAATTCCAACACAAACTGTTTACCATATTAGCCATGATAAAATTTGTATAGGTCCTGAAATGGATAGCACAGCCTAGAATTGTTATAGTACTGGGGTTAATTGGTACCCTAAGTCCTCAACCTTTCGATATATTAATTTGTAATGAGCAACTTTCAATGTGACTTATACAAGTAATATTTAGTTCGATTTTGGACGAAAAACTTTTTTCCAATTTCATGAATTCACAAAAAAAAAAGATTAATTCTTTCAGTCTACACAGAATAATACCCTTAGAAGATGCTTGAATAAAAACCTTGAAAACAACTGCCAAAATGGTTGAAGAATTACAGTAACACAATCCTATACCCCCCTGGCCCTACTACGCCATGGTTTTGAATTTACCATTCCCCTCACCTTGAGATCCCAGGCTGTCTGCCTGGGCCATGTCTTCTCCCCCCACACCCTCGGGCATCAAATCCTCCTCTTCCTCACCCAGGTTCTCCAGGAGGGTGCCAATCACCCTGGAAAGCTGGTCAAGGTCTTTGTTGGACAAATTGCTGGGGTCAATGTCATCTGTAATACATAAGGTGAAGGTCACCACTAAATATCTGACAGTCAACATTTGTGCACATCACATATACATTTGCTTGCTGATTAACGCCATACACGTTAAGTGCCAATCACAAGAGGAAAATTTCACCAGTAACTTGCCAATGCTCAGTGGTTTATCACAGGCACATCAGTTCACAGCACAATAAAACTGAGCACCATGATATAAGTACAAAAAAAGGGAGGTTTTTAGGACACCAGCAGATTTTCCTCTCCCAACAGGTGTCGCTGCAGTGAGTTAGGACGTCTATGTCGTAAGTCAAGCATGCTGCGTGCCTCACATTTATTTATGACACATGTGGTTTACTGTACTTACTGCCCCATGCTTTTGACCCTGCAGTGAATTGCTCAGCATCTCTAAAACGATGTAGTAATATGTCCCAATTTGAACTTCTGCCAGTATCCAATTAAACTAAGTTTACAAACCAAGCAGATGAAAGTTAAATTAATCCCAGAAGCTTGCATCAACAACACACTGGTGCTGAGCTAGCTACATGGCCAGTTTAGATGGAATTTTTATTTTCAGCTTCAAAAAGTAATTAAAGTTTTTTTTTTCTTTTTATTTTTTTCAGGCTACATACAAACCCTTGTATGTGGCTTGTATAGCCAGGACTGGAGTCATGAGCCCCAGGTATATAACCTACCGAAAAAAATTCAACAACAGCACAATATACAGGCACCAAAAGTGTACAAACATTGGAAAAAAGGTCAAAGGTTAAAAAAAAAAAAGAGTAACATCAGCTCAACAGGGACCCCTGATCAAAGCTGAAACATCTCGCAGGGTGTTTTTGGGGAAAACTTTTCACGCAGCCTTGTAAAGAGGAAATCCGGACGGGCCGCTTGGACCGCGTTATCCGAGTGAAAATCGCGCTGTCATCGCCAATTCCCACGATGCTTGTTACACACAGCGTTTGTCCCGGGATATGAAACACGAGACTTGTCAAACGGAATTAATGCTCCACCACCAGCCACCAAATGTCCATGAAACTTCAGCTGACGGGCATTAAGCCCGCTAAGATGGGTACATTAAGCTGGCTATTAAACCAACTAGACCATCAGGTGTTATTGGCAAATACCACTTCAGACAAAGCTCCACGCTAAGTCTTCAGAGATGTAGATTTTACCTGATCGGGGTGCTGTAATCACTAGCACATACAAGTAAAATTTCCATCACACTGCAAGGGAAGAGGGGTTTCCGTGAACTCGATACAAAAACCACAATTTGGAATTCCAAATAGTCTGGCCTAATACCACTTTGACAGATGTCACAATTTCTAGCGTGATATGGGTGCTCTTTCCAAAATTACAGTGCGTACGTGTACATGTCTGTAAAATTAATTTACATCCTTCGTCGTCGGAGGGGATATTGATACAAAAATCATATATTTTCAATTTTCACAATCAGCAAAGTGTCTAGATATGTAACTATACCATTTTGATAAATGTTAATTATTTATTTTTTATTATTTCTCTCTTAAAAATGACTGATTTTATGGTACAGAAGTGATGTCCAAACCTATAAAAAGTACAACAATGAAGGTCAGCTGGAAGAGATTAAAACATTAAAAGTGATAAAATATATTAATTATAGCTGGCAAGTACCTGAAAGAAATCCACACGCTACATATGCAAATGTAGCATTAACATAAATCAGAAAGGTAGAAATGAAATACAAAACATGATTTTTGTATCAAGATTGAATACCGTGTATTGAAGACCAATAATTACACTGCTGTAAGTCATAATATCCCACTGGCAAGTTTAAAATTCACCCACTCCTACAACCTCTTCCTACAAAAAAATGTCACACATCCAAGCTTGATACTGAAATAACCATGAAATACCACCAGAAATAAAGAGCCAAATAAATAAATTGAACAAAATAAAACAAACATGAAAAAGACACCATGCACTCTACTTATTACCGTTCAGTGCACTTTAACATACACATACTTAACATCTGCCATCAAATTCTCGATACTCACCTTGCAAAAGGTCAGCCAAAAGTTTCGCATAATGAGGGGTGAGGCCAATCTCTGCAATCTGGTTGGCTGCTTCTTCCCCATTTTCCCCTGAAACAAAAACACAACCAGTATAAAAAACAACAGAAAGCTTAACACATCGCCCTCTTTCATACAATTATTCCATGTTTATGGCTTCTTTCAAAATTTACTTACATGTGGTCAAACATATATTATTTACAGTTTTGCAATCAAGTTCATATGCCAATTGACATGCTTCATATACTTGCATATGCATTTATAAAAGAACATTGTAATTTGGCCGATTATCTCACAAAGGGACATCACTCTGCTGTCAAACAAACGTTTGCATTGTTTGCATTATACATGCATGTATACATTTACATTTTTTTTAAAGAGAGTATGATCATAATTTTATCAATGAAAGTCATGTTTGTGAATTTGAATTTTATTTATTTTTTTTAACTGACTTACGACCTGAACTGAAACTTGGATAATTTGCTTAAGCCACTTAAAAGACACAAAAATTGTACTCATATCCCCACCTTGATTCGGTACTTCAGGCTGAGTGGGTGTGTCTTCCTGTTGCACAGGAAACGCAGAAAGAGTATTGTCGGGGGAGTCTGGTGAAGAGCAAACAACATCCGTCCCAAATTAGCCAACACACAGATAACAAACAATAAGCTTTTTCAATTAATTTTCCGATTGTTGTTCAATGCCACACTCCATAATTTTCCATATAAATACACAGACGTGAAGGTGGTGAGGGCATCACTTACTAAACATATGATTATTGGGGATGTAACAAAATTTGCATTCCAAAAAAATGGCCTACACTCTAAGTTTTTGGGGTGCTTTTCATGGAATTTCTTTATCTCTTTCTATGTTTTCTCTCCACAGTACTTTCCTTGAAGTTCTCATGTCTTTCAACGGACGGAAAAACAAAAAAAGGATTCCCGACCAGTCGACCCCATTCCTCTGAGAGGGTTGGCATAACCCCAAACAATGAATATTTTAATGGGAACTACCTTTAATGGTGGATGGATTGTACAGGAATTCCAAAGATAAACCACTGACAACTGGCACATCAATGACAAACTTTCACACCTATGACAAGCACACTGGCATATCATATTATTAGATGGAAGACAATAAAGACGTTGTCAAGGATTGTAGGGGTTTTCACTCGATCCCATGACTGCTTAATGTGCCACTCAGGCACCATGAACAATGATAGCATAAACACACAAGGAAATGTCTATTCCCCTCAAAGAAGAAATGAGGGCCTCCGTGGCTCTGTCAGTTAGTGTGCCAGAGCAGCGGAATGACCCAGTAGCCTTCCACCAATGTGGTCGCTGTGAGTTCAAGCCCAGCATATGCTTGGTTCCTCTCCAGTCGAACGCTGGAAGGCTCACCAGCCACCTGCAGATGGTCACGGGTTTCTCCCAGGCTTTGCCCGGATTCCTCCCACCATAATACTGGCTGCCATCTCATAAGTGAAATATTCTTGAGCACGGCGTAAAACCCCGATCAAATAAATAAATAAAATAAATCAAACAAGTAATGGAAATATATACATCTGACGTTGATACAATAGTGTCCATTTAAACACAACATAATTACAACAAATACAGCAATATTCCTTGTCTGGTTAAAGAACAGCTCACAATGTTTATGTTATTTTCTTGGAGTCAATTCACAGAAATTTCTAGTTTCTTCCTAAACACAAATGGCAGCCATTTAAAGTCGGTGTTTTTTTTTATCACAAGTTCTACATTTAGCTCTAAATTATGCAGTGTGCATGTGTTTGCACACTTTTTTACTTTCATTTATTTATCTTCCCTTTCTGGGGGGTGTTGCTGTTGTAAAACTAACACTTCCTCCAGTATTATAATACCAATAATTTTAATGTATGATGTATTTTTTCACCAGACAAAATGTCAACATCTTCATGCAAAGTTAGTTCTTGGCAAGAAAAGGCAAGTCTTCATGTGACTAATGCACTGTACAATCGTCAAATGGGTTTTTTTTTTAATTTGTTCCCTGCTATTACCTTATTAAATAATAATGACGGATAGAAAATAACCTATAATTACAATGAAAACAATAAACACCCCAAAAGTTGTTTGATGAATATTCAAGGTAATAAGAAGTCCAGATTAGGCAATTTAGTGTCTCTCGCAACACTAAACTGTTATTAATTCCTGGTAAAAATGGAGAAGAAATGTTTTCCACAAATAAAAGACTGACCAGTCTTAATAATAATTCCATGTGACATGTCTGCAGTTTTTACTGTAGGAAGATGTCAGTTTGTTTAACTGTTATAAAGCATCCTGTGGGCTGCTAATACCGTATCTCACGCTACTGTATATGGGACATGAATGCCGGGAATTGATTTTCTCTACCTCAATCAAATCGCTTTTTTTTTTTCTCCTCACATTTCATGGATTTTTTTTTTCTTTCAAGGGAAACCTGAAGATGCTACATTTCAGTAGCTGCCTGAGCAGGCCTGGAGCCACACACACACACACACCACTGTATCTGTCAGCAGTCAGTCACAGTGAAAAGTCGACATTGTGGTGACAAATTGAAGTGTGCTAATTGCGGGCATTATACGTTTTCTGTGAGGGCCGTTAATACAGGGGCACGCCACTTTCCAGATACACACGTATCGGATGAGGACCGTGGTAATAAGCGACATGATGGCCAGTGCGATCCGCGGCTGGATAATTCCTAGCAGGGAACCCTGCTCCCTCCACCATTCCCGGCTGGCCACTCTTCGGGCCAGGGAGAGGGAGGGAAGGTCATAGTTACCACGACAATTAATTCGCACCCGAGCCCCAGCCCCAGCCCCGAACCGCCCGTAATACGAGCCCATGTGGACGGATTCGATTTGTCAGCCTGACAGACTAAAAGCCCCCCCTGTCTTCCTAACCTGTGGTACAGCCACACGCAGACTTAATCACCGTCCCCAATACACTCTCCTGTCGCAGAGATAGAGAAAGTCACCCCAGGCTGGTGATTCGACCTTCATGACAGCTTCCTGTCCAGTTCGGACCCTAATGTAAATTTGTCCATTGTGTCCGGATTTTTGGATGTCCAGTCATTCGCCAATTACCTTTACATTATTATACAGGCGGGACACGACAAGTGGAGAACAACGAAGGCGACAGATCATACCGCAGACCCAAAATAGCCTTAAACACTGAAGGATAAGTGGAACTAATTAATCATGCCATTGTCCGTTCCTTCTTACAAGGAATACATCATATCTAACACTGGTTCGATTCACATTTTCCCATTCCTATGGAGGCCATTAGTGCAGACATTTTCATTCTACATCTACACGCAACGTATAGTGGCATTCACATCTGCCAGACTCAAAGCACAACCCTGCTTAAAGACAATTCACCTGTAGATTTGACGACGTGTGGAGATAGCAAACACATTTACATGTGCTTCAGGTGCATGAAGCTGACTCAACATGCTCATCTTCCAAATTTCTTCTACATTGCCCTATTTCACTGACTTCATGCATACACGTGTACGTTTACCAGCTAGATCTAAATATATGAGAAAGAACTCATCCTTTATTCTGGCTACAAAGACGTGTATGCTGATTGGTTGGAACCCAAACAATAAAAAAAAAAAAAATAGCAAATAAGCAGAAGCACATGATGTAGGTCAGTAGGGAAAATGGTTTTCTTGTTCTGGTTAATGAAAAATACGGGTTTTTGAATGATTTATTTTTTTTTCAGTGTACATGTAAATTTCAGAGAAACTGTATGTAACACAGGAGAAAACTGCCAAAAAAACATCCAATTTCTTCCAGAACACAATTTTGGCTGTTTCCACATGATTGTGGGTTATGCACAACAAACATACTTTAAATGATGGCCTCATTAATGCAAAATTGCAGGTATTACCAGAGGACTCATTATTAAGTGCCTAATCTTGCAGGGTAATCTCATGGATTTTTCAGTCATTTTGGAATCAGGTCACACACGACCTTGAAGTTTGGAGTACAAATGCACTAGACTGAGAGGTTTAAGAGAATGTTTAACAGAATGCACTAATCAATCACAAACACATTTGTCGGATGTTCAACTTACATTTGCCTTTCGGAGCTACACAGTTCTTTCGGAGGCCTCACCTCCATCAACAATATAAATGTACCAGAAACATTCCTCGGAACACTGTCTATACAATGCTACCAACGTATTCATACAGCAGTACCTCTAACTCCATGAAAAAATATAAATCCAAACAGCTGCATTAATCGCCATTTCCAAGCGTGCGCCATTTTGGTCACATGGTGCACAATGTTTACAATCTTTATCGAAGTGTAACTTGTGCACTAAGAGTATCTATATATGTAGCTAATGACCACCGGTTAGCTGGTAAACCAGTATTTTTCAGTACAGTAATAAGCAATACTGGTTAGTAAACGAGTCGTTTTGGGTTTGGAAGCACGAATTGAAAACGGGCTACTTTTCGCCTTGTTGATGTTGTTATTTGATGACTCCACAGAATGATATGACCGCGAGGGAGAGTCAGTGTTAAACTTTTCGTTACTTTGAGAGGTTAGATCTCTTGCTGAGTGTAAATATTAGTACCACTACGTAGAGGAAGTTTTGGGGAATGTTTCAAGTGCATTCTTACCGCAGTGGGAGGTGAGGATATGAATGGACGTGTGTGACCACAAAAACTATGTTTTTATAAAATTTTATAATTCTGTTATCTTCTGAGCTTTGCTGCTTATTTTTGTTGCAAAACCTTCCCCATATATTTATCTTGATGACAAGCAAGTTTCAAGGGCCTGGGTGACTGGGTTAAGAAATGACAGCTAAATCCGTGAGAACACCTTCATTCTGGATAAAAATGGGAGGAGTTGCATGACTGGCCCTTCAAGCATTAAATAACACTACTGCTCCTTAAAAAAGTCTCTCTTTCAAAAAATAGCGTTCACTTAGCGAATGTTACATAATGGAATTTCCTTCCTGTGTGCCAAAAAAACCCCTTCAAACAAAACTATAGTATTATAAAGACAGCAAATCAAACTTGGGTTAGGAGACACACAGCAGCCTGCCGCTAAGAACGACAAGTGTTTCACTGTAGTCTAACTTTACCAGATCGTTGATTTTAAAGAAAGCTTACTTAAACATGGACACCAAGGTAGAGATTGCCCCAATACTCATTCTACCATGCCTTACTTTGTAACAGCAAGCTTATGAAAAATTATCAGCATGCCACGTCGGCTTCCGCAGAGATATTAAGACTGGCTGTTAGCTGAACTGTTGATGTTGCAAATACATTAGAGGAGGAATGATATAGATATTCAAGAATATGCTGATGTTCTCTAAGGTCTATAGCTTACAGCTTTATCTAGGTAAAGGCACTCTGCAACCGATGACTTTTGACCTTTGTGCATTATCACAAGGACTTCAATTTAAACTCAGGGAGCATTTACAAAGTGACTCAAGTACCCAGATATCCAACTGGCCATTGACCACTGTAATTCCAACACATTTATTTACCTGACTGCGGTTTCATGCTGTACGATAACGGTTAGCAGTATGGCGAGAGGAAACCAGACTGGGGGCGCCCACAGTCATCCACAGGTTGCTTACAGACTTTCCCACGTACGGGTGGCGAGGAAGACAGCATGAGCTGGACTTGAACTCCCAGTGACCGCATTGGTGAGAGGCTCCTGGGTCAATACCCAGCACAAGCACGCTAACCACTTTCATTTGAACCATTCAGCCCTGATTTAAATGACTCTCTTTGTATCAGAAAAGACTGAAATGGTTGGTTTTGTTCTAACATTGACATAAAAGGCCTTGTCTGCACCACCAACGATTTCTGAGGTTTTATTTGTACAAGCAATGATCATTGTGGCTTTGATGTTTGTAACAACAATGGATTCTCATGAACCAGTTTGCTATATTAGCAAAGGTTTATCTTCATCCAGTCTGTTTTCCCAATTGCACCCTTTTGTGTGGGTCAGTCGGGTTTTAAGCCCAATCAGCATAGTGTAAAGGATCTAAAATTCCCCCCCCCCAAAACTGTGTATCTACAGGAGCAAACAAATGTCACAAAATATTATTTCTGATGATGAAATTCACATTTTTCCTGTATCACCTAACCTTATGGTTATCAAAAATCTCAAAACAACTTCCTAAAATCACTAGAACTCTTGGAATCAGGAAAAAGAAACGACCCAGTCATGGATGAAATATTAGGTCATTTAGTAATAAGTAATAGGGTATTTGTAATCATGCATGCATGGCCTTAATACAACCCCTGAACTAAGCTTACCGGTCTCCAGGATACTCAGGTCGATGCCCGGCAACGGTTTTTCCCCGTCCTGCCATGTCCCTTCCTCTTCTGGTTGAGTTTGGTACTCAACACCTGGGCTCGACCAGAATGCACCTTCACTTGCAGACTCTGGCACAGCTGCTCCATCCACTTCCTTACCAACTTCTTCGCTCGTTGGGTATTCACTGTCCAGATCAGAAGCGTCTTTCTCCACGTAATCCCTATCCTCGTCACCGTTGTTGTTGTTGTTATCATTGACGCGCGCAGCCTCCTGCAGGGCCTCAAGGTAAAGCCGTAGCTTCGTCACATCATCGTCGCTAAGGTCATCGTAGTCGATAGGGTCACGGCTTGCGTCCCGGAGGACATTTTCTACCTCCCTTTCAACAAGGTAGTCCTGGAATGTTGGTGCAACGTTTTCTGAACTCTCCTCAACATGTCGCTTCCAGTCAGATTTTGAGGGGTCAAAATACTTGTGGATTTTCAAAAACTCGTCCCGTTTCTGCGAGCCAAAATCGGGCATGTATTCCAGAGCCGCAGCGCTGTCTATTGAAGAGAGATCTGCAGGGCGGCCGCTTGGGCTTGCGTAATAGTTAAACAACTTTTCCAGGACTCTGGAAATATCGTCTTCCGTGTTTTGGGGCCAAGGGGACCTGCTGGAACAAAGCGCATTGTCGAAGCTTTCAAGCTGTCCATAGACTAGAATATTCTGCAGCATGCACTGCGTGTAAGCGTCTCTCCATGAAAACCCGTCCTTTATAAGCACCAATATCTGAGTCTCGAGATCCTCCAGCGTCTCACGATCAAGCGGGTACTCGCTGAATTCCTTGGAATCTCCCCGGTCTTGACACGTGCCGAACAAGCGATCTGAAACATAAGGAAACCGTGACTGTTAAATCAGAAGCAGTGTATGACAAAGCGTTTTAAAGGTTTTCTTGGGGAAATAATCCCGTCCACGATCTGAAATACAGGAAACAATATCATAATAATTATAAAATCAGACGGTTTCTTTCAAGAAGTCTTGACAAGTGCCAAACAAGCCATGTGAAATATACTGCAGACCATCGTGGTAAAATCAGAAGCAATATGAGGGCATGCGTTAAAGGTGGAGAGGGGAGGTAAGGGGACTCGGGATAGAATCAAGCAATTTGAAATAAAGATCATTAACATAAAATATGAAGCAATATAATTAAGCATTTTAAGGGGGTTTTGGGGGGAAAAAAATTAATAAAACATAATATTTTTAATTTTTAGCGTTTCTAAATTTTTTTTAAATTTAACGTTTAACACCAAATTCAAGATTTTTCACTTACATACAGTACAGTACCAGTACATATGTACATGTAGCAGTCTGTTTTTAAAGTGTGAAAAACTGGGGTGCCTAGAGGTTTTAACTTGGACTGGTTTGTTTCAACAGATTCATTTATAACTTTCTTTCATCACTCTGTAACACGACATCCATGATCAATATACATCCACATCATGAAATTCCACTTATCATACTTATCCGATGACTGTCAGATGCTATGCTACATGCTGACGTTGTACCAATCAGATATACATGCATCTTTGTGACAACACCGGAAATTAAATATTTCTACTCTTAAAAACTGTCTTCCCTTAAAAATTACATATATATATATGTTTGTGTATATATATATATATATATATATTCTGAAGAAATTGTGATGCTCAATAATGGAACAGCCAGTCAGAATTTGAAATATAATATTAAAGCTTATTTTGGGGCTACACATAAATTCAAATTTTGGCCACCTCATTGGTGTTATCTCAAGACAAATTTTTCACTTTCAACTTCCAGTATCGACTACTAAGCACATTTAATTAGGTTTTAAATTTTGAATTAAGTCAGAAATGGCTCGGTGAAATGGGCAGCAGGCCTTTGGGAAGCTGACTTCAGATATACTGGTTGATGATCTGACCAGTGACTTGAAAACTTTGCTTACAAGCCCTTGTTATATATAGCGGAAAGTGGAAATCATACAATACATTAAGAGACTCGGCCCATAGACCCTTCAGCAAGCTGGACATCAATGTAGATTAAATATCACTTCCAACATTTACACTTAATTCAGGATGCCTGAATGAAGTTGGTGCCTCTGTTTCCTGAATATGTTCTTGGGGAAAAACAATACTACCAAAAACATCATGGTTCTTAAAGTGTTTTAAATGAGCTAACTTGAGCCTTGAACCCTGTATGGCCAAACACCTTAGGGTCCCTATGTGGGAGTCCTGCTCACACTGGATTCCTCAACGGTCATGCATAGGGAAGGGCTGGCAGTTAGCAATCTGCATATGGCTGTGGCTTTCTCCTGCGCGCAACCCAGTTTCCTCCAACCACAACACTGGCTGCCATCGTATAAGAGAAATATTCTTGAGTACCGCATGAAATACCAGTCAAATAAATAAATAAATAAATAAATACATACATATATCTAAATCTACAAATCCCATGTAAGTATGTGTTTCTGTCCACTTGATCCTTCATCGCAAAGCCATCACAAGCATTCATTTGTGTATCAACTCAATATGAGTGTTTCACTTTACACATATGTATGACATCGATCAGACTTATGGATGAAGGAAAATAGTGTGTGGCACAGGAATAAAACCCCCAGGCACTGGACAAACCTATTGGCTTTTAAACGCTCAACTATATGAGAGGCGACGAACATTTTAGGTGGGTTATAATGACTGAAGTGGCATGAAAAATTTTGAATTTTTTTTTTTTTTTCAAATATTTATGTTACATAATTAAAAGCCTGCTGATCTTTGGCTAAATGGGACTATAACTGTGTTGCTCTCAATGCTACAGATGACCAAGGAGTATGCAGACTTGAGTCTGACTGCAATTCACTGGTTTTAACGGGGGAGAGTAGATTAATTCATGCTCAAATTTATAGGAGTGTGTTTTAAAACACACGGACTTTAAGCTTCCACATATATGTGAATTTAATTAGGTACAATCAGAAAGCAAAAATTCTTCTACATTAATTCACATGATACTTTTCGCTTTTATATTACCCACTGTCCGCTCGACGGAAATGTAATGGCGAGTCACACTAACCGGATTTGAGAACAAATGGGGACGAGAAGATAACAGGAAGTTTGGGGGGTGGCAATGTGACGGGGAGAACGAGAGGTACACACCACGTCTGGTGGAAGTTCGTGTCAAAACGCAGCCAGCTGACAAACACAGAACCCTTAGAAACTCTATGTTTAAAGCCCTTTGTCTTCTCTTTTCTAAGCCTATTAGGCTGCGGGCAAAGTGTATCATGGTCAGCGAATCCGCTGGGGTCACTCCTAATGGCTGCCGCCTAGGCCATACTTTTCTTGTCCACTTGTCATTAGTCCGGCACAAGCCTTCCACAACAGAACGTCTTAAGATGGCTTCCGGCCATGGCAATACTCAGCCAGCATGAGGCTGGGACTAGTCTGACAAACACTGCGGCATTTTGGAACCAGCTCCGGAATAATCCAGAGCCAATGGACGGTGAATAGAAACTAAGAGACAAGGCCAGTTAAACATGTGAAACTTCAAAAACGCTTTAGTATGCACACGCATGTATTAAACATGGCAACTGGGAAGATCTGAAAATAACGCTGCCCAATTAAGACAGCAGTTGCTTAACTGATAACAAAAAAAGAAATCAACTACAGAGCAATGTTTGCATAAATCAGATCAAGAAATTCCTGAACCATATGGAGTAGTGCGTCCAATTTAAGGCACAGTCTAGCCTTATAACTGGAATTCCTACTAAACCTGTACACTTTACACTTCCATTCCATCTACACAAAGTGAGACCTTTTTGTTTCATTTCACATTTTTCTTCCACCTTCTTCCTCATCATGATGTGTGGGGTATAAGTACATCTAGTATTTGATCCACAACTTTATGCGTGTACATTTCTGTACAGGCTGTGAGTTCAAGTCCAGCTTGTGCTGGCTTCCTCCTCGACTGTACTTAGGAAGGCCTGCCAGCAACCTGCTGATGGTCGTGGGTTCCCCCATTGCTCTGCAGGGTTTCCTCCCACCACAATGCTGGGCGCCCTCAAATAAGTGAAATATTCTTCAGTATGGCGTAAAACACCAATCAAACAAATAAATAAATACATTCTGTATGGGCATCGACCATTTCTGTTTCTTACACATAGCCAGTCTGAGTTTAATTTAAACAGATGGAGAAATTACTTTCAGTACAAGGCTATAATTATGCCAGGTATATGCCTCGTAATCAATTTTGGAATTTAAACATTTACTCTTTTTATTCAGTCCGTAAATTAAAATATAAAAAAAAATTGTAAGAAAAGCAAATTGGATCATAGTTTTGATTATAGTTTTCATTACATATACCCATATCTTTCAGACAACAATGAATGCTTCCTGTTTTGCTAACTGCCACTATTTTAATGACAATCTGGGGCATCAACAGAGCTAACGATATCAGGAAATTCATTACTGGTCATTCCAAGACATTTAATGAGGAGAGATGAACAGAGTGTATGAGAGAAGTGGGGGAGGGGCAGGGGGAAGGGGGTCAGAGATCACACATTCCTCAGACCACATCAATTTGCAACTAACGGCCACTTAAGAGAGCCTGGTCCTAAGTCCTTCACCACAGGACTGAGCCAGTGTCCAAGAAGGCTTAAAAAATTCATGAACATTTGACTCAAAAGACACAGGATAAAGCACAAGAAAGTAGAGCTTTGATGCAAGCCGATTGATACTGCGACCAAAGTGAGCCTCATAGTGTGGTGTACTAGCTGTGTAGTTCATATCTACAAGTCAATATGTATGCCGGAGAAATGGCCACTACATAATAACAAGGAAACGTACCATGTTAGTTAGACACGCTGTATGTCAAACCTGGGCATTTAGTGTAATGTGCACGGTGAAATGTCAAACCTGGGCATTAGTGTAATGTGCACGGTGAAATATGAAAAAAATGTGACTTTTGCCGAGACGCACATAAAATCAGGACCCAAGGAAATAAAAGAACCCAAGGAGGCAAATTTGGAGAAACAGTTTTAAGAAGAAAGAGTATTCAAACTACTGCAGTGATCAAGGGTCATCAACAAGTGTACCTCACAACACTTTTTTTCCCTCTTTTTTTTTTTTGCTTTCATTTTTTTTCTCTCAAACAGTAAAATGTGGTAGTGGTAATGTACATGTATGTCCTCATCCAATGACATCACACGACGTTTTCCACGTCCACGTGTTTCGGCTGGGGGAAAAAATCCTGTCAAACTTGACTCATTTAGTATGTGTTTATGCATGAAAAACTGAATCGGACATACAAATATCTGTTTTAGGGGCTGAAAAAAGCTTGAGTGACATCACTGAATGGTCACTAGCAACGTGTATCATCAACGCGGTCCTAAGTGAAGGTCAAAGTATTTTCACGCGTAGTTTTCAATGGTGTTCATTCTACGTGATGTTTTATCCTGCATTTTTGAAGTTTTCTTCCCATCCTTCATGTAAATGTGTACACGTCACAGAAATATGGCTGGACTTTGATCTGAAGTCTGATGGAATGAATGACTGAATGATTACGGTCAAATTTATAATAATTCACGCCACTTCAGCATCATTGCTGATGTCTGACATCAGGTCACTAAATGATACTCGAGTACTGATCTATTCACATACCTTAATTCTTCAACCTTGTCAACCACTGCTGAAGCAATATTTCAATACTTTCTTGGAGAACTGTAAGGTCTAGAGAAACAATTCTCATAGTTTTATGAAGCTTATACCTTTGGTGACACAAACAAATCATTTTTGACTTCAATTTTACAACACCTGTGCGCATACACTGCCTTTCAAAAACCGCCTCGATGGTTCATAAAGATTGAAGATATACAGCAGTTATATCTGTAGTCATGATTCTAACTGGCGTGGGAGATTGTTGTTCGTAAAGCTTTGTTCACAGAACCAAACACCTGCTCCAATACCATGAAAGTTTAACCAAGATGTACTATGTGAACCATGACCTGTCAAACTCATCAGCCCTGCCTTCAAACCACCTGTAGTCCAATGGGGGACATTTTGCACTATGTTCCAGTCTCTGTGTCAGAGCTTTGTGATTCAGAGCATCAGATGGTCATAGCACTGGCTACATACCACAACTACCAGGCCCAAACTTGACCAACTGACCAAGGAGGTCGAATGTTTGAGACCAATTCTGTCAGTTTTGGTCGCTGCTTTTCAAAGTTACACACGCACTGTGAATCAGAGCAATGATCTGGTTGAAGAGGGGGCTCTGATTCAACTGCTGGATAATACTGCTCCGCAGAGGCAGTCCAGGTTGTTGGTACACTCTAAATTTCTACACCTAGTAAAATATGTGAGAACTTAGCCAAAATAACCCTCTCAAGTGATCCCGTAAGATGAACAAATGAAGCAGAATGTTTCCCTGCAGAAAAAGCTGACATTTCAAGTGAAATACAGTGGAACTTATTTAATATTTATTCCGAAAGATGAAAGCTGCCTGGACAAAGTAGAAACTATGCTTCTCTGATGGTATTTCACATTTCAGTCCACCTACCACTGAGCAGACCCTGTTGCTAACTACCAATCACTTTCTGAGGTCAGCTGAGCTATCTCTTCTATTTCACACATTAAAAGGCTTCCTGGTCAACTTTGCTACTAAAGCAGCCCACATGCACCGGGTTGGATGAAAATTTATACCAACGTCTAATCTGAGCTAAAATTTTACATCAACTCGTTTTTCACGTAAAAAAAAAAGCCTAAGCCATAAAATTGGTGGACAGTAAAACTGGTTAGGGATTTTAATGTGTATTTCATGTTTGCCCCGAAAGTAGAAGTTCCAAGGCAAAGTAAGAGTGACAAGGATCCGAAAAAACAATTTTCAACTTTCACCAGTCCCTTTTCCCTCAAGAATCAAACCTGACCAGGTCATCTCATCTTTCAGGAAAAAAGCACTTTCCAGTGAAGTAATTTGATGCATACTGCGAAATCCAAGTCATGGCCACAGCCATCGTAATATCTGAAACAATGGACAGCACAACACTTCAACTCTAATTAGGGATTATTTCGAAAAGATCAGAAAATTACAAAATGTGCCATGGCCAAGGGAAAGTTGTGAATCTGAATATCTCTCTGCATTACCTTAACCCTAAATGTTAAAAAGTATTTCACACATTAGAATTTTGAATTAATGGAATTATAGATGATTTTTTGGTACAAAAGTCAAGGTAATCTTTTAGCAAAGTTCACTTTAAATTTCACACTAAAAAATATGAAAGTGTTGTTGTGAAGTTATCTATATCAGTCTAGACGCGACTGAATGTGTATATACAAGCAGTTACGTTATCAAAGAAAAAATTTAATACAGGCATTTGAATTAAATTTATTAATTAATGCTGTCATGTAAGTAAAATAAAAAGGATGAAATTACTCACTATCAATATTTGTCACGAAGAAATTCATGCACGACTGATCACATGTATGACTTCACACCACCTTCGCAGGATTTCAACCACATCACTCATGGCTTTTACATCTGCTAGAAGAGCGGTAAGAACTAAATTTCAAACCTGCCTAAGCACGTGCAGAGAAATCAAGGGAAAGTAGTCCTGCCGTAATGTCCCAACAGATGCGACAAGTTGCAGGTTGTTTTATCCTAGCTCAGACAGATACAGCTCTGTAAAGAGCAGAGTAGAAAAGCTTTAGAATATATAACATAATTTTAGCTCCGACCTAATGCTTATGTATACAATTTCATTTATGCCACGCATCCCCTTAGTGTAAAATGGTACAAAGAACTGTCATACAAATGTATGCAATGCTTCTTCGTCTGAGTCGGATTGTTTGAATTTTGATCACAAACAAATTAATGTACATCAGAAAAACAAAACAGCTCGTCTGTTGTTTTGACAAGACATGAATCCGATGAAAACAGCTTTTCAAGAAAACTTCATCACCATGGAAACCTTACTTATATAGTTCCCAGTCACGAGCATGTATGGTCTATTGGACATGAATACTTTGTTTCCGTTTACTGCAGAGGTCATTCCATGACACCATACTTTTTTCTTGTTTTTCTGGAGTCCAAGCAAAATCCTTCAGACAAATGAAAAAAAAACTTTCTTCTCGGACAACTCCGATAATTCCATGAAGCCCAAGTGGAGATCAGATTTCTAATGTTGCCATGGTTTCCATGTTGTTTATCACAGAAACTGGAGCATGCCCAGAAGTAAAGCCCTTCAAGTTGTTGTTGAACATGGCTTTGTCCACAAGTCCTGCTTTATCTTTAACCAGATAATGTTACGCGGAAAATCTCAGCCCGATCACCGGCATCTCCTTACAACAGTCTGAGCGTCGTTAGTCCTCAACCGTCGGTTAACCTTTTGCTGTCGAACCCACAGTCACTGCTACGATCTCCCCAAATTTCATTGGCCAACAAAAACAAGCAACTTTAAAAAACCAGTAAGTCCATACTTGTACATGTTTATCTGTTTGTTTCAACCCATTTCCTGTGTTTTATTTCCCCATGATATGACTGAAATCCTGCCAATGCAATCCATTTTAAACACAAATCATTCAACTTTCTCTCAACTGTTTTTCTTCTGTGTGTGTGTGCATTTCATAACTTCAATCTCTTACCACATATGCATGATGTGTGCTGAAGCATTAATTCTCTGGAGACTAATGAAATTATAGTTTCTGTGAAGAACTGAAATTCCTCAACCCAACAAATTTAGCTCTGTCCCCAAACTCAAATTGAAAAGTTACACAAATCTCTGAGAAAGTTGAGCTTTTATTTACAGAAAGGTTGAATAACTAGGGTACCACTAACAGTCACTGAATTATTTCAATCCACAAGTCTGGGTGCCTCAAGGTTTGTACGATTTAATTTGAACGGTATCACCTTATCATTCTTGGTTGGATGAAAGGCTTTCGGTTTATTTATTTACTTAATGATTGTTGATTTACACCATACTGCAAAATATTTCACTTATACAACGGCCGCCAGAATTATGGTGGGAGGAAACTAGGTAGAAGCCAGGAGAAACCCATGACCATATGCAGGTTGCTAGCATGCCTTCCGACATACAGCCAGAGAGGAAGCTGGCCCAATCTAAAATGAGGTTAAATGACAACATGGTGGGTTTCAATTGGACAGGGGGTTATCTAGCAGGGAGCAGAAATACTAGCAGTATTTCAAAGCTGTGGTGAGGTAAATAACTGTCCCTTGAATGGTAGCACACGACACAGCTATATTGAAAACAGGCTTTTTTACTGAATGGTAGGCCCTTACATGTACTTTCTCTCCATAGTGTTTAGCCAAGCATCCGTGTCCAAACTGCAAAGTTACCAGCCCAATTTCATTAGCCTTTTGCTCTGCAGCTTTCCATTTATCGCAAATGGAGAGCTACAGGTCTGCATCTAATATCTGTACGTTTTATGCTTTTGTGTAAAGTTGAAAGCAAATTTTAGTTTCAGGATTTCACTGTGTACATGTATATATTCATGCACCTACTGGGGGCCTCCGTGGTTCAGTCGGTTAGCGCGCTATCACAGCACAATGACCCGAAGCCTCCCACCACTGAGGTCGCTGTGAGTACAAGACCAACTCATGCTGGTTCCTCTCCAGCCGTACCTGGGAAGGTGTGCCAGCAACCTGCGGATGGTTGTGGGTCTCCCCCGGGCTCTGCCCAGTTTCCTCCCGTCATAATGCTGGCTGCCGTCATATAAGTGAAATATTCTTAAGTACGGCGTAAAACACCAATCACATAAATAAATAAATAAATAAATCATGCACCTACTGTATATTTTACACATATATACTAGCTGTTGAAAGGAAACCAGATTGAGGTTGAAATCCGCGCCGCCAGGTGGAAGGTAGTTAAAACTGTATCTACTGTCATCCGCTTGAAGACCACAAGCTGTCTGACTCAAGGGAGATAACCTATGCTGACTTCTCCAGATGCCATATGACAACGAAGATGAACATATTTGCAACAACCCCACACGGCAATTTTGCAATGCTGTTAACTATTGTTTGATTAGGTCATCATTTACAACCTGGATAGCCCAGACTGGTGGAACTATAAAACAGAAACACTAACATTTTTAATTTATTTATTTCATTGGTGTTTTACACCATACTCAAGAATACTTCATTTATATGATGGCAGCTAGCTTTATGGTAGGGGGAAATCTGGGCAGAGCCTGGGGAAAACCCACGACCATCGACAGGCTGCTGGAGGACCTTCCCACGTATGGCCCATGAGGCTACATGGTACACTTTTAGTACACACATACACATGTACAGTGTACATGCACTCAATACATGCTGGGAATAAACATATAAACATACAAAAAAGTTAAAGAATTACAGCAGTTAAACACGTGCATAATTGGATCTCACACTGTACTGGAATACGAGCGCTGGTGTTCATATGCAACTGGTCTAAAAGGATTTAATACCGAGGCAAGTCAACTGAGGCTGTACCGACCAACTAGCCAGAAGATGGCAGAAAAAACAGCAAGTCATCCGCCCGTATACGGTTCAGGTGACACAATTAGGACCAGCCTCTCCCATTAGGAACATTGCTGATTGGGCAGACTAAATTAGGCTAACTCACTTAGTCCTCTTTATTACGGTCAGTGTCTGCTGAAGCGGTCAACATCGCACACACCCACGGACAATCTAATTACCTAATTAGCAAGTGTCATCGAAAATTTCATCAATTTGTCCAGACGTTACGACTTCAGCTTCAATGGTCGGCCTATACGCCGCATGCTAAGATGTTTCTTCCTGGTCAAATCTTATATCCTGGGCGAAGTCTGCTTGGGCCCACACAATGTTACGATCCCACAGGATTTGACAAGTACATACTGCGTGTCAAACCTGATTATTTATCTCCTCAAGTGTATATAGCACACTGGTATACCTCAGTACTGCATTAACCCTCGAAATGTTTTGATGTTTTTTAAACCATCATCATGCATGCCATGTAATTCCATGCAAATGGCCACTTGGGATTGTATAAGCTGGTGCATCAGAAATGCGTCGTATAGTTCTGATTGTCAAACAAAGGAGCAAACGATTGTCCAAGACAGGACAATTACTACAGTATCCAATGAGAAAAGGTGATAATAAAGAGGCACTGGCAAGCCCAGGAAGGCCTGAATGTATTGCTACTGATCTACAATTTACATGCACATTGTAATACATGTGTATCTGCTAGACAATAGAGGTGAGTGCAGCTTACAAGCCAAATTCTATTTCATACATTCATTTATTTCCACTTTTGATTTATTTTGTTTGATGTCTTTTTTTCCCCTTTTCATTGGCAGACAACCAACACTCGCTTTCCTGCACGTGACTAATACCACCCTGAAAAAAAGAATGTAAAGATTGTACACAACAAACACTGTCACAGTGTACACAACAAACACTGCCACAGTGGCTGTACACAACAAACACTGCCACAGTGGCTGCACACAACAAACGCTGTCACAGTGGCTGTACACAATAAACGCTGTCACAGTGGCTGTACACAACAAACGCTGCCACAGCGGCTGTACACAACAAACGCTGTCACAGTGGCTGTACACAACAAATGCTGTCACAGTGGCTGTACACAACAAATAATATCACGCCAGTTGTACACAACAAACATTTTAACATTTGTCAGGACAGCAAACGCTTTAACACTGGTTGTAGAGATGAAGTAACATATCAGCCTAAATCATTTTAATCAATAATGAAAACCTGTATGAGCCTGCAGATAAATACCTTCATTCACTTTGTTTAAATGTTCATTGACAAAACATATCAAGACAAATCTGCACAGAGAAGTGCATGCCTGTACATTGTATATATACACCTGAGTATTTGTCTACAATGTTGTTGTGTATGTACATGTATGTTGTAGACTTAAGCCTTGAATCACTACAAATGCCAGGGCGCCCTTTCTCCTCTACCAAACAGACAGGCTTTTCTCTCCGTGCTTATGGCTGACTGGCCTTCGGATTTGTCATCGAATCTCATCTTTTTAGCATCCCTATTTTTCCTTGAGAAATTTTTCAGTCGGCTGGTTCGAGGAAGGGGTTTTACGAGGAGGGGAGTGGAACGGGTTCTTGCTATTTCATTAAAGCTTCCTTCAGGCGATAAGCGAACAGGGGATCCATTTCCACTGCATTACCCAATATCATCATTTTTCCCTGTAATTAGAGGCCTAAAGCAGGAGGAAGCAGTACACAGCGATATCGCGCAGCAGGTTCGGCCTGCGCCCATTTCACACCTTCCCGGCGTTAAAAGGATTGCTCCGAGCGGCCATATTGATCAGTGCCCCCAGGAAATGTAGGGAAAAGAAAAACCCACGGCCAGATAATTCCACATCCGCCCCTTGCCTGGTTCTAATTCTAAAGCGCTCCAATTGAAAACTACTTTGTAAGAATCACTGGACTGGAATTACAGGGGGAACTGCTAAGGAATCTCACGAGAAATCGAATAACTTCATGTCTCGGGATTTTGGGTTAGAGGCTTGGCTGAGACTTATAAACTCTTAAGAAGCTCTTTCAGTGCAGGGAAAGGGGTTCTAAGTACGTCGGATTATACCGAGGAAATATCCAACTATTTTATGATCACTGTGTTCCCCCTATTTATATTTCCTATTTCATTACAGCCAAGACAACTTGCCCCCCCCCAAACCTCCCCTCACCCATAAACCCCCACATCAATATATGCCCAAAGGGCAGAGAATTCGAACGCTTTTAAATATTTGCGGCGAGGAAATGCTTAGCTAGTTTGCAGCACATGCTATGTGCAAAGGTTTGAAGAAACGGATGCAAGCCTGATTCAATCAATGTGTGAATTACCCATTTTAAGGTTTAATTCGATTTAAGGCAAGGCCAAGGGGCTACATGCATGTGAGAAAGATGGACATTTGCATATATACGTACAGAAATTAGCCCATCTCTTCTGCATATACTTGTATGCATTTCAAACAAAAGCATTTACACTACCGTTTTCACAAGGTTACATGCAGTTTAAAATATATGCCCCTGCTAGGTTTTCATGATAATACATTTTGCTGCCTGACATACATGTACATGTATTATATCTATCTTACAAATTGCAGACTATCCGTATTTTGTCCAACAGGCTGGTGCATACATGAACTATTCACATACCACAGAAATAAAGTAGGCATTGATTTTATTTGCTGTATTTGTTCCTTATTTCAGATTACCAGTGCAAAAACAGGAAAACAAAAAAGAACCCCCCCCCCCAAAAAAAAACAACAGAAAGCTCGCTCACCATTTGGCCAGGGGAATTGTAACAATTTTTTTTAACATAATTACAAGGTGGTAATTAATTTTCAAAACAAATATGTTAATTTAATATTTATTCACAGTTTTAAATGTCTGAGTTTGGCATGTTCATATCACTAGGTGAATATTTAAAGCTTTAGCGCACCTGTATGCATGAGCATTCAAAGTTTAAATTCGCACGTCGATAAGAAAGTTTTCGTCTGTCGGTACGAACAGTCCAACATTTATCTCCATAGGAAATATTCAAAGCTTCACCATGTGTCTGAATGACCAACTGAATGAATGACTGAATGACTATGGCTTAATGCCACATGAGCAGTCTCTCAGCCATACCCTGGTGACAGCATGTGTCTGCATGTATGTCTGCATGAAATAGCCCACAGCTGCAACACACAGGTAAGAAAAATTTTCTGGCAGCGTTCAAACGATGAGGTGACTATTTTCTCATAGCGCACGTTTTTCAAGTTAAGACACAGGTATCTGTACAGTGCAGCCGGATCCTAGCCGAATGTGCTACGCCCATTTTGCCACGGCATGGTTCGCACATGGTGGTCCCACCCAGGATCAGATGATGATCGACTGTCCTCACATCATGGTCATGTGATCTGACGAGGGTGTGCGTATCATGACAACAATCATGGCACCATCATGGGTGGATGATCACCAGATGATTTCCCGACACTGAAAGCAACTACACATACGTATCTTAACTGTGTCTGTTACATATACTGTGTTCTACAGCCATGTAGGTATTTTTCAGCCCTAGTGAAATGTGTAGTTGTGTTAAAATCCATGTCTGACAGCTGAAAGAATTTTACACTACAGAGCTGTCGAGCTTTGTCCTCTGTCTATAATACAGAAAATACAGAAAGCCTACAAGAATGTAACTGTTTAGATCTGATGTCTGCAGACTGTTGACGTCAAAGATTCATTCACCTGTGTGTCTTCAGCACACTGTATTTATATTCTCCAGATAAGCATGTTTTCATCTGTAGTCTCCAACATGAGGCTAAGAAGTGTAGCACATTTAGTTTCTTCTTGAATCTTTTTTTTTCTTATTAACTCAAAATTCCATATCTGACCATGACACATCATCACTAATTACCACCTGCTTCTCAAACAAGGGACATTACTTTGCAAAGCCAGTGCTCTCACATCAATAAACAGGGGTGAGAACTCTCCAAGTTTTAGGGGGCTGGGAATATCAGGATGTTGATTATCTCCCTTCCCCCGGCAAAACTTAGCGTACATTAAATGTAGAACTCGGTAATATATTGAACACATAGAACAATTGAAGTCTTATCCAGCTGTCCTGCTATGACGTACTAGAATCTATACATGGGTTCACAACTTTAACTTAACTATTGATAATGGTGAAAAACAGAGGAAGAGGTAGAAAGATATATTTACAGTGTAGGAATAATCATGAAATCAGTTTTATAACAAGTCTAATCAAAATTTCTGCATTATGTTAATGAACCAATTACCATCACCATTATTTCCTGTACTGTTCTCCAGGGCTCTGCCCAGTTTCCACCCACCGTACTGCTTGCCGCCATCGTATAAGTGAACTATTCTTCAGTACGGCCCAAAACATCAATCAGATAAATAAATATAAAATAATAAATAAAATAAATAAAATGTGACCTCCCGCACAATCTCCAGTTCAACAAACCAGTAAAATGCCTAATCAAGAGTGACAAGATCTACCACGTGTAAACATGTCTTTTCTAAAATTTGACAAATACATGTACTTTATATATACCTGCATACATACCTGCAAACTTTCACACATTTCCACTATTCTTTCAGATGAGGATTCCACACATTTGCAATTACTGGCGACTTTAAAAATATAATTACTGTCCAGCAGTGGCCTGGTTTTAAATGGTGTTTTCCATAATGTAAATATAAGAACATGATTAAGTCACCTTATCTAAATCTACCATTACCATTAACAGCCTTAATTTCTTTAATGGGCAGTAGTTTAAAGGACAAAACAAGCTTAATGCACCAAAAATTACATGTAGCTTTTAAATTGAATTAGCTCACAGTTTTTGATGATGGTGGCCAAACACATTTCTTGAATGCAGATGCCAGTCACATATCCAGAAAATAGATGGTCATTATGACTGTAAAGCGTTTCCGATTCTTGTCTGAATAACTGTCACTATTCTACACATGCGTTGTGGACCACAATATTCCCTTTCATAGACTTTTCTATGTCATATAACACATATTTAATGGTCTTAATATTCTAAAGTGTTCTTTTTTATGGTCAGTCTTTATTTAATCAGATATTTAGAGTACTGTCCAGCTGCACATGCTCCAATTCCAGGAACTAGCTACATGCTTAATCAAGAGTGGCAAAGGGACAGGAATTTTGAAAAAGAAAACAAACCCTAAAATTTGCACTCACGAAAAAGGCTCATTTTTATCACAAGTACTCAAGCAAACCCTCACTAAACTCCATTATACTGAGGTATTAAAACATTATTAAGTCACCTTATTTCGTAGTTTAGTGGACAAAACAAGCTTAATACACCAAAAATGACGTTGCTTTTGAAATGAATTAGCGCACAATGATTGATGATGCTAGCCAAACACATTTCTTGATTGCAGATGCCAGTCACATATCCAAAAAACAGATGGTCATAAAGGCATTAAAGCGTTTCTGATTCTTCTCTGAATGACTGTCACTATTGTACACATGCGCCATGGGCTACAGTGTTCCCTTTAATAGCCTTTTTAATGTCATATTAACACCTCTTTAATAGTCTTTGTATTCCAAAGTGTTTTTTTATAGTTAGTTTTTATTTAATTAGAAAATAATCTAACTGCATGCCTACGGTGGAGTTATAATACAAAAAGTGATGAATAAAATGGTTATAAACGAAAGAATCCCACTGAAATAATGACTATCTAGGGAGCCATAACCCACTCCATAATAAACAAAATGGACGCGGTTAACCTCTCAGAATCATGAGTGCATAATTCCTTATGCCCACTCAGATCACCATGGCAACAAGTCTAGTGTTTGACCAATCACAGGGAAGACCAGCCACCAGTCCCCTGCATGTCCATGCACAACTCATTTCCTTCTCAGTAATAAACAATGCCACATTTAGAGGCATATGACAGCAGCGTATAAAGCCAAGGGAGTCAATATAGATCTAAATTACAAACAGAGCAGTTCTATTTAGAGCTCAGTCATTTCCCGCAGCACTGTTCGGTAAAACGTTATTATTCCTCGTGAGGGGTGAGGGGGCAGGGGGGTAGGTGATACCTGGGGCTAATCTAGTTTGCTTCTCCTCTACGAGATCAGGGTTTTTGCGCCACAGGCAGACCGCGGAAACTGGGGCAAACGGACACCTGTTATACAGCACTCCCATTAATCTGTTCGTCGCCAGAGCACTTATGTGTTATAACTGCTGAGTAAGCACTATCACATATTCACGATAATTGCTCAGCTCTTGTCCTACTACGCGCTTTGTGTGCCACTGTACACAAAAAAGCATCAGAAATCCTGTATTCGCATCGCATGCAGCGAAACACTTATATCTTTACATGTCATGCATTAAAATCAAGATTTATCGAAATGTGTTTATTTGATTGTTCTTCAGCGCTGTACACATAAATTTTCCACTACTATTAATTTGACGGCGATCAATTTCATGGGTGAGAACAAACCTGCAAGTGTGAACAGAGAAAAAGCCACCAACCCCTGGCAAATATTCCACAAAAATCTCTACACGTACAGTATGTTCTGTCTCGTACAGCGACTGAAACACGCGACTAAAACACGCTACTTACTCACCCATTTGCTCTCTGTTCAAACATAAATTCCATTTACTTATTAACTGCTGTTATAAACTGAACAGTCACATGAAATGCACCTAGAGTATGCTAGTATTGTGCTGGTGGTGGAACAGTCAGGTGGAATAGTCACATGAAATGCACCTAGAGTATGCTAGTATTGTGCTGGTGGTGGAACAGTCAGGTGGAGCAGTCAGGTGGAATAGTCAGATGAAATGTACCTGGAGTATGCTAGTATTGTGCTGGTGGTGGAACAGTCAGGTGGAATAGTCACATGAAATGTGCCTGGAGTATGCTAGTATTGTGCTGGTGGTGGAACAGTCAGGTGGAATAGTCACATGAAATGTGCCTGGAGTATGCTAGTATTGTGCTGGTGGTGGAACAGTCAGGTGGAATAGTCACATGAAATGTACCTGGAGTATGCTAGTATTGTGCTGGTGGTGGAACAGTCAGGTGGAATAGTCACATGAAATGTACCTGGAGTATGCTAGTATTGTGCTGGTGGTGGAACAGTCAGGTGGAATAGTCACATGAAATGTGCCTGGAGTATGCTAGTATTGTGCTGGTGGTGGAACAGTCAGTGGAATAGTCACATGAAATGCACCTGGAGTATGCTAGTATTGTGCTGGTGGTGGAACAGTCAGATGGAATAGTCACATGAAATGCGCCTGGAGTATGCTAGTATTGTGCTGGTGGTGGAACAGTCAGGTGGAATAGTCACATGAAATGTGCCTGGAGTATGCTAGTATTGTGCTGGTGGTGGAACAGTCAGGTGGAATAGTCACATGAAATGTGCCTGGAGTATGCTAGTATTGTGCTGGTGGTGGAACAGTCAGGTGGAATAGTCACATGAAATGTGCCTGGAGTATGCTAGTATTGTGCTGGTGGTGGAACAGTCAGGTGGAATAGTCACATGAAATGTGCCTGGAGTATGCTAGTATTGTGCTGGTGGTGGAACAGTCAGATGGACTGGTCAGGTGCTATATTGAAAAAAAATGTACACTAGTCCCAGATCCATCGTTTCTGAGAATTTCTTTGATTCAGCATTTACATCATATTCAAAAACATTTCACTAATATGACGGGTGGCCAGCATTATGGCGGGAGGAAATTGGCCAAAGCCTGGGGAAAACCCACAACCATCTGCAGGTTGCTGGCAGTTTCTGAAAAGAATAAACCTGTAATTTATCATTTTTAATCCCAGATCTATCAACAAGGCTGTAATGTGAGTTTAGTTTAGTTTTTTATATTTTGTATTTTGTTGAATTAGTCATTCAAACGCACTAACTCTTTAGTCTTGCAACATGATTGAGGGTCAAACAACATTAGTAACTCCTGGGGCAACAGACAACACGTAACACAATGCTTTGTAAATAAATTCATTTCATACCTGCACATTATTATGCCTACAGACTACACACAATGTCTTGATATCAAAGCCTTAATGACACCTTGTGGAAACTGACTAAGGCGGATGAATCCATTATGGCACAAGGTGACCAAAGCAGTGCTGATTCGCTAGCTGCAATTAATTTTGCATGCAAGTACCACTGTGATGGAGAATGTACTCTCCATTGATCTCCTGTGAGGGTGCATATATGTGGCTCCCAGCCCTCTGTGTTAGTCAAGCATCACTGATTACACTAACTACAATCAGACCAATATTACACAACACAGAAAATGGGACTACGAATGAAACTGCACAAGGTTAAATTCTGTAAGAAATGCGTTCTCATCAATCAACGGTACATAACCTGCATAAAATCCAGGGGTTTTAACAAAGTTCCTGTATGATGTGAACATAGACATATCATATAATGTGTATCAATTCCATGGCGTTATGCCCATAGCAACGTGCAGTCACTACACAACAGAAACCATTATGCAGTCACTATACAACGGAAACCTTTATGCAGTCACTATACAACGGAAACCTTTATGCAGTCACTATACAACGGAAACCATTATGCAGTCACTATACAACGGAAACCATTATGCAGTCACTATACAACGGAAACTAAACGGAAACCATTATGCAGTCACTATACAACGGAAACTATTACGCAGTCACTATGCAACAGAAACCATTATGCAGTCACTATGCAACGGAAACCATTATGCAGTCACTATGCAACGGAAACCAATATGTAGTCACTATGCAACGGAAACCATTATGCCGTCGAGATCTCTGAAAGTGCTTTTCTGCACAATAGGGGGAAAGAGATAAACATGCATGTACATAGTCAATTCAAGACTGTGGACATCTGGGCACTTCACCCGCTCAAGGCAGCGGCCAGAAGGCAAAGCGTTGAAAGACAACATGGGAAGGGACAGAACAATGAACAGCACTGGACAATCTTCTGAGAACTACGGCTTATAATAACCAGAAATTACAGTATGTTTCACTACAGAGCAATCTGCATATCATATATAAACTATGAGCGTTAACGAAACTTAGTTTTGGACTTTTGAGGCTGTACAGCACAGTTCCCTATTAACTCCTAAATTATTTTGACACTGTTTTCTGTGCGATCAAAACGTGTTGGCGCGATTGAAGTCGCTACTGTCCAGACATACATGGTCTCAAATACTTAATCATAACAGAAACTATGAGATAATGTCATTCACACTTGAACTGTTCATCTTCATGCTTTCTCACTACCAGCAATATTTGCCTGTATAAGATAATGCACTCTGTGTCACACAAGTACATAATATACACATGTATGTCTCATATTTGAGATTAACCAAAACTTAACAAATACACATGTATGTCTCATATGTGAGATTAACCAAAATTTAACACATACACATGTATGTCTCATACGTGAGATTAACCAAAATTTAACACATACACATGTATGTCTCATACGTGAGATTAACCAAAACTTAACACATGCACAGGTACGTCTCATATGTGAGATTAACCAAAATTTAACACATACACATGTATGTCTCATACGTGAGATTAACCAAAACTTAACACATACACAGGTATGTCTCATACGTGAGATTAACCAAAACTGAACACATACACATGTATGTATCATACGTGAGATTAACCAAAACTGAACACACACACAGGTATGTCTCATACGTGAGATTAACCAAAACTTAACACATACACATGTATGTATCATACGTGAGATTAACCAAAATTTAACACATATACAGGTATGTACGAAAAGGCCTGAGGCAAATCACTGCTGTTCTGAAACCGGCAGAAAACATGGTGAAAAGTCACCATGGTCCCAAGGCCAATGGTGAAACAGAAAACCAGAACCCCTTGCCAGGCTGCCATTTCTAATACATGACAGTTTGCTATATGTGACATACAAGTGTGTACTTACCATCAACACACTCTTGACCAGGCCCACATATCCTTGTGATGAAGAGACAACCTGCAGGTGAGAAAAACACACACAAACAAAGGTGAGTTATGTATTATCAATAACACATCTTTATCTACATACATACATGAATATGCTGTTCCTATGTAAAAAAAAAAACAACATGATACACACAAAGATGTAAAACTACAGTCTAGGATTCTAGACATACAGACACATTCACACTTGAATATGTGTATTTCACACCTGATGTTTCTTTTTATCTATCAGAGATAATTCAGTGTGTATATACGTATGCTTGGATTTTATGTTGACTCAACAATTTTTCACTTATGTGAGGACAATTAGCCCTCAGAATGTATATATACTGTGTCTTCTTGTGGCAGGGCGAGTCTATGCCACCAAAGTGCTGCTGTCACTGTAACATCATGCCAAATGCCCCTGCCATGACACCAGACATGACACCAGACATGACGCCCCTCCCAGTCACATTATTCTGACACTGGGCCAACCAGTACTGTTTCCTTGCTCTAACCGCTCAGTGCTAATCAGAGTGTAGCTAGGCAGCAAAAACTACCATTTTTCAAGTCTTTGGTTTGACCTGACGTAGGATTGATCCTGGATCTCCCAGCCTTAAGGCAGAAGAGACACTTCACGTGTTCTGCAAATGTAACTTATGTTGGCACTACATGTACCCTCCAGTATATAAATGCATGACACAGTTACCCTTTTGTATGAATGATGATACCATACATATATATATATATGCATGATATAGTAGTATTACACTTATATACAGATATATATATATATATATGATTTACGATAAACACCAATCTGCATATTGTATGTGATTCCTCCTCTGCATATTTACGCAACTACACTTCTGCATACAAGTATATGATATGGGACTACACTTCTGCATACAAGTATATGATATGGGACTACACTTCTGCATACACGTTTCTAACACGGGACCACACTTCTGCGTGCACGTTTCTAACATGGGACCACACTTCTGCATACACATTTCTAACACTGGACCACACTTCTGCTGGCATGGAACGGCTCACTGGGTTACACTTCTGTATGAATGATGCTTTGATGCCCATAGAGGACATGTTACTAAAATTCCCTATATGAATTTATAAAACACAAATTCATTTACAAATATATGTACACATGATCCAGATAGATGTAGGTACATAGGTTTCCTATATGTAGCAAAGTACACACACATGCACATGTGCTATGGTTTCCACACAATACAGGCTCCATTTGTATAACCGGCATTGACACTTACATGTATAAAATACATGTAACTACCCTGAAATTTCACCAAAAAAAAAATTTTTTTAGAGGCAAATTATTAAGTGTCATAAAATATTATTTGGTGCTAAAACTTAGCCATTTCCAGTCGGATATCATTCTACCTTCCAAACAAACCTCAAATTACATGTCCCTATCTAAGAATCAACAGAGCCTTCAGAATCAGGGAAAAAGGGCAACTTTGTGATGGACAAAATTTTACATGGTTACAGTGCTCAAGGTACAATACAACAATTTCCAGATTTTCAAACAAATGCGTAGTGATATTCGAGCAATACTCACATTACCTCTGTACTCAACTCAGGCATACACAAATTTATTTATTTTTAAGCCATAATCATAACAACTATTTTCAATGATTACACGTACACATGTGTTTGAAACAGAACACAGCGTCATTTTCATTTTTCCATGCATCCACTTAAAGAGAGGCATACATTCACTTCCTCCGGGATTTAAAAAAAAAATTTAAAGAAAAAAAGCATTTTTCTTTTTGCGTCATCTGGGTACAATAGTAGCAAAGGCTTCATTTTCAATCATAATGTTTACCTGGTTTATGGGTGGGAGATACTGTATAGCAACTGTGGCAGAGCCACTGCATTAATTATAACAAACCCAGAAATTAGACTGTATGTAGATTCTATCTACAATATAAATGATCTCAAGAGTACACAAACATTAACGTGTAGGTATAAAGCCCACGCACTGCTCAACCTAATTCCTCACATGATCTTGTATACGTATGTAAGCATGCACAAAATGAGTAATTCTGCCTGTAATTTATCTACCGGTAGGTCACTTATGCGATAACTGGAACCAAAATTATATACAGAAAGTAAATTAGTTGAATTTATGCACGCCATCTTTATAAAAAAAAATAATAATTATATTATTATTCAATACAGAATAGTATCTAAAAGAAATATGCTGTATGCACAAACAAAAATACATGCCCTTAACATCAAGCCGGGAGTTTACATGCAGAAAGATCATAGCGCAAGGTGTATGTATGCATGGTCGCAGGCTCTCTAGTGCAGAAAGGAAACAAAACAAAACAGCGACTCAATCTGCCAAGTTACACACTTGGTTCATATGTGCCTGCCACAGCTAATGCTTGTCCGCCGTAGCTACCCATGTTACAATGTGCACTCCCGCGTCGCTTTCTTCATCACACCGTGCATTCTGTTTGACTTGGGCCAGTGTATTGACCACAACTGGCCTGGGTCTCCATGGCGACAATGGTCATCATTTGATCATCCTTGTGCCACCAGGGATAAGCTTGACCATCCGTACACAGGTCATATCGATTGGATTCAATCAGAGCTTTGCTTTGGTTTTGCTTAATTTCCCGTCAGCTGCGACTACATGCACATGTAGGTTATTTGGTGTAAGATATCGTAAAAGTCCCTGGCTTAGACATCCGATGCATTCTGTTAGAGCTTTGACAGTCCCTCACTTTCTGAAGACGGAAACATAATCTTCAGTGTACATGTGATATAATAAAACAAGTCTGTCATTTAATTCAGGGGTCCAGGGGAATTATAATGAATTCAAAGTGTACAGAAATACTTGGGTGGATTGCATTTCCAGGAACAAGTGAAAAATTATTTATGAAGGGTTTTCGGATTGCATTTGTCCTGGAAATAGTTATGGGTCATTATTCTCCTGGGAAGTTTTCAGTTTTTGATTGAAAGTACACAAACTTGACTTCTTTGTCTTTATTTATTTATTTATTTGATTGGTGTTTTTCGCTGTACTCAAGAATATTTCATTTATACGACGGTGGTCAGCATTATGGTAGGAGAAAAGCCTGCAGAGCCCTGGGGAAACCCTCAGCCATCCGCAGGTTGCTGGCAGACCTGGGACACACATGTATAGGCTACGAAAGGAGGCCCTGGGGTCAACATCATGAGACTCTGCCGGTGTTTCTCTCCGTAAATATACACTATCCCCTCTGCAGCTCAGTATGGGGGCATCGCTTACATGAGAAAATGTCTATATGAAGTTGGCTCCTGATACCTCTGATTTTAGATTAAGTTTCACAAGGCTCCTTGATAGTGACAGATCGTCTCCCATTCTGTTCGGGTATCTTAATAATGGGAGATAAATGTCTGAGGAGAGCAAATTATGGTGAGGAAATGAATTCTCTTTCTGCTGTAATTCATCCACTTGTGAGCCACAGTCTGCGGATCAATACCTGCCCATTTACCACAGATAAAGCCGGGTAAATTTCTACCACACTCTTGACAGGGTCGGAAAATAGCGCTCCAATCAGATCAGTGGTGGATGACAGAAGTACGTTGTACCGTGTGGGCGGAATATGGTTCACTTCTCCGGTGACATCTTTGAGATGAATAACAGGACGGAATTTTCTTTGTGCATAAGAGGCATGTTTAGTGTGTTTACATCATGAGGGACTACAACAGCTAATTATGGAAATACCAGAGCAATTACAGATGGTCAGTTACAAAGACAACAGCAGGCGGTCAGTTACAGGGACAAGTGCAGGCAGTCAGTTAAAGGGACAATGATAGGGGGTCAGTTACAGGGACAAGTACAGGCAGTCAGTTACAGGGACAAGAACTGATGGTCAGTTTCAGGGACAACTACAGGTGGTCAGTTACAGGGGCAAGTACAGGTGGTCAGTTACAGAGATGAGGACAGGTGGTCAGTTACAGGGACAAGTACTGGTGGTCAGTTACCAGGACAGGTGGTCAGTTACAGGGACAAGGACAGGCGGTCAGTTGCAGGGACATGGACAGGTGGTCAGTTGCAGGGACATGGACAGGTGGTCAGTTACAAGGACAAGTACAGGTGGTCAGTTTCAGGGACAAGTACAGGTGGTCAGTTACAGGGACAAGAACAGGTGGTCAGTTACAGGGACAAGTGCAGGTGGTCATTTACAAGGACAAGGAGAGACGGTCAGTTACAGGGACTAGGAGAGGCGGTCAGTTAGCGGAACAAGGACAGACGGTCAGTTAGTGGCACAAGGACAGACGGCCAGTGACAGGGACAAGGACAGGCGGTCAGTTGCAGGGACATGGACAGGTGGTCAGTTGCAGGGACATGGACAGGTGGTCAGTTACAAGGACAAGTACAGGTGGTCAGTTTCAGGGACAAGTACAGGTGGTCAGTTACAGGGACAAGAACAGGTGGTCAGTTACAGGGACAAGTGCAGGTGGTCATTTACAAGGACAAGGAGAGCCGGTCAGTTACAGGGACTAGGAGAGGCGGTCAGTTAGCGGGAAAAGGACAGACGGTCAGTTAGTGGCACAAGGACAGACGGCCAGTGACAGGGACTAGGACAGGCGGTCAGTTGCAGGGACATGGACAGGTGGTCAGAAACAGAGACAAGTACAAGCAGTCAGTTACATATATGTGTTCAGATGGTTAGACACATTTATTATAGTCATGTATGTACCCAAAGAGCTATGGTCAGGGTGATGTGATCCACGTCACGGTGATATGATTCATGTCATGATGATGTGATTCACGTCACAGTGATATGATTCACATCATGGTGATAGGATTCACGTCATGGTGACAGGATTCACGTCATGATGATATGATTCACGTCATGGTGATGTGATTCACGTCATGGTGACAGGATTCACGTCACTCATGCTGGAGCTTTTAAACATGTAATTATTGCATCCGATTAACACAGTACTGAAGACCTGCAGTTGCAAATCAGAGAGACAAGGCATTGTGGGCAGAGATGAGCAGTTCATTGCCTTGGGGGGAAAAAAGGAGAGGTAAAGACATAGTTACGTCGTAGTGTGGTTCCTAGAATGCCAGACAGAGGTAAATGATTTTCACCCAACCTCAATACATGTATGTGTGTACGTACATGTGAAAAGTCAAGCCAGCCCAGTACATATAACTGACAGGAATGTCCTAATGAGAGTAAGACAGGAATTAATCATCAGCTGTCTCAACGCCTGCAATATTGCCTGTGGACAAAAACCTCTTTGATGGACGAGGCCATCCAGATAATCTCGAAGTAATGGCTCTTTCTTTTCTCTTTTCCTCCCTCTTCACCACACATTCTAGCAGGTGGATGTGACAGGCATGTCTAAGAGGGAAGCTTCAACCATCTCCCCCAGCTCAACCCGAAGCAAAATCTAATTCTGTCTGAACGAAGCTTAACCAAACACACTGCGATGAATGTTTGTTTTTTTTCTTTATCTATCAACCCATTATGGAAGGCCAGTTTTCTGGGGACCAGGCTTTTATTCAATAATGTTTGTTACCTTGTTTTCCAATTGTTTTCAGCAGTTTTGTGGTCAAACCACATGACCTATAGGATCTACACTAACGATATCCACATCTACAGTTACCCGAGAGAATAATGCTGCTTTAGTATTGTGACCGGGGTAACCAGCTGGGGGTTTGAACCAGCGATCTTTGGATTTAGAGTTCACGCTTCTACCACCAGACTAGAAGGAAATTCCCTCCAGTCTGGGAGTAGATAGCACTTATATTTCAACCTGTTACAGTATTTTGGCATATGCAACAACACAGATGAACATGCATATCACATGTATGTAAACTTAGGTTTGTCATGCTGCACAATTCCGCTGTCATATGATGACAAGTTCTTTAATTCTTGTGGCGGGACGAGACCATGGAACATCATGCTGAAGACACCAGAGTGTGACATCCCATGTAATCACACATTACACTGAAAATGAGCCAACTGGTCCACTTTCCTCACTCTAACCGCCAAGCAAGGCAGCAACAAGTACTATTTTTGAAGTATTTAATATGTCCCAACCCGGGTTTGATCCCGGGTCACCCGACCTCGAGGCGGATGCTCTAACCATCAAGCCACCGAGGCAGTCATGCTACATGTAAGAGTAAGTCACTATGTGTACTGGCACTGATACACCTCTGTATGATAGGGGAGTTTCAATTTCAAACTCCTTTGTTGCAGAAGGTAAAAAAGAGTTCAACTGTGTCATGTCAGGCAATTTTGCTCATTTTAATTTACCGATTACATATCTCGGCATGTTAGGGACGCACAAACGACCTCTCCTTTAATTCGCTGCAGCTTCAACTACAAAACTTCCAGCTCTTTAATTCTCCCTGTTGTAGGTCTAGTCTAAATAACTTTTTTTGAAATTTTTCTTAGACGCCCTTGTTATAGTAAATGTAATCAGAAACAGTTGCCGGACATTTCTGACAGGCCACATGGCACAGTAGGGCTTTTCTTGCCTTTAGCGATAAAAGAGTTTGAAATCGAAACTCCCCTATTGACACAAAATGCAAAAATTCACCTATATCGGCAGTTCTAGACGCATACGCACTTACTGACACGGACATGTATTTTCACCAACATGTACAGAACATGTATTAACATGTAAGCAGCGGCACATACAGGTACAAGGTGGGATATTAATAAACCCAAATTCCAATATCTCAGGTATGAACATGCGCCCCCAACGATTTGCATGTGTGTACAGACATATTCAAATGAGAGAGCTACATGTAGCACAGGTTTCTGTACGCGGGGTTGATTTTGCCCCTGCTCAGTGGCCATACATGGATCTTTACCCTCACAAACACATACATATATATATATGTATGATGATCCGTCACAGGCAAACATCACACCTCTGAAGACCCCCTCAGCTATTAAGGCTTCATCAACAAGCCACCTCTGAAGAGGAATATGGACAATGGCGTAACAGACAGTAATCTGCGAGGCGCCCCAACGAGATCTGCCAGTGTGAAATGTTCGTCTATTTATGTCCCATCCTTCCCACACATCATGTCAGACCACAATAATTCACACTGACTTTACCAACATGATCATGTCTCTTAACACCCCCTCCACCCCACCGCCACTCCACGACACACAGTCATCCACCCCATCCCACCCCCCCTCCAATTTAGCTTCCTGAACAATCAGGTGTAAAGGCAGTCTTCGTGTGAGGAGATCTCCGTCGAGGCCAGTAAGTACAACTCAAACAACATTGATTTTTGCCGCATCAATGAGCGAAAGCTCTCCCGAAGATGGAAAACATCACCAATATGGGTGGTGGGCCAATGCTCTGGCCACGGCTTGACGAAGACTTCGCCTCAGCGGACGGTAGCGGAACCGCTGTCATATTGATCGACAATGTGCAAAGGGGGAAGCCCAATAGTGCTCTTCAGGAACCATGTTAACAAAAGCTTTCCCAGGTTGGTCCTCTTTTCTTATTATTGCTGGGCCTTCAACGTGTTTCTGCGACAGGAAGGTGTGGTGAGCCAAAGCGTGAATGCGAAAACGAGAAAGATCGGCGACAATGGTTTCTCCAGGGTCTCATCTCGGCCATCTGGCTTGTCCAATCTTAATCTCTCCTCATGAACATTTCTCGATCAGGCAAGCAATAGGGTCTAGGTCACCGGAGCTGGAGCGGGCAGCCAGCCAGCCCACCAATAAATATACTTTACCTCCTGAGAGAATGACAGCCACGATTCACTGAAACTCTTCCACGGTGAAGGTGGACGTGAAATCTTTCTGACATTCCACACATCAGGAGGTGACAACTGAACTAAACACTTTTGCAAGTCCATAACCATTATAGCATGTTGTGGCCCTCATGCTCTGGGTAAAGCTGACATTTCACTACACATCCATCCAGATCAATCTCAGAAGGCACTAATGACTTGATTTTAAAGATTTTTAAGACAGATTTTTACATGTGTGTATTTTTTGGAGGAGCAGCACTTTAAACGAACTGTTAACATATCCATGTAAGCTGGATGAACAGCACTTTAAACGAACTGTTAACATATACATGTAAGCTGGATGAACAGCACTTTAAACGAACTGTTAACATATATATGTAAGCTGGATGAACAGCACTTTAAACGAACTGTTAACATATACATGTAAGCTGGATGAACATACAGACGCACGACATGTCATCGAAATTGAAAATCAATACTCTATGTGAATGTACATGATTGATTCATGTTAAAGTCTGTATTGGGTGGAGAATAAACCACTAACATTTGGTAAGAAACTGACACACTTCCCCACTAAAACCCTGACTCTATTGTAGTCAAGATAAGGTCATATGTACCTCATAACCAGGTATATGATTCAAATTTACTGGACACCTGTTTTGTTGCATACAGCTTTCACTGTAAAGCAGCCGCTGATAAATGTGTTGTGCATTAATTAAGGTAAACCATTATGAGACTGGTATTACATTACACATCATAAATGACACTTGTATATTATTGTAACTCTCATGAACCCATATCCAGTTATTTGACTGGATACACTGTAACATCCTTGGACACAATGTAAACAATTAACATGCCATAACAGCCGTGGATACTGTGGTGTTGTCATCAGATCATATGACCGATCTGCACGCAATAACTCTTCTCCGTTAAGAACGTCAGGAAAGCATGAAGAACACAGGACGCCACCAATGGCTGTAAACATGTAAGACATGGATCCTAGGTCTTCAAATGGCTGGCCTATTAATTGCCCGAGGAAAAACATGTTCTGACATAATGACGGAAGCCTCTCAAAAGACTCCCTCCATTATGGCTTGTCGACATCCAAACAGAATGCGGAGGTGTTGACGACAGAGAAATAACCCAACCATCCCATCTCCTCCCCTTCTCAAAAAACTACATGAAAAAAATCTGCTCCCTAGCTATAAAATCAACACTGAGTATAAAGCACCATCATGGACACATTAAGTCAATGGCATGACAGGGCAATGCGGGTTTTCCTTCATTTTCAACTTGTATGATGTAAACTGACATTCATGAAAACAGATGGGTACCCATTTAGTCTGGACGTCCAAGTCTTTCATGAGACCTCACACAAATTAATAGCTTGGTTTGCAGTTTTCAGTTTTCCACCTGACTGGTACATTTACGGCAACGGTGATAGGTACTACAGGTTTTGAAAACCACGTACAATGTTCCTAGACATACATCCATAAACATATATGTATTTACAGCTAACAGAAAAGATACGTAATATATACGCTGTAGTTGAGAATTTAAATCACTACAACACAGGAGGTGTGAGTTCAAACCTGGAACTGGCTGGGAAATCAATAGGGGAGTTTCGAGTTTGAACTCTTTTATCTATAAAGGTAAGAAAAGTCGTACTGTACCACATGAGTTGACAAAAATGTTAGGCAACTATTTCTGATTATATTTGCTATAACGTGAGGGTCTAAAAAGTGTCACCAAAAGTTATTTAGACTTGAACGAACTACGGTGAAAATTGAGGAGCTGAAGGTTTGTGAACTTGAGAAGTTAGTGAAGAAAAGAAATGCTATTTTTTACCTCCTGAACAAGGTGAGATGGGTGATCAGTAAAGTAAAGTCAACAAATGTTGCCTAACATTTTTGACAAGTCACATGATATAGCAGCAAAAGAGTTCAAACTTGACACTCCCCTACTGTCTTTTGTGCAGCCTTATATAGCATGTAAGTTTTAATTGTAATGTCACATGTGAGACAGTTTATTATCAGCAACTTTGCCTTGCGTACATGTAGGCGGTTCACCCAAGCACTTCCGTTCGTACCATCCATAAAACTGACCACAACTGTATATCAACAGGAAATATTCTGCAGCACTGATATAACAATAATCGAATTCCGATAAAAAATAACTGATGAACAAGCCTCTAAAATAGGGGAGCTTCCAGTTCGAACTTTTATTGATGGGAGGTAAGAAAAAGTACTACTGTGCCATGTGAGTTGGCAGAGATGTTACGCAATTTTTGCTGATCTTAATACGCTGATCTCCTGTCTCGCCGTGTCCAAGAGGGACCAACAACACTTTTTTCCTTCATGAGCATCTCAGGTTCACAAAAATTCATATATTAAATTTTCTTCACGGCCCTTCTACTCGAAACAGCTTTTTTGAAACTTTTTTCCAACGCCAATGTTATAGTAAATGTAATCGGAACTGGTTGCCTTACATTTCTGACAGGGCCCCTGGTACAGCAGTACTTCTTTTAAATCCAGATATAACAGAGTTTGAACACGAAACTCCCCTATACACTTTCCTGGATCAAAATTTCATGTCATTTACCATATGCATGCATATAAATATAGGTTGTGACAGTGTAACAATGTTCATCCACAAATCATGTCATGTATGTGGCCCTCCCTGAGGAGTAATTACACGCCTCCTACGCTTCAAGCCACGGATGTACGTATGTATACCCTTCCCTCTAATACATAAACAGGGGTTAATTACCCAACAAAATACCATACACCAGCATAATGCAGAATTATCAGTTTTAATTACAGCATAATTGCAGAGCTGCCTTTGCCAGATATCAATGAACAAAGCATTTCGGTGGACGAACGCGTGCGGGCCAGCTGCACGGCATGAAGATACTGACAACACCCACGTAAAATGCACAAGTGCTGAATGATGTGTAAGGACGTGTGTTCCGTGACTGTCCATCAAAATGAAATCCTTAATTAATACTTATATTTTTGCGTGCAATATATATACAAAACAGGAAGATAACATGACTGATTGATCCACTGGCGTTCTAACCATGCTCCAGAATTTTCACTCAGACATTTATGAGGACCATCAGCTTTTGGGGGGGGGGGGGGGGTTGTACTGAATCATACCTGTTTCATTTATTTTACGCTGCACTCAAGAATATTACGGTGAGAGGAAACTTGGCAGAGCCAGGAAGAAACCCACGACCATTCGCATGTTGCTGGTGGACCTTCCTCAGTTGCAGAGAAATCCCGCATGAGCCAGACTTGAACTTATCGCGACTAAGTTGCGTGGGCTAACTGCATCTTCTGGATCAGTACAATAATCCTTTCGACCACAGAGGCCCCATGCCATATTTTAAGTGCTGAATCCTCTTCCAAAACTGCAAAAGCAGTTTTCACGTGATCTCATTCACAGAGAGACAGAGCACAGAGAGACAGAGAGACAGAGCACAGAGAGACAGAGCATAGAGAGACACAGAGACAGAGCACAGAGAGGACAGAGAGACAGAGCTTTAAACAGGAAAAGGATTGCATGGAGTCCTTATACACATATGTACATGTGTGAAAGCACAAAAAAGGACAATGCCAAGAGAATAAAGTGTACATCGTGAATTTTAAGACTGATGAAATAAATTTTAATTTGTGAAGACACCAGGACACATTCTTGATAGCCTGAAGCTATAAAATTACCCCTGCTGTGAGGCAACTCGTCAAAACGCTTCTTATCGAGTTCATTTTAAATTACCAGCATCTTTCCTCAGACACGTCTGTCGGCACTGATGCATTAAAAGAGGACTACTCTGATGAAGACTCACTGGCAAAACCGTCTTAGGCGTAAATATTTTACACGCTTTGACTTGAGCATTTTTAAAGATGGAAAATCCTCAATCTCGCCAAAGCTGTGAATTTCCATTACAGAGAAAGTGTCATGTCTTTTCAGACGAAATGCCGTTTTTAAAGCATGACTGCATTTGAGCTCAGCAAATGATATCAAAACGAAAACCTGGCAGTGAAACTTATTTAATATTTAACAGCAAACACAGAACCACAAGAAACATGTCCTAATGGCCAAGAGGTAAAGTAAGTTCCCCCCCACCAAGCCCCGAAGAACTTTTATTTCATTTCATTAAGGAGATCATCTGTTCAACGTATGCTACAGTTATGTTGCATCTCCACATCTGTATACACATGTACAACAGTACCTTCAGAGGAGCAGCGATTTCCTCTTTATCTCACATCAGACAGAAGCGTCTGATTTTCAATACACAGGAACGATCACATGGGAGACACATATATTTCTGAATCCTGCAGCAAAATGCTGTGTGCGTCTCGTGAGTCAACAGTAGGGAGAACGTCCTGACGCAACAGTCGCACTGTGAACCCACCGACGACACGTCACAAAGGACTGTTGACAAAACGGTGTCCAGAACATTATGACGTTATATTTCCACGATCAACGCTTCGTAATTTGACGCTCCTCGATGCCAGGCCATGTGGCTTTTCCTGCTGTGGTTTCGGTTGAAGCTGGATTGACCACTGCTCCGGTTGAAGCTGGCTTGACCGCTGCTCACTTCTGTTACATGCGTACAGGTACCTGTACATTATGCAATCAAGGTTGATCCACTAATCATTATTGCAGGAATGATAAACAGATTGCACAGCTTCAATCTGAATTACTGTGGACAGGAACTTACATATAATTACGCAGTAAAATGACATGAGGATACTACTGAATTCTGCCCCCCACTCTGCTCCCCACCCACAAAGACATGAGGATATTACTGAATTCTGCCCCCCCACCCCACTCTCCACCCACAAAGACATGAGGATACTACTGAATTCTGCCCCCCACTCTGCTCTCCACCCACAATGACATGAGGATACTACTGAATTCTGCCCCCCACCCTGCTCTCCACTCACAAAGACATGAGGATACTACTGAATTCTGCCCCCCACTCTGCTCTCCACTCACAATGACATGAGGATACTACTGAATTCTACCCCCCACCCTGCTCTCCACCCACAATGACATGAGGATACTACTGAATTCTACCCCCCACCCCGCTCTCCACCCACAAAGACATGAGGATACTACTGAATTCTGCCCCCCACCCCTCTCTCCACCCACAAAGACATGAGGATACTACTGAATTCTGGCCCCCACTCCGCTCTCCACCCACAAAGACATGAACTTCATATCATGATTCAAAAGATTATTTTTGGGGGTCATCCGTTCAAAATCATTTTTAAGTTCAAAAGCTTATTAAGTGACTCCATTAAATCCCACCCTAATTTTTCCACCATTTTCTGAATATGAGAGTGTAATGCTGAATTCAGTTCATGTGTACCAGTTATTTAATTGTAGCAGTGAAATTACACTCTCTGAGTCCACAAAATGCACAAAATTGTATCAATCTGGACAGAACAAAGCCCTCAAAATTATGCACGAAAATGAGTACAAATGTCAAATTTTATGCATTTACATGACTCATTCTTGATTCAGATGTTCTCAACAGATTGAATTAAACATAATTAAGCACAATCACAGAGAGTAAAACAGTGACCGACTCTCACCTAACTGCTCAAATGTGGCCTTAAAAAAAGCTTATATTCTTCCATCATTCTAGTCAGACTTTGTAAAATGGATAACATTGGACACCTGCGGTCATGTTTGTCAACTGTCTTAAGACATATGTAAGACACTGAAGATTTTACACTCTACAGCTTGCAACAATTGTACATTGTCATATGTTCTGCACAGTTTCAAATATTGGACTTCTTGAACGTATCCAAAATGGCTGCATTGTGGTGTTGATCTTAAAGTGTCAAGTCTCTAACAAAAAAAGGTCATCTTTGTCATCATATAAAGTTGTGCAATGTGCATACCTAAAGAGGTATGCGGGCTCAAACAGTCATTCTAAATGTCACTCTGACCTTGTCCCACAGAATATTAGCGTAATTCAGCCTCTGCGCTATTAAAAATGTGAACAAACACTCTTGATGTATGTATTAAGCACTTTTCTGTCTTAACAGACTATGTGCGTGGAAGCATCCCTGCATTTGTCCCTGCAATATAGTCTGGCAAAATCTCTGCCCACGGGGACAGACCTTCATGTAATTTATAAAGTTCCATCCAATTCAGTGAGAACTGAATCCAAACAAGCAAACTTCATTTGCCAAGTGCTTTGGGTTTACCCATAAAAAGGCACCTTTACTCATACAACATGACAAACACAACTGCATATGGTCAGATGAGAAAATACATGACCTGCAGTTTAATGGCCTAACAATGTGCCGGTAAAAATGCATTTCTACAAACTAAAACACAGAAATGAATCTACCTCGATCTAAAAAGTTCCACCCCAGAACTGCACTATTTTTCAAAGGCAAACTGATCAAGTCATGAAAGTAACTTAAAACCGCTACTATTGCAGCTGAGCAGCCCTACGTGTTTCCGGTAGGATATTATTATCTTTCCTGTAACATATCATCCAGCACTTTCCACGCAATCCTTAAAACATCTTTCTACGATTAAAGAGTAAATAAATGATTTTGGCTTAAGGCCATGTCTGCAGTTTCATCATTAGATTAGTTTTATTAATAGAAATGACTAGAAATCTTGAGAATAAGGCAAAGCGATTACGCTTAGAGTCATGATCAAGGCTTTAAGTCAAAAACCATACATGTGCTTTCACAGCGACCGTACAAATCAGAGGACACCACACTGTACATGTTAAAGTGTGTCAACGAGAACAACACCCATTCATAATTCAGATCAATTTGACCTGTTCTTACAATGGACGACATGCCCACGCAGAACTAGGACATACGACCGTAATGATGATATCTTTGATGGCATCAGTATTTCTGATTCACTGTCTGCCGAAACAGCCATGGCATATTGCTGGAGAAGTTAATTCCTTTTCCACTGGTGCAATAAAGCCATGCATACACATTAATGAATGAGCTATATTTAGTTTTAAGAATATGACATATGTATAAGGGCAAATGTTTAACGCACAGCTGTGATTTCTTGGCAAATGTCACTGTTTGCTGGTTTCGAATGATTCTTGAATATGGATTATTGAAATCACAACCCAATGCAAGGTTTCCCATGTACATGTATCATAAATGGTTTGCATGTTAAACTGCACATACATGTCTACCTCTAACATGTGCAATCCCACGGACAAACCGTACAATTTATAAAGCCAACACTTCGTACCAAAAGAAATAAATTAGGAAGTTGCTTGAAAATTGCAGTTTCTCTTAACTCTTTCTTTCAGTTTGGGTGATTCTCACTTGATTTTTATTTCCCCATCACCACCAGTATGGTACAATATTTTACCACCCACAGAAATGGTCATACAGGACAAAATCTAGCATCAATAATGATAATAAAATATGAAAATGGAGCCATCGTCCCCACCAGTCTCCAAATATTATAGCTGGAAATAACGGATTCAGTGTCGCAGGCTTCAGATCTTTCTCAAAATATGGAAATTGAGCCATCGCCGTCACCAGTTTCCAAATATTATAAGTGGAAACAACGGATTCAGTGTCGCAGGCTTCAGATCTTTCTAACAATATGAAAACTGAGACATCGCCCCCACCAGTTTCCAAATATTATAAGTGGAAACAACGGATTCAGTGTCACAGGCTTTAGATCTTTCTCAAAATATGAAAATGGAGCCATCGCCCCCACCAGTTTCCAAATATTATAACTGGAAGCAACGTGACTGAGTGTCACAGGCTTTAGATCTTTCTGAAAATAATTTGTTTTCAGCATTTTTTTCTCACACATGAAGATTTATATATTTCTTCATTTGGTGTCTAACAGGATACAGCTACTCAAGAATGTTTCACATCCATGTGGAGGATTATGGGTGGAGGGAAGCGGAGTGCCCTCCAGGGTAAACCATTGCCCGTTGCCAAGTTACCATGGTAACAGACATACCTCACGCCTTAAGTTACAACTGTAGCCGAACCAGCCAGAGGTGGAGTTGAACATGTGAACTCACAGCATAAATAACGGTCTGACAGTGGTAGTGAGGGAGTTCTGTATCAACCAGCAGCCTTAACTGTTATCAGTGCCAATCAAGTACATAAATGAAGTAAATAATAGTTTGACAAAATGAAACTACACATATCTAAGGCAAGACTACCTGTACATATTTATAGGCAGTCACCAAGAATATATATTAGAGATTTTATAATATTTATTTCTTTACTTGATTGGTGTTTTCACGCCGTACTCAAGAATATTTCACTTATACAACGATGACCAGCACTGTGGGGGGAGGAAACCGGGTGGAGCCTGGGGGGGAAGCCATGACCATCTGCAGGTTGCTGGCAGCCTCCCATGTACAGCCAGAGAGGAAGCCAGCATGAGGTGGACTTGAACTCACAGCGGCCACATTGATAGGAGGCTTCTGGGTCACTTGAGGCCCCGAGATTTTATATTAGTGTAAAAACTTGGCCTCCATCCATTGCGTGCGAATGTTTTTTTTGATTTACCCGTGAATAGTGAGACTGCTTACACTGCCTCTACTTCTGGCTAAATGAACATCTAACCCCATTTCTAACACAGGCCTAGTCTGCATCATCACGCAGTAAACTTTTCTCCTTCCAATTCCAGAACCACCTGTAAATTAAACATGTAACTGGCGAAAAAAAAAGCACGCAAATAACACTCTTCTTTTTTGTTGTTGTTTACATTGAAACCTGGAGAGCCATTTAATCATTTATCAAAAAGAAAATAAGAAGAAAACCAAGCGAAAACAGCAGACCTCATGTTGTTTGAGTTTGTGGAGGCTGATCAAATGATGTCAACAGCCAGGCAAAAAAGAGCAAAATGTGATTCATTTTGGTGCAATTTACAGGAATCTGTCCACATAACCGCGTCTTTATGACTGGTCATATTTCCACATCACTGACAGGTTGACCGTGTGATTGACTGATTTACGTATGAAACAAACTAACTGACTGATTTATATATGACACAAACTGACTGACTGATTTATGTATGACACAAACTAAAATACTATATTCGAGGATCTTTTCAGCTATGCAATAGTGGCAAAGTCTATGGGTGGAGAAAACCTGCTGACTCAAAGTGGTACCGAAAGCACCGACAGCTGGATTTGAACACACAACCTCACTGGACAAAGCTCTACTATGTGGCTGACAGGCACTGTGCATAAGCAATCCAGCACCCCGTCTAACACTTAAAACCAGAAAAAGTGCAGCGTTTTGCTTTTCCTTTGTAGACCACATGATCAAGTTCTACAGTCCTGTGTTCACCCTAACCACAGAAACATCATCAAATAACACATAAGAAGTACATGTACATGTAGTTATATATATGTACATGCACGTACCCTAATTCTTCACACTTTTGAATCACCTCTGGAACCAATACTGTAGAATGTTCTGAGAAAACTATGGGGTGTAGAGAAATAATTTTCATAGTTTTCTGAGTCTTTAGCATCTTTAATCACACAAACAAATCATTTTTAGTGTCATTTTCATAATCATTGCATGGATAAATTCCACTGAAAAAAGTGCATTGGTGGTTGAAAAGGTTGAAGATTTACAGTATCTCACCTCCTAACTGAAAGTCAGGGCTAAACCAAAGAAAGATGGATAGAAAATTTTTCTGAGAGCAAAATGCTTTTGATTTCCATATTTATCTCTCACATACAGGAATGACCTCATTAATGTTTGCAACTATGCGTAAGTACGTCTGTGATTGCAACTCATGGCGTTAAATGTCAGCATTCATGTACAGTGACCAGGGGTTTCTTCAGCCACTTTCTCTTGGTGGAAAACACAATGAGAAATAGCAGAAAATTGAGTTTTAGACAAAATTTGTATTGAGTTCTCATGAAATAAATTCAGTTTCAGGCAAACCTGCAATGAAAAAATATAGAGTTTTCTGATTTGTTCAAATTGACTACAAAAAAACCCTGGTTGACGTCAAAAAGAGTGTTGCGTCATCGCTTCTGGGCTGTGACACAAAAGAATGTGACCTATATGGTGACGCTACATTCGCGCCGCAGAATGTTAGCTCATGTAGGACAAAACTTGAAATATTAAGATCATTTGGCTCTCAAGAGACCAATCCTTTAGCCACAATAAACAGACCCCCCCCCCCCAACATTCCATCCCCAACAAAGCCAGAATTCATTGTGGAAATGTAGTCTGTGAACAAATGTATGCATGAATGTTTCCATCTTTATATTGTTCCCAAATTCCATGAATATAGATGAGATTGAGGCACTGGCGGGTTGTATAACAAAAAGTGATCCAGTATTGCATATGGGTGTCAGGTCTGGTTCACAGTGAAGCTTATACAACCGTTATACAATGTGGTGCCTGTCTTTCTACAACAGGATGTCACCCATTCCTTCATCATGAATAAGCTTATGTAGAGATCAGGCCTCATTCCAACAGACTTCCACTGAGAAATCCTGCTCCTTTTGTTTAATGATTGCATATAAATTTAGCAGTCAAAACCAAAAGGGCTAACTTCAAGAAACATGTATATGATGCACTGTAGTAGTACATGGATATGTCTCTTGCTGGAAGTCATTGGGCAATCTTTACAGAATTCTTTATATGGGGTATCCTAATTTAATCAGAACTTAGATGTGGTATCAAGGCTACCAAACAGCTCACCTGTAGGGGATAGACTGCGAGAGAGTTAACGAATAAATTTTGATGAGATAGTGTACATTAGAATCAGTTTTAATTGTCTAAGTCAGGAATTCAGCAATTTACAGTATTTAATATGCTTGCACGGAATCAACCATGGAAAATCCCCCTAATGCTATTGTGCTGTACATGGGTGCCAACCCTGAATTCAATACATGCAGTACTTTTTAAGATACCACCCCCAACATTTTGTTCAGTGTTGCTTTCCCTGTTACTGGACGCCGACGCCGACTCTCATTGTACGACATAAGCTATGCCTGTACTAAGTAAAGTCAAGCTAAAAATAGCTACATCAGTAAAGGATTTCTTTTTTATTTGAACTGGCTGATGATAAAAAACCTCAGGAATTTTAAGAAATTATTTTTGAGAGAAAAAGAAGAAAATGAAATTCCATCAAAAGTCAAAAGCCAAAAAAAAACAAAAAAAAAACATTAATCTTGTGCAACTTTTGCAGAGTTGGTTGGGCTACCCCCACAGAACACACGCTACACGTATTTTTAACGGTGACATTTATACCAAGTATACAATGCAAATGCAAAAAACTGAGACAATTAAAAGAGAAAAATCACTTCCAATTTACTATAAGAACATGTATGTTCCCTCACATTTACGAGCTGACTTACCACTGCTAAATATTGGCCTGATAATCATCATTAGTCGGCTGCCTTTCTAATCCCTGTCGTACAAGGCTCAGATAGCATATGCATGACTCTGCAATGCTTTGACTGGGCTTTCATGGCCTTCAGCTGCTATTGGGCAGTTTATCAAAGTCCTATAAATCCAGGGGACATGAAGATATGAAGTGCATAGTTCAGAGCCTGATCAACACGAGCCAGGCAGAATATTGATAAATTAATTCGGATTATTAACTACAGCATTTTGAGCAATAGAGTATTTGCAAATTAACCACATCTTTGTATCAACAGATCTACAAGTTAACCTACCATGTTTAAGCAGTGGATTAATCAACCATAGACAGCATTTACTAACTTAAACCATGGAAACCAGAAACGTATCAACAGTACATGTTTACATGTGTATTGTACAAATATACTATATTACATGTAAATTTTGTAGAAGGATTTGTTATGTTGAAAGTGACTGCTTAATAAAGTTGCAGCATGGCCATTGGAAAAGAGACTATTTTTTTTTTTTGCCAACTTTCTTCCTTGAGAATTTTCCGACCATGTACATGTATAGAATGGTAGCCAGTATTTTGATGAAACCAGAGTCGAGGAATTAAACCATTGACTTTTGGCAAACTTTTTCTCTTATGTGCATGTATGTGGCATGTTGGTTGAAAGCAAGTTGTCTACATGCAGCGTTCTTCATGCAAGAATGTCCAACAAGGCACAGAGAAATATGGAAGTAGGGAAATGGCTAAAGGTTTGAGTCCAAGAATGGCACTGACAACATGTTTGTTTGACCTACATGTAATAGTTTAAAAGCAATCACCTTCAATACTCAACCAGCTCTCTTTAACAGAACGCATATACAAGAAGAACACATGTAAATACTGAATGTATGCTTCGGTTTTATGTCATACTCAACAATTTTCCAGTCATATGATGGAAGGCAGCCCTTAAAATGTATATATTCTTTGTCTTCTTGTCGCAGAGTGAAACCATGTCGTCTAAGTCCTGCAATCACTGGAAACATCGTGCTGAAGACACCAGATATGACACCCCCATCCAGTCACAATACACTGACACCGAGCCGATTGGTCCAGTTTCCATGCTCTAACCTCTCAGTGTTGAGCGCCAATAAAGCCATCGAGGCAGCAGCAAGTGCATGTCTCATTCTTGAAGTCTTTGGTATGCCCCAACCCAGGGTTGATCCCGCATCTCCTGACCTCGAGGCGGCCACTCTAACCACCAGGCCACCAAGGTTATCTTTGAAGTTCACAGCAAGTGTATCCTATGCCACAGATGTAGCAGCAGATCTACATCATCCCAAAACTCTGTCCACCTTGGCTCCACGATTTACGACCATCCAGCACACCAAAGTCAAATTTTTCCGGCTTTACGAATGTAAGAGGTAAAGTTTATCTTTCATTTCATTGTTATTCCAGGCCAAGTCTCAGTCTTACTTCTGCAGTAAATTTAAACGGGTGTATGAAACCAGAGTGCCTAAACCAAAGGAAAAGCGCAGATCTTTCTGATGTGTAGTGCAAATATGAGTGCCATACTAACAAAACAGTGGTTTTCAACAAATAGACTGCGCAAATGTCCACACGACAGCAATCGACTCCTTACAGTCATCAGGGGGTCCTAAAATCGGAGGGGAATTAAGGCATTGAACAAATTCCGTATCCATGGTGATGATTAACAGAAATGGTTTAAAACATCCACAAATAACTTGCATGTATGTTTACATCCTGAGTTTCTAAACGATTCAAAATTCCTTACAAACTTGCCTTTGTGTCATTGGTACAAACCCCCAAAGATCAAAATTAAAATCAGGCAACCAAGATCCTGTAATCTGTAACGAGCTTCATTTTCCCATGCTATAGAAACATTAGAATTAACTACCACATTGTTCCTGCATACTAAATCCATCAATCAGCACTCTATATTCCAAGGCTTCACTACAAGAGAACCTGAATGGGGTACCAGCAGAATTTCATCTCCCAACAGATATCACTGCAGTGAATTAGGAGGTTTTTTTGTCACAAGTCTCTTGTTGAGTAACATCCAACATGTTGCATACAACAGTTCCATTCATGACACAAATGGTCTCCTCACTGTGACGCTGCAAACAGAATGTTCAGCATTACTAAAAGGACATAATATCTCCCACTTTGGAACTCTGTCAGTATCCCATTGCAAGCTGCTATTTCACGTCCAATTATGCTGTAGAGACCTCTTTGTCCTTACTTACACTGTCGGTCAACTATTAATTAGATGTACGTCAAACAATTACATCCCAATAAATAAAACAATAAACTGAAAACAAATACATGAGTCTCAGTGCAGTAAACTCACCACTGCTTTATTTCATTTCTCCATCACAGAACTTTCAAGAGATCAAAATTCTTTCCCCTTTTACATCTGTACTGGAATTCAAAATCAAGACTTGTCAGCCAGGTTTTCAGTTGGTTTCCACCAACCTCCATGATGTCCCAATAAACACCAGGAGGTCACACTCATAGGAGTGGTCATGCCAACACCAAGTGGCCACATCTATCACCAATTAGCCTCACCAACCACCAAGAGGTACAGATATCATTAACAGTGACAGGTCCCACCATCACCAAGAGATTAAACCAACACCAAATGGTCCCCTCAACGCCAAGTGGTACCACCAACACCAAGTGGTCCCAATAAACTAAGAGGTTCCACCAACACTGAGTGCTCCTACCAACACCAAGAAGTCTCATCAACCATGACAAGTTCCCACCAACATTCAGAGATCCCAATAACACCAAAAGCTTCTACCAAAACTGAGACGTTCCACCAAAACCAAAAGACAAACCAAAACCTAAAGAGCCCACCAAAACCAACACATTCAACCCACACCAAGACGTAGTACTCAACAACATTTCGGTTATATGATTGCCAGGAGGCATTCAAATGTATGTATGTGTCTTCTTGTGGCAGTGTGAGTAGATGCTGCTAAAACTGTGTCGCCACTGGAGCATCATGCTGAAGACACCAGACATGACACCTCACCCACTCACATTATACTGGCATCAAGCCGACCAGCCCTGTTCCCTTGCTCTAACCTCTCAGTGTTGAGCGCCAAGCAAGGCAGCAACATGTACACGTATCTTTTTCATTTTCTTCCTTTTTGGGTATGAATTGACTCGGGATTGATCCCTGATCTCCCGAACCTGAGGAGGACACTCTAAGCACTAGGCCACTGTGGCGGTAAATCAAATGGAGAAAACTCTAGATATGGGATGACGACAGGTCATTTCAGTGATTAAACCATTCATCAACCTTTGATGTGAAGGCAAATCCTCTCTTAAATATTATACATATTGTAAAACTGATGTCCTTGTACTCTTTCAAACATAAAGTTACATGTGCTGTATAAGACCTGGAGGGAACACACTTAAAAGGGTGCCAAAGCTCCTGTCATTTGTCTGTCTTAACTCTTTGCCCGTGTCGGGCTTTTCTTGGCTGACCCATGTTGACACCATTTAACACCCACTCTGCTCAATTTATTAATGTCTAGGCTGCCCCATAGAACATAATGTGAAAAACACATGAAAGGAAAAGTTATAAATGCATGCCAATCATATTGGTATGAAAACAAGCGCATGACATTGTGGAATGAAATGGCTGTCTTCATGTTTGGAAAATTTCGCATAGACCTATACAGGTAGGTCCAACACGTAAATATACCTGACCACTGCAGGGCGTCAAATGGCGTCAGTAAAAATTACGGCTTGGCGCCAAATTGTATCAGCATGAGGCAGCCTGAAATTCACTGCATGAACTGATATGGGGCACCACATAGCACTAAAATGGGGCAAAGAGTTAAGCAAACTAAAACCTTAGCAACACGTACAAAAATATAGAGTCCAACAAGACCATCTCTTCTGTCTCGGCGCTCTAAAGTGAAAGAGCATACCTGACCCGTTCTGTTGTAGAAACCTACATGTATATACATTGCACATGTGCGGACTATTGAGTAAGTCGCTGCCAATGTTTCATATTGTACAGATACGTGTCTAAGGCTTCAGGTCTGGCCAACCTTTTTATCCGGAGTACAGAAGAGATCCTTTCTTCAAACTGAGATAAGATCGATAGATACTATTAAACTATTAAATGACAAACTGCTCTGTTATGGGGAAAAAGTTTTCAAGATGTAAACTTTTTGAGCTACACAGTCACTGTTAAAGAGTGTTGACAACATTTCAACTGTAGACTGATTACATAAATCCAGGTAAACTGTTTACGCAGAAGACTGATGTACATGTAAGTACAGGTATATAATTCAAAATTCCTGTTCTTAATTCGAATGCATTTGCCTGTCAATGTTTGAACCATCACATATGAGTTATCTGACCTTTATAACATCCCCCCCCTCAACCCCACCATCCTCACCCCTCCATTCAACCTGCAAGAAACACCTGTCCCCAAATCACCTGCAAGCCCCAAACCCAACACCAATTAAGAGGCTGTGTATGGTGTTCATCTTTGTGTTAATTACCAGAAAGTTTTCCAAACAACAGGATATGATCTCCTAGGAAACAGTTCTGAGCAGATGGCAGGTGTTATTACAGCAATTAACAGGTGAGTTCTGACAGGCAAGGACAGATGTATACACCTGTATGTTTGTTACACATGTTAATCTGTCATTTCATTTGTTTTTTTCATACGACAAGCAAGAGAAAATCCTATCTTTGATTGCATCACACATATTCCCTCCTTAGAGGATGTTTATACATGCACATGTCCACATAAAATCACATGTGTTTCTCTTTGACAAAATGATTAAACTGCCTTGATATCCATCTTATATAAGGCAATAACATGTGTCCATCAAGGTGTTAGGCCAGCCTGAAAAATTCTTTCTAGGGGTGCCACATAAGAAAACAGAGTCCATGTGGGTCATTAGGGAAATACAGAAAATTCTGGATATGAAAACTTCAAAGAAATTTTACCAATGACGGAAAAAAATTATTAAAAAAACTGTGTTAACCCTAGCTTATTTTATAAAAACTTACTTTTATACATGTATATTCAAATTATGTTTCATTACTAACAAACACATAAGTACATGCAGACTGATATTTTTAATCTATAGAAATAACTTTACTTTAATAATATAGGTCACACTGGAAACCTTGAGCCCACCAAATCTATGTGACAAACAGAGTTTGACCAAACAGGAATGGAAGGAAAAAAAGCAGCAAAAAGAAAACAAGATGAAAAAAACAATGAAATATCATGGCCCTAAATGGCCTGTATGGTTCGTAATGTAAACCCATGCAGCAAATTCTTTGAAATAAAACTCCCTTTGGCCATACGCATGTATATGTCTTCTTTTTCAGGGTAGAGGAATTGGAGACAAAGACAATGCTTAACACTGGATCTGTTCAGAATGCCAGCATGATGACTACGCTATACACAATTATGTTTCATGCATACCCTTAGCTTTGTTTCACCACCCAGACATCAACAATTTATCAACAATGCACCTAATTAACTTCTACTTCAAATTTTATAATACCATCCCGATATATCCAGGCAATATGTGAATTTTTACTAGGTTAACATGTATAAATATATATAAATGTACCTGAAAAATATATATGTATATATATATACATGTTGTATTGCCTACAAGCACCAATACATGTGTGTACATACAAAGAAAATGGCTAGAAATAAATATCCTCTCCAGCCGTAAGTGGGAAGGTCTGCCAGCAACCTGCGGATGGTTGTGGTTTCAACAGGGCTCTGCTCGGTTTCCTCCCACCATAATGCTGGCCGCCGTTGTATAAGTGAGATATTCTTCAGTACGGCGTAAAACACCAATCAAATAAATATATAAATGAAAATAAATATAGGTGTATGTATTTAGAATTTAGGAAATGATGTATAATGTTCAACAACCATACATCTATGTGAACAATGAGAAGAAAACTGAAGCGAGCTTAATTTAATTAGATTTATACATGGAATCGTGACGTATTCCCACCACCGACATTGTGCCCTGACACATGCGGAGAAAATTATTTATAATCCTTGTGCAATGTTAATCAATGGTTATGTTTGTAATGCCTGTGTATTGATTCTGAAAAACGCCTGGACACACTACATACCATTCTCACCAAGACAAAGGTCGTTTCTAAGGGGCATCTACAGGACGAGGTATACATACATCATGAAAATGTGTTAGTCATACATGTATCTGGGAAGAGCAATGGATGATTCTATGACTTGGGGTGTGGCCATATATAACATTTCTGACCAGGATCGTCAATCGTCAAATTGTCCAGTCATTGTCCGTTATGTTGGTTATCACAATAGGACAACAGAAACAGTCCAAGCCTTCAATGGTCTTCCCAGGTCGCGGGTAACAAATTTGGTAGCAGAATAAAGTGAAACAGCTTTAAAAGGTGTCAATCCCCAACTCAGTGCCAGGTGCTATTTATACCCCTATTTTATATACAGGACTGACAAGGTATCATTTACACAGCGACAAGCAATGGTAGCGCTTATGTGTTTTCATGCCAAGATTGCATAATTCCTTTCCAAACAGGTACAAAACAGGTGTTAACTGTGGTTTGTACCTCTAAGCTTGGCCACGCACACAACATCAATGGAAATTCCACTCAGTAATGGCATGCTAACCCAAAGTTCACTAAACGGTCATCACTAAATTGGCGGCCATCTTGTGTTAACCACATTCATGGGTGTTGACGAGCTCTTGTTCCTGTGACGGCAGGCAACGGGTGAATCAAAAAGAAGTGAAGAAAGAGCTTAAGTTCTAGCTATTACCATTTGTCACCGTGGCTACGATATCCCATCAGTCCAGTATATAAAAAACAGGGTTTGACTCAATGCTCTTCCCATGTCAAAGATACGTACACACCTCTCCATCATTATAACAGTTTAAAAAAGGTCCAAAAGCTTCATGTTTCTTGTCTTCTGTGAGCTCAAAGGTTAATTATTTGCTGATATTGTGCTGATTTGGCTTACAGTCATAACCTCCAGCATCACAGTATACATGTTCGTTGCCACATTCATGACATTATAGAGTCACAGGTAAGGCCAAAGAAACTTGATCCCTTGTTTCTCATCCTCATGTCATGGAAAAACAGCGATTTTCATCTTTCATGACTCAGATACCTTTTATGATGCTGATTTCCAGCAAATAAAATGAAATATTGAGTTCTGATGAGGTTGGTAAAATGAAAAACGCGCAGTGACGAGAAACAAGGATATCAAGTTTGGTTTACCGAAGGTGCACCACTTATAATGTCACAAACACCTGATTTGTCCCTCAACAGTGGTGTTGTAGTGAGGGTAGTATCATATAAATATGAGATGAAGGACCCTGCATACTGTTCTCAAGAAGACAAAAGATGAGTACATTGGTACATGTAATAAACAATGTATACTTGCTTGTCCAATAACCTGCCCATATAAGCCACCTGTGGGAATATCTGGTCATATACAGTATCATATAATTAAACAAAAGTGTTTTATTTTCAACTTGGAAAATATAAATTGGACTTAATGTATGTACATCTACTTATATGTATTTAAATGAATATATATATATATATATATAGGCACATATATGTATTCTTGTATTACCCATGGGATCCCCAGCTATTACCACTGACAGCCGATGAATATGTTCCTATCAACCCCCCTCGGGGCATGACGGTCAGCGCCGTTCGGCCCGTTCCTGACACATGAGCCTAGCAGCATTAACAGGTGCGCGCGCTTCCTTGCGCCATGTGTGTGTGCGTAAAATACCCTCACGATAATATCATATACATGTATATTCCGTCACTGTTCCCACGGTTACGTTAAAATTAAATGAACAGAACACCGTTGATGAACACATTAACCAAAAGTGTCCAGAAATTAAGATGACATCGGTGAGAAATCCACTTACTTCCCCAAAAAACAAGCGTGCATATGTCAAAAAAAATGGATTACATCTATTATACGAGACTTACCTATGGCTCCTAATGGGAACCGAGCGGACACCGGTGCCCTTGAAGAAGAACCATATTCCACACCACAGCAAACCCACACCGCCACCAAAAGCAAAGAAGCTAAGCCCTTCATCATTATAGTATCGGTTCCATACTAAACAAAAATTAAACAAGGAACCGATTTAGTAATGTCCGCTGTCAGAACAGACGGATCCCCTCAACACAACCGCATTGCCTAGCATTTGTTTTCAACATGGCGCTGGCTCATACATATTCATAACCATTTGACGTCACGGATGCTGAAGGTTGGTTTGCCCGAAGTGTAAAGAGGGTGTGGACGGGGTACATGTTTTCGAACTATAGCTCGATGCTCTGACTGACATTAAGGCCGATAATAAATGGCTCCAAAAGGTAAAAATTTTTCACGTGGTACAGCTGTTTAAATCGTTAAACCACAACAGTATAAAAAAAAACAAAAAAAAAAAAACAAGTTCACAGAGCCTTAATTGCGCCCAACTCCTTTCGTGACTTTTTCATTCTTTTTTTTTAAAGAATGTCATACAATTTAAATAATTAAATATGATTATATGTAATGTATAGATTAGATTATAAGAGATATATCTATATCTATATCTTGTCCATTTAATCTAGATGAAATCCGAATTAAAAGAAAAAGAAACAAAGGAAAACGCTTATAGGCCCTATTATGGTTGATTATTTTACCTTCTATAGCTGTGTGTGTATACCGTTTAAGTCCTACTGTGTAACCCGCAAAATATGTACCAATTTATAACACGTACGTATGCCGCTATCGGCCTAGATAATAATCCCGGGCACGCTTCGGTTACGTGCAGTACATGCTTAACTCATGCTGCCATAAGGTGTCCATCGATAATCCTGATGTTTGATTGACGAAAAGCCAATAAGCCACCCACTCTGGACCCTCGCTCAACACCTACGACAATTATTGATCCGTGCTTTTGGTTGCTTGTAGTGGTCACATCTTATGTAGAAGTCGTGGAACCGTGAATTGGCAGCTGTAGCCGCGGTGCCATGGTAGCTGTGTATGTAAAAATCAGCTCAATAGAAACTCGATGTGGACAGTCAGAGATCTGTCCATAGACCGCCTTGTACTCGATATGGTGCATGGCATGTCCCTACATATATATGGATCGATGCGCAGGCAGACGTACTGGGTGCCACTGGCACGTCGTTATTGCTTCTTGGAACACGTTGGACTACTCACCGCGGTAGTCCTCGCCACGACATTGGGAGGCATGCTGTGTGTGCAGAGCCCATTCTACAATCGACGATCTTGCAGGTGTTTTACGTGTACATGTATATGTTTATACATCATTGTTTCGCGGTCATCATCGTATGTACACGCCCACACAGACAGGTTAAACTTCAAATGCCACAGCCTTGTCACGTTGTCTACCACGCAAGCCTGACCTGTATGTCCATACATATAGATGTAATTTACTCTTTGGCATAAAATCGCTTTTTCTTGGCTGCCTGACTTTGTCACCACTTTACAGCTCTTTACATATAAAGAGTATGAAATGCACCTAAGCGAAAGAGACAATTTTTCCACATCACATAATTTGTGTCTGTAAGTGGTGAAGCCAAAAAAAAAAAAAAAAAAACCAAATACAAAAGAAAAAAAGCTTATAGGCCCTATATTGCAACAATATCGATGAAGGTTGGGAAGAGATTTTGGCTATGTAGATTCCAATCCCAGGCACATATAGATTTTGCACTGAAGCTCTTTGTTTAATGACCTCGTAGGGTATATAGGGTCTAGCGCAATTGGATGTAAGTCCGTTGGAAACATTCGATCTTCGACTCCAAGGCTCGTTGTATTCCATGTACACACGGACAGCCGTTTTAACCACACTATGACCACTCATCGTTCGGCGGTGGAAATCGAATTATCCGTCGTCAATAACGAAGGCTTTAGGGACAGGATTAGGGACGGATCGAATGCTGTGTGTGGGTATACATACATGTAGATATATATAGACTTGGTCTTCGTAGACCTCTGTCCACAAACCATTGGGAAGATTTCATATGTAACGACTGGCCATGCATCTTTATTGCAGACCTCGAAGCACGCGGTCTGTTGGTCTTTTATCGGGGTAGGCCTATACCTCTCGTTGTTGACTTGTCGTGTGTTTGCATGTAAACAAACGGTGCCATCACCGCTGAAACGCGATCTTAAAATAGGATTTATGTTAGCAACGAGCGTATAATCTGCGCAGTGAGGCGCGTGTGTAGTGGTATTGACCGGGCTACCGGATATGGCATACGCCTACTGCTTTAGATAGAACATAAGCGCGGTCTGTTAAACGATCAACGCTGTTATTTTTGCGTGAATGAACACCAGAGCGCATGATGAGGTACTGGAAACATCGTGTTTGAGATCAGCTACATGTAGCATGTTTGTTTGCCAGTTTGTAGGCCTGTGTTCGCTAACAGACTTTAAATCGCCTTCAGCATTATTTTGTGTAACGAGATTACCAACAGAAGTGCCGACATATTTATAGTTAGTCCTTCCTCCCTCGAATACTGTATGTGACAGTCGCGCACCTCCATCATAATGAAGCCATTAGTGTTTGCTCTGTGTATGTCTTCTTGCTTTTGTATTATAGTTTATATTACATTTTATATAATTGTCAACATGCAAGTACGAGCCTCTGGACAAAAGAAACAACAATTCAAACAAATTTTGTTCTCTATGGAATAAAAGCTATTGGCTGATAGAAACTCCCGTCTTGGTGGGAAGAAACCGGGCAGAGCCAGAGGGAAACCCACAACCACCGGCAAGTTGCTGACAGGCCTTCCCGCGTACGGCTGGAGAGAAAGCATGAGCTGGACTTGAATTCACAGCGACCGCATTGGTGGGAGGCTTCTGGGTCATTACGTTACGCTAGCGCGCTACCCAAGTGAGCCCCGAAAGCCCCTGTTGCATGTATGTATCGTTATTACTATTACATATAATATAAGAATCAGTGATCAGTTTTAAGCTGGGCGTCAATGAACGTTGTGATTCGAAATCGAGTCGCCTCTTTGGCTCTCGTGCATGTCGAGCTTGAAGCACGGCATTAAACACACTGAACACAAAAACGCCGAATTTTTCACAATATATATCCAGAATTAATCAGCACATTGTCGGCACTTTAACATAAAGACGGTGTCTTATGCTCTTTCCGGTGTCCACTCTGACTGCACGTCCATAACTCTTGCACTAGACGTTAAATATTAAGCAGAACAGCGAGAGCAGCGAATTGTTTGATTAGCCCATCCGCCATATTGGATATTAAGGCTTTTGCACAGCAATCAACTGTGTTAATCACACATCGAATTACGATTGGATCAGTTTTCATGCCTCCCAATCAGCCCCCCACACCCCCGTATCACCCGACGAGAATGGTTATTGCCATGCGACCTGACCATTTAGAACCAAATTCCTTTAAATTATACCTCAGCCACTTTGAAGAGATGTGTTTTCATCTGGTATGCAGACTAAAAACATAACACCTCAAAACCGAAATGCCACAATTACGTCACGCATGTTTGTCACACTGGTGCTATTCAAGGCAGACAAACAATGTGCGATCTTCTTCTCGTGCAAAGTTTTGGTGTTAAAATATATTTTTATTTACTACAAGCAAAACTTCGCACTTTTCCTTTTTTGTTTGCACCATTAGCTCTTCTGATCGAAGACCAGAAGAGGTTATGTATTAGCAAGTCGTCCGACGTCCGTAAGTCTGTCTGTTTGCCTGTCTGTCTCTCTGTCCGGCATCTGTCAACTTTTCCTTCAAAACGCTACTCCTCCTACAGTTTTTGTCCGATTTCAACCAAACTTGGGTCAAGTGTAGACGACTTCAAGATACATCTTGATCGGTTGTCGGTCTATCTCTCTGTTTATACAGAATATGTTGACATTTTCAAAACGCTACTCCTCCTACGGTTTTTGTCCGATTTCAATGAAACTTAAATCATATGTAGGCTATATCAAGATACATAATTCGTAATATCAGTTTTCCATTTCGATGATGGTTGTCCGTCTGTATGTCAATTTATCGAGTATATGTTAACATACATGTATGTTTCGAACGCTGTTCCTCCTACAGTTTTTGTCCCATTTCAATGAAACTTTGTTGAAGTGTAGACTGCTTCAAGATATTTCATTTGTAGTATCGATTTTCCATTTCAATGATCGGCTGTCCGTCTGGTTGTCTGGTTATCTACTATATGTTAACATACATGAATCTTTCCAAACGCTACACCTATACTACAGTTTTGGTTCGATTTCAGTGAAACTGTGTTAAAGTGTAGACTACATGAAAATACATAATTCGTGGTATCGATTTTTCATGCCGATGACCGGCTGTCCGCCTGTCTGTTTCTCCAGTTTTTGTTAACATACATTTATCTTTCAAAACGCTACTCCTCCTACAGTTTCGTCCGATTTCAATAAAACTCGGTTTTAGTGTAGACTACATCAAGATACGTAAATGACTTACTAATTTTTCATTACGATGATCGATTGTCAGTCTATCTCTTCATTCAGCATATGATAACATTTTTTTCAAAATGCTACTAGTTACGGTTACAGTTTTTGTCTAGTTTCAACCAAACTTGGTACAAGTGAATCAAGATACATATTTCGTAGTACCGGTTTTCAGTTTTGATTGTCCATTGTTCGTTATACACACATAATTCTGTAATCGTCTCTGTGATAATTTCGTCCCAACCAGTAGAGCTACTGTCTCACCAGACTCTGGTTTTTCTTATATCATAGGTATATTGTCCAACTGAGTAAGGTGAAAAAGAGAACCGTGACAGTTCACCTTCAAGCTCTCCAAGCCGAGACGAGTTTTGCCGAGTTTTATAGTGAGCTGGAAGGCCATGGCACAGACACCATGCAGACACGAAAGCCAATCACATTAAGCTCGGCATACACGTGAGCTGAAGACCCAACTCCACTCAACTCAGCTCAGCTGTTGCTTCGTGTCCTTGTGTGTTGTACACCAATCATTATGACCACCAGTGACTGGGACCGACTGGATACAACCAGTTGAGTTGGGTTGAATGGCATCTTAACCTCTCGTCTATGCCGAGCTTAAGACCATAGGGAAATAGTCAAATTTTCCAGCACACACATTTTGAGATGCGTCTGAAACAGAATGCTTAACGATACCAGCCCCTGTTTCACTACACCACTAGTTGCCTTATCCACTATAAACATGTGTATGTGTAATCAACTTTGTTTTGAAATAGTATCCTTTGATGTTAATGAAGCCGAATCTAGCCTGCTAAACACAGACACCGTCATGATATGAGGGCAATAGCGTTGAAAGAGGCTTTGAACCCAAATCAAACAAACAGACATCAACAACCGCTTTACATGTATAGGCCTGTACCCCCACGCGATCAGCCACGTGAACGTCGTATAGGCTGCTCCAACGCTACGTCATGCACGCCGGAGAGTGAGTGAATCGCATCATGTATACTGTTCATGAGATAAAAATGCTGATATCATGAAGAATTTCTTAAGATGATGGTCAGGGGTATCTATGCAGAATGATTATGTGGAGGAGCTGTATGGGATGGCTGTCTAAGGGAACTGTACTGGATGGCCGTCTATGGAAGCTGTATAGGATGGCTGTCTAAGGATGCTGTAGGGGATGGCTGTCTAAGGATGCTGTAGGGGATGGCTGTCTAAGGATGCTGTATGGGATGGTTGTCTAAGGGAACTGTACTGGATGGCCGTCTATGGAAGCTGTATAGGATGGTTGTCTAAGGATGCTGTAGGGGATGGCTGTCTAAGGATGCTGTAGGGGATGGTCGACTAAGGATGCTGTTTCGAAAGGCCATCTAAGGAAACTGTATGGGATGGCCGTCTAAGGAAGCTGTATGGGATGGGTGTCTAAGGATGCTCTTTGGGATGGGTGTCTAAGGATGCTCTTTGGGATGGCTGTCTAAGGATTCTGTTTGGGATGGCCGTCTAACGACGCTGTACTGGATGGCTGTCTTAGGATGCTGTATGGTATGGCCGTCTATGGAAGCTGTAGGGGATGGCCGCCTAAGGAAGCTCTAGGGGATTGTCGTGTGTGGAATGTCTATTTGGTGGTCTTCTAAAGAAGCTGTATGGGATGGTCGTCTGAGGGAGCTGGAATGGTAGACTAATGAAGCTGTACGCCAACGGGATGGTCGCCGAAGGAATCTGTATGCATGGAGTGATCATATAACGAAACAGCATTATGATGATATGTATTATATAGACATCCATTGTATGGGGTGATGAGCTGGGAATACTTCATGGGGCGGCTATATAAGTGACGAAATGTATACTTGGAATCGTTCTCTGGTAACGCTGTACCGGATTACCCGCGGCCTCGTCGGATAATGTTTTGATAAACATTGATCTCTAGTTCGAAATCCCTGACGGATATGCCTTAGAGGACAAAACGGCTTTCCATGTACAGAGCTGGAAATTAATCTCAGTTGATACAAAAGGCCATTAGAGCTTGGGACGCTGTAATCCGAGCCTCCAGCCACATTTCATCGCCAGGAATGTTAGCGAAATCCAAAGAAAGTGACACCGATGCGCATGCGCGTATAACGTTATATACATGTAACGGAAAGCAACCAAAGAAAAAGAGGAGTAGGTCTAATTCATGTATATAGGCCTATAGACATAAATGTGCGCTTCTGTCCATGGATACAATATATGGTTGAGATAGATCAATAGATGACTCACTGCGATTATCAGGCCTCACTGAGGTCACGTGTTCGAAACCAGCTGTCGCAGTCTTTCGGGTCGACTTTAAGTCAGGAGGTTTGCTAGGCACCTGTTCAAGTGTATAGGTAGTTTGCTTCGACCACTCTGGATTCCCCCACCGTAATCCCAAACGCCATCACAAAAGTGGAAAAAATCACGAGCATGGCGTTGTATAGGCCTAATAAGTTCATAACATACGGCGTTTATGTAGACCTAAAGACAGAGAGTATCAGACTAGGGAGAGTGGCCTGTATTTATTTCTTTCTTTAATTTGACATTTTTGGCGCCATACTCAAGAGCATACTATTTTCTCTTATACGAAGGTGGTCAGTTTTGTGTGTTTTATGTGTGAACAGCCCTCAGGCAAGATACTGATAAACTGTTCATGTGACGCCTGCGCAGACATGCACAGAATATTGCTGGCGGACAAATGGCCTTTAACGTAATGTATTGCAAAAAACAGCCACACGAGGATCGTCGACCGGTCACTCAACCCCACAAAAGGTGAGAGCGGGAAAATCTACAAATTCCCTGTTCAATGAATGCTGGGATTAAGCGCGTGCCGCACCGGTCCGTATAAATTCATTTAATTTTATAAAAAAAAAATTTGTTTAAATAAGCGAGGATATATTTTAGATAAAGACCTACAGACGCCCCTACGCAAAATGTCAGACCTCACTTAAAACGTCTCAAAACCAAATTAGCTCGACAGCTAAATTTGAACATAGACCCATCATGTATAGATATAGCTGGTCGTCTCGATACAACCAATAAGCTGTTGTTTTCGGTGTTTTTTGTTGTGTGCGATTTTATTTGAATTTTTGGACAGTTCTTAGCACGGTGGCTTTCAAATCAGTTCATCACTGTAATAAGGAATATTTTGTTACAGAGTGAAGTATATTTTCACAAAGAAAATTATTTTTACATGTAGATTTCTTTGATTATGTGGAGTTTTATGCTGTTCACTAGAATGCTTCACTTAAAAGATGGCGGGCTGTATTTTGGTGGAATTAAAGCTTTCAGAGCCTGGTGGAATATTACAGTCGCGCTTATTTGGCGGTGAAACTAATTTTCGCCTCGGTTGAATTATGTGCATGTATATTTTTTAACGTGGACAAAATTATTTTCCACCGAGGTAAAGTTGTTTTTACCCGTGGTGTAAATATACTGTAGACAGAATCGCACACCGGTATAACCTGTTGGTGTCCAGAATAAATGTCCACTTGTGACCTGTTGTCTTTATTACTGACTATACACTGATATTCTGACTTTATCACAGTGTAACATGCTGAAAATGACAGAGTCAATCACTGAACCAAACTCACTTTTAATTTATTTATTTATTTGATGGGTGTTTTACGCCGTACTTAAGAATATTTCACTTATACGACGGCGGCCAGCATTATGGTGGGAGGAAATCCGGCATAGCCCGGGGGAGAGCCACGAACATCCGCGGGTTGCTGGCGTACCTTCCCACGTACTGCTGGAGAGGAAGCCAGCATGGGCTGGGCTTGAACTCACAGAGACCGCACCCATTTTTAAATATGGAAATTATAAACAGGCGCTGGTTTTTGGCACCTTTTATATTTACTCGTTGAACATATTTTTACTACATGAAAAAATCAAGTCATTTGTATAATAAAGGATCCTGTATGTTATGAAAATATGACTGGGTTTGTATAAATACAATTTTCTTTGTGAAAAATAAATCAAATTTCTGTGAGAAGCGGGGGTCGAGGGGGAGGGATGATCCAGGAGCCTGTCACCAATGCGGCCGCTGTGAGTTCAAGTTCCGCTGATGCTGGCTTCCTCTCCGGCCATACTTGGGAAGGTCTGCCAGCAACTCGCGGACAGTCGTGGTTTCCCCCTGGGTCTGCCTGGTTTCCTCCCACCTTAATGCTTAATGCTATATAATTGCAAAACATCACTAGCAGCTGAGACGAACCAGCTGTGTAATGGAATATTTCCCTGGAAAAATTGATTAACTATACACAGTAGCTCTGCTGACAAACACTCGGACAAGAGGGCAATATGTACGAAAAGGCACACTTCTACACAAAACATACAAAAATTCAAACCATGCGCTAATGGCCCACCATGCCGTACGCAAGAATATTTCACTTATACGACGGCGACCAGCATTATAATGGGAGGAATACGGGGTCCTGAGCTTGGATCGTGTTGTAATGTTAACAGGCACAACACCGTCAGTAATAAATCGCTATAAAACAAATCGCGCGCAAACAAGTCGTGAACAAGCATATACATGGAACACGCATTCAACACAATCTTGCTCCCAGATGACGTCACGATGACGTCAAACTGACGCTATACTTTCAGTCTCAATCTACGGGAAAATCGCTCAGTTCGTGGCACCATTCTTGATAACAAAGTCGTTGACATGCAGGGATTTTGTGGCTATTTTTAAGCTAACCGCGTCTAGTTATAGAATAGCGTGTCGGAATACTTGGCAATAGCTGTGGTATTTCCTGCGCAACATGAGCTGAATGCAATTTCTTTGACATAACTTTTTCAGTTACTTAACTCCCGGTCGGTATACAAAATGTATAATAGTGAACAGTTTCATGTTAAATTTATTGATTGCTTTTTTTTTTCATTTTCAGTTGGTTAGCGCGCTGGCACATCGTAATTACGAAGAAGCCTCCTACGAATGCGGTCCCTGTGAGTTCAAGTCCAGCTCATGCTAACCTTCTCTCTGGCCGTGGGTGGAAAGGTCACATCAACCACACTGGTGAGGCGCCGTGGAATCCCTAAATCTTGTAGATCTACACTGAAAAAACAGCATGCTATACCCTAACAAAAAATCTTCCGTTGAATCCGTTATCTGAGGAATGATGGATTGCCTTTCCGTTGATGTAACGGATTAATCCGTTCCTTGATTACCTTATCTGGATTAATTCATAGAATTCATATTATTCATAATTCATAGAATTAATCCTGGAATGGTATTAATTCACAAGGTCAACGGAAAGGCAATTCGTTATCCCTCTTTTTAGAATATTGTCGCAATGATGGCAGAATGGATTTTGTTACTCGCGTGTACAGAGTATTAAGTTAAGTATGTGGCAGTATAATAATTGCATTTCTGTTATTCCAACAGAGCTCTTGTATTGGTGTGACGAGGTTTAGCGCTACGAAAAACATATTAAGTAATATTATTATAGAATATTATACTACATTATATTCTAGTATTTAGTAAAATCAGAAGTCTATTAACCAGGTTGATCTGGTTAATAAACTACTGGTGAAACGTAACCTTATGTTAAATCTGACATATTATTATTATACACATAAAACCATACACATACATGTGTTTAGAATAGTGCGATAGAATGCGATGCCTCAAATGTTGCCTATTCTTGTATTGACAGCAGGCTTGCGTAGGCAGGCCTCCATCGTACAAATCAGACAAAAGTAGGCCATTTTCACATATAGTCCCTGACTTATGGCCCACTTAATCACGAGATCAAAACGGTCTGTCTGAAGTGACGTCAACGGATATCCTTCCCAAGCGAGGATCGATTAGATGTGCCAACGGTATTTCTTTTATAGTGCTGAAATGTACAGGCGTGTTTCTCGCAGTTTTCATAAAGCTTTCTCCCGCAAGCACCGCACATAAAAGAACACGTTTTATATCTCTGGTTTCCCTAACATCATCGGCCATATTAAGACAACAGCCTGTTTTTAGTGAATTCCCCCGGGGCTCTTCCAGTTTCCCTCCCACCATAATGCTCGCAGCGGTCGTATAAGTGAAATATTCTAGAGTACGGTATAAAATGCCAATCAAATAAATAAAGAGAGAAATAATTTTAGAGAAAGCGAAAAAAATGGACAAAAACTAGCGTCTCACAAGCAATGTATATTTATTTACGTTTATAGACAACTTGTGAACAAGCTAGGAACGGGTCCCACTCATGTGCGTTACAGCGGCGATTATCGGTTCAAAGTAGTCCTCGCTGTCACAGATACTAAAAAGAAAACACCCTACAAAAATTAAAAACTGTATCTGAAAATACCTTCACTAACTGTTTCAGATTTTTTTAGCACCACATTAAAAGTAGTCAAATATTTATATTGTATATGCTCGGTTTTATGGACCATGTCGAAAATGTCGAAAATGTGTGTCTGCATAGACGTCACCCCGACTTTTCTCTGGTCCTAAAGTAGTAATGTCATACAGGTACACGTATTAGCTATTCATACACAGGCACACATCACAGGAATACGGTTCACAAAAACTTTATTCACCTTTCTTCATCTTCATAAAACCCGGTATACCATGAAAACATTCGACTGCATTTAATTTGGTTTAAAACCTAAAAAAAAAATCTAGTGAAGATCTTTTCAGATACAGTTTTTAATGGTCTTTTCATTCACCATAACTTGATTTTTGTGGGGCCTTTCCCTATAAAGAGCTGGAACTATCAGGCTTTTCACCGGTGAGATCGCGTGTTCGAATCCAGCCCTCGCTGGTTCCGCTGCGGCATTTAGTCGGACGATTTGTCTGTTACCGTTAGAAGATCGGTGGTTTCCACCGTCACGTATAAGTGAAGGCAACCTTTAGCGCGGCTTTTAACACCAATCAAGTCAGTAAATATCCGTCAATGAATAGATTTTTTTTCAGGGCATACGGTTGTAGGATTACATGATTTTTATTTATTTATTTGTTTACTGCATGATTGATTAATTGACGGCTGTTTAAAATCAAAGACATATTAAGCTGAATAATTTCCATTTTTACTTTTGTAAAGATGGTCGAAATCGGCATATCCGAGAACACAAACAACCGCCCTTGGACAAGTTATTGAATCCTCAAGTATTGTACATTGGCCAGGACTGTAAGTAATTGGGGTTACAGTCCACGTGATAAACGCCCGAGAGCTATGTAAACCTTCAACCATGTAAAATACATGTACAAATAAAAACAAAAGATCCGTTTTAAAGTAGAGTCAACATTTCTTAAAGGGAAAGACACTACAAAACAATTCAAGTTGTGGTGAGAAAAAACACCATTACAATCAGACAATCTGAAAATGCCTTCACTGATTTTGTAAGATTTTTTTTTCACCAAAAAGTGTGGGTTCAAACCCGGCATTAGAGTGGGAATTTGTACATTCCACCGCTCTTACTGTTTGTCGGGCCTTAAATTGGTGGTAATAAGAGGTCGACGATGCACGCGTATATTGCTGTTTGCGCTTGTAGTCTGACGTTTGCTTATGGCTCGTTGTCTTCCGTTAGTCTATAGCGTGCGTCTAATGTACATCACACATGGGAAAGTTTGTCAGTAACAAAGGTGGTTTACTCCAGGCGCTATTGAATAAATAACATTGTTCCTTAGACGAAGCTTGGGGCCTTTGTCTTTCATAGCGGTGTTGTGGTTCTAAACTGTAGCACAGATTCAGAGAGAGCAACAAATATATATATATATATATATAATGAACGAAAAACTTGTTGTCATCACGCGACTTGTCCACATTACTGCAGCCCCCACCTGAAGACACATAGTGTTGAAAGGAAAATGCATTGGACTACAATACTGAATGACTGTAAGGCTTATTTTGTGACGCGTAACCTGCAGATAAACACATGGGCACATCGACTGGACACAGACAGATCAACTATTGCCAATTTAGTGCTGTTCAGAAATTGGTTATCGGCACCGTGGATTGAATTGCCTGGAATCGGATGAATTGTCCGCTGAAATTGTCTGACTATAGATATTTATTTTGTTCCGACTGGAGAATAGCTGAAACTTTTATCTCTGACTTCCTTCCTTCAGAAGGGATAAAGACGGTTGTCGTAATGAGAATATCAAAGGGGTTCCCCTCGAGGTCGGGAGATCCAGGACCAATCCCGGGCAGGGGTCGTACCCAAAAATATGGTACTTGTTTCTGCCCCGCTTGGCCCTCAACACTGAGAGGCTAGAGCAACAAAACAAAACTGGTCGGGCCGGTGTCAGCATAATGTAACTGGGTAGGACGTCATGTGTCTGGTGTCTTCGGCATGATGTCCCAGTGGCGGCAGCACTTTGGCGGCATGGGCTTGCTCTATCACAAGAAGTTATAGCATATATACATTCTAAGGATTCGTCGTTGTCATATGACTGAAAAATTGTTAAACGCAAGCATACATATATCCATACATACACACACACACAAACACACATATATACATGTATGTGTGCGTATGTGTGTATATATGTATGCTTGCGTTTTTTCTTGGGGGTCTATTCTTTAGTCAAGCCAAAGCCAAGTATTATAATCCTGGCAACATTTTGCCCGCAGTGACGTTACATAAAGTACAATACACACTCCGCTTTGAGAAGGGAAATGAAGGCATTAGGGGCATTAGAGGCAATAGACCTTACAAACGTAATGTAAGATTGGTTCGGTATTGATTAAGCCAGCCAGTATCAATTACCTCCAATCGATTTCTCCCTGTGACGCACAGAGCCAAATTCGACATGACTATGACGTCATAAGGTATTAGCCGTCGCCAAGGCAGAATGTCATGTGACAGATGAGGACGAAGGATTATTCAACACTGCACCATGTGAAGGTTGTTGTTGCCCAATGCTGTCCTGAATTCTTTTTGTCTTATGCATTAATAAACTTTCATTTTCTCATCCACCTTTCTGTGATATTTGTTGGCTAAATGTGCTGATAGGGCTTTTAGGTCCCCGATACCTGTCCTCAGTGTCACGCTCGTTCACTGATTGAATGATTGAAATCAATTTATCAACGCCGTGCATTGACTTTTTCACTTACGTGACGGCGGTCGGGTTTATGAGTGGAGGAGCTGAGAGTAAACTACCGACCATTACCAGATACCTGACAAACCATTTGACTTAAAGCCTGGGGCAAACGGCGAGATTTGGATTCGAACGCACGATCTCAGTGGGGATAGGCGTAATAGTAGCCGCGACTCCCCATTTAACTATAGATCACCGAAGGAACCTCTGCACCTCTGTCGGTAGGGCAAATGTCCGAATTTCAGCACATCAGTTCATCTTATAATTTCATACTTCACGGTTGTATTTCTTCAAACCAAGGAATATCAGTATCTAGTGTCAAAAAATTCTGTATTCTAATTAGGCAATGATGCGATATTTGTAAATGTATAGTTTTACAAATATAATTTCATATTCAGTCATAATTTCTAACATCAATCCAGTAACCGATTGTGGACTTTAAGCTGCACAGCTTCCCCACAGTAAAGGGGTGCATCAGCAAATTAGCTGCATGAAACAGTAATATCAGACCAACCTCTAGATTACAGCTATACTCACACCATGCCCGGAAATCGGTCGTGGGCAGAACCGAATTCGTGAGGCATAACGTTTTCGAAGGGTTGCATTCACACACGCGAAATTCGGAGCACCAATGCGGTTTTCTAAGTAAATTTATTTCTTAAATAAACTGGTCGACATTTAGTTTAGCAATGGATCATCAGACAATACCATTAGAAATCAACATGTAATTAGAAATTTACGAAGAAATTACACCGTGTGTTGCTGCTTTTGTTTTTGTGTGGATGTGAATTAGCACACTGAAGGTGTGAAGCTAACTAGCCAAATGCAATACATGTGATCAAGTCTACCATTTTCCTGCCCGAAACGAAGGCCGATTTTACTCCACACATCCATAAGTTTCCTTTTTCACTTCACGTATCAGCAATTCAGTACGACCTGTACTTGTCGGCATGTTTAAATGTTAAACAATTCTGATTGGTCAAGAGTGAAAATCCGTCACGCTTTTTTTCCCCGGACCGGAAAAAATGTGTCCGCAAGCAATCTCCCCGAATGCGCGGCCTGACACGAATTCGGCTCCGTGTATGTGAACGGTTGACGGTTTTACTACTATACCCATTTGCCACGAAATCCGAAGGGATTTCGTTACGGCCCAAGGACCGTTTTCTAGACCGTTGCCTAGTGTGAACTTAGCGTTAAGCTACGCGTCAGATGTCAGACGATCTATTGCTAAAATAATTAACAACCAGTTATTAACGAAATAGATTTACCAACACCTGTAGGTCTATTTTTGACGGGTGTCTGTATACGAAAGAACGCAAATTGCGATAGACTTAGGTGATCAATTTCATAGATTTACATTGACTTGATATCATAACTCTTGTTATTGAACAGAATTGTCAGCAGACAAATAAACCAATCAATTCGATCACTGCCTTGTGCTTATTACATGAATGAAAAACTTTATATACATTTGCTACGTGGTAAAGCACGGAAATATTACAGAAAAATAATATGATTTTTTAAGGAGCGGCAGTAACCTGGATGCAACATTACATGTGCTGGAGATTGAGGATGGCTATTGCATAGGTGTAATAGAATCCACATTGAGAGACAGTGTGGAGGGCCTGTATGGGGATACTCAAACGACCCAAGAGGAGGACGTAGCCTCAGTGGCATATCAGGAGGAACAGGCTTCAAGTTCCTCGGCATCATTAATAGTTCAAACATCAACACGGGCAAAACGAAAGATACGACAGAGTGATGTCAGTGGTAAATTAATTAAGTACCTGTCGTCAAAAAAAGAAGGCAGGCCCAGTGGAAAAGGACGCCCTTTCCTTGTTCTTTCAATCAAGTTTAGCCACTGTTAGAACATTTCCTGTGCCCAGGCAACTTGAGGTCAAAGGTAAGATGAGCATAATGATTCTGACCATAGACGAGGAATTACTGACCCAATATGACTAAATACATTCTCTTACATAAAGTTATAGAGCACATGGTATTGAAGTTATTTATTAGAAATTATTTTAAAATAGACCAATGATAAATTCAGGTATTTGAAAGTAAATCACGGCTGATGACTGAGGCACTGTTTACTAAAAAGATTACAAAGTTCTGTTTTGAATAGAAAATCGTGTTTGAATTTGCATGAATTCGTTGCCGAATTGTCTTCGTGAGAAGGGATGAGTATTTTGTTGCGGACTGGGGATCTGAGGGCGCCCATGTTTTTATAGTGAAAGACCAGTGAAAGATCAGGCTGTGATGAGTGAAAAGAATAGATTTCCCATCAAATTAAACACCATAGTGAACAGGTTGAAGAACAGTGACATCACACATTCCTTTTTGCTGCTAAACAGCCTCTGATTGTCATATTGCCACGTTAATTACACGGATGTAGTACTACAGGAGAGGCTGTTCAGCAGCTAAAGGGAATGTGTGACGTCACTGTTTTCACCCTGTTGAATATGGTCCATAAAGTCCATCATACAATCAAAAGATTTGACTGCGTTTAATTTGGTGGGGAAAAAATCATAAAAAACCAATGACGGTATTTTCAAATACAATCTGAAAGCCCATTTAACTCACCATAACTTCATATTTGAGTTGTCTTTCACTTTAAGCTTATGGGAGACTGATCAGTCAGAGCGCTAGAAGAGATCACCTGTTTATAATCTGTGACATAAGTCTTCTGAGTTGAATGTCAATTTAACATGTTATAACATACGGAAAGGACACTCTTTCAATGTAAATGTTTCATTTATAGGTAGTACAAGGCTGGAAAATATTCCCAGACCCTTGGGCTGTTGCGATGGGCACTGAAAACCGTCTTGATCATTTCATGTTATATACTAAAAGTTTTAGCCACAACCTTAACATCATACTGCAGTTTACAGGTGACTGGAGCATTCGGAAGAATTACGTCATAGCCCACACATAATGGCTGCGCTTCATGCTAGTCGAGGGAGCACGGTCAAATGTCAATTTCCACTGTCGTAGTTGTTGTTAGAAAAAATGCTTTACCAAAATGACAATATTATGGTCCAAACTTTTTGGCAGATGTAACATAGAACACGCACCGTTTTTCACTTTAAATATTTATTATTCTTTTTTCTTTCTTTTGGGTTGTTGTCAGACGCGCTGCATCCAGAATATTTCACACACACAAATTTATTTATATTATTTGAGTCATATGATGGCTGCACCAGATTATTACAATGGAAAAAAAACCGGAAAGAGCTCGGAGGAAATCCATGTACACAGCCAGGGTGAATATGGCATGAGCAAGATTCGAACCCGTGACCATTAGGGTGGCTCACCCACTACATCGTATCGATATACAATAGACTATAAGGATACATCTCTGTTCGCTAGAATGTATAATTTGTTTTTTAATTGTTAGCTATATTAAATAATTCTTCAGGCATTTAATACAAACTTGATCTAGTTGAAACAACTGTACATCAGTTCTTAAATAATTTATTTGCTTTAATTTGATCACATTATGTATAGATTTGATATACATGTGTTCTGTAAGATCTACTACTCACAGCAAAGTATTGTACGCTCTGTGAATTGCTTATAATATGAACATGTACAAATTTGGATAATAAATGTAGTCGCGAAATAAATATGAAAGAATTCAAGTATCACCAGGTGGTTTCCAGCCAGCAAAATGTATATTTATATAACTGAACAATTCTTCTTCAAATTAATATTTCTCTTTCATTTTTTATAGTTCCAGCTAACTGTGTAGAACACCCACAAACTGGGGGAAATATCAAAATGCATTATAGACCCTACTGTTCCTTGTTTCACTGTTGTTTATTACTTGGCATGCCCAAAGCACATCCTGTCTTGCTGGTAGACAGAGCCAGGTGGACTAGTGACCTACTGAGTGAACGCCTCCCGCATTTCAACGCCATCCTTTCCACTACGATGTCCGATCCTCTCAAGGTCAAGTAAACGAGGGACTCTTCGTCCCCCTCTACCCTGACGGGCAATACTTGCATGCCACCCACCTTCCTGATGAAGCTGTGTAACACGCAGGTCGCAAGCACTACTTTATCCATATTGTCAGAGCAAAGCGCAAGCTTGCGATGATCTATGCGAAACTTTCTGGCCATGATGGCAAAGACATTCTCTGATATTCTCCTGGCTCTGCTGTGACGATAATTTTAAATCCGCTTCCCCTTCGCTAAAGTTTTACCTGTAAATACATATATATACATATATATACTGCCCATTTAAAGGCAAATGCTTTGTTTAACAAAAAAGTTTTGATTGGTTACCGTATAACAAAACGTTTTTGACCCAAATATGCTGAGCAAAGCAAACACATCCGTAAGGGTTTTTTGTGATAATTACTTTGCTTTGATGTGTATTAATGTGGGTATACTGGGTAGAGTTCGGAAGAAACACACTCCCCTTCGCATGCTTCATTGAATTTTCTCACTTAAAGCAATCTTGGACTCAGCGGTAGCTGGATTCGCGCCTGTGACCTCATTGCTGGATGTATGTTTAGAGTTTGCGCCAAAGACATTGGCCAGCATTATGGTGGGAGTAAAACGGGCAGAGCCCGAGGGAAACGCACGGCCACCCCCAGGTTGCTGGCAGACGTACGGCCAGAGAGGAAGCCAGCATGAGCAGGACTTGAGCTTACAGCGACGGCATTGGTGAGCTGTTCCTGGGTCATTGCACTTCGCTAGCGTGCTAAACACCTCGGTGCACGGAAGCCCCCTGTAAAATGTGTTAAAAACACGCACTTTACGGGGTGTAAGGTATGTATAAGGTCAGATTGTATGAAAACAAATTAACAACGCCGTAAAATATTTTGGCTTACTTCAAACAAATTGAAAGACGCTCTCGGGCGCTAATTCTCTACCTAAACAATGTATGTCGTTTGGATATGGAATCCTTAACGGGGTCTAAAAGTTCCTCGATTTGACTCCCAAAACAATGATTTACAATAAACAGATATGCAATATGAAAAGCTTTTTCTTCTTCCCATCGGCTTTCAGTTTTTAAATGTATATTTTCAACATAGCGGAATTTGTTTTCTCAATCATCCGAAAAAAGTCTAAAGCAATGTTTGAGTATTTATTAATGAATATGTTGAAAAGCTCAGCCATCACCTGTGTAGAGAACTGGCGCGATGTTTTCCTATTTACATTAATAAGATTTATCCACACGCTTCTTCTTCTTTCTTTTCCCTTTTCTTCGCAATGTTTCAAGTAACAATATCTCACCATCACTAGGCTCCTGCTACTTGTAGCCTCCATCATATAGCCTTCAGTCCGAATCCGCCGACTGACAGGAGATTCCACTCCGGTGTATGTGAAGGGTTCTACCTTTTAGAGCTGTACCCATTCGCCAAGAAATCGTTCACACTAGGCACCGAAAACGGTCCTGGGGCCGTGACGAATTCCGTTCTGATTTTGTGGAGAATGGGTAGGCCTATAGTAGTAAAACGCACAACCGTTCACATACATCGAAGCCGAATTCGTGTCAGGCCGTGAATTCAGGCAGATGGCTTGCGAACCCATTTTTTTCGGTCCTGGGCAGAAAAATCGTGACGGATTTTCACTATTCACCAATCAAAATCTTTCAACATTTCAACATGGCGACAAGTACATATCGCACTGAATTGCTGATTCATGAACTGGGAAGAAATAAGCTGTTGTTTGATCTTAGTGACTGCAATTATAGATATTCAAGAAAAAAATAAGCATGTGTGGAGTAAAATCGGCAAGCGTGTCGGACATGAAAACGGTAACTTTAGCTAATTTACCTCGCATCTAAAACTGGGCACTGTATAACTTAGTAAGTGTGTTATTTCATGTCAACACAAAAACAAAAGCAACAACACACGGAATAATTTCCAATTATACATTGATTTCTATTGGTATTATCTGATGATGCATTGCTAAACTAAATAACGACCAGTTTATTCAAGAAAGAAATTTACTTAGGAAACCGGATCCGTGCGCCGAATTTCCCGTGTGTGAATGCAACCCTCAGAAAACGTTATGGCTCACGAATTCGGTTCTGGACCCGGACCTATTTTGGTGCATAGTTTGAACGTAGCTTAAGACAGGCGCCATATTTGTTCTGCAGGTTGGGCCCGCAGAAGGTGGTATCAAGCAAACAACCTTCGGTAGAGATATGTACAGAATTATAACTCCATCGTTACCTTGTCTAAGACCCTGGTTATTTCTGCCTTTAGGCCTACTTGATGGATACATTTCAGATTTGATCCTGCTTTAACACATGACGCTCAGTCCGTCATGGTTCAAACCAGATTAAATAAGCTAAGGCGTAAATGAAGCTATAAAGTTACTTCGCAGTTCAGAATTTATGGGAGGCTATTCTGACCAGTGCCTTCGAAACTATAAACTTCACATAGGGTTCATCAGTGGCTTGGCAGAACCTAGGGCTGTAAATGGACAAAGTGACCAGCTACATGTATATGCTCTTCTAGCGAATTAGCCGCACGAATGTGGCTCAACTGATCTAAGGATGCAGTGACGTGCCAAGCAGTATTGAGCCATACTGATCGGTTGGTATTGAACCGTCCGTACAACAGATTAGGCTGACGTCACAATCGACTGCAAAACATCAGGTTTTAAACGACGTTATTTTGTTCTAACCTAAGTAAATCTGGTTTCTATGGACAAACAACACTCAAAGGAATACTTCATAACAACCATCCTCTCTTGCCGTAGGTGGGAAGGTCCGCCAGCAACCCGCGGATGGTTGTGGGTTTCCCGCGAGCTCTGCCCGAATTCCTTCCAAAATAATGCCCTCCGCCGTCGTGTAAGTGAATCAAATCAAATTAACTACTTCGGCTCACGAGATGCTTTCACTATATCGGTTTGGTCGCCATTTCCCGCTTCCGTTCCCATCGTCACGTGAGCCGGTGAGTGACTGGGAATGTCACCAGCTTTCTGGATGTGATACAGTCTGGTAGTACGTAGCCAAGTAATCACATGGCCTTTCCACTATGCTACAACGCCATGGGAAGGTCCCATTGAACACTAATGACGCAAACTCGGCCACCTGCCGTCCGACTTTTATCCAAGCAGTTCGGCTCTGCTTCTGCTTTTCTCATTAGGTTGGGCACTTTGCATCCGCTACAATTTCCGATCCCTAATGTCCACTGTTAAGTCATAATAAACTCGAGCTAATTCCACCTAGACCTTGATGACGCTAAACATTATGGGAACAATGCTCGCCCCTTCACCATCTCGACCTCCGTAAAATGTATCCTAGGATTTACACTTTGTTATAGCAAGTTGTTCATTCTTTGGAGCAATATCCAGGCGATGGCGACATTTGATCCTCTGTAATAAAAACCTGAAGTATTTCACATTTGTTTGCAACAACAGCTTCGAAGGTTGATGTTAAACAGCTGAGCATAAGTTCCTAGGATCAAATTTAATGAACCCTAGATCGAGATGCTCTGCTTCATCAAACACGGCGAGCCCAGGTGTGTACCGGGAGAGACAGAATTTGCGCATGTCAAAGTTCAATTTATCTGCACAATGAATACAGCTCAACGGATTCCAGCGAAATGGGCTTTAAATCACAAGAAATACTGATTATATTTTAATGATACGTGAAATGGATAAAGTCCAATATATCCTCTCCACAATGCAGGAATTTTTAAGAACTAGGCTTCAGCAGTACTCGGGAGGTTGAGCCATTTATGAAGGTGGCATGAAATCCCTCCTCAATTTCATACAAAATCAGGAGCTCACTTTTATAATATTTGGTGTGCATGTTGTTTATTACATGGATCACCTACTGGGAAACAAGCCATATTATATCGGTGGCAGGGGTATCTCAGTACGGGTATCCGCTCATGGAAACTTACGGCTGGAGACAAATCGCACAAGAATATCTACTTTTCCCGGATAGTTCCTGATTGCACAGACTCTAAGGGTTACATTGGTGCCATGCACGACGAATGACACTCTCCAGTTATCGAGAAATTGACCAAAAACGCCATCGCCATAGTCATCGACTATCTTCTCATCCCTTCTCAGCTGGCTGTGTTTACAGTGGTTGCGTAACATACCTTTCCAACATGTCGGCAGCGGCTGCCTGACCCATTAACTGCACCGGTCAGAAACATTCAGACTTGATGTGGTAAGACGTCACCGCCTCAAGTGACAGGAAGTTGAGTATCCCGCGAAATATAGGCCAAAATAGACGAAAGCGAAAACACTACGGATTTACTCTACCTGTTGATGGGAACATAAAACTGAAGGCACAGTTATATGCAGACGTATACAGGTGTGATTTATCTGTTCATCGATGTATAAATCTGTAAGAGGCCAGGGTTTTATTTTAGATTTTATGATCGCAATTTGGGAGGAACTGCCAGCCCATCCAGAATCTATACCAGGACTGAGTGGAGTTGACCATTTACACAAATTAAAGCAATAGGTAAGCAAACTATAAATGACTTTACATAGTAAGGTAGAGGAAACAAAATTTAAGATCACTGTGAAATCAAATATAGTTTGAAAGAGTTGACACTGTCTTAGGACATATGGGCTGAGATGCTGACTCCATTAGATGGATTAATAAAGTTATGTACAGATGCTAAAATTAATTTATTATCATCAGCGCTAATTTCAGATGAACGATATAAAAGAATATTACAGATATGCTTAGAGCAACCCGGCGAGTATAGAGAAGGATGGACTCCGTGGATATTATACTGCAGCTCGGTACGGAAGTACATTGTTAAACCTGTTGCCAGCTTCACTCGTGGAGTTAGTAGCGAATTTGACTTACATACATGTGTCTCACAAAGGTTTGAGGAGTTTGTATGCATTGTCCTATATTATTTTGTCATGTAAATTATTATGACATGAATCATTTGTAGATCACTTGTGTAAGACACACGACTTTAGCGGTTTGGATACAATGTCAGATTGTTGTTATCATGTCTTTGTTTAATTGCTCCTTGAAAGGCGGTGTATTGAAGAATTTTCCACGGCCAAGAAGGCGGCCAGTTCTATGGGTCCAGGAAGCTGGAGATGCCGGAGAAACCACCAATCTTTGGCAAGTTGTAATTAGTGACGAAGTTTGCCACGTGTGATGCACTGATATGCAAACCATATATACTGTTTGAAAACATGTGCTACCTCTAGAACAGTGCCGTCTAATAAATTGTATTGAACACGAATACAATTTTTTTACCATATTCTGCTTAAGCCATTGTGCTAGGAGACTTGTAAGTTGCAACGCCTTAAACTCTTACAAGAACAGTTGGAATAAAACCCAAACTGAGGTAAATTGACAAGTGGCTGGGTGTAACGTGTGCACCATTGGCCAACTATCACACTGTCGTCGTCTCTGCTCTGGTTTAACTCGCTATGCTCTAGTCTCTTACGTACAACAAAATTTAGATTGCGCAAATGGCCACCTAATCGACCGCCGCTGGCCGCTTATTATATGCCCAAATCCCCACGGGCATAATGTGCGAAACCACAAATTGCCTGCCCATCGCCAGGAAAGAACCCGAATCTCGTGGGTCACGTTATTATTCGATACCAAGGAAAAGGCAAGAAACATGCAATCCGGGTATAGATTTGTTAGTCCTAGTTAAGTCCCTGTAGGGCCAACACAAGCTGGGGTTAAAACTTAATTAAAGCAAAAACACGATCCATCTTCTTAGACCCCGCACGCGCTTCGGCACTGAAGCGGTGTTCCAATCAAGCAGCCATCTGCCATCGGTTGTTGTTATAACATGGCATTTCGGGGTCTGGTTTCAAGACAAAGGAAACACCAAAAGGAAACAATATGATGGATAAAATACCATTAAGCACTCACCAAAAATTTTTGGAAATGTTTTTTTTCTTTTCTTTATTTTATATTTTCCTTTGAGAGTCCATTCTGCGAATGGAATCATAGCTCTATACAGTCTATCAAAAACCAGATTAGACAGAGAAAATGACCCCTTATCTCCGAACGTTGAAAGCTTACTTCTTTTGATCGTAATAAATTATGTTTTGCTTTCAATTTACACAAAGTGCACGGGGAATTTTAATTTTGCTTATTTCCTTCTTCTAAAGGTGAGGACTGTGTTCTTTCAGCTCCTCGATCGTAAGTAGAGCGAGAAAGCTACATACTCACGTTTTTTCCACGCACATTTCTTTTTCAAATGGACTGAAATGAATTAGTGAAGATTACTACAACAGAAGTCACCAACAATAGTTTCTATGGCGTCCTCGGCCAGGTTGGGTGACGTATAGGCGGACCGTCGCATATAACCATTCGTATCATTCTTATGATCGTTCGTGCCACATTAACAATGTGCGGTCGATAGGGTAGGCGCGCTTAGTTCGGGTGAAAACTGTCAATAGCCTTGCCTCTATGTGATGTTTGTACCCGGTGTGTAGAATTACAGCTATGTTATTTACAGGATAACAGTCGCGGGTAATACATTTCTGGTTTTAAAAAATTACTTCACAGTGGCTTTTTTTTTTCGCGCACATATCTAACTTGTCCGCACTGGCTTGATTATAGACATCACATTAAGCACAAAATCAAGTTTTTGACCTATCCACGTTGAAAGCCACATACTCGACATTCAAATTTGAAAGACAGGACACCTATGCGCCTATGAACCTGAAACTTTGACTGCACATTTATTTATTTATTTACTTATTTAACCATTGTGGTCACTTCATCACTAACGCCAATGTGGTCAGATGGCCATTCGTCACAAGCCATCGAGGTCATTTGATCATTTGTCTGAAACCAGTGACGTCAGTTGAGCATTTGTATGAAACCACTGAGGTGGCTTGATAATTTGTCTGAAACCACCGCAGCCACTTGATCATTTGTCTGAAACCAGTGTGGTCACTTGATCATTCGTCAGTAGCCAGAGAGGTCACTTGATCATTTGTCCGAAGCCACTGTGGTCACTTGATCATTTGTCTGAAACCAGTATGGTCACTTGACCCTACGTCTGGTCACAAGTTCACTTGTCAGAAACCAGTGTAGTCACTTGATCATTCGTCTGAAAAAACCATCAAAATTGTTAACCGGGATGTGTGTGAGGCAAAAGGTGTTGAGAAACGAAAGACTGTCAGCGTCCGAGAAATACTTGACAGTTATGAGAGGTTTTCATGACTACGCCTTCACAAGCAGATACATGGTGGCTTCAACGGGGATCAGCGAAAACTGAGACACAAATGTGACCCATTTCGCTTACTTTTCATTAGGCAGCAGTACATTACACTTATAAATGCACCCACTTTGTTAAAAACTACATTCTCAAACTCAGTCAGATTTCATTTGAATCTGGTTGTAGGTTTCCTCCCACCATAATATTGGCAGCCATCGCATAAGTGTTATAATATTCATGAGTATGGCGTAAAACACCAATGAATTTATTTATTTATTTGATTGGTGTTATACGCCTCAAGAATATTTCACTTATATGACCGCGGCCAGCATTATAGTGGGAGGAAACTGGGCAGAGCCCGGGAGAAACCCGCGACCATCCGCAGATTGCTGGCAGAGATTCCCAAGTACGGCCGGAGAGGAAGCCAGCATGAGCTGGACTTCTGGGTCATTGCGCTACGCTAGAGCGCTAACCAACTGAGCCAAGGAGGCCCCCAACACCAATGAAATTCATTAATAAATACATTTCATTTGAATGCTAACAAGATAAAACTTTTCACTAGCATGAAAAGAAATATTATACATATATTTCACCTGAGGTCCGGCATTTATCACACGACACATTTTGCTTCATTCTCATGGATTCGCACACCTCATTCAACCACTTACGTGTTTTTTTTTTGTTTGTTTGCTTGTTTTTTTTGTTTGTTTTGTTTTTATGATTAATTACTCTGAATCTTCACCCTTTTCAACCACTGCTGAAAACAATGTTTGAAAGAAATTTTCATGAAAAAACTGTAGGGTCTAGAGAAATAATTCTTGTGGTTTTATGAAGCTTTTACCTATGGTGAGACAAAGAAATCATTTTTGGCATTATTTTCACAATAATAGTATGCATAAATTACACTATAAAAACTTCACTAATGATTGAAAAGTTTGAATATTTACAGTAGTTCCTTGTCAGAAAAAAAAATCCGTGTTGGCATCAGAAGTATGATATAAACGCCCTATGTCCTTCTGACCGTACACTTTTACAGATAAAACTTTGGGTGGAATACAGTAGCTATCAGTGCAGAACACACATTTATACAACAAACAAAATACTCCGTTTATCACTGGACAGGAACGGTCGCATGAGAGACACATACATTTCTGAATACTGCAGTCGATGATATAAGCGTCTGATGACTCAACAGTAGGAAGAACGCAATGACGTAATAGTTAAACTGTGACAAAACAATAAGACCAACATCATGACGTCACAAAGCAATGTTGACCCAAAGGTGTCAATAACATTATGACTTCATAGTTCCCGGATCAGCGTTTGGTAATTCAAAGCTCTTCAACGCGACAGGAAATTACTGCTGAAGCTTCTTTTTGTTTTTCTCAAGAAACAGATTTGAGTCAAGTTTTTACGGTCTTCCGGAAAGATAAATTCGTTAAATGGTTACTGAGTGAGAGAGTATGAAACTATATGGGTCAGTGAACCTCATATTGCGCGAGGCGTCCTTTTACTCAGTAGCCGTGTCAATAATACACCACTGGGCGCGCTTAGAACATCAACCCCAATGAAATAATTATAAAAGCAACCACATCAACATGGGCATAAAAATATGAACAGTTTTAATAACAATAATTCGTACATCACCATGTTTAGTCGCGGAGTATGATACAAGGTCCCCCCCCCCCAAAAAAATAATAAAATAACCATAACAAAAACAAATCACTAAGTTTAAAATGTACATAGAACATATAACTACATAAAAAAAGACCTGTGGGAATATGCATGTTTATATGAAATGTCCTCAAAACCGACGTATTCCATAAGAGTCAAACTGTTAATTTGTGTGAAAATAAAACCTTGTGAACTGGTAGAAACCAGGAGTTGTTTTTTCTTTGATTTAAGACGTGACCAGCTAATATTAGATAGCGTTTGAAATGACTACAGAAATCGTGGACAATATCCAATGCCCATCAAAATCCGATGTGAACACACCACTGTGCTCTAGGCACCCGTTTCAGAATATAAATATAAACAAAACTTTCCACAGTATGAGGTCTCTGCTATAGAGCTATATTTTGTGACATTTATTAGAATGTGAAGGGAGGTAACTCCCACTGCATTGACACTCGGCCTATATCGAGCAGTACATGGAGAAATTAGCTTTCATCGCCATTCGGGAACCTGTTTCAGTGTCATTTTGGGGCTTGGGCATGAATTTGAAATCCAAATTTAACTGAAATATATGCATCAAAGGGAAAAATTCTGACAGCTGATTGTATCTTGTATAGTACCTGTGCAACTTCAGCTAACATCAAGCATTCAGCTTGATTCAGATAGTTTGTTTTGTAAAGACAGTGGAAGTGAAGATCAACGGGGCTTTGACAAACACGTCATCACTGTGCTGCTTTCAAAAAAGAACTTTTACCTGTAGAAGTAAGTTGTCTGCTGTGATTCTCTTAATCCCTGGCCTGGAGAAACTCACTCTGGTAGTTGGTACCTCGAGTTAACATTTTTTCAAGTGACTTTGTTTTCCTTGATTCTGACTGATTCATCCACTTCACAGTGTCATTTGAAGAGCGCTTTAGTCTGATTAATTTCTTTTCAGAAAAATTTAGGTGCGTCTGTAAGTGCATTTTTTACACACTGAACTTTACATGAAACACGACCACTATTACCCAAGCTAACTGTTCTGTAATATTCACACTTCTTTATACATGTAGCAAACCTACAACACAGTAGTAACACTGCGGATAAAAAGTTGCACCCTGCAGGAACTGACCCAAAATACCCAATTCTTCTAATTTTTCAGACCTATATTAGTACTCATGAAAGCATATTACATTTTTCCCTCACCTTTTTGGAAAAGTAGAGATATGGATACGTTGTTAATTTCACGGATTCACGATAGGAGAGAAAAGTGACTGTGTATTCCTGTTACAGTCACATGCTTGTTGGCCAAAATACAGCAGACCAGATTCCCCTAAAATAAAAGAACTAGGGTATCATCCATGGCTAATTTGCTCATTTCGTACAAAAATCTAAGAATTCTATTCATCACAGGAAGACGCTGGAAAAATCTTACAAAAATTGTGAAGGTTCAAAATGAGACAAGAAGGCCATACTTTTGGGGAAAATGGATAAAGTGGCCCAAACAGAAACTTGACCTCTAACCTGGTACCGCAAAGCCAGGTACCTAGTTTGAATTCAATACGACAAACTCTCAAGACAATTCTGGATACATGTTTTAGGTCTAAAAACATTAATCTGTTCCTGACATTACTTACTTTTGCATTCCAACAGTATATTACACAATGAGTCAACAAAAGGAATGGAAACTAAATCTGCCTTTAAAAGTGCCATGAAATATTGAGCGAAAATTGGCTCAGTCAGTTGTGGACAGGTTTAAAAAAGAAGAAAAAAGAAAAAGAAAAAAAAAAAAACAAACAAAACAAAACAAAATATACAACTGTTACATGTACCTCACTCTATCTTTCTCATATGCACAACAAATGATACATTGGAATTCCCAAACCTCCAACACAGGTGTAAACACTGGTATGAAAACCTAAAAAAGACTTTAACAGCTGAATTATGTACACATATTTTCAATGCACCTGAAGTCTGTTAATACCAGGAAACAGGCAAGATAAGGAAAAAAACCTAACAGTTTCAGATCAGCTGATTTCATTGTGTAAGAGGTCAAGCGAATAAAAGGCTGAAATAATTTTGTGTACAAAACAAGAAACCAACTTTCATCACAGTTTAATTGCGGGTTCAGGACCAGGGTTGATTCCAACAGGATGCTTTAAATTAAGTCAAAATTTTAACTTTCGGTACGATGCATTTATCACCCAGGAATTTAGAACTGGGGTACAATACTCAAAACAACACATCTGAACGGTGCAAAATTAAACTCTACTCAATATTGACTGAAATCAAAACTGGCTTGTGGAGTTGGCCTCACACAAATTTCCCAGCTAATTATATACCTGTAACAAACCAAAGGTAACACTGGCCAAGATGTATAATGGCCAAGAAAAAGAATGGCCAAAACGATTAATGGCCAAAATGATTAATGGCCATAAACCAGAATATGCCATAACAAACAGAAACAATTATAAAATCTGAGCTGTCACAGATTGATGATTAAGTCAAGGTTATTCTCCTGACACCTGAATAAGTGTCGCAGATAACTGTCCAGAATATTTGGAACCACACAAATTGTTCAGCATATAACTACAAACACATGTACACGCAACAACCCAACACTTGCCAAAACTGATACTGGCCATGACCTAGCATAGGCCAAATTTAATAACAATCGCTAACAGATCTAAAATGCTGTCAAATGTCACAATCAAGTCCATTTCCCTTAAATGCCAAGGACTGTGGGTTACATAATTATAACCATTGGCCATAACTGACAAAACGGGTTTGGCCACCTGACTATTGCAAGCCACAACGACAACAGGCCAAAACGACCAGACTAACACAGGTGATGAACTATCACAAGGGCCAAAGGTTAGGACAGAACTGAACCAGAGGTGGAGAAACCAATGTGACACACGGCACACAGAACACATGGCTACGTGTTGTTCCATATACATGAGGTACATTATGCAGAATATACAGGACAAAATAACAACAGAAAAAAAAAGGGCGACCCCCCCCAAAACAAAACGAAAAAAAAAACACCATCATGGGAGCATATCCTTCAGAAACTTGGTTAATCATTTTACAGCCTAAGTGGTGCATTGTATAAATGTGTCCATGAGCTTTTTATAGACAAAGTTGACATCACAATTCAGCTAACCTTCCACACACTGGAGGATTTCATCAATTCGGAATATCACAAGTTTTAGCACTTACACACGTCTTAGTTGCTATCTCTCCGTGAATGAAAACTGTTTGCTATAGGACAACTAGTACACACAACCATAATAGTACACACCTGGGCCCTAAAATTTTGAAGAAAATTCCAACTCGAGCCAGAAGCACGGACAAAACTGGACAAGTTCTTGCAGGCAAGAATATCATGTTTTTTGCAATTTCTGTACCACTTACATCTATCATGTACTTTGACCTCTGGCATGACCTTGAATTTCTTTAAAAAATTAGGATCAGGAAGGCTATCTAAATCTAAAATATTTACAATGAACACAACATTTATATACAAATATAATTCTGTCTGTGTATCTGAACATTTTAATATACATGTACACGGCTTTATGAGCTAATATAGCATGTAACCTCAACACGGGTGTCAACCACTGCCATGATGTGAATATAGAGTGCACCGCAAACGAACCAATACACAAATATCTGTTTTGATTGGTTGATCTCACATTATATCACAGATTAATACACCTGGTTAATGAGGTCACTCTGGAACCAAACAAACCACAAGCACACTTATTACCTGGGCAAATCGTCACATCACTCTACTGCTCCCTCCCCCTCCCCCAACCTCAAAACACTCTAAGACAAAAATATAGGACAGACTTCCTGATGTCTACGCCCTATCAAACAACATGTTATGAACTTCCTTCTGCTAAATATTATTTATTTATTTGATTGGTGTTTACGCCGCACTCAAGAATATGTCACTTGCACGACAGCGGCCAGCATTATGGAGGGAGGAAACCGGGTAGAGCCATGGGGAAACCCACGATCATCCGCAGGTTGCTAGCAGACCTTCCCACTCACAGCGACACCACTGGCGAGAGGCACTGGGTCAAAATGGCACACTAACCCCCTCGGACACGGAGGCCAACGTTTGACCAAATAAGCGTAATTCATAGCCATGTAACAGTGAACTGTGGGTAACATGATGCATCAGAATTCCCAACTCTTGATCAAACAGGGCTTTCAAGGACGTAATGACAAGTGTTTTCCAGTATTGTTCTAAATCTCTACACCACGTCAGGTTAACAATTTCATGTGGAAAATACTGGATTTTAGAGCATCACATGTGACTTCCTTGTCACATTGTCATTTTTCAGTTGCTGTTCAAACGTTACAATACACTGCACTGCAGCTTAATACTGGTTGTTAAATCAGTTTATCAACTGAAAATGCTACCCTCTTTTTCAGCACTATAAAAACCCTAGTCAAAACAATTTATATTACGCTTCCAAGAAAAATAGGTGTAAATGTTCCCTTTTTTCTGACTGGTTCCATAACTTTGGCTTATATGCAACGTAAGTCTTGAATTTCAGAACAAACTGACAAAATTAAACCAAAAAAAAAAAAAAAAAAAGTTCACACCTACAAAATCATTGTTTTCACACCTGTATTACCTGTGCAAATTAACACCTGCTGCTTGCTGCGTGAGATTCATTCCGCTTGAATTCAACCCCTTCACCTCACGTGATTTTCCTGAGAGTTTTTTAAATACATTTTGTTTACTGTGATCTGGGCGCTCATTCCCTACCCGCCCACTCCAACCCATTCCTACCAGCCCTCATCCCCCAGAACACAACAGCACCTGAGGTGGAGTACTTCGCTAACACTCGCATGAACAAGCCAGGACCATCCAGCGCCACGTAACATGTACACCTGACTACTTCTTGACCACATTCATAGGTTATACTCCCTAATATGTCTTTGTGCTTGAGTAAGGTATGTATTATTTGCTTGTACGTTAACATAAAGTCTGGCACAGCCTCTGATAAAATATCCAAATATACATGTTCTGGAGCCACCAAGTATATCTCTCAGAAAACAGGCACTGAGCCCTGCCATAACAGAACTCCCCATAGTGAAATTCACAGGACATGGTCTGGGCCCCATTCCAAAGGTTGAGAAATGACTATAACAATCCTTGGCCTGGGGTGCCCTTAGCAGATGACATTTTACACATGGTCCGGGGCCCTGTTAGTAACACACTAAGCCCCGGTCTGAGGTTGGTCAGTAAAACTCAGAGTCAGAGCTCTGATAGGACTGGTCCTTCCCGCTGCCCGTGGACACCTGGTCATCTTTGTCCAGAGTGCGACTGCTACCTGCTCAAAATAAACGCAAACAGGTACAGGTATAGCAACATACTACAGGTAGGGCAGGGGACAGTTGAACTTCACGAACAGGAGGCAGGCGAGCAACTGAACATGTTTGCTTGAAGGTTACGCAAAATCACTTCTGCGGGAGCTGCAGTAGGTCGCCATCTACCGTCGGATTCATTCGACCCAAAAAGTGTTTTCAATAGGCATGTGTTTTCCTTCAAAATTACTCGTGGAATCTGTTATTTATTTACATAGGGAGTACACGTATTTCAAATATATTAGCAAATTACTCTGTGTTTTCACCAAAGCATACTGCCCAAACCGTGTCGGCTGCTCAGTGTCGGCTGCTCAGTGTCGACCTCAGGCGGTTAGAGTCACTGGTGTTGTACTAATCGCCCTGTGTGGTGACTCAGTCAAGCCAGAAACTGGGTCAATCTATTTTTCAGGAAAAGGGCTGGCAAGTGTCGAGGTATGACACTAATTCAGACAAATACATTACGTACTTAACACGTACCTGTGACCAAATGACATTTATTCTGAATATAAATAAAAAGAAAATAAAAAGGCGAGCCTAAAATAAATTCGTTTCATACAACAGCAGTGTGATATCTAATAATCAAACAGTTTCAACCTGTCACACTCGAATTTTTCTTTCTCCCTGTGAAATAGTCATGCGATCATGTAGTGTGGAAAACAATGACGTCGGTCACTGTCAAAAGGCATGGTGAAACTGTACGCGAGGACACTTTCAAAAGCTGGTAGTTCTCAAAAGACTTCACACATTCTGTGAATGATGACGGCAAAGCCCACAATGCATTATGCAGTGAGTACTGGAACCAAGCAAAGACCGAGGCCACACACCGAAAACTATGCGGGGTGTCTCTTCCCAGTTTCAGGCAGTATGTTGATGTAATCCATCTTGATGGACTCTGGCTGTTATTTTGAAATTCTGACAATCATTGCAACCCTGAGTCCATCACATGTACTAAAAAAGATTGCTGCAGATCTCGAAACAAGAGAATGGAACTGCTCTCGATCTGGTCCACACTCGTGTCACGCAACTTTATCTCAATCTGGATTCAAATCAATAAGAACGAAAATTTACATGCCCTTCTTGGTTGTATTCTGAAGACTGAAGTGACATCTACAAGTACAAACAGCGATGAAAACGTCATAGTTTTTTAAGATGTTTTCCATACCAGAACTCCGTTACATTTCAGGACCAAGAGTAGGGTATGAGCTTTTCAAAATGGCTGCCACTGGTGCGCCATCTGGTACGTTTGAAGTTTTCACAGTTAATGCGACCACAAGACTGGCAGTTAATTAGTTTCGTCTGTAAAGATAGCAAATTACAAAATGATACAGAAATGGTAAAAAAAGGTGAGTTGGAGTGCCACTTATGTCCATAGACTTCCAGTTCGGAGATCTGCGGGCGATTTTTTTGAGTACAGGTGATGGATTCAGGTTTGCGATGATTGCCAGAATTTTAAAATAACAAACTGAGTCCATCTAGATGGACGGAGCTAATTACTTCCAACGCTCAAATTCACAGACATGTTTCCAGCCCCTATCACTAACTTGCTGTAAGTTTGCAAAGTGGGATAGACAATCCGTCAAGTTCGTTTGACAATATATCTGCAAGTCAACCATGTGCTGATAATCTATTTGTTAAACTTGATACCAAAAAGATATGAGAAAGTTGTCTCTTTTATTTTTTGTTGCATTATTTTCTGTTGATCGAAACACTGAAAAGAAATCCTGCAGTATTTAGCTTTTAAACTTCGTGTTTTTGATATAGGTTACCACTAGTTGCAAGGCTGACCACTGACGAATGTATGGTAGCCCAACAGGTTACCATAAACTTTCAGTGGTGAGACCTACAATGGGTTACCACAGGTAACTCTGTGAGACCCAACATGGGTTAAAACAGGAAAAATTCACTCACAAATCCTGAGGAGGGTCAATTAACTTAAACCTGTAATTTAATGGAACGCAATACTAAATCTTCAACATGTATGACCACAGATACAGCTCGGGTATTGGCATGTCACAAGCAGGTCAGTGTGAGTCCATACCTGGTTCTGTCTGGAAAATATGTTTTTAACAGTCCTCAATATCTTCAGGAGTATTTTTTCAAACTGAACCTAAAATTCTCTGGCCAATAAGTCTCTGTCATCAATATCTTATAAAATATTTTTCCAAGCTGCACGTGAAGTTATTCTTTGCTGGTTGAATGTTTTCAGGGTTTAAGGTAATCAGCCCTGCTTGTGCCCAGTTGGTGAAAAATCCTGTGAAATAATGTGTGATTTACTCTAAATCACACTGTTAACACTGTTTTTCACCCAATAATGACATTTCTGTACTGCAATTCAGACAATGAGGGCAATTCTTAGCTGATGAAAAAATGCTTGAAATTATAGAGTGACTGTACATTGTTCATAAACTTTCAAACAAAACACAAAATGATACTTTACAAGTTTCTTTGAAAGTACAATGATATTCAACTAGAAAATGTAGCTTTAACAAAAAGTAGTACTGTTTTCCTTCCTTGTAAAAGGGCGCTCTTTTTTCGATGAAACAGTACTTGACGTGCTCCTTTTGCCACATTCTGAAAATTACACTCTTGTTTCAAAGATACTTCATGTTTTTTCTGAAAGCTACGATCACATCCTCTTGGAAGAATTTCAAGGTTTCAGCACAAAGAGCAGTATTTTAATATGATATTTTTCTCCGGCTAAAAAAATGTTTTTTTGTTTTTTTCTTAGGAAAATTTTTCAGACAACCTCAGAACTCACCGAATCCTAGTGTTGTGCTTTCAGAACGGCTTCCTCTCAGGATGGAACTGTTGGGCGTCTGGAAGGGTAGCATCTGTGATAGGATGAGGGCCAGGCAGTCTGCCACGCGGTTGTTAGGGGCACAGGACAAGGCAGGAGTGTGGCCTGAAATGTTACACTCACACTTTACCCGTACTGCTAAGCTTTACAGCTCACACAGAGTAAAATTTTCCTGGTTTGATGCGATAATATTCCCCTGATGATGTTGAATCAGGCAGACGTGGAATCGATTACGGCATTCACGCCGGTATGACGTTGAGTACGTTTGAAACTGCAGCGACATTACTCGATACACGTCAGTTATTTTCTCGTCATTTGTTCGTGTGTGATGTCACACCATGCAAAGTCACACAGACAGCAAAAGTGTTGTTTCCTTATTCTCCTCCAAGACGTACAATGTCAGTTATAATGTACTGTAATTTTCTTACAATTCGGGAACGGAATCCGAATCTTTATCATTCAACCGTGCATTTAAGCCAAAAGCCAAAGAAGTTTCGACATTAAAGTAGCTCTTGAAGGCCTCTGTGTGCTCCCGAAAGTGTATTTTTGCCAACCAAACATCAGGGGACATACATCATACACTGGCCTACTGGTCACAACTCACCATTTTCATCCAGGGCAAAAACACTGGCACCTTTAGAGATGAGGTCCTGTACAATAGGTACCATCCCGTTCTTGGCTGCAATGTGCAGGGGGCTGCAAAGAGGAAAATGGCCGTAAAGTAACAAGGTATTGTCATTCGTAGTTATCGTCAATGAGAGAATTCATTGTCTTTCCCTGAAAACTTTTGTCCATGGTTAAGTTGCTCATTTCTGTTTGATTCTCAGAGTTCTATTCACCATTCAAAGGTGGTTTCATGATCCTAATGGAAACTAGTCAGTTTCAGCAGGAGCTAAAGTTATATTTTATAGCATTTTTTTTTTATCTCACTCACATGGGTCACTTACAGTATAGCTTAATTTTAAGTTGAAGAGTTCCAAATACTGCTGGCACCATTCTCAATGTTGGACAAAATGGTTGTGAGTTTCCTTGGCTTAGTTTCCTCCCACTACAGTGCTTTCCACCATCGCATAAGTGAATCATTCTGGAGTACAGCATTAAACACCAATCAAACAAATAAATAAATAAGTAGATAAAATGTTGAACAAAATTCACCCGATGAAGTTTAATAAAAATTTACATTTTTTTCGGTTGAGAATTCAAACCAATGACTTCCTCACTGGCTTCCACTAAAGTAATGTTCATGTCCTCTAATGTTTGAATGAAACAGCATTTATACATGTACACATGGATGGCAAATTTATGGGCACTAACGTCTTGAGGTCGTTGCTGGCAAGATTCACGATGTTGGCATCCTCTATTCTGTCTAGTAACAACAAAGCCATGTTCTCGTGTTCCTGAAACACAAGTCATTCGCAAAAAGTGCTGGACAAAAACAACAGGCACAAAACTACAAATGACTTTAACAAATTTGACATTTTCTGTCAATTGTCCCCAAATCCTGAGCCTTTGCTTTCTACCAAAAGTGGAAATTTGGACCTGGAAATTACTGTTACAATGAATGAGTTAATATTGTGAGAATTGAAATAAAAGCCTGGTTTCCACATTTGCAAACATGTTACAGATTTCCATCAACCTCCGTTTCAGAAGCAAACTTTACACCAAGTGGCTTACCAGATGCAGAGCAAAGCGTGTTGGTTTCCACTCAGTGCTAGCCTTACCACTGGCGCATCACTAAAATATTCTTCAATAAAGTGTAAATTTAGACCTAAAACCAGTGCAATAAGATCTCATTTGCAATCACACCATTTTTCAGAATCTTTATGACGACTTACACTTAACAAACTCAAGCAATGGTTTTGGGCCATCTTTTCTATGTAGATGTACAGGATGTTTGTCACACGCTTGTCGAAAGTTTCTTTCTAAGGCCCTGCGTGATCCCTGGTTTCAACATGTATCTGTTACATCTGACCACCTGTGTACGAGGTCAATCTTGTGGAGTACAATGTGCAACCCAAATGCAGTAAATATGTAAGAAGAGGACGTCTGGTATAACTCACATGCAAGCAGGCATGGTGTAAGGCGGTGTATTTGTCCTGGTCTATATGGGTGATGTCAGAGCCATGTTCCAACAGCAGCTCTGAAAATGTCAAAATCATTCAAAACGCATACAAGAACACCGTGAAGAAAATCTGGAATGTAGACCAAGCTATGCAAATTTGAAAGTTTCAAATATGAATAAAAATGTTCTATATCTTAAGAAAATAATTTCATTTTATGAAAGAAGATATTAGATCTGTCTGATACGCCTGCCAGTCATGTTTGGCCACAGATTAAAGGAGGGGAGACAACTGTATCCTCCAGCCTGAGCATGGTTACCATGACGAAGGGAAGACAACTCTATCTTACCTCCGGCCAGCACATGACCATGCATGGCTGCCCTGATGAGTGGAGTCTTTCCTGTGTTGTCAGTGGCGTGGACATCGGCACCGTGGGTCAGTAAAATTTGCATAGATTCACAGTGGTCACTATAGGCTGCGGCATGTAACGGCGTCCTGAGGAATTGTCATAAAATACATATAAAGCCTGTTTTATTCATCTTGCCAGACACTTTCTGCTCATTTTCCTGAACGTGCAAATTCGCAAAAATAACTATTATAATAATGTCTTTTTTCTTATTCGTACCAAACATTTGTGGGGAAACAGAAACTATGCAGAGGGCACTGAAACACACTGTACATGTGCTTCTCTATGTACATGTACTTGACATACCTTATGCAGCAAAAGTATCTATATACCTAGTATTATCCCCCAGTAACACCTGTTTGTGACATTGGTCTGTCTTGTTTGTCTCTGACATGAACACATTTCTCTCCAAGGTTATCCACCAGTAACACCTGTCTGTGACATTCACCTGTCTTGTTTGTCTCTGACATGAACACATTTCTCTCCCCAGTATCACCTGTTTGTCACATTCACCTGTCTCGTTTGTCCCTGACATGGACACATTTCTCCCCCAGGTTATCCACCAGTAACACCTGTCTGTGACACTCACCTGTCTCGTTTGTCCCTGACATGAACACATTTCTCTCCAAGGTTATCCACCAGTAACACCCGTCTGTAACACTGACCTGTTTCGTTTGTTTCTGACATGAACACATTTCTCTCTCAGGTTATCCACCAGTAATACCTATCTGTGACACTCACCTGTCTCGTTTGTCCCTGACATGGACACATTTCTCCCTCAGGTTATCAACCAGTAATACCTATCTGTGACACTCACCTGTCTCGTTTGTCCCTGACATGGACACATTTCTCCCCCAGGTTATCCACCAGTAATACCTGTCTGTGACACTCACCTGTCTCGTTTGTCCCTGACATGGACACATTTCTCCCCCAGGTTATCCACCAGTAATACCTGTCTGTGACACTCACCTGTCTCGTTTGTCCCTGACATGGACACATTTCTCCCCCAGGTTATCCACCAGTAACACCTGTCTGTGACACTCACCTGTCTCGTTTGTCCCTGACATGGACACATTTCTCCCTCAGGTTATCCACCAGTAACACCTGTCTGTAACACTCACCTGTCTCGTTTGTCTCTGACATGAACACATTTCTCCCTCAGGTTATCCACCAGTAACACCTGTCTGTGACACTCACCTGTCTCGTTTGTCCCTGACATGGACACATTTCTCCCTCAGGTTATCCACCAGTAACACCTGTCTGTAACACTCACCTGTCTCGTTTGTCTCTGACATGAACACATTTCTCCCTCAGGTTATCCACCAGTAATACCTGTCTGTGACACTCACCTGTCTCGTTTGTCCCTGACATGGACACATTTCTCCCCCAGGTTATCCACCAGTAATACCTGTCTGTGACACTCACCTGTCTCGTTTGTCCCTGACATGGACACATTTCTCCCCCAGGTTATCAACCAGTAACTCCGTACACGTATCATTTCCATTTATCCTGAAAACACAACGATTGTAACTGTACGTTTCATCATCGTGATTCAAATGGACTCAAAATTCTTGTCAGATTTTTTTGTGAACACATTCATCTTGAACCCTTCTAAAAAGCTGAAGTACAATGTAACTCTAACAGGAATACAGTTATATTTTCTCACATAGTTAGTCCAATTAATAAAGAGCATGTGTCTATTTTCTGAAAAAAATTGGGAGAGAAACATAATTTTTGGCTTTCAGAAGTACTAACACCTGTCCCAAAAATTCATGTGCAATGACCTGCTGTTTTTTTCAATTAAGAAATTTCAAGAAAATCTCCCAAAAAACAATTTTAATTGTGTCTAATGGACTTACACAGCACAGTGCAGTGGACTGAAAGGATTCCCAGAGATATGTTTGTGTTCTTCATGTTGTAAGAGAACCTCTATACAACTGTCGTGCCCTGCAGAGACAAAAGCAATTCTTCTGCTTATTTATTTGATTTTTGCTCATTTGACACAATACCCAAAATATCTGCAATATATACCATGGTGGTTGGTTTTATGTGTGGACAAAACCAGAAGCAAACCAACCTTTGGCAAATTACTCATGAACTTTTCCACACTTGACGTACAGATGTGCTCATAATTTTGGTCAATGCTTGTGGTCTTCAATGAAAGATACACTGAGCGAATGGACACGAGCGCTTAATGTTGCCAAGCCTTCAGAACCACTGGGGACGCAGAATCATAGAAAGTAAACACCTAATGTTTTCCTCAACCTATTACCATTTAACATGACTGATAAGCTTCTGTGGCTGATTAATAATAATCAAACGGTTTACTTCTATATGTTGCGTTCTGTGAACTAAGGGAGACAACTCTTTGACTTCTGAATGACTGTGATAACAAAATACTTCCCTTTGCTTACGTTAGGATTATCGACAATCGCCTTTAATAGCATAAACTGATGCTGAGTTTGATGTAAACCATGTGGAACGCAAGTCCAGCACTTTTTCATCTCCAAACCAATTCTCCTAGATGACATTGTTTCTAGACTGTATTCATCAGGAAAAGTGAGTAAAAACCTACTATGGACTCTTAATTACATTTCTAATTAGAAAACAAACACTAGTTTACAGTTAAAGTGATATATTTTCTTTGAAACTTGTTCTGCTGCAATGTTGTTGTTGTAGTGTAATCAGAAGATGTTAAACAAAGGCAAGAGCCATTCTTATATACTTGAGTAACTTTAATATACATGTAAGAGAATAACAGTGTGACTGAATCATCTGGACTTTAAAAAGAGCAGTCAATGGTTCTGGTGCCAGGAACCCACCTTCACCAGGAACATGACAAATTGTTGATTTCTGTAGAATTTTTGAGATTTGCTATGAACGACTTGGCACAATGAGTACAATTTTTTATTTGTGTACACAGAATACTGTCAACAACACTGTAAGCAGGCAATGAGAAAAGTAACAAAGATATTTTGTAAGGATTGTTAACTTTTCAAAAACTAAAACACAAAAACTTTAATCGATAAAAGAATTATATTTTATGATACGCATGCCAGTAGATGTGAGTTTGGTTTTACCGTTGTAAGCTGCCCAGTGGAGAGGAGTGTAACCCTTGCCATCCTCCAGTGTCTCCAGCAGTCCTCCCTGTAAGCACAACATCCACTGCTCACATTAATGTAACCTTACTAACCACGATAATTTATTTATTTATTTATTTGATTGGTGTTTTACGCCGTGCTCAAGAATATTTCACTTATACGACGGCCGCCAGCATTATTGTGGGAGGAAACTGAGCAGAGCCTGGGGAAAACCCCCGACCATCCGCAGGTTGCTGGCAGACCTTCCCATGTACAGCCGGAGAGGAAGCCAGCTTGAGCTGGTCTTGACCTCACAGCGACCGCATTGGTGGGAGGCTTCGGGTCATTGTGCTGCAATAGCGTGCTAACCGACTGAGCCACGGAGGCCCTCTAACCACAATAATTTTTCAGTACTAGTCACAATAATGTGGCAATACTCTAATTTTTGGGGGGTTTTTTGGGGTATTTTTTTTTTACCTTTTGATTTGATTACTTGCTTATCAGAAAAAGTTAAAATGTTGGAATGAAAAGCATTCCTTTCACACCTTTATGTGCTCCCAATAATGAATCCACAATAATGTACCTATAATGGATAACAACACACTGAAAAATTTGCAAGCATATGTCATGCTCTTTATCATGTCGTTAGTTCATAAAACAGCTTGTGGTTGAATACTCACAAATATAAGAAGCGACATGATGCCCACGTGACCTGACATGGCCGCCATGTGTAAGGGTGATCTCCCTTTGTTGTCCCAGACAGAGATGGACGCCCCGTGGTGGAGAAGAGCGTCAGCACACTCCTCGTGACCATTGGCTGCCTGAAAAGTGGATCAAGCTGTTTGAGAAACTTTTGTTATATACACAAATGGCTAAGCAGAAATGATGATTTCTATACAATCATTCTTCTCGACATCCTTTGATGAAACGTTTTGATGAAACGTCAAAAGTTCAGAAAAATGCTTAAACCAGTGGTGGTTTCTCTATGACTACCATGGAGTATGTTCCCCCCAAAAAAGAAAAAAAACGGGATTAAACACAATCTCAGACGTTGCTTAAACAAAACACTCTTTGCTTAAGGATGGTTTAAGAAAAAAACTTGCAAAATCACTTTGAAAGTTTCATGAAATCATGCCCCGTACTTCTTAAACACTCATACATTTTGTGCAGATCTAAAATTCACTGAAATAAAGAAACCCCTCACAACATTTTCATTCCCTAATTCTAGGAGGTTCCATATTCTTGAATTTATTTTTCCTTGCTCCATCTGTTGTGCCTGCACAGATTTTACAACCTTTTCTTCGAAAGTGTTTTATTTCATTGAACTTCAACTACTGCACTTTTCCATGTTTTTCAAAGAAAAGATAGTATATAATTTTGAAGAATGTTGATCATGACAATATACCAACAGATTACCACTACACATAATGTAGCTGGATACATGTGAGGCTCGCATGTCTATGGCTGGTTCTCTATGTGCCCCTCTTACACCTCTTACCCCACGATGTAAGGCTCGTATGTCTATGGCTGGTTCTCCATGTGCCCCTCTTACACCTCTTACCCCACGATGTGAGGCTCGTATGTCTATGGCTGGTTCTCCATGTGCCCCTCTTACACATCTTACCCCACGATGTAAGGCTCGTATGTCTATGGCTGGTTCTCCATGTGCCCCTCTTACACATCTTACCCCACGATGTGAGGCTCGTATGTCTATGGCTGGTTCTCCATGTGCCCCTCTTACACATCTTACCCCACGATGTAAGGCTCGTATGTCTATGGCTGGTTCTCTATGTGCCCCTCTTACACCCCTTACCCCACGATGTAAGGCTCATATGTCTATGGCTGGTTCTCCATGTGCCTTTCTTACACCTCTTAGCCTACGATGTAAGGCTCGTATGTCTATGGCTGGTACTCTATGTGCCCCTCTTACACCTCTTACCCCACGATGTGAGGCTCGTATGTCTATGGCTGGTTCTCCATGTGCCCCTCTTACACATCTTACCCCACGATGTAAGGCTCGTATGTCTATGGCTGGTTCTCCATGTGCCCCTCTTACACATCTTACCCCACGATGTGAGGCTCGTATGTCTATGGTTGGTTCTCCATGTGCCCCTCTTACACATCTTAGCCCACGATGTGAGGCTCGTATGTCTATGGTTGGTTCTCCATGTGCCCCTCTTAGCCCACGATGTGAGGCTCGCATGTCTATGGCTGGTTCTCCATGTGCCCCTCTTACACCTCTTACCCTACATATATCTATGGCTGGTTCTCTATGTGCCCCTCTTACACCTCTTACCAAACGATGTGAGGCTCGTATGTCTATGGCTGGTTCTCCATGTGCCCCTCTTACACCTCTTACCCCACATATGTCTATGGCTGGTTCTCTATGTGCCCCTCTTACACCTCTTACCCCACATATGTCTATGGCTGGTTCTCTATGTACCCCACGATGTGAGGCTCGTATGTCTATGGCTGGCTCTCTATGTGCCCCTCTTACACCTCTTACCCCACATATGTCTATGGCTGGTTCTCCATGTGCCCCTCTTACACCTCTTACCCCACAAGATAAGGCTTGTATGCCTATGGCTGGTTCTCTATGTGCCCCTCTTACACCTCTTACCCCATATATGTCTATGGCTGGTTCTCCATGTGCCCCTCTTACACCTCTTACCCCACGATGTAAGGCAGTCCTGCCCAGGTGATCTGACGCATTCACGTCCGCACCGCTCCGCAACAAGAACATCACGGTTTCCATGTGACCGTTTCCCACAGCCAGCATTAAGGGCGTCCTGAAAACAAAACAGACAGGCAGCTCTTGTTTTTGTCAATGAACTTCAGGTGTCTTTAAAAAAGGTAGCTGAAGAAAATATCTACATGTTCCCCACTGGTTTGAGATGTCTGAACGACACAACAGCAATGGCAACACTTTTGTTGACGATGGAAGAAACGGCCGCCAACTCATCTTCCTCTGTAATTTGTGTTGGTGGAGCCATATTCAAGTTTCAATTCAAAATAACCAATAATTTTGAAAACAAAGGTCTGGAAAACTGAATCCAGATGTACTGACAGACTGACGAACGAGAGACAAACCTGTAGTCCTCTCCAGTACCGGTAGGGGGTGGTGGGATTAATCTGAAAAGCTTAGCAGCCAATACCTTCGTCAAAAACTGAGCCCAATATATCTCTCTCCAGTTTCACATCGAAAGGAAAGAAGTCTTCAGGTGATCTATTCTAACCTATCAAATGTGATAAGGTAGACCACTGACCTGTCAAGTCCATCTCGGCTGTCCAGTATATTGCTCTCGTCTGCTTTGTTGGCTAACAGCTTTAAACAGTCCGTGTGACCATTACTCGCTGCAATGTAGAAAGGTGTTTTTAATTGCACATTTATTCGCTAAAGGTTTAAAAGACAAAGAAAGATTCTGAACAAAAAAATGGAATTTTTAATAATGATTTCTGGGGAACAATTTTTTTTTTGTAAATTATTAACTTTTGTTAATTATTATTATTTTCTTTATGTCTCTAAGAGGTCATTAACACAGCAGAGGCAGAGCTGGATCGGAGCATGTGGCCTGATGCAGGTAGTTCAGGGTCAACCAAGAGTGGTGGAACTGAAACGTTACCGAAATGACAAAATAAACGTATGCAACGACATGGCCTTTTCAATGCCTACAAGATTTCAGAACTACAACACACACTGTTCGACCTGATTCAACAGCCTCCTAGTCCAATAGCAGGCAATTTAACACCTAAACTTAGTAACTCTCAACAGTGGTTGTGCAGATATAGTGTAAATGGCATTTTCGGGAACAAATCTTCCTATCGTGTCATAAGACTTATTTATTTGTTTATTTATTTGATTGGTGTTTTACGCCGTACTCAAGAATATTTCACTTATACGATGGTGGCCAGCATTATGGTGGGAGGAAACCAGGCAGAGCCTGGCGGAAACCCACAACCATCCGCAGTTTGCTGGCGGACCTTCCCACATACGGCTGGAGAGGAAGCCAGCATGGGCTGGACTTGAACTCACAGCGACCACATTGGTGGGGGGGGGGGGGGGGCTTTCTTGGTCATTGCGCAGTGATAGCGCGTTAACCGACTGAGCCACGGAGGCCTCTCTGTGTCAAAAGAGAATCGCCTTGTATGAATATTGATAGCTATAATATGGATAGCATGTCACTGATCTAATACAGACATAGTGTAATGCTAGATGATAAACTGTAAAAAAGATCAGCCATGGTTTTTATTTAATATTGCATTATAACCAAGCTTATGAGTGAAAAGAATCTGATGGACTTGTTCACAAAAAAATTGGAAAAAATGCAGAGGTGTGTGCAGCAACATCTTTGTGAAAAATCTGGGGGACACTGAAGGATTGTTGTAATGAAGCGTGTTATAGCAAGAAGAGGTGTATATCACAACAAGGGGCACAACTCAATGGAGCTTTCGCCATTTGGATAAATTTGCAAATAGGTTTGCATGTATAAGGGCATCTGTATACATGTAAGATTAAGACACTATCAAATATCTCACTGTTAAGCTGTATGTGCAGTGGTTGAACAGAGTAAGTCTTAACACCAAAAAGTTTACGGACGGACGGACAGACCACACGGTACCACGATATGACCTGACACTGAGAAGGGTCATATAAAAATGATGTACACCTCAACACAGCACTACCCTACCTGCCGCGTGCAGAGGTGTTCGTCTGTTGACGGAGTCGTGGACCAGGATGGAGGCTCCCTGATTCACCAGCAACTCCACGCACTCAGTCTGGCCTTTAAAACAGGCCAAGTCCAACATCGTCCTCCCTGCAGCCGAAGATAGCGCGGCACTCAAACAGTTACTTGTTATGAGGTGCTTAATTCAACAATATTTTATTGCCTCTGGGTCAGTCACTTTTTCTAGATGTTTTGCATTTCACTTGAAGTTTTCCTTACTTTCACGTGACACATACTGATTCTGGTTGATTCATCCACTTAATAGCGCACTGCCAAAGGCTTTAAAAGTTCTCATGCCATAATGTAAATTTTTTTATACGAAATTAGTGAAATTTCACTCAAAAAAAAACAACGTATTAATTGGACCTTTAAGGTGGATGTATAAAAAAGAAATACGCCGTATGTGTCCGCTGACAAAAGCTGAACTTAAGGTGAAATATAGTACTCCACACAGTGTAAATTTCCTCTAGTTACATGTACACTGACCATGCATATCCCTTATGTCCAGGTTCATGATGCAGCTGGTGAGAATTTGCAGAGCCTCAGTATTGCCGTTGTATGCCTGCAGTAAAGACGTCAGTTTTCATCATTAGCACAGTGAACAAGACCATGTACGAGAACTATGCAGAAATGATAGACGTAGCGAAATGGTATTTACTTTGATCCAAAATACTTTTACTCTCTTTACGGTGGTTCAAACTGCATCCGCTTTCCTGGAAATACCCAATTTTGGTGAAGCCTAGGCTTTGTGTTAAGAGCAAATGTTATCACCTATTTGTACAAAGGGCATTACTGAAATAGAAAACATTGACTATTGCACTGAATTACACAATCGAGGAGAGATAACTCACGGCGAGATGCAGAGGGGAGTAGGCTGCTCCTACAGGTAACAAGTCTGTGGGGGCCGCATCCATTAACTGAAAGACAACAAGCATATCTCCAGCTGATACAGTCAATATTAGCTAGCAGTAAATATAGTATTAACATCTGGAAAAAGGGAAACACTAAAATGTAGTGTATGTCAGATTCAAGACCATTAGCATTATTTTCTTTTTTTTCACTATTTTTCCAAAAGACTTTAGCTGTTAAAAGCTGGTTTGTTTTGAGTGGTCACAGGACAACTATTTTTACAGCACAGTTTGTAAAGTTATCATGTTGAGCTGGCAGGCTGATTGAGTGAATGCTGTTTTAACTGTGCTGAGCTGATAGAAACCGTAAACAACAGAAAATGCTTCATGCAAATGCAGGTAGCCAAGTCACTCACAGAGGTATTTTTTCACCTTTTCATGCATTATGGAAGGATACTGAGTTTCAATGCAAATATGGACCTTTAAATGTTTTAACATGAAATCTTGCAGACTTAAGATGGCATTTGATTTATTTACTTGATTGGTGTTTTACTCCATACTCAAAAACAATGCATTCATACAATGGCAGCCAGCATTATGGTAGGAGGAAATCTGGGAAACCCGGACCTTCCCACGCAAACAGCCAGAGACGAATAGGGCATTCGAAGCATTTCACGTTACATAAGTATGTCTTTCGAACAACATGGGGATAATGTTGTCTACTTCCACGTAACCATCGTTCATTAAAATTCTACATCATATGTAAGTATGTTCAAGATACTGTGATGCTACTTAGAAATTTTTTCAATGACACTCGTTTTTCGGATTTTGACTTAGGATATCAGCTGATGGTCTGAACTGTGATTTGAATACATCGCTTATCACACACTGATTTTCTGGGAATCTTGTTCTAGAGAAAAACAAAATCTCTTCAAAAAAAGTCTTTGTAATTTTATAGTACTGCAAGCCTGTGTTGGATACACCTGTACATTTGCTCTCACCATCTCTAAGGCAAGTTTACAGGTCTGTCTGTTGAGGGCTGCATAATGGATGGCGTTGTAACCCTCATTGTCACGAACCCCAGGACCAGCATCATGTTTTAAAAACAGTTCGACAACCCTGTCCACAGAAGCGCAATATGTCAACGTTTAGAAGACCATACGAAGAGAGAGGATAAAGGATTATTAAAAAAAGTATATATGCCGGGTACCGCTTGTAAAAGTCAAATTCACATGTAAAAGCTCTTAGAAAATGTGTTAAAATGAACAATAATGTTCCTTCGAAATATCCACATACCCACAAAATATTAATCTTGCATCAGAGTGAGGTTCATAATTACTGGCTAACAAGCATCAAAACCATTGTTTTTCATGTAAAGTTGTTTGAAGTGACACCTTTGCCTTCACTCTGACTGTTCCATCCACATTATACAATCACTGAACGTTTTTTGGTAAACTCTGATGATTTTTTAGCAGAAAAACTTAACGTGTTTGCATCCAAAGCTCAAACTTCTGGCTTTGCCAGACTTATGAAGGTGCAGTCAGAAGTGTATAAAGCCTTGTTCATACAGTGCAATTTGTTTCATAAAAAAAAACAAAAACAAACAACTGCTTTGAGGACTGACTTGGCTTCGCTGTCAGCAGCGGCTGCATAGTGTAGCGGTGTACATCCCCTCGCATCTGTCACGTTCAGGTCACTCCCTGCAACCATGAGGATCTGAGCGCAGTGTTTGTGGCAGTTGGCCGCCGCGTAGTGTAGAGGTATCCTGTAACACGCAGAAGTACAATTAAGTGAGTGCAGTGTTTGTGGCAGTTGGAGGTCGAGTAGTGTACAGGTATCCTGTAACAGGCAGAAGTACAATTAACTGAGTGCAGTGTTTGTGGCAGTTGGCCGCCGTGTAGTGTAGCAGTATCATGTAACAGGCAGAAGTACAATTAACTGAGTGCAGTGTTAGTGACAGCTGGAGGTTGAGTAGTGCGGAGGTATCCTGTAACAGGTAGGGCTACAGACACAATTAACTGAGCACAGTGTTTGTGGCAGTCGGCCGCCACATAGTGCACAGGTATCCTGTAACAGGCAGAAGTACAATTAACTGAGTGCAGTGTTAGTGACAGCTGGAGGTTGAGTAGTGCGGAGGTATCCTGTAACAGGTAGGGCTACAGACACAATTAACTGAGCACAGTGTTTGTGGCAGTCGGCCGCCACATAGTGCACAGGTATCCTGTAACAGGTAGAGATAAACATTATCATAACTGGAAGGTGAATAAAGTTAATCTAATAGATCTACTAAATCCACATCCTATTCAAGTAAGAATGGTTTATTTTTCAAGACCAAGTTTCTCAAGATCTCAGCGGTCAACCTGTTGCTTAATGAGTTAGGTCAATGAGGTAGCTTGGGAACCCTATCAAGTTTTAGGAGGGTAACAGCTAAGAGGGAACTAAACCACTGGTTTTAGAAATTTCAAATTACTGAGACAAAATATGCATTTTATAACCATTATAACCATTTCATAACAATTCCCAGTTTCCAGCGATATCAACAGTTACTGACATTACAAGGTGCAATTCCCCCCCCCCCCTTCACGTCACAGAGCTACTATTGTGTCAAAACCTCTGTGTCTTCAAAGCAAGGTGATAAAGACTAAGATAGTCTGGATGGCTTTTCTAAATTGTAAAAATGTTGCACTGTGTTAAAACTGATGTTGTACGTTTCTTTGGAGAAGATGGACACAAATTTTTTCTGTTCTTCTCACTTTTCCTGGTGACCTCACACAGGAACACAAAGTGTCATTAATCGCTGAGGCGTATCCACAAAAAGACGCTGCCCTTTCAAACGCCACTGACGTCATCCCAGCATAACTGCCTGATTCCACGTCACATTTGCCTGATTTAATGTCATGATTATCAAGGTAATCAATTAAGACGTTGAACTGAATTTCAGGTACAGTGGAAGTGTGACCAAGGTGGAAGTGTGACCAAGGTGGAAGTATGACCAAGGTGGAAGTGTGACCAAGGTGGAAGTAGGACCAAGGTGGAAGTGTGGCCAAGGTGGAAGTAGGACCAAGGCTGCAGACCTCACACTAGGAAATCCTACCTGCATATCCAGTCAATCAGCAGTGACTCTGTGTGCCTTTTATCCATCTGTGAGACAAGGTCACGAGTTTGCATATAATTAATTCATAAACTGTGACATGGCCTAGCAGACTGTTGTCAGTCTAGAAAGGCAGAAAAATTCTGCAGTGTATTACCTGCCCTCCTTGTCCTGTAGCCCAAAGTCCGCTCCTATTGCCAACAACAACTCCACACATTCTACATTTCTGAAACCAAACCAGAAAACATGAAAAGCAACTGATGGCGTCATACATGTATGTGTAAAAGATTTAACGCCACCATCAATAAATTTTCATTAATATGATGGTCAGTCAACTTGTGACATTCAGAACTAGTAGCTTTTTCAAGGCAATGATTTTCATAAACTGGATAAAAAAACTTGCTCATATCCACAAATGGTTTCCCACTGTATCCAGCATGCATGAATACCCGAAGATTATTATCTCCCCTTTTAACTACAACTTACCCTCCACAGGCAGCTGCATGCAAACAGCTACGGCCACTGTCATCCGTTGTGTCTACGCTGAAGTGAGTCATTGCCACCAGGAGGCGCTTCACGCAGTCCGCGTAGCCATTCAGAGCGGCCATGTGCACCGGCATCATTCCACTACAGCCGCGTCTGACAACACAAACAGAGGACACTGTGACACTTTCCATAGATGTACTTTGCTGAGATACAATTTTAGTTTCAACATAACACAGTTACGATTTCCACTACTTGTGAGAAAAAGCAAAGTTGCAGCACACAAAGCTTTCGGATGATGACTCTCTGCTAAGCATTACAGGTTGGTGTTTTCATGTACAAGCCACACATTACACGAATACAGCTTACATGCATTTTTATTCACAACTGAACATAAAGATTCAGGTAAACTGGCATCACCAACGGCATACACATTGCCCTACACTATCAATAACATCCGCGGAGCTCAATTAAGATACAATGAAAACAGAGGAGTCCGTTTAACTCCGAAGAAATAAATATTTAAATATGGCATTAATTAAGGCACTTTCAAAAATAGTTCACAACAGTTTTTCTACTGATGCTTTAACACATGTGCTTCATCCCTCCAGTTTCTTTCCCCCTCTACTCTTCAATGATGCTACCTGTTGGGATTGGCTCCGTTCTCCAGCAGGGTGGTGATGAGCAGCTCGTGACCATATCTGGCTGCCACGTGCAGCGGCGTGTTCCCCATCTTGTCACACGCTTCCACTTCAGCATCTGACAAAGGCAAAAAACATCAGTCGCTTAGCAACAGGTAAATATTACAGTCCAGATCAAGTTGGCTTCCAAAAGTTGCACAAAGGTAGCTGTTCTTATTTACTATCTACGCCTGTCTGATTCCACAGAAAGAATAAAGTTCCTTTTTTCTCCCCTCCTTCAACTGACTGTTACATTCTGATTAAAGTATTTTGACTACTAGACCCTATTATAAGTACTCAACGTGTTCAAGGTTACGATCACAAGTCTGTACAAAATAACCATCAGTTTTACAGTGGGACGTTCACCATTAAACGCCAGAAAATCAGAATAAGCTAACCTATGCTAGGTCAGCTGAGTAAATATTTTCCCAAAGCATAGCAACATGCCTTGTTTTGTGTTTGCCTGTTTTTTCTTTTACCATATTTACTCCCAAATTCAATTCTGACCACAGTTCTTGCATAATTGATCTAATGTTTATACCTGAAATAATTTCGTACAGGAACAATCGCTAAACTATAAATTACAGCCTGCTAGACATATCCATGTGCCTTTCATTGAAACTATTTCAAAGTCTAAAGTTTGTATAAATCCATCTCTTCCATGGTCACGCTCCAGTTTTAAGCATGCGGTTAGATATAAATGACCCTCAATGGAACCCTTCCCCATGCAAACACACTACTGCGTAAATACCGTACTGAACACAGGTAGCCAAACCCACACAGCACACTATCTGAGGGCGGGCATGAGTTTGTGGGCAAATAGGGCACACACATACACATGCATGCATCTGGCACACTGTGGCATGTACACTTGTGGGTTACATGTCTGTCACATTCTGTCACAAGATGCTTTACACTTTGGCATGTGCTCATCAGGTTAATCTTTGTCACATGACATTTCGCACTTCGGCATGTACACCTACAACCTGCATATCTGTCAGATTTTATCGCGTGATATTTTACACGCAAACATATGAGTTGCATATCTGTCAGATTTTATCACGTGATATTGTAAACTTTGGCATGTAAGGATATGAGTTGCATGTTTGTAGCATTTTGACACCATATTTTACACCTTAAATATCACCTTGAATCAAATGTTTGTCACGACACTTTACACTTTGGCATCTTCTTTTTCTTTCACATTAGGCCTCCCACAGTTTGTACCATTTGTCCCATTTTGTCACATGTACATGCATAAGGCCAAATCCAGCAGAACTGAAACATCTTTAACAAGCTGCCTAATGGGTGTTATCTTATCTATCATCTAAACACCAAATGACATACAGATCAGTTGTAATTTAATGCAACAATTTAACATGTAAAACATACGCAAAAAGCTCATAGGTGAGTGAAATGAGAGGCATTAGAATCTCCTACTCCTTCGAAGACAAATCTTCAACTTTAAGAAAATCTTGAAATTCTGTTCACTGCATGCATTCCATGCTCTCACAAATTTGGACTTTCATTACAGCTAAATTAAATCACCTTACTTTTATTATGAGGTAAAATCCTGCAAATATACAGAAACTAATGAAAATATTGTTTTGGAAAAACCCATCCAAGAGTTGAGTCCAATTCTCTGCAGTGTTCTGAGACCTACAAGTACGTACTGTTTTAAATTGAAGTACAGCTTTTAAGCTCACCTACACAAAAACTTGTACACATTTACTCCACGTTTCAAAGAAAATACGAGATAATATTATCACCCTTAATTATTTCAATATGTAAGACCGCAGTAAAAGACAAATTAACACCATTACATCATGTCACGTACACTTTTCACAAAAACTGACATGACTATGTCAGGAATTTTTTTTTTTTTGGTATTTTGACACTCATTTAAAGGTTAAGATTTGATCATCTTAGACACCTGATGTGATGCAAGAAGGTTTTTGAAAGTGTTTTTTTTTCTTCTATATTTCAATGCATTAACAAATAAATTTGTGTATGTTGAAGAAATCAAAGTCACATTATCAGTAATGCTGTAAGTACATACTACGTTTAAAATGTGTTCAACTTGTGTTGGTAGGACAAACAGATTTATTTCAATTTAGTAGAAAGTAAGTACAGCTGTAGACGTCAAAATCCAACGAATCGGGAGGTCTCCCGGAACGATGACACTAGCCATCTTATTTTTGTGAACCTCGAAACTGTGAAAACATCTTGGAATGCATCTGAATCTCGAAAGAATGTGTCAGAAGTTTTGTGAGTAGGTTGATGCACGATGAGTAACTGCCAGTTCACTGTGTACAGAGTAAATGCCTAGCATCCGTTAACACGAGTAACTAATTGAGGCAGAGTTGTCCCCCTTGTTCGGTATGAGTTACATGATAAAACTGAACAGCTCACCATGCTCTATTAAAGTCTGTGCTCTGGTAAATCTACCATGCAAAGCGGTCATGTGTAGAGGGGTGCGCCCATCCTCACACTGAAAAACAAAACCAAGAAAGTAGGACCAAACAGAAATCACCAAACCTTCCCTGCTGATATTCGGAGATTGCCCCTCACTCTCTCCACATGCAATGCCCTGTAGACGGGGTAAAGGTAATGATTAGAGAAAAAAAAAACAAAAAAAAATGAATGCTCACTGCTTCTTCTACCGGATAATACATACATATATATATGAGTAATGGTGAGAATGAACACAAAGGCTTGAGACTTCTTCGTGATATCAGAGCTGATGGTAAACAATGTCTTTTGACGATGTTAGATAAAACAACATAAAATTACAGAAGGATGATTTTTAATCAAACTACACTGAGAAGGTTCTAATAAAGTTGAACTGCCTGTACAGGTTTTTGATTTGGAGTTATCCGAGCAAATTCTTCAAACTTCTCGATGACTGTCATACACATTTCTCCCTCTCTTGTTTCCCTGCCTGGAATCTGAAGCTTACATTTGACCAGGACTAAGCTGCACAAATCTTGACGCACTATAATTTGCATAAAATTCCATGCTTGTTGTCTTTGGATTTTGGAATGTCACGACATTAAAGAACATTGCTTTTTTTGTTTGTTTTTGCATAAGTCAACACAAACCAAACAAACAACTGAAAAGATGGTTTTGGACATTTGAAAATGACTCCTCTGGAGTTACAAAGAAGTCTCTTGGCCGCCTGACAATAAACTACACCCCTTGAAAACATCAAAATCAGTTCTGGTGAAATATCATGTCAAAACACTTTCTGAAAAAATGCGACACACGATTTAGTCGAGGGTAGGGATGTCGGGGGGGGGGGGGGGGAAATGGGACAGAAAAAATGAAAAGCCTTCATTTTTTCTTTATTTTTTTCATTACATTTGCCTTAGGTGATATTTGTTACAGATCAAACAACGCAGCTATGGGTATGTTCAAAGAAAGAAATGCATCCATGAAAGACAGACTGCATTCATGTGACCATCTGCATAGAGGAGCATTCCAGAGTCAAACAATACAACTGGTATCCAAATACATGTTATCAATACATCACAAAAATTTACCACTCAGAAAGACGGGAAGAATGCCGTACTGTAGTTTGCTTATACATCAACGATAATCAGGTCAAGATGAAGGAATAATATATATGAAAACAAGGTACCTTTCAAAAGAGAGACTCTGATATTATCTGATGTGCACGTACATATTTGAAGAAAATGAAAAAAAAGGGCAACACACATATGCACAGAGTACATTATGCACTGGGGAAACTCATAGGCTATAAGACTTCTCTCTTTTCTTTGGCTTGAAAAGGGCCAGATGATCAGCCCTTAACTGCCTTTCTTCGTGGTTCTTGATCAAAATGTTGCTCACAGATGCCTCTTCAAAATGTGGGCATTACTGTTCACATATGGGAAATTTTGAGAGGTAAAAACCGTCACTCATGTTTTTAGATAAATTTTATTACCGTTTTGTTCCTTCTTTCTATTCATATTCGTGATGCAGCTTTCCATAATGTTTTGCTCTGTGTAGTGCCGGTGCTAAGGCTTTTCTTGCAAAAAGTCATAACACAGATAAAACTTATCTCCATCCTTGACACCACATCATGTTGTTATTTGATACATATATCAACAGTCAAGTGTTAAATGACACGATACATATGTATGGCTGACATCCGCACCACCACCCTACAACTGCAAACCATGCCCAATGCTCTCTTCTCACGACACGCCCAGTAATATGCATACAGACTCCGCGGTCGATATACTAACTTGTGTACGACACAGTCACAACTTCTGGGTCGCTTTTTTCTTCACCCAAATGAAGCATAATATTCACCTACAGGGTTCACAAAATAACAAACATGGGGCATTATATACAGATATTGATCTCTATGGTCACTCTATTAAGATGGGTATTTCAACTCTTTCAAGCTACTTTCATTTGGCTTTATTGGCACACTTTTTTTCTCTACCATTTTCTCTGATGTTAAGTACATGCACCGAGTGAGGCCATCCATTAAAAAATTCCTTCTTGGATGGAACCAGACTTCATTAAAAAAATGGCATTTTTTGATAATTCTGGGCAATGAAAAAGACAGGAATTTCTGAGAGAAAAATATAAGCAAAAAAACATCAGCAAAATAACTTTCAGCAAAATCTCATTAAAATCTATGGTAAGGTTGGGTCTTTCTTTGAAGGCTTGATCAAGTTCCACCCAGCAAACATTTTTTTAATGATGGACTTTCAAATATGTACAGTTTAATTATCATCTAACATACCGTCTCCAAAAATACCTCATCTAATTAGTTAAACACACGCAGGTTGACAGAAAAAAAAGTAGCATTTCTCTTGAGTGGAGAAACAATTGAGTACAAATTTGCGCCGTGCAATGTCCTAGAAGCCTCCCACCAATGGGGTTTCTGTGAGTTCAAGTCCAGCTCATGCTGGCTTCCTCTCACGCCATACTGGTCTCCCAGCAACCTGCGGATGGTCATGTACTTCTGTCGGGCTCTGCCCGGTTTCCTCCCCCCATAATACTGGCCGCCGTCATATAAGTGAAATATTCTTGAGTACGGCGTAAAATGCCAATCAAATAAATAAACAAATAAAACAAATATAAACATCTATGATTTGAAGAGCAAAAAGGATCATTTCTCCACAACGAACAGCTAACGAGGTAGGCCTACTTTCATCACAACATAAGCCCTCGGCCTACCTTACAAAGCTAATGACAAGGTATAAAACTTCACGGTGCAGTCAACCAGCTGTCTCACTCCCTATCTACCTGTACAGGGAATCCGTTACCTGGACTTTGGTTTTGGCTCCTTCTGACACCAACATCTCCAGACAGATCCCGCCATGTGTGGAGGCCGCAGCATAGTGTAGTGGCGTCTGAAAATACACCGCCAGTCAAATATCACATCCCTGTAACCAACCATCTGTCAGATGGCCTTAAAATTTACAATTTTATAATTTATGCATATGTTTCATTTGTGTCTTAACACAGAGCTCAGGACCTTTCAACTAAACAGTGGCAGTGATGTTTATGGGCTTAGAAAACCAGAGTGCCAGGAGAAAACTAGTGCCAAGTGGAAATTAGAATGCCAGGAGAAAACTAGAGTGCCAGGAGGAAACCAGAGTGCCATGAGGAAACCAGAGTGCCGAGAGAAAACTAGAGTGCCAAGAGGAAACTAGAGTGCGAGGAGGAAACCTCACAACTACTGAAGGCTATTGGAAAGCCTTCTGACTTGAAGCTTCCACCAAAACACCCAGAGAGAACCTTTATAAGAATGGGTTTTAAGAACAGAAAAGATCTAGAAACAGACTTTTAGCTTTCACATGCCAGGACTAAGCCCAGTGAATGAGATTATAAGATATGTGCTTTGTCAACATCTAGTGAAGCATCTGTTTTTGGTTTTCACTGAACCAGATATCCACATAGGGGACAAACTAAAATTAACTGCATATCACACTTAAAAACACCCCTATGGTGGAAGTGGTGTGACCGAAGTGAACTTTGTCCAGTTCTGTATAACAGAGAAAACATGGTCATACCACTTTGTCCAAAGGGGTGTTTTCAAAGCTGTCAGGCAGGTATTTGCAGGATTGGTTACCAGGCCTTTGTTGTTGATGGCGTTGATAGACGCCCCGAACATGAGCAGTTCCGTGACGACTGTGTCCTGACTGTTGAGGCAGGCCACGTGAAGCGCCGTGTTCCCGTAACAGTTGACCGCGTCCACCTCCACACCGAGTTCCAACAGCAGCTTCACCACGGACACTTGACCACTGGTCACACTGGCGTGTAGCGGCGTGTACATCTGACAAGAGAAAACAGAGGATATGTACTGTAAATGACGTAAACTTTCGTCCAAACAAGGGCATTTTTAGATGCAAATAAATGTCATGAAATATTATTCCCGGTGGTGAATTTTAGATTTTTCTAGCAGGTTATCATCATATCTTCTAAGCAAACCTCAAAACAACTTTCTTAAATCAACAGAATTCTCAGAATCAAGAAACATAAGCAACTTTGTGACAGAAAAAATTTTAGGTCATTTAGGGTATGTGGGGATACGGGAAGGTGGACAGGCGATTAATGAACTCTTGCCTACCTGTCCCTCTTTACTAATGCATTAAATTATTTATCCATGTTCTCCCAAGGTATCCTAATATGGCATCCCATTTAGAAGGCATCCCACTGAGAAAGACAGCAGGCTATCAAACATCTGTTTGCCTGTTTGTTGTAAGGAATGCATTTATACTTTAAAGGGAAAGAAAACGGCATCTGAAAATACAATAATTTACTTTTTTTTCAGAGCTAAATGCAGTCAAACATTGTACGGTGGGTAGTATTGACCATACTTATCAAGCAGGTTCTCCGTTTCCCCAAAAACAATTTGATGGCAGATTCACTTTTGGGGGGGCACGGCCAAAAACATAGCATATCTAGAGGACTTTCACAAAGCCTGATCAGCGAACCACACCTGTTTGTCGCGACAGTTGAGTTCAGCTCCGTGCTCAACCAGTGTCCGCACCACGTCCTGATGACCCATGAAGGCTGCCCAGTGTATCGCACGCCGATCTTTCTTGTCAAACGCGTTGATGCTAGCGCCTTTTTCCAACAGCAACTCCACCATCTGAAACAAAATGTCACACTTATTTTCCAGCTGAACACAACAGCATTTTTTTTTGTCAAAACATAAACTGATGAAGTGATACTTCACAATGTAAGCATCATTACAACACTAAAAATATTGAGAGATTATTTAAGAGGCAACGGATCAAACACTACAAATAACTGACAACACTGCACAACCTTACTTTCTAGACCCAATAGCAAACTCGGCCATTTTCCACGCACTCACACTGCTCTGAAACACAAAGCCTCATATCCCTCCAGCTTTCAGCTACATCTGAACGTTTCACTCGATTGGTCAGCTTCATGTACAGTACTTGGCTACTGTTTTCTTCACAGTTATCTCCCCTGCATATATTTGTTCATGTGCATATACCTCTCTGTGACCGTTGAAAGCAGCATGGTGAAGGCTTGTCCTTCCCGCCCTATCAGATACATTAACGTTCGTCAACAGCGGGATGATAAATTCTGCACATTTCACGGAGTTGTTGGCCGCGGCAACGTGCAGCGGCGTCTGCCAGTTCTTGTCACGAGCGTTTACGTCTGCCTGATGCTGTAAAAGTGTCTCCACGGTTTCCTAATTGAACGCAATCATAAGAGCAGAATGTCAGACTTCAGAGAGCCATTGACATGAAACAGGCTGAAATAGGATACGTCTCCGTCCATAAATATTACTTCTTTTATGTTTTCAATCTGTCCATTTGACCGGTGACACCGTTGGAGTATAGACCAACTTGTTTGCTCAAACAATACATTTCATGACTGAAGGAATATATGTATATATGTATTTATATGCAGTTTGGATTTTGATCAAGTAATAATGGTAACAATAATGAAGGTGTTGGAAACATTGTGACTGAGGGGCCTTTAACCTCTCAACTGATCAGCGTCGCAGAAACTGAATAGCTCAATGATATTTTTCTTTTGGCGTCACATTTATCTCTGATAGATCTTACAACTATCATTTAATTATTTTGAGAAAATTGATTAAACAACAATCTGAATATGGAGGAATCTAAAGTCAGACAACTCCCATGGATTCCCGTCAGACAAAGTTAAAGGAATTCCTTCGGATTTTTTTCGAAATTTTACGACAAAAGAGCCCAGGATGGCGTAGGTCACCTGACTCCTGGAACAGCAGGCGCGATGTAGAGGCGTCACCCATTTGCTGTCCTTGGTGTTCACTCGCGCCCCACTCATGATCAATAGGTCTGCAATCTCTGCTTCACCACAGTAGGCTGCGGCATGCAAGGGGCTGCGCTTCTCCGTGTCCTGTTTAAACAAATGAATATTTTTTTTTTTTTACACAAACATAAGCACTGACATCTATTACACGTGTTTCACACGTTTGACAGCGCTTTTTCTCTGATACTGTATCATGCATGAAAACAGGTATGTAATAGTGCATGTGTTTCTTTCGAAACTTGGAACGATGTACCCTAAAATATAGTACCTTACCAAGTCGATCAGCCTTTATCTTGATGCTACGTCATGTTACCTGCATACAGAAACACACAGTGTACATGTACCAGTGCATGTGTTTCTTGTGAAACTTAATACACAATATGAAACCTGATGAACCACTCTTGTGAATACTCCTGATCACTTGTACACAGGATTTCATTCACACAGCAGTTTTTTTTTTCCCCCTTACGTTAATCAGACTTCACCCATACCAAAAAAATCTTAAGTGGCTATATGATCAGAATCAAGCAAAACATGTCACTTGAAAACAGCTAAACACTGATGAGTAAACAGTGCACTGTCTCGGAGTATGTGGAATTTGGTTTGCGAGGTATGGTTTAAATATTTGTTTTGTAGTGGCATGTTGGGTATAACATACATGCATAGGGGTTTTTCTAGCCACTCTGTCTTAGTGGTAAACGCAACAAGAAATATTGAAAAATGGAGTTTTAGACAAATTTTGTATTGAGTTTTGAAAAACTAAATGAGTTTTAGATACATTTATCACACATTGGTGAGGAAAAATAGAGAGTTTTCTGACTTGTTCAAGTTTCTATGATGAAACTGACTAGAAAAAACCCTGAAGTACATGCAGATTTCTCAACAGCTAAGTTTGTGCAGCGCTAGTAATGTCCTACGAGTGGGTCAAGAGAAACATGCAGATAGATTGGTTCCTTGCTGTGTTGTACAATTTTAAGTATGAGCTACATCAATGTATGGAGACACAAATACATGGACTCTTTTCTTGCTATGCAGAGTGCTCACGATGACCTTTTCCTCTTAACCACCAGTAATGACGTGACGGGCATTTTAGTCACCTTAATGTGGAAACTATTGTCACGATCACTATGAAAAAACAGGGCACATGAACATTTTTGTAAAAACTTTTCCAAGGCAATTCACAAAGGAAATAAAATAAAGAAGACCTTCTGAAAGGCTTAATACAAACACTGGAGTAAGGTCTTTCTTGGGTGGGTAAGTAGGGATATGAATTACAGCATTTGATGTATTTTACACTGCACTCAAGAATATTTTACTTCCACAAGCTGGCCAGCATTTATGACTATGATGGGAGGAAACCAGGCAGAGCCCAGGGGAAAGCCAAAAGCATCCTCAGATTGCTGGCTGGACAGGAAGCCAGCATGATGGAAGAGTATCTGTACCTGTATTAAATGTATGTGCTGACACATCTATATTTATTTATTTACTTGATTGGTGTTTTACGCCGTACTCAAGAATATTTCACTTATAGGACGGTGGCCAGCATTATGGTGGGAGGAAACCGGGTACAGCCCGACAGAAGCACACAACCATCTGTAGGTTGCTGGCAGACCTTCCCATGAGAGGAAGCCAGCATAAGCTGGACTTGAACTCGCAGCGACTGCATTGGTGGGAGGCTTCGAGTTATTGCGCTGCGCTAGCACGCTAATCGACTGAGCCACGGAGGCCCCGACACATCTATACATATATGTACAAGTATTTAGAGACATATAACATAAATATATACCTGGTAATTGACATCTTCCTTCTTGTACAGTAATGCCCTTACTTCATTAGAGTCGCCATGGAAACACGCTTGGACAAGCGGGGGCTACAGCAAAAAAAAAAAAGCAAGCAGAGACAATGATACAAAACATGCGTTAATTGTCTAAATATATGGCATATATTATGCGGTTTTAATTGCCTACGACACATATCGCAAGCTTGCACTTAACACTATAAAAATGTTTGTGAGTCACAGCTGCTGGGTGTTGCAGTTGACAGCATTTGTTAATCAAAGGACACACACATTTTTTTCATGTTTTGATACATCCACTGAGGTACAGTGTAAGTCTGTACCCGTGTAAGGACAAAAACAACAACAACACAATCCAGAGTCATGTCTACATGTGCTGGACGATATTTGCACTAAAACCTCACTCAAAATAGAGCATCGTTACAGGTATATTGGCCATAAATTATTACTTCTGTTGCTGAAACATTTTCCTAGAACAATATCATCCTGCCTTCCAAATAAACCTCAAAATACCTTTCTAAGAACTCTCAGTCAGCCAAAATGAGTAATATACTTGTAGTCACGGATGAACTTTTAGGAGAAGTAGATGTACAGCACACACCTAATGCTTTTCTTTCTTTTGTTTCCGTTCAAGGAAACATAATCCTGCATTTGTAAATATTTACAACTATACATGTACTGCATGTGATTATCATGACACTGGCTGTGACAACTGGAAAGAAATACAAGTATTCCGTATTCTTCATAATTTGAAAACAAAAATAGAGATGAGAATATCCCGTAGCAGTCGTGCTTTCATATTCGTTTGCCTGCTCTTCTACATTTTACATTCAGCTGCCATCAGTTTTGTGCCAGTCTTCGGCAAACACTGACAGACTGCCCACAAGATGCACAAAGGCACACCTGTCTTACTGCCATCACTACAGATAAATCCTACCCCCATCGTACGTTGCACATGATAGCCATGTACATGTATTTTGTAACGTCCAAATACATGTACAAATGAAATCCTTGAGAACGACACAAGAGCCTACATGTACATGTATTTTGTAACGTCCAAATACATGTACGAATGAAATCTTAGAGAATGACACAAGAGCCTACATGTACATGTATTTTGTAACGTCCAAATACATGTACGAATGAAATCTTTAAGAATGACACAAGAGCCTACATGTACATGTATTTTGTAACGTCCAAATACATATACAAATGAAATCCTAGAGAATGACACAAGAGCCTACATGTACATGTATTTTGTAACGTCCAAATACATGTACGAATGAAATCTTAGAGAATGACACAAGAGCCTACATGTACATGTATTTTGTAACGTCCCAATACATGTACGAATGAAATCCTAGAGAATTACACAAGAACCTACAGGTACATGTAAAAAGTCAGCCGAAGAATCATCTGACTAACTAAGAGTGTTCCATGGAGGAAAGGTTGACCTGCAAATGTACATAATGCAAACAACCCAAAATTTCACAAAAAAAAGTGCAATTTTAACAGCAAGTGCAAAATGTTACTTTTTCTGTTGAAACTTGCTCATTTTTGCTATAGGGTATAATTATACCTCTAAAATGAACCTTAAAAGTCTTTTTAAGACCAATATAAACTTCAACTCTCAGAGTGCACACAGAATTTTAGCTTGTTTAGGGTAATGTGTCACAGGGGTACTTGAACAGTCTAAAGTGACTGAGTGAAAGGCTAGAATTTACACTGTATAACTGATAACCACACTGGCATGGAAAACGCTACAAGCACAGGCCCTAACCTAGGTGCCTGTAAATACACAGGCTATCAGCAAAAGGCATTTTACTGGCTAAATTTAATTCCAAAAGACACTTAGTTGCCTGAAGTTATCCATGTAGATGTACATACAAGTACATGTCCAGTATATCTGCAAATTCTCTGACAAAATTAAACTTGAATTTATCAGACAAACCAGGCCTGCAAATAACTTTTTTTAGGCATGGCTGACAAATTTCAAGACGTGTTCAATACAAGTAGCATTTCACAGATTCCCCATGTTATCAGAAAAAACTAATGCCCTATTCTAAGAAGTATTCTATCTTTGGACTTTGATATAAGTTAGTTTTTCTCTTAAAGTTTACAGTTCCTTCAAAACCCAGATCTTTTCCCTAATAACCTCTATTAATTTTTCTGACTAGGTCAGGTTATGCCAAAAAAAAAGGATATTTTAAAAGAATGACCTGAAAGGTGGAACGTTTTTTTGTTTAGTCTGTCAGGAATTGAACTCGACAATATCAGTTTGCCAAACCGTATACTGTAAATCTTCAACCTTTTCAGTCATTTAAGCAGTTTTTAAAAGGTACTATATGCACACAGTCACTGTAAAAATGAATCAAAAAAATGATTTGTTTGTGTCCACACAGGTATAAACTTAATAAAACTTTGAGAATTACTTCTCTAGAAAGTACAATTCTCCACGTAAATGCTGAAATACTGCTTTCAGTGGCTGTCAGAAAGGTTAAAGAATTAGGGTAGTTCCATTTGAGGCCATGCATACCCAGGCAATTTCTCACCTGCAGCACTGGTTAGCAGAAAACAAGGTGTAACATAACATGCATGAAGAAAGTTATTAGAAACTGAACAACAGTTGACAATGTTCTGAGAATATGCCAAATAATAACCTGAAAATGTGTATGTCAGGCAACAAAATATTCTGCCTAGAATTCAGTAACATGTACAAGTAGGTGTGTTACTAGTGATCTGTCAGCATTTACAAAGTGTTCTTTAGACATGATGCATTAAATTTTGTATTAACTTCTACGTTATTTGAACAGTATTTTTATCTCTGTCACTCTGTAAAGCTGAATGTGTGATATTTTGAATATCACCTTGTATAATAAAATATCACCTTCCATCAAGGAGTACCCTTGTGCACCCATAAAAGTGTGCCTCCCAACATTCATGCACCCAGCAAGAAGAACCCTTGTGTATCCATAACACTGTGCCTCCCAAAATTCATGCACCCATCAAGAAGTACCCTTGTGTATCCATCACAGTCTACCTCCCAAAATTCTCAGAGAACAAGAATACTGAAGGAGAAGCTAATGACAGATGCAGTTTCTAAGTGTATGAAGGTGAGGACAACAGTGACATTGTGATACACTTGTACACGTATAGTGAGTAGACTTGGATTTGTTAGACGCTGGAGAATAATAAAGTTAAACACAGTTTTTTATGTAGGTATACACACATACATATATCAGTATTAGAGAGGAATGTTTTCGTAGCTCTCTAATCTACATGCGTGCATGACATGCATGTGTGCTTCTGTGAATTCTCCTCTTGCTACAATCTTCATGAGTAAGTTATTACAAGTTTGCACCTGTCTCAAGGGCAACAAATTCTTAAAGAAATTAGATTAGTACACGTACATATATACATGTATGTACAATGACAACTCTTCTGTAATGGACATGCATGTACGTAGATTCGACTGACACATGTATGAATTTCCTTAATTTGTCACCCCTGAGTGGCTGAATTAATTAGACTGTAATTAATTATAATATAAAACTCACATGTGTATAAATGTAGTTATAGGCTTATGGACTTAAGAGTCTGAGGTCACGACACTGCTGATCTGTGTCGAGACCATGTTCGACAATGGGTACATCTATGTATAGCATACATATACATGCTCCATCTACTATAACATTTGACTTGAAGGAGCTAACTGTGGTTTCACAGTTCAACACCTGTTTGTCCTTTCACTCAATGGGACACATTGTTGGTGAAAATATGCAGATGACCATACCGATACCCTTAAAGCTGACCACCACTGGGTGAAAAATTAATTTACACGAACCTCCCACAAATAGTGAACAATCTGATTTATCATTTTAAACTCAAATTACTTGAATCAATTTTAAGAATTACAAGTATTTTCCTTGAAAATCACTGAATGCTATTACACAAATACCTTGATACTTCATGTTCTCAAAAATAGAACACTAAATACTGTGACTAACTGACGAAAGTTACATTCAGTAAAACATCATGGGGCGTTCTATTAAACCATCTTATAGCAGAGATCAGACCTGTTGCTCTGCTTTAGACCCTAGTGTCCTGCCAGAGGGCACTGCAAATTTTCAGACATAAACCATGTTTATCATTCAAGCATCATTCAACTGGAGGAAAATGCCATTTTTAACCAGCCATCGAGCAGATGAAGGTCACATGTTTAATAGCAACTTTACGTTTTACTTCGCTGAATGATTTGAGAGATCAAATTTTTCGCGGGTTGAAAAATGTGGCAGCGCCTAACACAATTATGGGATGAAGTCTATTTTAACAGTTAGGTGGAGAAATCATCTGGTGCTATGCTGAAAACGCATGATAATAATCAATTAGACGTAATTTTTGTTGGCCAAACAACCATGTTTTAGTCAACTCTTCAAAAAATTCTGGTCTGCAGACTTACCTACCCAAAAAAAAAAAAAAAAAAAATCAAACTGATGAGGATGATTTTTGGAAAAGTAAAAAAAAAAAAAGAAAAAGGGTCTCCTGACCACAGAGGTCAAGAGCATGTTACTGTACATGGGTACACAGTTTAACACTTGTCGCATGTACACGTACCTCATTCAATAAAGCATGTTTTAAGCTTGCAGTTGACCTTTTCACAGTTGACAAGAAGAGGGTTACCGTAACATGTTGTAGGTTCTGGCAGCTTGCTATTTTTCATCTGCTAAACAATGCAGTGAACTTCACAAAGGTTTTCAATCAATATTATGTGGCTAGCAGTACATGTTCATGTGGTAAACCACCTAAAAATATTGCTGACAACCCTGGTTGCACTTTCTGTATCATTCTGCTCTGTTCAATTCTGTTAAGTGTTTGAAGGCTTGCTTGGAAAGAACCATAATACGTTACAGGAAAATTTGAAAAAGTTATTCATTAAAAAAAAGTTAGTACCAAAGTCATATTTACTTGCCTCTACAGTCTACAGTGCATATTTTGGGGGGGGGGGGGGCAAAATTTTTGGTCTGTTACCAGATTTAGCGCGGAGGTCCTAGGTGAGAAATAGCTGTGGTGCACACCATGATACAGATCTGCCAGACAAATAGGCTTTAGCACTCAACTAATATCACGTCATAATCAGTGTAACTGTACATGTTCCAGTAATGTAGGTATACAACTCCTCCGAAACCAGGCATACACGAACGAGGCAAAACATCATACAAGTGAAAACTGATACATGGGCTAAGCTTCCGGGTTAGAACATAAATTTGCATGTGTTGAAAATATGTTATTACTCTTGTGTAATACTGCAGAGCGAAGCCACATGTGAGAAATGCATGTGAGAAATGACATGCAAAAGCATGTTTGTTTTAATGTGTTCGAAACTGGACCTCACCTTTCAAATGATTTTGGTCACATTGTGGTCTCCACGATGCATCATTGACACTCATTAAGGCAGTGTCAAACCTAAATTCATGACACGGCAAACTATTTTACAACAAAACAGCCATGGAGCCATTATGTTTACCATGTATGCGTGCTGCCAAGAAGAAAAACACCCATAACTGTGGTTAACTGAAAATGGCTGTGGCCCCAGCCATGAATGTGTCACAAATTTAGGGTCAGGCATGCCATTACCAAGAGAAATGTACATCTGGATGTTGTGCGTGCATCCAAGCTGTCAGGTAACAGCTACAGCTGACACCTTTATGAACGTAAACATTTTTCAGGTGATTCTCACTTGATTCTTAGTTTTACCCCCCACATCAGAACTCATTTCATTTTTTGGCCAGAAATTGTCATAAAAAATGAGATATCACAAAATCTGTCGAACTAATGATAATGAAAATTGTGATGCTGCCCACACCAGTTTTTCAAAATATTACATCGGGAAACAAAAGATCAAGTGTCACAGACCTTAGAAAGTATTAAACACACTTGGCATGAAAGTTTACCACTAAGTGTTACTGCCACTATGATACGACTCTACTCCAGTATAGGAATATAGAAATAGCCAACTGCAAACCCTTAGCTGGGCATATGTGGCGTGGCAGGCCTCCATGCCCGCCCTCTTGTGCACCACGTGTGCCCTGTTAAGCCCCACGCATGCCCTTTAGCTGCACCTATCTCTGAAATCCAGCACAAGATGGTACACTAGTACATGTATATATTATTTTTCTCATTAACAAAATGCCCACAGGGAAAAAGTGATCCACTTCATCAATCCATCAAAACTTGTAATGGGAGATTAAATTAATTGTCATGAATGTATATTGTCTTGTTGGAGAGAGGATGTTTTTCTGAATATTTTCCTCACTACACAAAGAATATGCTCATTTTAATACGAACAGTTTTTTGTTGATGGAGTAAAAACTAGTCCCACAAGCACTCCAAAACGTCATATATCAATGCCCACATCAGATCAAAAGTTTGGAACGCACATGTATATAGGCCCACAACTGACCAGTCAGGGATCTCAGCTGTCACCTTTTAATATGTGGTTATGAACTTTGAGCTCCAAAAATCCGTACAAAATGAACCAAGACATGCATGATCCGTGTAAAACTGAGACAGGTCCGACACATGGTTTGAGAATATTGTGAAATTGCATCTAATAAGTACAGAGTAAGTTAGAGAAGCAGTTTGTGACAAATACCTAGTATCTCATCTAGACTAATGTCTCTTCCTGTTGGTGGTAGGCGATTTGGAAGTCTACGTCTTCCGCCGATGTCTGTCCTATCTATTTATGTGGCAACATGGCGGCACCCGGTGCACACTTTCACTTACCACAACTGGACATAGCAAGTGGAAATGTGTGGAAGGAACTGCCTCGGTGGAGAAAGTGCAGCTGCTGTTGAGCAGATTATCAAAAATGGCAACTGCCAATGTGGCCAAAGTACTAAAATCTTTCAAGTAATTCTAATACAATGAAAACATTTTGGATTTACGCTGTGACGTCAGTCGCGACTATATTTTCTACTTCGGCTAACATTAACTTGAGAACGTTGAGGTAATGCTAAGTACCAATTGCGCCAAAATGTGCGCAAATATTTCAAATTTTGGAATGATGGTGCGTTATGTTTATTCGAGAAGAATGTAATGTGTATGCAGCGGAATTCAACGAGAGAGTAGCATCTTACAAGCATTATACCTAAATTGGGTCCACATAGCCATCAGGCGCATCGGTATATATATGCTATCCTTAGACCGTGATCTAGGGTTAACATTTAATTGGACTGTGGTGTTCTGAAAACTTCTTTCGTCGAATTTCTGTATCAGCTGAGACAAGTGTTGGTGACAACTGTATCTTTCGAATCATCACTGCGTTGGAAAACTGCCAAGTCCATATTTTAGACGTCGCATCCAACAGTGACAATAACATACTGAAAGAACAAAAGCTTTATGAGGATTTGGCAAATATCCGTTTTCATCCGGGAGTTGTTGGAGACTGAAGGGTGAGGCTTGCACCAACAAGCACACGTGTTCGAAAACTCGCCACACGACACTTGTCTCAGTTTAATTTAGTCTTACCTCGTCGGCAAGCTGTTGGCAAACCATGGCAAGTTTCATCCGCGCCACCATCAACTTGATTTTGTCTTTACGTCACGGTTTTTACATGGGGTAAACTTTTTCCTAGACGGGAAGGTTTTCACTAGTTACCGCCATGACAGTGTCCACTTCAGCTTTGATTGGCCACGTCTTGTCACGTGACAAATTTCTACTTCCTGTTTAGACGTACTCCCCAACAGTGCACACATTTCTCGGAATCTCTCGTGTTTCATTAACTCTCATTGCCACATGTTAAATTTGGACAGAAGTCTTAAACGTGACTGAACTTCTTGTTTCAGGCAAGACGTGAAATCACACAGAATGACTTTATTTCAGCCTTTGGCACTGATAACGCCTGACACATATGCTTTTCCTTTCACTCAAAGAATAGTTCCACATGCATAGGACATTTCACTTTGGAAAGGCCCAGACTGGCTTACTTCCCTTACTTCACTAACAAAACTAAAAAAGTCACGACCCACTAAAGACCACAGGCAGAACGGGCAAAGGTCCGCACTGAAGGGGAGAATAGGCTTCCCTATTACCTCGGCGACCTTTGATCAGATTACACCGAGACACGCTTCGCCACATTTCGGGCAAGAGCAAAGAGTTTTCGTTAACTTCTGTGGATTAGTTACCATTAGTCTCCCACAAGATGACCTGCAGCATGTGTGTGAATAAGGGTTATTCAGTCGCGTTGTCCTGCTGTGCCCTGATACACATGTGCCAAAGCACACCTCAGAATATTGCAGCAGTGGGACGGCATTCATTAGGCCTACAATAGGTCCCTATATTACCTACAGAAAGCTGGTTCATAATTTATGTAACCTTGGTTCGTTGTGAAAATAGGCCTGTAACTGAGGATTAATGATTGTTACCCAAGCTAGATATATTTAGTGCAGGCCTTGCCTGCTAATGCTAATCCTCGCGAGGTCAGTAAGTTGTGGTATTATGATATTAGAGCTTCGTTGGTTAGCACGCTTATTGCAGCGTGAAGACCCAGAAGCATCCTAACAGTGCGGCCGTTGTGAGTTCAATTCCACCGCATGCTGGCCTCCTATCTGGCGGTGCGTGGGAAGGTCTGCTAGCAACCTGCAGATGGTCGTAGGTTTCCGCTGGGCTCTGCCTGGTTTTCTCACACCATAATGCTGGCCGTTGTCATATAAATGAAATATTTTTGAGGACGGCATAAAAGACTAATCAAATAAATAAGTAAAATAAAATCAAATAAATAAAAAGTCTTCCTTCTTGTGATCAAACAGTGCTGTGGCAGTTTACCAAACCGACACACCTGTAGGGCTTCGTATCCCCGTTGTCAGTTAACCTTTTAACAGCGTAAAAACTTTTAGCTTGACAACTACATATGCAATTACAGTACATCTGCTGAACAGTGCCACATGCAGGTTATTATTTCTTTCTTAATTTAATTATTCATTTATTTGATTGAAGATTTATGCCCAGAGGTCGTGGGCTCAAATCCAGTAACCATAAACATGGAAGCCATCATTTAAATCTGAGCATGATGTTGAACACCAGATCTGGTGGAAAACTGTTAGAAGCCACAGGGTTGAGTTATTGATGAGCTAGTGGAATGCCATAAGTCTGCCTGGAGTGCAGTTGTGGTGTCCTAGTGGAATTCTGGAAGCCTGCGTCCAGTGCAGCTTCAGGTCCAGCTGATGCTGGCTTGCTCTCTCTAGCCTTATGTGGGAAGGTCCGCTAGTAGACTGTAGGATGATCGTGGGTTTCCCCTGGGTCTGCTCGGTTCCCTTCCACGATGATGCTGGCGTATATATCATATAAATAAAATATTCTTGACTGAGGTGTAAAACGCCAATCAATTAAATAAATAAATAAATAAATTCTAGAAGTGTGCCATTGGTGAACCAGAAGTGAGCTACTGGGAATGTTTAACCTGGCTTTATACCCTTGCAGCACAATGTTTATTACTTTTCGATCTTTGTTTCAGAATCTGTGGATGTGAATTTCTTCAGGCGACTCAGGTGCGACAAGGACGTGCTAGGGCAGAAATTTTTGGCTTCATAAAACCATGAAATCACTATGAGTAGCATAATTTCTTCTCATGCAAGCAGCAGGAACTAATGTGTGTGGGGTGGCAGGTTTAGTGCTGATGGTTCATAGGTAAGAAATGGCAAAGGAAACTAGGATGTTCCAGACAGGGCTTTTGGTTCTGACTAAACCTCTGGCTGTGATTCAGCGAGGTATTCCATCGGTGTTGGAAAAGGCGTCGGAACGAGTGCTGAACACTCTGTACATACACGTTGTTACCAGGGCACCCCAGAAGCCATATAACCTACGGTCGTTAGTGAACCCTTTCCTTACCATTCCCGCAAATCCCACCATCAGGAATGTGGTCGTAGACCTGTACTGTACGAGTGCCAGGGTGTGCCAACACCTGGATGTTCGTGTGCTGTTGTCGCACATGACTGGTACTGTGCGAGGGACATCGGACCAGCTCAACAGGCAGCCATATTCTTTCGGGACTAAATGTGAGGTGGTTTTAATAGACGAATATTGTGACAACGAATCCGTGATTCTGCAGGATCTGTCAAAAGTATTTGATTTTGATAAAGGTGCTGGAGTTCTGACAATATCTTCAGATTCCAAAAGTGAAAGTGAAACTGGTGGTACATCGACATCTGACCAGACCTTGATGGTTAACGGAGCAGATACCTGCCTGGAGGCTTACCAGCATGGTGTCATGGGCGGAACTTTCGATAGACTACACGTGGGCCATAAGATCTTGCTGAGTGATGCATGCCTGAGATGTAGTGAGAGCGTCACCGTGGGTGTCACGGATGGAGAGATGAACAAGAGTAGGTTACCCCTTACATGTAATTCCCTCCCACCCCCCCACCCACCCTTCTTCGAATAATAATACATGTGACTGTAACCATGACATTTTTTATTGATTTGTTTGATTGGTTGGGGCAATCGCCATGTGCAAGAAACTTTCACTTTATATAAGGTCAGTTTCATTGATAGAGGAAACCGGAGGACCCTGTTTATGCAAATTACCAAGGCCATCCTCCCAGTTGGGGTTAACCCAACAATGTCTTAGAAAATTGAAAATGGTAAAATTTTAAGGAAATTAACATGGGGATAAAATTTAAAGGAAAAAGAATTTCTATTAAAATGACAGTAACAACTTTGTAGAAGGGTCCTTTCCAGAGGGGTTGGTCAGTTTATGCCCAGCAAACATGATATTTATCATGGCCTAATAATGATGTACAAAACAACCTTGGTTTCCCTCTGCCCTACTTTTACAACCATCACATTACATGTACGTTGTATATTTATTTGATTACTGTTAAATACCATACAGAAGAGCATTTCACCGATAATTTTTACCAAAACCTCACCTCACAGCATGAACCATCACATTAGCTTGTATGTGCAACTTTCATTTGCTAAATGTGAGCCGTAGTAATTTGTAACTTGTAATAAACCAGATTTTGCTGAGATTTTGTCTTATTTTTTTGCCGGTGTTTCATGGAGCATGCCTTACTACAAGGTGCGGGTTCGATACTAAACATTAACTGTTCAGATTCTGTTTTAAATTTGTGTGCTTTCAGAAAAAACTTTATGCGAGCTGATCAGACCGATTGAAGAAAGAATTAACGACGTGAAAACTTTCATGGAGGAAGTGAAGCCCAGGCTGAGGTACACTGTGGTGCCCATCAGCGACCCATTCGGACCCTCCACCCAGGACCCTCAGCTACAGTGCATCGTGGTGAGCCAAGAGACTCTCAGTGGTGGTCATAAGGTCAACGAAGAGAGGGTCAAGAAGGTAGGACAGGCTACTGTGGTGTAGTCGATAGATTGTCTGCCTCAAAAACGGCAGATCAGGGTTCAACCCCAAATATAATCATACAGGCACCTGAAAGTTGAACATGTTGCAGTTTGGCACTACATCACTTGATGCTTAACACAGGAAGGGAAGGCTAAGTACTGCCCAGCCTGTTGTCAATATTCATGCGAAGACGCAAGGAGGTGCCATCATAATGTTATCAAAATAATACTGAAAGCTAATCAAAAACAAACAAACAAACGAAAGTAAAAAGTAGGAGCTTAGCAGTATCCCTCTGAAACCGTGCAGCGTTTCATTTAACCTTAAGTCCAGAGGTCATTCCTGTATTGCAATAAAGTCAAAGTTCTGAATACTACAGCACCATGAAGATGGACTGTAATTGGCTGCCTGGGGCATGAAGGTTTCCTGCTTTCCAGTTTGTATCATGTAGTTTGAAGTGAAGCTTCTCTGTTAGGACCCTTGTGTAATGTAGTGAAAGAGTCGACGATTGTGTCTGCATTGGCAATTTTTCTGCTATATTGTGATGATAACATGTCAAAACCAGGAAACAGTAACTATTACAGCTTATGGCTTTAAAATGAAAGCATTGAAAACCCGATTTAAGTGAAGACAAATGCTCTGATGAGGAAAAAAAAAAAGTCTTCATTCAGAAACCACATCAAATATACATGCATATTTTGAGCTCATCACTTGCATGTGTTACCTCACTGTCCATTTTGATTAACCTCTGCAGGGTCTAAGCCATCTTGACATCCATGTGATTGACCTGATAGAAGACCAGCACCACTCTTCTGACGAGGAGGTAAAAATCAGCAGCTCATCGTCCAGAAAGAGGCTCCTTGGAACTCTGATTAAAGATCCGCCGGTAAATTTCTAAAATCTGTCATGTCTTTCTTCTGATCCCAATGCGAAGTTGAATTTAGGTGCAGCCAAGGGCAGTGAGATTGCAGTATAACCATTCTTCAAGTTAAGAGGGCTTCTGATTTGTTTTGTTTTTTGTAAGCAAATTTTTTAGGCCCTTACTTTTGCAAACCCAAATTGACTTTCAGGACTTTGTGTTTTGTCAGCACAGCCCAGAAAGCTTTTTTTGTGAGCCATGCTATATGCTATCATTTTCGGTCAACTTGAATTTGAAACCATGGACATCCGAGCATTAGAGGTTTTTCTTGCGCCAACGTGCTTTCCTCGCTCTGACACAGTAGTGAAAACGTTGTCAAAGTAACATGGAAGTTAATAGACAACTCTGCATCACGGCCAAGTCCAAAACTAGGTTTCGTTAACGTTCATAATTTACACATGCTATGTGGATTGTAAGATGTTAAAGATACTGTAATTTCTGGTTTTTATTAGCTGTAGTTCTCAGAATATTTTCCGTTGCTATTCATTTTTCTACCCCTTTCCATGTTAACTGAGTCGTCTGCTTGCAACTGCTTCAAAAGAGTGAAGTGCCCAGATGTTAGCCGTCTCGAAGTGGGGTGCACCGTGTGAAACTAGTTTTCTTATGCTTTCTCCAGTGTCTAAAGCTCTGTCTGGCTTGTTGGGATTTGCAGGCATTGAACGATGAGGTCGCCGTTGATTTTGAGCAATGAGGTCGCCACAGATGTAGCCAGATTTTGAAATCAGGGTGTCTCATTGGCACTTTTGCGTCTGGTTGCATTATCTCCCTCATGTTGATTTAACCAGAAAACGCTTTCTCAGAGAAACTAAGACACCCCCAGGCTAAACCTGAGGGAGCTCATCTGCCCGATTCCAACTCCTTAACTGTAAGTTTCTTAATGTTTTATATGCTGTCCTAGATAGAATGCTCTCATTTGTATGTGGCACCTGTGCTGGAATGGTTTCAGCCCAGACCAGGTATCCCACCCAAACCTTACAGAGTAGGATTCACAGGAGGCATTGCCAGCGGGAAGTCTTCAGTGTGTAAGAGGCTACAGAAGCTGGGGGCAGGCATCATCGACTGCGATATATTAGGTATGTGCAGATCGCAAAAAGTTACACTTACAAATGAATTAATTGAAATTACTGGTGATTACAATTAACAGTTTCATTAAAGAAGAACGAATTCATTGAAATACATGTAACAAATTCATTGAAATGACGATTTTGTTGAAATGATGAATATTGTTGAAACAACAGTTTCATTCCTGACGTAAAACATGAATCAAATATGTTAATGAACTGTGACCCATGTCTTTGTGTTGTTAAGGTCATCAGGTGTACAGAAAAGGCACAGACTGTTTCCAGAAAATAGTGGCTGAGTTTGGTCCGAAGATCATTGGGGAGGATGGTGAAATCTACCGCAGAGCTCTGGGAACCATCGTGTTTTCTGATAAGGTGTGTACATGCTTAGTACGGCTTCAGTTCCATGAGAAACTGCATGGAAAGGATGAAACATTGTGAAGGAAACCCCCTGGAACAGAGCTGACATTCTAAGGTCATCTTCTTGTCGTATAACTGAAAAACTTTTGAGTAGGGCATGAACAGCATGACTCAGCAGGATTTACAATGAATAAAGCTATTAAACTGCTATAACTGAAGAGCCCTCAAAAACCAAACATCTTTAGCAGTTTCGGTACGATTTGGCTGATGTGACGTGACAATATTCCTCATGTGCCCTTGAATTGGACAGATGTGATGTCAGGGAGCTACCTTTTCCCTTCGCTATGGCAACATAGACCCAAACTGAGCCAACCATTGTTCTTCTTGTAACATTTGAGTACTACGTGACCATTTTGCCCACAACATTTCATCACAAAGGCAGGAATGAACAATAGCCTACACAGCCGGGGCCCTGAGTTGTTTTTCACGGGAAAAGCTCGCCATTACGCTTGAATAATATCAAGGGCGTTTGAAAGTGCTTTGTCTATTTGTGGCTGTGTGTCAGCGATGGATGACACCAGTGCCGTCTTGCATGCATTTGCTCCCCTTAACTGTGAAAATGACACAAAACTGTAGTCTCCACTCTCAAAGGGGGATAACTCCTCCGGGCGTTTCAGTCTCCTTCACCTAGTAATCTTGCCACGTGGCCATTTCTGATTTTTTTTTTACAGTTTTAACGGCTTTCAGCTGTGACCACTAGAATGTAGCTGGTTCAAACAGGATGCATGGAAATGGAATGATGTCATATTTGGCTAAAATTCTGTTTAAAAATCAACAAATAAATAGTATACCGAAGTTTTACTGAGAGACCGAAATGTTGACAAATGTTCATTAAAATTGGGAATTCTTTATGTGGCTGTTGTAGCTTATCTAAAACTGCAATTTTTTGGTTAAACAAGATCACGAGAATGACAAAAAACCGATACATGTGTAGATTTGTTTAAATTTAAGTGAGACACTTCTTACATATATATACATTTAGTCCGGTGTTGACTTTTCTTTTGATAACGTTTGTACTGGAACAGAACAAGTACTGTGTTTCGAACAAATTTATCATCGTTGTCTTCGATATTGTTTCCTTTCAGGATAAAATGGCAAAACTCAACGAGATTGTCTGGCCTGAAATTGCCAAATTGGCAGAGGAAGAAATACAGGCGTTAGGTTCCAGTAAGTAATGGTAATCCACCTCTTTCTCATGTGGTCGTGTGGTCGTTTGGTCGTGTGGTCGTTTGGTCGTGTGGTCGTGTCACTGTCACTAATGGATGTGCAAATTCTCAAATTCCCTCACATTTTGTACCTTAGTTCGTTGACACGTCTGATTATTTTGAAATAGAAAAGGCCGAAGGCTTTAGAGTGTGTAATATGCGGTCATCTAGACAACTTTTCGGTAGATACATAAAGAAGAGAGAAGTGATACAATCCTTAGAATATATTTTGTTTAGATAATACATGAGAAAAAGAACATCTTATATAGAGACATGAATAAGAAAACAGAGGATTTGAACAACATGATTGGAAATAATAGGAAAAATTGAAATGAATAAATGCCTTCTTTGTGCCACTTCGGCCGTGAGGACGACTGTTCAAAACCACAGCCAAGTGCATATAAGTGTAATTCACACCCATTTCGTGCTAATGCTTAGTGTGTAATTACCCTGTTTGAGCTATTGCTTGTATTTGTGCACTGAAGTTCACGACATATGGGCCTCGCTGCTTTAGATGGTTAGAGTGCAGACTCGCACCAGTGAGGTGGTGAGTTCGATTCGCCACTCTGTGTGTTGAAATGAAGACATTAGCTAGGCCTCTTGTTTGCTCTGGTCACTGCAGTTGGCTCCTCCCATAAACCTGACACAGTCATGTTAAGTGACAAATTCTTGAGCAAGGCATTAAACGCCTATCATTGTATGTTTAAATACAAGCTACTGTAAGCATCTAAAGCAATTCCACAGTAATATAAATGACAATGCATTGCCTCAATCAAATGCTGGTTAAAGCACATTATGTTGAATGCTCTGGGCACTATATAGTGGACACAGTCGGAGGTGGGTGTTTGTATGAAGGTAGGCTTATAAGCCAAAGTATTTCCATAGTAAGGTAAATAAGCCTTACTCAAATGCTTATAAAAACTATTTTCTTTTAAATGAAATGCACTAAGTGATTTAAAATTTTAGCCCCAAAACTGCATTTTTTGAGGAAACTCAGTGTCTTAAAATATTGTTTTTGACACTGAAAAACTTATGTTTTTCCTGAAGGATATGATCCTATCTACCAAACAAACCTCAAAATACCTTTCTTAACACATTAGAACTCTTGGAATCGCCAAAAATGTGCAACTTAGTCATGGATGAAAGTTTAGGTCCTTCAGAGAATTTATAACTTTGACCACTGTATAATGGAACATTGCAGAATGGAACAGTAAATGAACACTATATAATGGAACATTGTAGAATGGAACAATAAATGAAAGTTTATCTCTTTGCAGCTGGCAGATCTGTGGTGGTCCTAGACGCAGCTGTGTTGTTAGAGGCTGGCTGGGACAAGATGGTGCATGAGGTCTGGACAGCTATCATACCTACAGCAGAGGTTAGTGTGGGCATCAGTTAGACACTTCTTTGACACTTTCTCGGTGGTAGTTGTTATACCCGAAAACCTGGTCAGTTGGAAAATCATAATATTGCACGCCTAAACATACATCATCTGTTTTAAAAAGAAATTTTTCTGGTTTATAGTTGATGCTTGTAATCGCTTCTCTCATACGGTTTGTAGCTGGACGAAGTCATCATCATCTGATTTGCTTATTGTAATGCTACTTGTACAGATAAGCGTACAAGGGGAGATAACTGTAGTGTGTAAAATGCACAGGACACTGGGCTCTTATATCCTGCTTCGTGAATGTAGCATATAATTTTGTTAGTCTGATAGTCGAACGTTGCTTTGCTTTAGCCGGTTATTGCACAGCGTCGACGTATAGTGCACGTTGTGTCACTTTCTCTCGAGCAAAACATTGTTGATATCCCGTCCCAATGCCTGCACTAAACATGTGAAATGTTTTTGTGAGAGGTTTTACCTGAACATCTGCAGTGTAAGATGGTACAGATAAATTAATGCATGTTTAGTCGACATTTAGTGTCACGATTTGTTGGCTCAAGAGAGGCTGTATATGTGATGACACATAGATAATGAAACCTCTGCACTCATTAACCTGTGTTATGGAACGAATCTTAAAAGCCCAAAATATGCATTATCTGTCTTATTATGTCAGAAAACAAAGTGTGTCTGGTTTGTTGATAATGTAATTAGTGTAGCTTGTACGTCGCTCACAGAGAAAGCCATCATCCAATTATTTTCGTAAGAGCTAAAGGAGGCAAAGGGAGATAATTATAATAGAATAAATTCGCGATCATGGCTACAGAAATCATGGCTGTAGTGTCATCGCTGTATTTTGTTTGGATAAAGGCCATGTGATATGACTGAAGAGCATCATGCTGTGTGCATACTGTGAAAATTTTGTTCTAAATCTGTTTCTTCTTTTCTTTTTTCCAAACAGGCAGTTAAGCGACTTCAGGATCGAAACAGTCTGTCAGAAGAAGAGGCCTTAAAGAGAATAGGCTCCCAGATGACCTCTGAGGAGAGAGTTGAAAGGTCAAATGTCATCCTGTCAACGCTCTGGGAATATGAAGTCACGCAGAAACAGGTAAGATCGGGTTAAGATACAATATATCGAGAGGGTGTTGTACCACCCTCTTGATTTGCAAATTTGCCTTGCTGAAAAAAGAAATTAATAAAAAAATTTATAAGTAAGGTGTTGCCCTAGTGATTTCATATAAAACAAAATGTCATAAAAGGTTTCCTCAGTAGTGTTGGATGGCGGTCGAGGGAATTCGATATACATCAGATACTCCCTCATAAAATGTGGAGTTCAATTTGCACTAATCCAAAGATAGTTATTTGAGTGGAAGCCAGAGTAAGATTAAAAAATTAGTACGGTGTATACTGATCACTGAGGTCATCAGATAAGTAACTACATGTAATTTATCCTGTATTTTATATTGGTGTTTTATTTGTAACTTCAGGTGGAAAAGGCATGGAAGCTGTTGAATGAGAGAATCAGTGTTGAAAAATCTCAGCTTTGAAACCGTGCTTTATGTGGTCAGCCGAAAAATGTGCAAAGATCGTGAAGACATTACTAAAACTGGAGCACAACTGACTTGTCATCGCATTGCCTTGGCGCCTCCGGGATTTGTCACCTCCCCGCCTTGGCTCCTCCTGGACCTGAGTAGAACTGTATAGGCTAAGCAGTGTCTGAACTGGTGTCAGTATGTCATGTCATATCTGGTGTCTTTTGCATGATGCTTCAGTCATGCGGGATTCTAAATATGAGAGGCAAAGAATGCTAGCTACAAGGAGATACTGAATGTCAGAAGGATGGTCAATCCTAATCAGCAAACCAATCATTCGATAGGTGTGATGCAGCAGTGATTGTCTGTAACTTTATATTATAGGTTAGAATGATTTGGTTTAAATTGATATAAGGAAATAATAGCAGAAATTAAGAAGCAGCTGAATTTCAAGCGTAAGGAACGCACTTACATCGATCACAGGAGTTGTTTAAGTTTGAGGGTTAGCATGGATTTGGTAAGTTATATCCTGTGAGTGATACATTCATCAGACCAGTAGTATTGCATTACTTCATTAACTTCATTAAAATAAATAAATCATGATGACATACATGTATATATGGAAGTTACGAAAACAGATGAGCTAGACTCCTACGAGATATACTGAGAGTTGATTGTAAGTCAAATTTTAGTAGCCTTCATCATGTTAAGGCCTGTTCCTTAAACCAGACAACCTGGTCACAGTTATGCACATGAATATGTACTATCCAATCACATTTATTCGTTATGGCAGTGTGGTGGTTTTAAGGTGTAATGAATTTGGAAATCTCAAAGATCATGTTAATCATCAGTGATACAAATCTCAACGATCATGTTAATCATCAGTGACACAAATCTCAACGATCATGTTAATCATCAGTGACACAAATCTCAAAGATCGTGGTAATCATCAGTGACACAAATCTCAAAGATCATGGTAATCATCAGTGACACAAATCTCAAAGATCGTGGTAATCATCAGTGACACAAATCTCAAAGATCATGGTAATCATCAGTGACACAAATCTCAAAGATCATGGTAATCATCAGTGACACAAATCTCAAAGATCATGGTAATTATCAGTGACACAAATCATTCTTTTGTTGCATGATCTACATATATGAACTATAAGTTGCACCAGTGGTACATTTCTTTATTACTGGTAGGTGATGAAAATGGATCAAAGGATTATCATGTTTATCAATCATGCGATGAGCAAAAAGAAATTATTTATGGATGGTGTATCTTTCTTGAATCTACAATTTCAAGTGTTAAGGATAATTGTGTTAATTAAATAAATTGTTTATTTTATTTGTTTGAACTGACGACGGAAAGATGCCTGTAAAGTAATGTTATTTCACAACAACAAAGAATAACATAACCAAGAAACATAGAGAAAATATTTACAATTTCATGATAGACGACACAAAGATCTGCAGATGAAAACAAATTCCAGTTTTTATGTGAATTAGTCCCAAGCGTGTACTTCAGAGGCAAATCATTATCTTAGACATCATGTTAATGAAGGAAAAAAATCGTTAGTCGAATAGTGCTACGTGAAATTCAGGTATTGCTTGACATGGTTAAAATAGACACTGAGACTCTATTTAATTTTATTTCTGTGATTGTCTAGACTTTAAATGTGATAAATTCATACCAAAAAGAACAATCAAATACCTTAATAATGAAAACTATTATAAATCTGTATATATTCGAGCACACAGGATACAAGTGGTTAAGGTTCCTGTCTTTTAATCGCATGGTCGTGGGTTCCCACCTCCGGCTCTTCCCGGTTTCCCCCTCACCATAATGCTGGACGCCGTCGTATAAGTGAAATACACAGCGTACGGCGTAAAACACCAATTAAATCAATAAATAGGTGTGATTGCTTGGACACACGAGACCATTCTCCAACAGGGAATCTCCAGCATTCCACTGCTAACAGTTTTCTCTGGGTCTTTAGGTGGCATTAAGCTTGTAGTCTGTTTTTTGCTGTATTCATGTGGGGCGGCATGAAGTTCATTGGAAAGCCCTTTCCTCCCGACCTGCCTCCAGTAAACCACATTGCCTGATGTGTAACCAACAGTTGGTGGGTTGCACCAGGTATCCCGATCTCTTCCACACATGTACTGGACGCCTTGGTATAAGTGAAAAATTCTTGAATATAGTGTTCGAGAACAATCAGCATAAATCAATAAATAAGTACAAAACTTAGTGCTGTAATGGATTACCGCCACTTTGCCGTTTAGATGTATGCAATGTATGGTGTGATATACAGGACGTAGTCTGCGCATTGTCAACCGTTAATTAGTCTGTGATGTCTTATTTATATCGGAAGTGGTGGACGGGAAGTTGGAATATTAAAAATTGCCATAATTATCCATACACAATCGTGATAATTGTGTTGGAGTTTCATTCATTGGTGATTATCTACTTTTTTGATTGGTGTTTTAGACCGTAAGAATATTTCACTTATACGACGGCGGCCAGCTATAAGGTGGGAGGAAACCCGGCAGAATCAGTGACCATTTTAAGGTTGCTGGCGAACCTTTCCACGTACAACGGGAGAGGAAACCAGCATGAGCTGGATTTGAACCCACAGCATTCAGTTGGTGTTTTGGCTTTTTAAACTTGCTACTGAATAATGTTTCACTCATCACTTATGAGCGCCAGTCCTGTGGCAGATGAAGGAAACTGGTCCGCATTCACAAAAGGTTAAGTGATATTTTTCGTAACTATTTTGTGAATGACGCTACCCAAATTTTAGAATGCCACAAGGCGTTTACGAGGAAACTCACGAAGAACTGACTTCGTCAAGTGGGAGAAGAGGCAAAAACCGGAAAATATACCATCCTTTGCTAAATACCTGTGCTGAATTTCTGTTGAGGCGATTAGACAAAAGTATTATTCCTCTGGTGAGGCCCACATACTTGTGAGGATTGATATGTGAATGCTTTACGACTAAATAAACCCGCATTCAGCATCGTGCATGCTTATAGGCCTGTACTGACAACAGAGTATTCTCCCATTAGTTAACAGTTGGTTGCCTCAAAATTCTCCCAGATGTTTACGGAAGATATTTTTTTGAAATGGCGTTTTGTTTGGTTTTGAAAGCGTTGTGTTTGTCGTAAGTTGATGTAACCCCAACATCTGGTTGCAATCCACGGTCAGGGTTACTCTGTAATGACTTCAACGGATGATCCTGGCAACAGGGGAGAAGGAAAGAACTGCTTCTCTGTCTGGTGTCCAGTGATATACTGTAACAGTAACTGGAGTGTTCTCGGCATGGTACGACAGTTGTGCAGCACTATAGCTGTAGGATCATGTGTGTACATGTACGTCGGAAATAATACCTGCCAAACAACCAAATCAGACAAACTATGATGATTGAAAGTTGCTGATCAAGTATTTATCTTAACATGATGTCCTAGAGAATTGGTGTTCACAGGACTTCACAAAAAATAACAAATCCATGTGAAATGTGAACGTCTCCGAGGCTGCTTAAGCAGGATGTACGAAAAGTTCTGGACAAGGCTCAGGAGCCTCTCACCGTTGTTGCTGGGAGATGAAGTCTAGCTCATGAGGGCTTTATCTCCGGAAGAATCGCAAGATCAGGTTTCATTTTCCATTGCTACACAAAAATAGTGACCAGTCTTGAAACAATCTTGCGAACCAATTTTGAAGCAAACTTCACCGCTTCTGAAACAAAATTTCACTTTTTTCATACCTGGACAATTTTTATTTCAAAAGTGGAAGTTATTTCAGAAGTGGCTTTCATTGCAAAACTGACACTTTATTTCAAAAATGCATGGTTGTGATATACACAGTGTTAGCACAGACGATGGGTGATGGATTCATCAGCCGGTGATCCAGACCACTTCCTTAAAAGCAAAAAATTAAGAAGTTGTAATTAATCCCCGTCAGATGAAGCATATAAGTAAATAAGTACCTGTTCCTCTCCTCGCTTCTTCAGATGCTACCTTCCGTTGGACTGTTTAACAGGTCGTTTATTTGGTGCAATAAATAAACTTGCCTTTTTTTTCGCATGTGGGCCAATGATGAATAAAAGCTTTGGTGGTACAGTTTGTTTGCAGGGATGATAAAAAGACATATCTTGTAACATATGGTGTAGAAGATACGGATTATTGTAAGGCGTGGTAAAAATAGTCAATAATCTCTCCACGTCAGTTAGCTGCTGAGTACAGCTCAGCTTGTGGAATTGTCACGATGAACGGGAAGAATAAGAAGCTGTGGTCAGGTGACCAAAGCCGAAGTACTCCGTGATTCTGTCGAGGTCGTGAATGACGTCACATTGAGGATTAAGGTCTATTTATGTACGTAGTGCTGATAAATTTAATCACTGATTGAATAGCTCTACATTTCTCACGTTGCATTTGTGAATTGGGATACCATATTAAAATAACTTCATTCACAGTGCATCGCGGTTCTGTGTTATGGTTTACTTTGAACAGACGTGTGTATGGAGAATGATGTCGATTAGTCAAAAGTTGGAAAGTAACAGAAGTTTTATACTCTGAGAACTGCATTTCTGAACTCCACTCCAACACCCACATACCCGCTCCTCCCCCACCCTTCTACAGGCTTCCTTGTACTGTAGTGAAGTTTACTTTTTAATTTAAATACAAAATTTAGCGTTTTTTAGCGTTATAGACCTTTAATTTTAATGACTTTGCCTAAAAGGTTTATTACTTTCTGACAGATTACTCCAGCATCTGTAGATTGTTTTACCACTAGATCCGCCACCCCTTTTGATACTGATCCTTCTTATCATTCGCTTCATCAACTGCCCTTCTCATTAATCTAAACCAGCTCAGCCTTTTATTCTTGGTTTCTATAACGGGCACTGTTTATGTATCTAAAAACCGGCGGAAGAAGTTTATTCGAAACAATACAACGGCAAATATCATTCGCTAGGGCGTTATGTTAAAGTTACTAGTGGGTCGACAAAACACAGAGGGACCTCACATCTAATGTGGATGTTCTGTCCTTGAAAAACCTTTGGGATGTGCGTCTCTTTGAACAGCATTGCCATCTTACACGGGCACTGTGCGCCAGCACTTTCTACCAAACTACTATACACGAGTGCATGTACACATCAAAAATGCACATCCACATAGTTTTTGTACCAGCAGTACAAAACTTGCGTAACTTGTCCAATACATCCACAAAGACGCGTGTATCAGTGACACACGCACAATTTATGCACCACTGACACACATGTATTTTTTTTTTAATCCGTACACGTCCGTTTTAGAGTGTATTAGGCTAGTTTCATTGTTGACATATTTAATATGCTGGCTGGCTTGTTTGATTAAGGTTTGAAAGTTGCTAATAACATTATATCGCTATTGGCACGACGGTGTCTCGACCCTTGTGGCGGAATGGATCCTGTATCAACCCCTTTCTTGGACTGCCTCACTGGAAACCTGGACAAAGATACCAAAACGGTTTACCATGGCGTCATTTCATAACCAAGTTGCCAGATAAGGGACTGACTAAGATTCGACAACCTTCGGATGGTCGTGGGTTTCCTCGCCCGGTTTTCTACCACCATAATGTTGACCGCCATCATATTAGTGAAATATTCTTGATTACGGCGCAAAACACCAATCAGATAAAAAATATAGGTGTCCAATACCATGGCTGTCCTTAATTCCTTGTTGAGTTTTTAAGCCGTCAAGCTCAACCGTCTCTATACAGTATTGGATTGAGAATTTTCCACATCTTTTACCATCTATGCGTTTCACCTATTAAAATAACCTAGCCACCCCCCCACCCCCCTTATTTTCTACAAGTAGGAATCCTAAGTGTGAATATGCCATTGAAATATAATATAACAATATTATTCTTATTTAGGATTTACAGTTTGCGGGCATGAAACCCAGTCTGATATCTGACAGTTTTCAAAATTGGCATGTGTGTTATAAGGTGTGAAACCCATAAAACGATGATATTATTACTTATACCACTGTGCAATTGATATCAACCAATACGACATTGAATTGACGGACTTTCTAAAATTAAGAAGCTAATTCTGAGGCTTGGAATCTAACTCTTCATCATATTTGTACGAGCACCAAGGACAACTGCCTTTACTTAACGCCACTTTCTGGGACATTCATTTACCTGACATTCAAATTGTTAGGAAAAATTGTACGTTAGCATCATCCTCATGTTTACTAAAAAAAGGTCGTTGACGATGACCTTATCCGGCTTCCATAATACGTACAGCCAATAGTCATGCTATATGACGTCACGTTTACGGGTTACACGTAGGCTGACGTTGCGATTGCTATGCCAACACTCTGCTTAAAAGGTCTGTTGTTGCAGAATGAAAGAGAGAGAGAAAAAAGAATATATAAAACAGTTGCGTAATAAAAACATGTTTATTGAACACGATAACCAGCTCCTAAATGTGTACTTATAAAATATGAATATATACACAAGATATAAAAAGTTTATAAAATTTAACCTCAGGTGGATATCGGACATCGGAGAAATAATTCACCAATATACATGAGTGCGGATTTCTCTAATCAAATGAATGCCGGCACTTGGTACATACTGTAACACAAGAATAATATTATCGTCATTTTTGTTTTTAAATTTTAGACTTTACTCATCACAGTTTTAAAGAAGATTATTGTCGTCTACTTTTATTGCTTTCAGCTGGTTGGCTTCACGGTGAAAGACAACATATGCAACGACGTTGTCATGATTTATTGAAAACATAGTTGTGCGATTTAATGCGGTGTAAAATAAATTCTAATTACAATAAAGTAAATGTTCAAAAGAAGTAAAACAAGACATGGAATTTTCAGTTACATGCACATAATAATCTGACATTAGTCTGCTGTGTTATGTTCACAACACTCTGCTTATCAAAGTCAGTTTCAGTCAAAAGATGAAAGAATCAAGGACTTTTATTACTCTTCGTTTGTCGCGGGTCCTTTCACTTTGAAAACTCGATGTTTCAAAAGAACGCCACGCTAAATCTTTGCTGATGTTTCGATGACTTGATCAAAACCTAGTTTAACCACGCCCCATTCACCGCTTTGTTGTCAGGGAGCAGCGCGCGCTATTGCCCTTTTACATGATCACGTGCTGGTTATTATGCTTAAAGAGTTCTAACCCAGAATTCCACATCCGTTATAAGGCATCTCAGCAATTCGGTCAGGTTTTCATCTTAGCCCTCGGGCCAACCCATATGGGTTGCCGGCTGCCGTATGTGGTCACGACAAACTTTCGGAATATTGTGCGAAATTTGTTAACTGTCATACCGATTAGTTGTATGACCAACGAAAAGCTGTATATGCCGCACAGGACGAACCCGAACACGTGGTTGTCAGGCGGGAGAAGCATGTACATTACACTGAGGAACGCCAGCCAGAAGAGATTGGCCAACATCATACAGGCTAAGCTTCGGTTGCGGACGACCTTCAACTGCCTGCGCAGCGTAACCTCATCGGCCCCCAGGTTGACATCACGACCGAGAAGTTTCATGCGCAGGTCCTCCCAGAACTTGTGCTCCTCTTTCTGCTCTTCCGGTCCACAATCCAAACTGGGAATTTGCTCGGCAGACGGAATGAATGACTTCACGCCTACCCCCGGAACGCCTTTTGAAATACAAAGTGCAAAAGATGTTAATTCTGGTCGCATCAGTTTTAACTTGTTTGTTTGTTGGTACTGTGCCGCTTTAGAACACTGAGGCCTCTAATTGCAAGAGAGCAGTTCATTAGCAACAGTAAAAGCTGTTCTCAGAATACTGAAAGAATCGATACTAACTCAGCACTGGTTCATCCACAGCAGGCTCCTATCTCTCTACCATTAACCAAGCTTTTGTCTGCTATATTTCGTGGCTTTATCGGTCAACGATCTCAAACAATCTCTCTATGTTCAACAAGCGAACCTTGCTTGGTGGCTGCTGGCTCTTTACTCGCTCACCTGTGGTGAGTTTTTAGACCGACATTCACTTAAAAATGACTCACCTCCGTCCTTATCTGTGGTCTTCTCCATCTTCTGCAAAAAAAAAAGGAAGTTGTAGATGACTGTCTGCTTGTGTTTCACAGTCGTATAGACCATGGATATGGTTCAACTTAGACCTATGGTGGACAATTTGTTGTTTCTCTGAAGAATTCGGACGAAAGATTAAACTAGTTTTCTAACCACAAAAAAATGATAACATAAACCTGAATTCTTTGTCCTGTGGTGTAGCGTTTGAATGTCATTTTTATGTATCGCGCAATTTTAAATTCCTCAATTTAAACACACCGTACTTCCCGACAACTTCACGGTATACTCTACAGCTCTTCCTCAATGTAAATTGTAAAAGATAAAAAGCCCAAGCTATGTAGTCTGTTGTTCACCCCTGCATTGCGACACCGATTTGCCGGTAAACTGTTAACGCAGTGCTCGTTTTATTACAAGAGAACAATGGTCAGTTCGTGTCGGGCCGAAGTTGCCATTGCATGCATGGATTAACATGGATCAAGACTTCATTAAAAAAAAGCGTATTATTTTTTCAATAATAAACTTAACAGGGCGAACACTGACCTGATCACGCGTTCCCCAGGACTGATCCACAATGTTCGCTACAGCATAGAAAGGCAGCAGGATGTACATGGCTGGGAATGCTAGAAGGAAGACAACTCCGTACAGAATGTTCCAGGCGTCTCCGATGTGGATAAAAGCTGCGTAAATCACCGCCAGGAGGAGTACGAAGATGAGGTAATACTGCTTGAAACTGATGTAACCGTCCTTCATGTCTGCAAAGACACAGGTACGACCATAAGGTCAGTGTTGTGGTAAGAACTACATGCATTTTATTTATTTATTCATATTTATTTATTTATTTGTTTATTTTTATTTATTCATTTTCATTCATTTAATTAGTTATGTTTATTTATTTAGTAGAATTCATTTATTCACATTCATTTGCTGATTGACTTTTAATTTATTTACTTGTCGTTTAAACCATAATAAATATTTTTCGCTTATACCATGGTCGTCAGTTTTATGGGAGGAATAACCCTAATTTCTCGTAGTAAAACCACCCACTTCTGACAAGTTGCTGACAAACTTTCCCACGCATGACCTGTACAGGCTTGTGTAGGTAACAATGTGCAAACTGCTCAACAATTGCCGTCGTTCGTGTAATGTTACCAAGATCCAACCAATAATGAGAGTAGAGCGATCCCAAAAAATAACCGTCCAAGGCTGGATTTGAACTCGTTTCTCGTGCCCCTCGTAGTTGGGATTCTTAGCAATGATCTACACAGTTATGCAAAAATTATGGTGCTAGAGGGCGTCTAATTTGCTAATATTGAATCATTTACATGAACAGCTAGCATAAAATCCTTAATGAGGGAAACTGACAAGGTACTGGATTTCACGGAGTTGCGTGTGACCATTAGTTAACTATCACGATCCAATAAGTCGGAATCCACACATGTTATCACACTATCTTAGCTGCTCTGCTCTTACCCTCTTCACTGTGTTTTTTTTTAAATATTGTATGCCTGAATCAATCCGGATGTTGGACTAACAATCTCCGAGGAATGGTCCCTTTGTATTGTTTCTACTGTAAATGTTTTACTGTGGGTTTACTCTCCTTGCTGTATTTTTTTTTATTAAATCAAACCTACATGTATGAGGTACTAGTGTGCATGCTTTTAACTGACTCCCACAATCCAGTCATCGGACTTACCTTCTTGCGTGTCGGTGATCATGTACCACACGAAGCCGGCGCTGATGGTCAGCATGATTATGCCCAGGAACACGGTGGCCACCAAGGTGACCTTAGCCTGGAACTCGATGGGTTTGGTGGAGCAGACCACCATGTAGATGACCAGCAGGACAAAGGCGATGGGTGTGGTGATCTCGAAGGTCACGCCGAATATGATGTCAAGGGCAGCGGTCATCATCATGATGGAAAAAGAAGGGGAGAGAACCACTAGCATGAACATCTGCAAGATGTAGGCCATGTAGACGATAGAAAAGCTGGCGTTCTTCCTCGCCATCAGACGTAGGTTCTTAAACACCAGAAGAAGGTTGGACATCTCGGACAGGACCCAGCGGCGCCGCTGCTTGAGGAATTCCAGGAAGGTGTCCGGACAGTACGTGGAATTATCAGAGTAGGAGGTGTATTCCAGCTTCCAACCGCTTAGCATCATCAGTGTACACATCCAGCGGTCTTCACCTGTACACACATGTACACAGTTAATAGTGTATACTACTGCAAATATCTAAAATTTCGCCCCCCCTCCCCAAATGTGTTTTTAGAGGTAAATAAAAAATGCTGTCAAGTGTTATTTTTGCAGCTGAAACTTACATTTTGCTAGTAGGGTATCATTCTGCCTGAAAACACCTTTCCACAATCATTAGAACAATTGCAGTATTTGATTACGTCACGTTTTACGTATTTGCATCATTTGTTTGATACTTCCGGTGCTGTTCTTAATATTTTTTTTATTTACAAGACGATGGCCAAGAGCCGATTTCAGTGGACTAAATCCTAGGACCTCGTCACGAGGTATAGTTTTAGGTATTGGAATTTGAAATTTGTCACATTTGTTGTCAAAATAGCAGCAGAAAATAATTATTGATTTGTGTTTCACGCCGTACTTAAGAACCTTTCATTTGTACGATCAGCATTGTGGTGGGAGGAATTCGGGCAGACCCTAAACGTGATTTTCGTAGGTTTAATAATTGTGTTTGGCCAACTTTAGTTTGTACAATGAAGTTGATCTCTTCGTTGTTTATGCAGTGTACATGTATTTGAATGGGCGAGAAATTCTTCTTAAAATTATTGTCGACAGCAGAAAAAATATAAGCACAAAGGGTGTAAAAGTCATGTCAACATTGATTGTCACGATGTAAGATCTAATTAAATGACAATTTTTGTCCATTAATCTAACTACTGACAGTATATGTGATATATATACTGATTTCCCACCAGTACTGTACTTGCCGTTATCTTTGATGAAGACGTCAAAGGGCGAGTTGGTGGGCTGACTGTAGGAATGCATGACGTCACGGACTGCGGCTGCGCGATAGAGACTGAAACATCCGGGACAGCACATGACGCAGCCGATAACGTTTTGAGCGGTTTTGATCATCCAGAAGTCTGAAACGGAAGATAGGCAATGATGTCAGTTATTGAAATTCGTCAGACAAATAACCCCAAAAATGTCCTCGGTCAAGCAATTTCAAAACTTTTTGAATCAAGTAGCGCTTCTCCACCCCCCCAAAATGTCGGATAAACATATTCCGTTATTTCGGATTTCAGGTCAGTTTTTTCATCATTTTATGCCATTTAATTTTATGTCATGTCAAGAACGTATGAGAAAACCCGAGTTACTAAGTCACCACGGAAAGAAAGGTTTCGGTCAAATGACAAAAGAATAAAGGAAGAATTGCTTAGTCACGAAAGACTCGTTTCACTGTTCTGAGGACTCACACAAGCTGGTCGAGTCTGAATTAAGTCCGATGCATGAAAGCGACAGACCGTTGACTCAGCTGACCGAAACTTGTCGGTACCAATTTCTACATCTTTACGCCGTTTGTACTGTGAAAAGAATGTTGGAAATTGATGGTCACGCGAGCCATTTCGAAAACAGTCTATAATACGTATTCCTAGACAAAACACTCAAACCTCATTGGTTCTCTGGATATGACGTATGCGCTTATAATAAGTTGCAATATGTCGCAAATATCCATTCAGCACGATATTTTTCGCTTCGAGACTCACTCTTTTTGGTTGCGTTGTACTTTTGAATTTGTTTATTTATATATTTCCTTGGTGTTTTACGCCGTACTCAAGAATATTTCCTTTACACGACGGCGGCGGCCAGCATTTCTGTGGGAGGAAACCGGGCAAAGCTCGGGAAAACCCACGAGCATCCGCAGGTTGCCGGCGGACGTTCCTATGTCCGGCCGGAGAGGAAGCCAGCATGAGCTGACCCCCTCGGCCACGGAGGCACCTTGTATTTTAAAAATGGTCAGTTGGAGCCATAACTTACATCTATGACACTAACTGTGAACCACCAAAATTGATTTTCGTAAAGGCGTACTAGAGTACACTCTAAAAGCTACATGCTGTTACACTGACTATTTTGCTTTATGTAGTGATGGCCAATGAGATTATGTTTTTGTTATACACTATCGTCTTGCATATGATAGACTTATTCTGTTATCCTCACACAATACATTCGTTGATGTCACAAGATATTGTGTCGTTCATAACATTATGCCGTGTTGCAGTACATAACATAATCTATCCTACCGGCTCAAAAAAAAAAAAAAAAAAACCACCAAAAAAACAACAACAACAACAACAACAACATAATATGATGTTAAATTTAATAAGTCACTTTTCAGAGTGTATAGATGTTACCGGATCATCTACAGAGGTGTTTTCTGTCGTGGCCTACGATATACATGGACATCGTACATGTGTATTGCGCATGAGCAACCTCGTGATATTTCCGGAGGAGTTTAGCAAGATGGAATATTATGTCAAACTGACCCTCAGGGGTTATCTCTGGATTTTCTAATCGCAGTGGGTTTCCCCCGGCCTCTGGCTGGTTTTCTCCCACCATAATGCTAGCCGTCGTCTTGTAAACGAAATACTAGTATTCGTCAGTATGGCGTAAAACACCAATCAATCAAATCAAATCAAATCAAATCAAATCCCGGTAACGTTGTGGATAATGATAGGGATGATGTCAGGGTAACGTGCCAATGTCTAATGTTATGTGGTATGTGTTGTTGTCAAGTTGAATAAAGAGGGCCTGTTGTTTTGGTCTTTAAAGTTATGAGTTCTATTGCTTCGTCTACGTTTATGCATTGGAAAAGGGTCAGTGTGTTGTACTAGAGAATTAATGTTGTTTACATACAACACACAAGGCGAATGTCTCTGAATTCAGCTTCGGATTCCAAGTCCAGAACACCGCGATTTTAACACAACCTGTCTAAATAAACCTGCCTAAGCTGAGTTCTACTTGAATGTGCCTCTTCACATAAGAACATTGTGTACATCTTAGGGAAAACCAGCCACTAATCGTTCCAACGCCTCGAACTTTCTAAACCTCAACCAAACCAAGCGCAGATTAGCAAAAGCTACAGAATTAGAACTTAACAGAACTGGTGATTAAATCCCTGTCCATACATCAATGGCTTACGTTAAAAAATATAGGATGTCAAATATTTGACCGATCTAACAATACTTGATTCAACCGACTTATAAAGGTGCTTGTTGCAACTAAAATGAAAGTGTTCAAATATTGTCTGATGGAGTGTTGAAACCTTCACTAGCCAAGGGCCAGGGAATTGGACCACACGGAGAGAGCTGCTGTCTTCATTTTCACCTGAACTGATCTTTTCGAAAGGTTTGTTATTCCCTAGTCCAGCAGTCATTAGTAACACCTGTAATAAGTCTAGGAAGCACTTTTTTCTGAAAGGCGTGCGAGGTTGTGCTGTCCTTAACATTGTTGCAGACATTTCTTCCTAACTGACGTTTCCAGAACTGGCCTAACCACTGCCTCCGGTAAAAGAATATCAGCCTCGCGAAAATTGCATTTTTAGCTGCAGCTGAATAGTTATGTGGGTCGGTCTTTCTGTTTATCTGTCGGTGGGTTGGTCTTTCTGTTTGTCTCTCGGTGGGTCGGTCGGTGGGTCGGTCGGTCGGTCATTCAGTCGGTCCAGTGTTTGACATGTCATCTTGTACTAAGGGCTATTTATATGTACTTAACATATGGCTTGAGTGTAAGATGACACGAAATTATATGTGTGGTATGTCGCAGCTGGTTGTATCAGAGATATGATGTGCATTCCGTGTTAGATATCCTCCTCGCAGATTTTCGGTGAGTTAAAATCCAAAATGGTAACCACTTGCCACAGGGAACACAGGATCTCAGAAGTTGATTACGACAACAACTATCTGTCGTCCATTCATAGGCTCTATCCGTTTAGTTCCGACCGGTGTGACGCTGTCGCTGCGTAATTGCCGCTCGACAAGTAGATGTACGAAATTTTCTTTCGCCTCTGGCCATACATCAAATAACTGGTCTTAACTTGAGCTGTACGGTAGCGATTAAAATTTCGCGCAAGGTTATGCGAAGCAATAGTATACATTCACAATTTGACTGATTCAGTCATATATAGTCAGCCCTCACTTTTGTCCAAATTTCTAGCCTGGTGGATTTTGGAACGGTTCTACACGTGTGTTGAACAAGATAAATACACAGAATAACAGGCCTAGGTGAATACGAGGCCGATAATTACAGTCTGTTAGAAATCATTAACTCAACCAGTTTCTTGATTTCATTGAGGCCTTATTAATGTATACTCAATCCATTTCGTTTAGGAATATATCACTGCCAATGCATTTTAAGGCGCGTGTACATGTAGGTGTGTTACTTGTACTTTGTTACTTTTCCCTGAAGTAAGAGAAAGAATTTGGAGGTCTCATTTTTTTGGTGTATGTGTTCCAGTATGTGAATACGTTATATGTGTTACATGTGTACAGAGTAGATAGCTCCTGGTTTTGAATAATAAACTTTTGTCAATAAAGGAAGGTGCAAAGGTGCGTGGAAACACTGAAATGGATGAAAGTGTATGTGTTAGAGCTGGGGGCGGGGGGCAGGTATTAAAGCACATGCGATCAATGCAATGTTATGGAAAGTCGTACATGCGTTGAAGGGGAAACTACTAGTATTACTTAATGCTATTGCCCCAGCAAAACTGACGATGGCAAGATTTATACCCATTACATCGCTGTCGATGTCGATAATCTTACCTTTGGCGTATTCGAATTTCTGGTACCACACGATTGGTCGGATCCTCTGTCCAATAGGATGCGTGCGACCACAGGCACCTCCGACACTTTTGTTTTGGTTGCAGATATTCAGAACATGGCGTACGCTGGATTCGTCGAATTCCATGTCAGCGTCCGTGGCTAGAATAAACGTGTGGTCATCGTAGAAATGTTGCTGAGTCGAACGTCCGGGCAGATCTGGCAGCGTGGCGTAATCGTTGTGTTCTCCTATAGTATAGAGCGTCAGGTCCTCGCTGGGCGATCTTATGGAATCGTTTTCCTCTCCCCAGTCCTCCAGTAGGTTGGCCCTTGATACTGAAGCTCTCGATTTGGCCGGCAAGTGCATCGGCGGAAGCACCACTGGCTTTAATTTCCTCTGTACCGGTTTCAGGTTATAAGTAGTTGTGTTTCCCATAAATCCTAAATTACTAATCCCAACCTTCCCATGAAAATGGTCGCCATCTTGCCTATTTCTGCATGCCAGACGAGAGAGAGGAGTTCGGGTATATTTCTCACAGTCGCCATTAAAACTGACGAAGGCCGAGGAGCCAGCGGATAAGTCCGTGTCAGAATCAAAGATGTCGTCTGCCTCCTCCGAACTTTCGCGCGACACCGTGTATGCGTCAGAATTTTCCGTGACGTCATCTGTCGTTGAATCCTCGCTCAAGGATTCCATGTCGACGGGGTAAGCATTGCTGAACTTTTGAAGCGTCGTCCGAATGTCTTCAGAGCGCAGAACGCGAATCAGCTTGGACACGGAGAGCGAAATAGCGTGCGTATTCCAGTCTTTCGTGTTGGACTTGTCCCGATCTTTTAAAAGCTTGGCAAGTTGAATAAGCTCTTTCTCCACGTCCTTATGTGCACGTAGACCCGATGACCTTCCAGGAGAATCAGGTGTCCTTAAACCGTTTACGTGCTTAAAATGGGACGACACGCTGTCAGCAAACTGTTCTCTGTATTCTGGTGACGATTTGGACAACATTTCAAGCTCGTGCACAATCTTGCATCGGTAATCCAGAATGTAATTCATGTACATAACTTGCGACCAACGTTTCTTTGGTTTGAACTTGTTGGAGTCTTTTAAATGCATGAACAAGGGTACACCACCTGGTAGCATCCAGCGGATCTGCAGGCCGTACGGCGTTTTATAGCCGGCTCCGTGGTTGGGGTCCACGCCCATGGTCTCCAACAGCAACCTGTTCAGACGTTGAGCGGAAGCTGTCATGATCTTACCTTCTGATCCATTGTCCAGGAATATGTGCGCTTCAATATAAATATTTCGCAGCTTTTGTGAGCACGAAACGCTGCACAAGCTTAGCAAATATCGCCTCATTTCGAAATCCGCTTCTCGGTACATTGTGGTGCAAATGAAGATTTTGTTCTTCGAGAAACTGGAGTCTTTGGCGTATGTACCTCTGTTGGGGGTAAATCCTTCGGGGGAGTAATTCAGCAGTATGTGCTGCTCGAGATAAATGTTGCTCCAGTATAACTGAATGAACATTTCATGGAAAGGCTTCAGCAGGACTGAGCACGGCTTGGATAAGCTGGCCCCGCAGCAAATGAAGGGGAAAATCCAGATGGCTATGGACACTGCCAGGAAGCACCAAGCTGGCGTGCTGTCACCTAAAATGCACACGGCTGCTGGTACGCCGTATCCAAAGTAACACACCAGCGTTAGGGCCCCAGTGGAAAGTGGTGTGGACACCAAGGCCGGGAGAAACAGTCCGCTGGTGGACAGACCCAAAGTCGATGCTATGTAACCCATGAGCATGGCCAGCAACCCAGCGACAATGTTGCCCAACAATGGCAACAAGACGTCCAAACGCCCCAATTCCAGAATACCCCTGTACAAAAAGTCGTTGAGGTACGGACCACGCAGGTCGTGGTAGCGATAAATCAAAATTAAGTAAACGATAACCGGCGAGATCACCAGTTTCATAGTTGAGTACAGTCCCGTGGATTTCCAGCGGCCCTCGAAAGTTCCATTCGAAGACCTAATGGCGTCGGTTTGAATCTGAGGCATCCAGATGAGGGACAGGAAAAACAGCATCAGTGGAAGGAGTATGGCCTGTGCCAGCTGAAGGTGTTGGGGAAGGAACCAGTACAAGACGTAGGAGCCGATGCACGCTAATACCAACATGCTTGAACCCACGATGAGCTTTAGTATGACTCGAGATTTCCTTTCCTTTAGCTTCAACTTTTCCAAGCCGTCTCCGCTACTCGACTGCCAGTAAACGTTACATGATTGATTCTGTTGATGTATAAAAACAAAATAGAGATCATAATTTGCAACGTTTCGCCAGTGAAGTGCGATTAATTAATTTCTTCGACAAATTCTTTTTCGTCATTCTGTGTTTTTACTAATGTTCGAACGTTATATACACGGACATGATTTTGTGTCAAGATCAAGATTTACATCTGTTAGTTGGAAGAAAGTAAGTAGACTTTCAATTATTTTTTTAAAAAAGTATGTTTCACTTGAATGAACTATAAGTGGCGCTCACGTGCCACCATCACGCACAGCCACATTGTCATCGTTAAGTATCACCTGGATCTGGGGTGGGAGGAAACCGAGCAGAGCCCTGGGGAAACCCACGACCATCCGCAGGCTGCTGGCAGACCTTCCCACATGCGGCCGGAGAGGAGTTATCCAAAAAGGAAAGAATTGTTGACAATATGTTGTGGTTAATAAACAATGTCTTGGAGATAGCATAATTTGAAGTGTAATGCCTATAATGTATTTAGCAGTCTTTCTTTTCTTTTTCAAACTCGGGTTCACGGTTTGGCGTTTGGAACGTAAATGAAACCACGTCCTGCTGATTGACCACTTAGTAGGACGGGATTGGGAGCTTGGGCTCTAGCTCTTTTCGGCACTCTGAGAGTTTGTACACGTTCCAAGGAGTGGCCTGTTTGACGGCACCGAAAATTGGTACATAGAGTTTTGATACTGTCATATATGTATTTTTCACTACTTAGACCGCAATCAGATATATAAGGGGAGGTAACCGCCTTGTCTGAAGTGAGCCAACGCCATTTGACACGTGCTGGCACGAAAATGGTCGAGTGTGGTTAGCGTGCTAGCGTTGCCCAGTGACACCGAGAGCGGGATTCGAACCTGTGCCCTGAATGACCAGATGTAGTGAGAACAAACACTTTATTTGACTGAGTCAGCCAGTCCTCGATTCCGTACATTAAGCAAGTCTTGGATCTGGAAGGCTAGTGAACTTGGAAGACGCTTAAGTTTCTGTCCATGCGAGCTGGGACTTACGTGATACTTCTTGACAACGTGATAAAGGATCGGCACAACATAAACGGTGTTCATGACCGGAAGTACGCTGTTAGGAGGTAACCCAGGCGCCACCTCGAATATAAACAGAGCCGTGGCGCCCATTTCCAGAACGCTGGAGAGTAGGCCCTGCGGGAGGAAATGGCAAGATACTGGACAGGATGATTGGATTTTTTATGCTTCCATCTGGTATGAAAACCCAGATGAAACCTCATGGTTATAGGTCATTGCCTTTATTGTTTGTCTGTCTTACCGTCCCCACCCTCAACCGGCTTAGGTTATGATATACATGTACACGTAAGTGGTAATAACGGCCGTGTTAAGGTATGCTATACATGTGCTGAAAGGCATAATGACCGTTGGGGACTATATATTAAATATGTAATTGTATTGGCTCAGTATATTCTCTCCCACCAACCAGTATAAAAGAAGGCGTTAAAAACTTCAGTTTCACGCCTAGGCTCATATTGTCCATTAAATATGTAGGCCCTACAGGCAAACAGATGGACTTGTAAGACCCATGGCACTGCATTTATTGAAAGAAAAGGAAAACTGATTTTGTCCATCACATACAAGAAATTAGCTGCTTGTTAATGTAGGTGTCGTGAGAAAATGTTGTGAGTCTAGGTATATAAACAAGATGGCTACACTAGCAACGTTTCCATGATGCAAAAAACAACAACAGTATTTTGGAACATTTGCGAGGTTTTATGTGGCAGACTACTCTAAGGATAACGAACTTGCGTTGTATGATCTTGTAATGGCCAGACATGCTTTGGTGATAAAACTATGTATGTTAGGCTGAAATCTCTTCACTTCCATACTCGGGAAATAATTTAATAATACAAACGACTTACCAGTAGCAGGTTAGGAGCTTTCGGCCATTTCGTCCAGTGGGTAACGGCTATGAAAGACGTAGTCCAGATTATATGGAGCAATGTGAAGACGGTCGGTGCCATCATTAGAATGGTGATGGAAGTGTACCTGGTGGGGGAGGAAAGATAGCGTTAATTCCAAAACAACGGTGAGTGCAAAGATAATATAACAATGAGTGTCAGGGGTAGGCAACTATGTAAAACTTGTCTATACAGACAGAGTGGGTGTATTGCACAGTGAAAATATATATTCGTATACCACGAGACGGGTCATTAATCACGATACCAATTTCCAAAAACAATCTCCAACATAAACCAGCAAAGCGAGTAGAAAGCATGTAAAAATAAGAAATTAGGACGGATTCATGTAAGGCAAGAGAGTTAACATATGATGAATAGAGTATCCAAGGAATGTTCTTAGCAGATGAATCTAATCAGTATCGAAATCGTGTGCTAAGTGAGTTAAAAAGCTATTGGAAATCAAATGCACGGGATACAATGTACATTAAAGCAAATAGCACATCTGGAATCTACATATATATGTATAAAGCGATACTGTTTTACGTGAACGCCATTTCCGCATGGCATACAAAAATTAGTATCAGTACACGATCTCTGCATTTTACGTAGTGACTCTAGGCTTTGACAGTCAAATGCTGTTTGTTGATTTAATTCACGAAATAACCCGTAATTTGGTTCCATCGCTGGCTGCAGTTTTGTGTGAAGAACATTTACAAATAGCTGCTGTTGTTTAACTTGGCGTAACGGCAAGCATGAGACAGGACAGAAGGGTGTAACCGTGTCCCTCGGTCCTGTCTCATGCTTGTCAGTAAGATCACCCGGTTACACACCATGTTGCGGAGCTGATCTCTTCTGTAGTGTGGAGCCACATGAGCCAGACAAGGGAGGTCTTACAGGTGCACAGAGAGACAAGTATGAGACAGGACAGAGGGATGTTGACACGGATACTCACCATGTTGCGGAGCTGATCTGTTCTGTAGTGTGAAGCCACATGAGCCAGACTAGGGAGACCTTACTGGTGCACAGAGCGACCAGCATGAGACAGAATACCAGGAAGGCTATAACCGACTGTAAGAGACAAAGTGAAACGGACATAAACTATCACAGGGATAAAAATTAATTGTAAGGCTACACCACAATATATATTGATCGGACTCCTTATATTATATAATTTTGCGGGGATAAAAGCAAAGATCACCTCAGAGGAATTCAAAGAAAACCTCAACAAGATGAAATAATAATTTATTGTTAACCGCGCTCGCCATAATGTGACAGAAAAATTAAAAGCTCCAAGCAGAGAATGTCACCAGATACACCACTGGGAGATTTACCCACGAATGAAAATAACACCTTCCACATCATTTACTCTTGATATATAATAACAAAGGGTGCCATAATGGTTGATGATAAAAAATACAGGATGCTTCTACGTTTATAAATGTGAAGAATGTTTAACACTTTACCAGCACTTTATTTTAGGACAATTCTGTGCAAATAACGTTGGTAGTAAATTAGTTACTATAGATTGTCCGCATTGTATTGTCTATGATCTGGAAACCTAATTCTATGACCTGGAAACCTAATTCACATTCGAACTTCAGAAAAGAAATACTTACACTGAACATCGCACATCTCCACTTAACAATAAACAGACTCGGCATTTTAGGAGTCTCTTAAGTTCAAGCAGGTTTGGGCGAGAGAGGACGAGAATCTGAAGTCGCTAAAAAGCGTGATTTCACAATAATTACATAGTCGAGTCTGTCAGACCACCGGCCCCGTTAGCAGCTATCGTAAAATAACGTCTTTTAGTGGCGCTATTGTTAGAGAGTTCCCACCTTGCTTCGCTTAAGCATGTCGTGAACTCGTGAGACTTCTGAAATGCCAATTAGGCTTACACGGGAGTTTTGAGTTTCAGCATTATGGTAACGTCACTTTGTGTCATATCGTCGACGCTTTATCTCAGGGCAAGCAAATGAATGTATTTTAATCGACAAAGGTTACTGTAACTCCCTGGCTTCTATTGCTAATCCTCTAAAATAACAGTTTTGAGGAAATAACAGCTGTCCATTATGTATAATATTTGCTTTGTTATATACTTGAATAATTTAAATGGCATCTATATGCCATATCATGCCATAAAGCGACGGCGTTATGTCACAAATAGACGTCACCCTTACGTCGTAAGGTCATAACCCGAAAATGCCGTATTAAATCATTTTCCCGCTCATTTCGGCGCAAGAAATAATGAAAATTAATCCACCCACAGGCAGTGTGTTTAGTGGCGTAACAATTAACAATTAAGCAAAGATGTTTTTCAGTTTGACTTTAAAGAATTATTGTACTAAATGCTGATAATGGCGTTACTCACCCGGTACCGTTTCTTACGGATGTGCTTGTCCGCCATTGTGCAAAAATATGTAGATGAACACTGATTAGACCTTCTGAGCTTCCATGGTGACGGGAACTACGTGAAGAAAAAAAAACAAAGGAAAGAAGATGGAGATACTGAACGTCCGAGACAGGAAAGAAAGATAGAAAGGAAAGTAAATATAGATGGGAAAAAAAACTGCAGGCAACGGTGCAAACAAAAGAGAGACCCAAGTTCCTGCACTAGAAATGTGTAATTTGTCAGCACGAGACATATATACACATGACGGAGCCTCCGTGGCTCAGTCGGTTAGCGCTCTATCGCAGCACAATGACCCGAAGCCTCCCACCAATGCGGTCGCTTTGAGTTCAAGACCAGCTGATGCTGGCTTCCTCTCCGGTCGTACGTGGGAAGGTTTGCCAGCAACCTGCGGATGGTCGTGGGTTTCCCCCGGGCTCTGCCCGGTTTCCTCCCACTATAACGCTGGCCGCCGTCGTATAAGTGAAATATTCTTGAGTACGGCGTAAAACACCGATCAAATATACACATGACAACGTGAACAACACAAACGTTGAGGGTTCATGTCTTGGCGTATGTATGTCTTTATCTGATGTATGTTTTGCATCATACTGAAGACTATTTTATCACTACAGTCTCTCCGGCTGAGTTTATGGTCGAAATGTTGTGTTACTAGTGGTCGGAACCACCGCCAATCGCAAGGGAGGTCAACGCTACAATCCTCCTGAGTTAAGGCCGTAGCTGGCTCCAAGAGAGCTAGATTCGAACAGTACAGGGCTGATGTTCAGCTCCGAGCTCTCGGTGATCTTGGGGGCTTGGTAACAACGGCCGGTGGACAACGATCGTATAACCGTCTGTACAGAACATAGTTCGTTGATCACCACTTGTCTTCCGCCAGTGAGGTGTGCATATCTGTACGTCAAACGTGGAGAAATTCGTCAGTACTGAATCAAAAGTCAGTGGTTTCACCAGAAACTCCAGTTTCTTCCACCGACACAAGTGGCCACCAGTGTATAAATCGAAAGTGGTTGAGTATTGCGTTAAATAATAAATAAATAAATAAATCTTTAATAAACACTGGATATTAAATATTTCTTTATAAACAAATAAATAATCACCATCCAGCAACACCCGTTATATCTCTTGGCCAATAGTGGAGGAGTTAATGTTTTGATTGGGATGACTAGCAAACCATAGCGATGAGAGGCTTCGAAGCAGATATCCATATTCCGGTGGCCCAAAATTGGCGTTCCAGGTCAATAATAGCACGACCAGTTTCTAAAACAACTCTCAACACAAATGGCCGAAGCACTTAAGAAAGTACAGACAATAAAAAATTAGGGTGGTTTCATGTCAACAGTTTTTTTGTGATGACAGAAAGACGCAAGGAATGCTCGAGGCGGACCAATTAAATCAGCATCGAAACCGTGTACCATGCTACTTTACAAGTTGTCGTTAAGCAAAAGGCTGCCGTTATCTCCTACCAAACTTAAACACGTCTGGCCACATTTCCAGTTGATTATTCGACGCTCTTCGTGCTGCATCCGCTTACAGTGTGTAAATCTAAACCTATCGAGTAACGCCAGAGTTAGCCCAGTCTCTTGTCTAACGTAAGAGATCACAGCAAACTTTCTTTGCCATCCGTGCGTAAAGCCTTTAGATGGCAGATATATATGGATGCATCGATTAGAAAGACCACTCATGTATCGTTTTCCAACATACAATTATCGCGAGATTTTCACATCCGGGTAACCTTCGGTAGAAGGTCTGCATTTCCGGGATGTGGTTGAGATGGTTGGTCGGATCAGCTCTTTTTTTTCCACTCCAGACGACGAGGGGTGGGATCAATGTTTTACAGCCTTGGCTGTGGGTTAAGCGATGTGGGGTGAGCAGATAAATAAAGCGGCCGTCACTGACAGTGATGACCCCGCCCCACTCCAATTTTCTTCCAGCAAATAAAATAATAATAATACGATGAAAAAAGGAGCAAAAAAACAAGGCACCATGGAAGTCCTCGAATAGGTCCTAATTTAAATATTGCCAATCGGTTAACCGCCAAGATGACTTAAAGATACAGTGTCAAAAACTTTAGAACGTATAAGAGCTAAAACATTCAGTTGGCTCACGTTAAAGGTTTCTATGTTCCTTGACTTTCACTTAAATGCCATTTGCAGAAGATCTTCACGGCATATTCTCACATCCTTCACATAGAGATAGTGTTAAACAGCCTATTTTAGTCGTGCAACCCTAATCCCAGCTCATGTTTACTTACGAATTCAAACAGTGTAAGAAACAACGTCACTGCTCCGCGTGAAGCTCACAAAGTTCTGTGAACCCTCATACAGAGCAAAAACACAAAAGAACTCTCTTTTGGAACTTGAATTTTTAATGCAACATTCTAGACTCTAAGTACTGAGGGCCAAGCGAGGAAGCAACAAGTACCATTTTTGAAGTCTTTGGTACGACCCGACCCGGGTTTGTTCTCGGGTCTCTCCACCCCGACGTGGACGCTCTAGCGTCATGGTGACTTGTAGTGGTAAACTACTGCTGCTATTTCTTATATAGTGACGTGGTAGACTACTTACAGTTGCTGTTTCTTCTAGTGACGATGCTTACCGCTGCTTGTAGTTCTTTACAGTCCATGATGAGGTAGATTACTTACCACTCCTGTTTCTTACAGTGAAGTGGTAGATTATTCAGTTACCGCTGTTACTTTTCTTTATATTCGGCGGCAATTCTGATATCGACAGGTAGGCAGATGGTCGCATCGACTTCAAAATTAACGGACGTCACTTTTGTTAGGTACTCTTCCTTGATTTCGGACATGAGAATTCCATAAATACGTCCTTGTCTTCCATCGTTTCACAGCTTTCCTTATATCTTGCATATTAAGTAAATTGTGGATATGGCCGTTCACACCATTCTGAAGCTATGGTCAACGAAAAAAGCCTGTTACCCATGGCGGGAAGAAGTCATCGTGTAAAGTAAGGTCGGCACATTTAAAATGTCCAGAATAATCCAGTGTATAGATATAGGTCTACGATCCACATTCATTTCTGTATGCACTCGGCCACAGGATGTTGTGTCGGATGTCTCAAAGGTTCTTTCTGCAAACACGTTAATGAATGAGTGATGAGGTGGGTGGACACGGCGCCCTCGGGGTGACGGTGAATAGCCTCGGGCACGTGCTTCGACGTCGGCCTCCTTCCATCGCTGCCTACATGCCTCGAGGACAATAGTCCAACAACAACAAGGTGGTACAGAATGACAGACAGGCGAGAGAAGGAGAGGAATAGAGGGTGAGAGGAAGAAAGAATTCCAGTGAGCTGTTTTGGGGAAGACAGCCTGAACTTGTGGTTAGGGAGGTCAGATTTGAGAGGCAGGCAAACATGGGTTGAACGGCTCATCCGCTCTATCCGTGTCTCACACTTAGGTGCTAGCCCCCATATTAGGGGGACGAAAACCAACAGTGATTACGTCACATGGAAACATTGGGATGATGATTCACAGGTAGATGATGTCCTCCCCCCCCACCTCCCAGATGTACCGTGGAAATAGCGTTGCCTTCTGATGGACCGAGGAGACTAGACTTTGCTGCCAGATATTAAGACTGCCTCACATCTGCTCATTCATTGTAAATGAATGCCGCGGGCTAAAATCGTTGCGGTTTGTCTATTCGTAACCACTAAAAGCCGTTTAAAAACAGTTTAGCATTAAGGCTCCCTTGAAAGAGACGTATTAATTTGAATACTAAGCGTCTATATCTTCACATTTTTTACACCAAATTTTCGCGTCTTTCTGAGACTGTCGGATGTCTCCGCTCAGATTTGAATACAGTGCGTTGAGCAGTTTCTTACGTACGGACGAAAACTACCACAGCACATACAATGTTGATTGTTGGGCCAATAAACATGGATTAGTTAGGCCTATTCAATAATTATACTTACTTAATTAGTATATTTACGTATAGGTCAATAGAGATCTTGAGAAATATCAGTTAAAGCCGCGCACGGCACTGATTTCCGAATGACTGGTACCGACCTTCCCATACTGGCAAATATTCACTGTTACGACTGTTGACGTACTAACGTACTAATATCCACCTAATATAATGTAAATCCAAAAGCCCAACAGAATAATTCTTCATACATCAGTGAAAAGAAAACTTTCTTTGAAATATTCTTTACGTTGCCGTAAGAATTTGATGAACATTTTGGTTTCGTAATGACATGATGAATAACCGTGGATGAATAATGATTACTCGTGCACATTGAGACCCCGGTCCACAGCGTTCCACATACGAGCCCACTTTATATATTTTTGGAGGCCTCCGCCGCCGACGGGTTAGTGCGCAGCTGCAGCACTTAGAAGCCTCTCTCCAGTGCGGTCGCTGTGAGTTCGAGAACGGCTCACACTGGCTTCCTGTCTGGTCGAACGTGCGAGTGGGCGCGGGTTTCACTCAGGCTCTGTCAGGCTTCCTCCCACCATAATGCTGGCCGCCGCCGTATGAATGAAGTATACACGAAAGACACATTAGCTCGGCCAAATAATTGGGACTCCTTTGCAGCACCCATGAATATCGACATGGCTTTATATTCACTTCTTACCGAATGGAACATTTTCCGACTGCAAATTTCAAAGTTCTTGATCTGCAAAGACGGACTAAACTAGATAAAAATTCCTTTGACCAAATGTGGTTCGGAGTAATGACAGTGTGAAACATGACAGTGTCTCAAATGCTGACATTTTCACAGAAGTGTCACAAAAGCTGATATCGTGTAGAAAGTTATCTATCTCGAATTACGAACAATGATATCGTGTTAAATGTCATCCATCCAGAATTACAAACACTGATATCGTATTAAATGTCATCCATCCAGAATTGCAAACACTGATATCGTGTTAAATGTCATCCATTCTAAATTACAAACACTGATATCGTGTTAAATGCTATCCATCCCGAATTACAAATACTGACATAATTCTGATATGTTATTTAATGGTGACAAATTCGTGTCACCGTTAAGCGCAAAACAATTTTGTTTTCATGTTAAATACAAATATAAAACACTACAGCACAGAGAGCCAAGCCAGAGCAATGACGACAGTGTGATGGTAGGTACATGGTCACAAGTTATCAGTGAAACGCGGGCTCTTGTCAATTTACGTCAGATAGGGTTAACTTTTAACTGTTCATATAAGCGTTTAATGAAATATAACTTACCCCAGCACCATGGTTTAATCAGAACTATGTAAAAACAACTAACTCCAGGGATGCTAAAGGCGATGTACTACACGCCGCTGGTCTAGAATTAGTCAAAATGCTGTGCTATTATAACATTTATAAATGCCCTGTGCTCGTGTTAAACATTAGAATATCGACACTCTTAACATAGGCATCGGAACCGACATTTGCACACCAGTCGTCAACCAAAAGGCCTACAATAAAGAGATGTAAAACGATATAAAAGACCACAGCATAGAGAGTATAACCAGAACAGGCAAATGGCCACACGTTACCGGGGAAATCTGGCCCTTGTGAATTTATTTCAGTCAGGGTTTTGTTCTGTGCAAGGTCTCGATAGAATGTCTGCTGTAACAACAAACTGTTCGTTTGAAACAAATCCTTGTGCCAGTTTTCATCTGTCATTTTGCCGCAATTTGAGAAAATAATACCTGATGTGTTTATTATATAGTTCTAAATATGCAGAGCAAGAAATGAGAAATGGAACCCTTCAACTCATCTTCAGCAGTCATTAAAGTCTCATACAGAGCGCATATCCGTAAGTTTGCCAGGTGCTTGGGGAAGAGCTGTGGTTTTGTTGTAAACATCTATGCTTAACCGCCGTCATTTTAAACGAAACTTTCTTGAGTTTAGTGGGTATCTCACTGCCCCTGAATTGTCAGCTGTTGTTTCAATTTCTTCTGGAAATTAGAATCAATTTACCGAAAACATCACTAACCTGCCCCTTAATATTACAACCTTGATTATGTATTATGGAATGTATAGATGCACAATATCAGCAACTAATAACATACAGACACTAGATACTTCATACCGAAAGAAGTTACAATAAGCCATTAAGTGGGATCATTTTATTCAGCTATATATTACATGCATCTAAAACAAATAGTTTCGTGTTTTTAATATCCTACATTTACTGTGTATCTTTTGCAGAGGAATACATATCAGCAATATATACTGCAAAACTTTTACAACTGTGAAACATAAATAGCAATGTAATTAAGAGAACATAATACTAGTCAAAAGAAACAGGTCCGAATACTTAACGTCTATTAATTTCACCTCCCAGGATCAGCTACAAAATAATTTCGCACTGAAACAGACAGTATTGCGTGAAGAGATCTCATCGATGACTACCAGTAGAACATGAGCGCCCCTTCCACCCACCACGCACACACACCACCACACCAAAACTGCGTAGCATACATGAATGATATAACACACAATACCGAGTCAAAGTAACTTACACTACACGCACATGTATGGTAGAATAGATTATGTTATTGCAAAATCATATTGTGTTGTGGACTACACAATGCCCAGTTATATCAACATATGTTGATCATAAACAGTCTGCTACAATAACACAATGTTTTGTGCCATCATTACAAACATCTACAGTATTTTGCCATTTCAACAGCATTTCTTCAAAAAGTAAGATGAAGTAGGGCATACCATCAACGCTGCATGCATGAGAATAATCAGTAACTGCTACTGGACAAAAATAAAAAGGGCAACTTACGTCCAGGATTAGATTGATGAATGTATTGGATGCGATGACACACTGAGATAGTGCAGACGATCCGGTAATTAACGACAAGCCACCAACAAAAATATCGGTAGGCGTCTGTTTAAAAATCCCAGCCGAGAGAAACAAAGTTTCAGCGAGTCCAGATGAGTAGGCTTTGACCACTTGTTTTATAATTACCACTAGCGTTTAGCCGTTTAGGACGTGGCAGGACCCAATCCGTGCATTTAACTCTCGTCTCTTTTTCCCCCTCCCCTTTCGTCGCATCCTATAACATTATACAGGCTTCATGTCCCCCACCCATCTTCTTTAACGAAGACTCCTGGTTGAAAGATCCCCGAGAATTTACGTCGGCATTCTTCTCGCGATATATGTGACTTTGGCGTAATACGCCGAACTATTCCGGGACGGCCCCGTTTGACTTGGACACATCAAATCTTCCCAAGATGTTGTTTTGTAAACACGGTTTGTTTGCCGACAAGTGTCTGAGGGCGCTTTGATTTGGTTTCGTGGGTTGTCCTCACGTCCCAAAGCCGGTCTCCTCGAGGCCAAGCTGCGGGGCTAAGAGAACCACGTCGTACAGTCACCATGTCCGTGCTTAGTAGGGACATCTGGCAACAAGTTGACGAAAAATTAAGAACAATTACTTCACCAGAGAAACAAAGAGAAATTTGAAACATTTAACAAGGTCTGGCAACAGTGAGGGAGCTTCCCAAGTAGAGTCGGTGGCCCTCAGGAATTCCGTTATGCGACCCAAAACATGCCCACAAACTTTTAACGGACAACTTTTCCTGACCATATACTACTTACGATTACTTTTTCGTTTCATTTCACGCATGCGTGTGAAGTCGAGCGGAAGACTCGGCTTGGTGGTAACACGTTTTGCCTCCCTGGCCGACCACTATAAACATATGCTAGTTTGGCCGAACTTGCTGATGGAAGAAAAGAAAAAAACACAGTTTGGATATTTTGTAAAAACGTGTTTTGGGGCAAACCGCATTGCTGTAGGTAAAATGATGTTACGGTGTTTTAGAGGTACCCTATACAAGTTGTTACATTTGAAGGCACAAAGCAATGGGATGTAAGAACATGCACCTTATAACACAAAACACAACAAGCTATCCATCCACAGTCAGGCTACAACAATACAATATTTCACCGTCTCGATTCTGACGTAATTTTTTTAAATATATACATTGTATTGTGTCCAGTGTACAGGCCAGCCCCGCTTCAATACTCTAACAATAATGCCACATTCTCTTTTATCTTTCGTCATGAAAATCTATAAATCATTTCAACTCTTTTAAATAAAGTAAAGTGTATGTTCCACATGAAACTTTGTATTCGAATTGTAGTTTTCTGTCTTCTCAAGTTGATGCTATTCATTTAATGTTTAGTGATTTCTTTATGGCAATACTATTCTTCAGGAATAGTTGAGACTACCTGTGAGCGAAAAACCTCAGGTCGTCGTTTCAAGTCTTCGACAAGTCGCACTATATATAAGTCGCGAATAAATTTGAATCGTCCAAGAACGCGTAGAGGTCATAGTGGTCGGAGGTGGGTTGTGCGCATGCACCAAAGCAAACTGAATGCAATCTACACAATTCAGTTTAAATAGTTCGAGCTTTGTCTTATGAGCTACATGGAGTTCTGCAAGAGTCGATATTTCAGTTGAGTATGACAGCCAACAATTTCCTGCTCTGTAAAACGACAGAAAATAAATTTGCATGTACAATGCATGTGTATCGGTCACACACCAATTGTCTATCGCTGATTCACACGACATTGTGGATATGTTATACAAAATATATAAATTATGTACCGCTGATCTACACAAAGTTATGCGTATTTTTGCAAAAATAATGTGTACCCCTTGTGCACAATAGTTTTAGGGAGTGTGTAAATCGGGGTAAATCGCGCTCGTACGTTGTCGTAGCTCTGGTGTGAGTGGCACCTCATCGGTATTTGCTCCCGTGCCTTAAGATAGTGTACTTATCGGTTATAATTTGGAGACCGGCTCCATTTAATACGATGGTGTGCGTTAATAATTGAATCAAATTATATTAAATGTTTGGCAACATGATGAGTTATCTTACTGAACTTATTTCCTTCCGAGAAATAGGCATTCCAATTAAGGATTAAAAATACCAGTGCAGCATAGCTTTGTATATAACTTTAGTCGAGAGTTACAGAATGTACGTGTAGGATGACGACAGAGATGACGCTGAGTGAAACTTTCGGTACTACATACATATCAGGTAAAGTTCAGCATATACGAGTGCTTCAGACTCAACTCATCTCGAGCGTAACGTCGAGTCCTAAGCTCGAGATTACGACGTGGCTTAACTGCAGTTGTACTATGGTCGTTACGTATATGCCGGTCAATTTTAAATTTACAGGTGATTCTGGTAATGGGACCTATTAATTCCGGCCAGTTGAGTTGAGTTGAGTTAAGACCAGTCTTAAGCTCTGGTGTATGATCAGATTAAACCAGCATTACAACCAATCCGGAGTAAAATAAGGATTACTCTGGACAAGACCCGATTGTGAACGGAACAAGAACAAAATGGCGGATAAATTGCGACGTATGCAATATTTCAAAAATTCAACTCACTTTCAAGAACAATAAGAACACCATGTCCAACAAAAGAAAAAGCGTTTCCGTCTGAGGCTTTTGAGACGAGAGCCTAACAATGTTGAGATCCTTAACAAATGATTTTTGTCACTGGGAGAGATAGCCTCATTTTTGATGATACCAGATTTGCGCTTCCATGACAACTCTGAATTGATATTAATATTTATTTAAATATAACCGTCAAATCTTGAATCATCAAATACGATGCTATTTCTTCCACCGATAAAATTTATTTGTTAAGGATGCATTGTTATTTAATGTCCTACTCAAACATTTTTCCGGCCGTACGTGGAAAGATCTGCCAGCAACCTGCGGATGGTCGTGAGTTTACGCTGGACTCTGCCCGGTTTCCTCCCACCAAAATGCTGGCCGCCGTCGGATAAGTGAAATATTCTTGAGTACGGCGTAAAACATCAATAAAATAAAATAAATAAATAAATAAATAAAACATTTTTCACTCGTACAATGACGGTCAGGTTTAATTTTTGTAGGAAACCCGAGTCGGTGGGTAAACCTTTAAATGTGTACTGATATATCTAATTGAACACAAAATACTATTCAGGCTTTTATACATGTATGACAGACAACGTGATAAGGCGATACAAATGTATTCACGTATCATAAAGGCCTTCTCTTTTACTCGGAATTTCCTATTTGGACCCATGTGCGAGAAGTTAATCGAAGGTGTGAACGCAGTCAACCAATACGAGCCATGCACTATTGGCCTTCTCGTGTCAGTTAATGTATTTATTTATTTGATTTGTGTTTTACTAGGTACTCAAGAATACTTCACTCATACGACGGCGGCCAGTGTTATGGTGGGAGAAAACCGGACAGAGCCCGTGGGAAACTCATGACCATCCCCTGGTTGCTGGCAGATCTTCCCACGTACGGTCGGAGACGAAGCCAGCACGAGCCGGACTTGAACTCGCAGCGACCGCATTGGTGAGAATCTCCAGGGTCATTGCACTGTGCTACAGCTCTAATCACCTTAGCCTCCCTGGTGTAGGCCTGTGTACATTATATCTTTCTGTGTAACAAACTTTGGCTTTACACACGCCACAAATAAATATTATCATGAGCATGTTACCATTCCACGGCAGAAAGACTGATGGCTTTCCTCGTGTGTCACTCAGAATTCCTTCAGGTAATGACCCTTGAGGTCACAGGTTCAAATCTAACTCTGGTTGTTTCGGCTGCGGCTTTCATCCAGTGGTAAAGATCCAGGTTGTATACAAAATATCATGGGAGACTCTTGGGGGGGGGGATAAACAAAAGGATCCAAATCGCAAAGAAACACATCGTTTTAGGCTGTGATTCTTCAGTGTTTGTTTACTACCTATGTGCTTTTCTGAATACGAAAGAGTAATTATGGCTTAACGCAACATCGATAATATGTCAGCCATATCGTGGGGAAAGTGCTTTCTGAGCACGCATACACCTTGAAGTGTGACGTAACCAAGACAGAACAAAGGGTAAACAGGCTTTGGGCCCCATTGTTAAAGGCAGGAAGCACTTTGACGAGTTTGCTATTGAGTGCATGGCGTTAAATATGAAGGAGAGAAGTAAATAAAAAAATTACCGATGGGCTTGTCCACATTCCAAAACACTCGGATATTTGTATCCCCTCATGTATATGTACCACATTCTAATATTTCGTGCGAAGTCTTTTTTGAAGGTTGTATTCTGAAAACGTGATAACGATGGAGGGAGCGCTTCTTTCTCCTGTAGTCAACCATCCATATTAAGATTATAGTAGGACAGCGAGATCGATGCACTAACGGTTTGGGACGAAGATAAGAGCATTTCTTTGCGTGATTCCTCATGGGCTAAAGAGGAGGCACCATTAGCATAGCTCAGATCTCCTTGTCCAGACGTTCGCTAGCACTATCGAACAACTCGTCTTGCTTATTTCCTGTATAAATTTCCGATCGTCGCCTATTACCCAAGAGCGTGCCCTACGTCCTTACCCATCCGTATCTGGATTCTTTTATTCTATATGCTTACAATAAATTACATGTTTGTGTCTATCTGACAATGATTATAACTGAAAATTTCGATGGCAAGATTGCATCTTACCTATTACCCTTGCTATGCAAATATGCCCAGCAAACGTCGAGATATTTGGGCCGGCTTGTTTCTACAATGTAGGCTTTCTCGGCACGTTTTTCAATCACGGGAGAAATAAGTAATTGAATAACACTATTATTTTTTGGGAGAGGACACTAACTGCACATAGCCAAAAAAACTACAGAAGAAAACTGGTTAAGACGTGTCTGGGTTTCGAAACTGCAACGTCAGACCCTCGGGTACCCATATATTTACGTGTATTTATATATTTACTTATTTATTTACATCGTTTTATTTACCGACATACTCAAGAAGTTTTCATTTATACACTATCTATCAACTCCGTGAAAATCTCACCTCTCAGGGATAAACCAGGTGACGGTTGAGAGTTACTGGCGGACTCCCCCCCCCCTCCTTGAAATACGTGCATGACCTTCATGCAATACTCGTAGAAGACGAATTGCTATCAAAATAAACGGTAGACAGCGCAAGAGCCCTCCCGCACGTCCCAGTCACCAAGGCTCTTTGAATAATAGGCTAATAATAACATCTACATTTCATTGGCCTATAACCGGTGACTGGCAGACTTTAGGGCGAACATGCATTATCCACCAGTTGGTGACAAAAGACACAGTTCCCATAACTGGACATATCAGATTGTTGACAGATTTTGGATGTGAATTACACACGTCGGGTAATTAGACCGTATTATTTGAATACAAAATTTAAAAATTGACCAGATAGACAGTTGTTGAAGAGTTTTCCGTCTCTGAGAAATGAATGCCGCCAAACTGGCCGAATGGGCATTACACTATCCAGAGAACAAGGCAAGTAAATTGGAGACTGTGGACTAATCTACATAGCAGACCACCCGGCTAATCCGGCTGAATATCAACCTGTACCAACCTATATTCATTTAATTTACCTCTGTGGGTTAGGTTTAATTTTGTGGGTTAGATTTAATGTGTTGATGTATAAATTCCTATGTATGGCACATTCGCATTAATTATATCTTGGGCGAAATGAAGTCTGTTATTTAACCAAGTCAAGTTTGTCCATCTCCTATAGACGTCGAGCAGCATAGTCTGTGCTGCGTAAATTAAGCGGGGAATTAGTTTGTCGATAGGCTCGCCTTAGAGTTTCTGTCGCAGTAGACGGAATCTTCTCAAGATGGGAGGTTTTATAGTGCAGCGAAAGCATTTCATTTCAAGCAACCAGACAGGCGAGAATATATCGTGAATTGTTAAGCGATGTCTTCCTCGATTACTTTGGGAAGTTGGCTGTATATGGTCAGTCAGCCAAGCTGCAAACGTGACACATATGTCGATTTTACACCTTGGCAGCTTCCCGCAACGCCACAGGGAAATTTAGAAAATAGAATTTGCCTTTGAAATGCGAGATTTTCTGCATACCGACGACGCACAGGAGTTAAAATTGAAGGGAAAATTTGGTTTGCATTCATGGATATGGCTAAATCACCAAGAGAAACTCCTGCAAGTGAAACCCGCCTCGTAGGGTTTTATATGATATACATGTATCACCAAGGTAGGCTGTAGCGGTGTCTAGACATATACTCATTTACGACTGCGGGGAAAAGACTTCAGTATTGTGTAATTTTCACCTCCATTTATTCATTATAGACATAGACAGGATGCCATGATCCATCACAGCCCCAGGTGTTCCTTCCAAGGCACAGAGCACGGTCCATGGTGTTCCTTCCAAAGCACAGTCCCAAGTGTTCCCTCTAAAGCACAGTCCCAGGTGTTCCTTCCAAAGCACAGTCCCAGGTGTTCCTTCCAAAACACTCTCCTAGGTTTTCGTTCCAAAACGCAGTCCCAGATGTTCCTTCCAGAGCGCAATCCTAAGCGTTCCTTCCAAAGCACAGTGCCAGATGTTCCTTCTAGAAGACAGTCCATGGTGTCCCTTCCAAAGGACAGCACCTGGCGTTCCTTCCAGAGCACAGTGCCAGGCATTCCTCCCAAATCACTTTCTTCTTCTTCCCAAAGCACAATCCAAGACGTTCCTCCCAAAGCACAGTCCCAGGCTTCCTTCCAAATCACAGTCCCATGCGTTCCCTCTAAGCACAATCCAAGACGTTCCTCCCAAAGCATAGTCCCAGATGTTCCTTCTAGCTCTTGAGCTTGACTATCAAGTGCTTTGCACAATGGATAATTTACATTGTAACACTTTGGAATCTAATTTCGGACCACGCACAGTCTTTCTGCTTTTCTGAATGGTTTATGTGATAATACACTCACAGTAATTCAGGTGTTTAATTAACAACTGAATAACCGTGTTATTGTTGGTATTTGAGATTACGATTACGCTTTTCGGATGTAACACACGTCTTGGTCATTTACTTTGGAATACTTTGATCTAGCTGACCAAGAATTGCTTCTGTGAAACCAGAGCAAAGTTAGTCTGTTCCTGATAAAGGGTGGATAGGCCACAGTGATAACCACTGTAGTCTCTTTCAATAAAAATATAAGCAACACATGCGCAGTTATCAATTGAAATGAAGTTTCCTGTTGATTGAATGCATTGCTGAAGCGGCCAAACGGTCAAAAGTACATGATTGGTTAGGCTGGATATTACCATTTGGCAAGAGCTATCAGATTTGTGTATCCAGAAGGAGTTAGACTTCCTTGGTACTCTCAGAAAACCTCTATTTGCTACTTGATACAGTCCTCAGAGTTGTGACAGAAACTCTAAACCGAATCTATCGGCAAATTGATTTCTAATCTTGATGCTTTACGACGTCTAAAGAAGACGAGCAATCTTGCCTCGGTTTAATAGCAGGCTTCAATTCGCCAGAGACAAATGGATTTTAACGGAATGGAATTATTTGTCCATTGGTTGGTTTAGGGTGGAATTCAATTCGTATCAGCCAGATGGGATGCTCTGAAGAAAATTGACTCACATTCGTTCAAAAGTGAGATGGGGAATTCAATTGTTTTCTTCTCTACCATGTTCGCCTTGTCTCATTTTTAGTTAACAAGCCTTTTCCAAAAGCAGCTTGTTTTCCTGGTAATTAACTGACAGAAAAAAAAAAACTCTTGAAAGTCATTAGACTTCAGTTTAGTTTGGCTGAATTCATTCAAACAGTTTTGATAGATAGCTAAGGTTCAGTTGTGTTTTCCTCTCCTGAAACCCGTCCTTGTCGGAATACATCAAGTACACCAACTAGCTGGTCAAGTTAATCAAGACTGATGGCATGATCGATTTGGATTTCTTTCTTCCAGACAACATGGCCCAGCTACCAGACGTATGTGGCTGAAATCCGTCAGACCTGTGTGTCCAGTTACGGGTGCTGTGACTCTTTTGATCATCTGATTGGTAATGCACGCTCACCCTAAAGTCAACCGGTCAATGAGAAGGTCGTTAATCGAAAGGTTTGGTTTGCTAAAAAGTATTGCTCCCCATCTGATCCGTAAGCGTGGGTGTCTGACGGTAAGATCATTGGTTCGAGACCCCTGCTCTTGTCAGCTAATTTTCTGAAATGTTCATTTATCGGAACAGTGGAATTTCCGATCATGTTATGGGGTTACATCGCCTCGAACTCTACCGTGCAGCAGAAGACCTATCGACAGAATGAGGTATTCCTGTATGGCGATTATAATCTATTAACGTCGTTATTAGCCAATTTTCTTTCGTACAAGAAAAACATGAAGATTGTATTTTGCAGTGAAATATCGTATAAAATTTATACCATAGGATAACATCCATTTTAGAAAATCCACTCATCCTTGTACCTATGTTATTTATTTGTATGTTGATTGTATCCCGAAATTCGCAAGCATGTTCATATTCTGATGTCAAAGCCTTGATTAAGTGCTCTGCTGATTTTTGTGTTGCAGCTTGATTGGCTAGAGGTGAGTTTCGAGATCGAACTCTTTTATCGCTAGAGGTAAAAGAAATTCCGTTCCATTTGACCAGTCGAAAATGTTAGACAAATATTGCTTATTACATTTCATAGAATTTGGACGTTTAAAAAAGATTTAAAAGGGTTATTTAGGGTACACGAACGGTGGACAAAACTGTGGAAATTGTGAGTTTGAGAACTTAAGAAGCTCTTGGAACAAAGAGGTGTCATTTGCACTTCCCGAACACGATGAGACAGGTGCATGGTTGGTATATTGCTGACACACTCTCTCTGTTTTTTTAACCTTCAATGAACCCAGGATTATTGTTCAGTATTTGCCTGGGGTTTGTACATTCCCACAAGGCTGGTGGGACCTTAATTAATATTAGTGATCGGTAACGTGCAGAAAAACCTTCACTGGAGATCACTTGTCTTCCATCAATACTGTTCCTGTAGGTCATATAGGTATGTTTTTTTTAAATAACTTGCCAAAGTTCGGGGGTTTACCCCCAAAATTCCGGTCTCCTCCATCAATGAAACTGACCGCCGTCGTATGAGTGAAAAATTGTTGACTGTGACATGTGGCGGATGTCAGTTATGTAAGACGGGGAGACTTAGCGCTGGGAACCACGCTTACAAAAAAAGAAAAGACACCACTCGACCAAAAATTGATGAGAAAATCAAAAGTGCCAACATGTTATAAATTTTAACCAATGTGGTGCTAATTATTAAGGCTAATTATTAATTATCCAATCTGGCGCTAATTATTTATTCTATAATCTGATAACGCAACTGTAAAACGAGAAAAATGTTCGGCCTATTAAACATATGCCTATGGGTACGAGTGGCGCAACATGGTGTTTTCAAAATATTTTTATATTTATACATATTTATATATATTATATATATATATATATTCTTAACATGGCGTACTTATAAAATATGATTACATGAAGAAGGACGCGTTTGCCGCGAGACGAATACTTACGTGGTAGTAGACGTGTACATTGAGAATGATACTTTCACAATGAGAGGAACACTTACATAGAGGTAAATGCTTTCACAGAGAAAGATGGTTTTACAATGAAATGACTATTTACACTAAATAAATGCGTGTAAGATTATTATGTGTCTTTCATGTTATTGTAGGTATGCATGTGTTATACAGCACCTCAAATAATTCTAGACAACACAGCACTTCAAGTAATTATAGACCAGTGACATCTAATAAATTACATTTGAACGTCCTTGCAATTTTCCCTCTACTTCTGCTTCAGCCATGGTCAGTTGTTATTAATTGAACACTTACATGAACAATTAGAATAAAGCCCTAACTGAGATAAACTGACAGGGGGCCAGATTTCATTGATAACGTGTGACAATTTGCTAAGTATCACACTGTAACACTATTACGTTGAAATGAATATCAACCAAACTGGGCGCTCCGGGTCAATAATCGCAGGATCAGTTTCCAAAAACGACAAACAACACATACCACAAAATAACTAAGAAGATAGATAAAATATAAATGTTAGGAGGGATTCATGCAAAGAAAAGCAATCAACAGTTTCCAATGATGACGAAAAGATGAATGTTGTGTACCATTGTAATATATATGGTGTCGATAATGAAATATGTATCTCAGTTGAGCTTTAATTGCAACTATTCATATATTCAACGTGGCGATCACACTCAGCACGATGAACATACAGCCCCGTGTTAAGCGGAATTAGGCACAATTATTAAGCAGAAACCCAGAGAGATTCTGAACATGCCCTTCGTAATTTACCAAGAAGAGAGGCGTACTCCTTGCAAAATTTAAGTAACTTAAATCATCACACAAGTTTGACCATCCACAAGGCCATCGACAAGTTTGCGAGAAGATCGGTTACATTATGCGCTGATGCAGGCGGAATGGCAACAAAAATAACTGATCGATACGAAGTATCATTTTACGCTTCGTGGAGGACAAATGGAGTTTAAAGTTGCCAGTGAATGTAACCCTAAGAGCACTGAATGACGTACGCAAACGTCACCCGAAGTCAGCAGGGAGAAGAGATTAACACAGTGTTAACGAAGAGGTGAAAACGTGGCAAAAGTTTTCGCATTTTGTTTGGCAACGAAATTCAAGTCAGGAGTTCTGGCAAAAAATTGATTGATGTTTAACGGCCATTTTTTATATTTTGTACTGCATAGCACCGCGGAACGAAGTCATTGGTGCGATATTTCCAACGTTTTAAGTAATCAATAATCACGCTGCTTTCGACAACAGTTCCATCTGCTCTACACTAGATCATCCCGAAATTTCAGATAAAACCGAGGAAGAAGAGTCATACCGGTATACAGAATTACGTTGAATTGGTAATTCCAAATCGTATTCCGACCACACCCTGGGAATGAAGTGTAATTTATTGTGATGCCTTTTAGCCATAGAGGAGTTTTCATCCTAAAAAGGTATTGTAGTGCACCTAGAAGGAAGGTTGGTGAAAATTGTACAGGTGTGAAGGTCAATACATCTTCAGCATGACCGAGACTTAGAGAATAGTAATTAAAGTTTTCTTCTGTCACTTGCTGTGAAGTGCATTGACCATCATCAGTCACGGTTAGTCAGCATTTATGTGTTAATCAAGCACAGCATAGCTCTTACCGATAGAGCATAAATTGTGTTGACCAGTGACGTAACATACCAGATGTCGGGCTCGGTGTTAAAATCTAGGAAAGAATTATTGTAAATATTTATTGGACACGCATCACATCCTCGTGTAGGGTGCATTTATTGGAATTCCACTGCAACATTTGATACGCAGCATAGAAAAATTAGTTTGAAATGATTCCTTTTCTCCTTAAAAAAATACTGAAGACTTTAACTTTTCACAGCCTTTCATATGAAGTTTGTCTAAGTTTAATACGATTTTCGTTCACACACTCACATTCAAGAATATGACACTTACTTGAAGGCGAAAGAAATCGGAGTACCGGAGTAAATCACCGAAAATTGGCAAGTTACTGAGGAATTTGTAAAGAAGGTGACGTACAATGAACAACTGGTAATGTTCTATTGCATTGCTGATAAGCAATCATCGATATGGCGCAATTCCATCGCTGATAAGCTGTCATCGGTATGGTGTAATTCCAATGCTGATAAGCAATCATCAGCATGGCGCAATTCTACTGCTGATAAGCAGTCATCGGTATGGTGCAATTCCATTGCTGATAAGCAGTCGTCTGTGTGGTGTAATTCCATTGCTGATAAGCAGTCATTGGTATGGCGCAATTCCATTGTTGATAAGCAGTCATCGGTATAGCATAATTCCATTCCTGTTTAAGCGGTCACAGGAATGGTGTAATTCCAATGCTGAGAAACAATCACTCGTAATTGCTCTCAGGTGATAACCTAGCAAACACCTGCTGCTTTACAATTTACCTTCATAATTTACAATTCAACAAAATGTTTGAATTCTAATGTGTGCCTTGTGAACTAATTTATTTATTAACTTAGTTTTCACTGAAGCCTCTGTATTCTGCGTTGGAACATAAGTTTTTTGTACATGAAATCATACTTAACCAGAAACTTATCTTCAGGAAACTTATCACTAATATCTTCCACAAAACTCTACTTTTACAATTCAATTTAATCTAAAAGTTAGAAACCGTCTAAAATATGTTTTTAAAAATTGTTTTTCCCTTTATACTTTACTTTATAAACGTTCATGGTAATTTGGCAGAACAACGTAATGCTTCGCTGTCCATAAATCCATAATGTAAAACACAGTTCTCAGGGTTGTTCGTGATTTCTTCTATCACATCTCTGATTATAGGATAAAGGTGAGGAACTAGACTAGAAGGAACTAGAGTAACTAAATAATTAGACGATCTGATTTTGTCTTTTGATTCAAATTCCGAGCACGAATACTCCTGCAAAATAGGTTGTTTAGTTTTGCCATCTAAGCTAGGTTTTAAGCCTTGTGGTAATTGGTTGAAATCGCCAAACATTTCATTTAATGCCTCACGCAAAACATTTATCGGAAAATTTCTCAAGAGTCTTGAAACAGGAAACCGATGAATGTTCAAAATCCTCAGAGTTGATGCGCACCTAATTAAAGCGTCTGGGATCAGTTTGTTTGTCCCGATGTCTTTTCATCGACTCGACGTAAACGGATGTCTAAAATATATGATATCCACACAAGAGTTGATCGTCTCTTCTTGCTCCTGAAGACCGTAATCTACTTTTCAATGTGCCAGTTATGTACAGTTTTAAACATGCGAATTTCCTTCCCTGGAGATTCATTAACTACCTTCAATCCACCTACATATAACCGACAATAACGATTTATTTTATGTATATTAAAGTTTTAAATTTAAATTACAAAATTTATAAACTCGTAGAGGGAGAATACTTTCGAGACGCTTTCATTGCGAAGTCTGTCTCCTTGCCATTCTTATTTAGCGGTAGAAATTGAAAACATATTTGCACTGTTTTTGTTTCAGTAAAGTTTTTAAGTCGTCAGTCAACTGAGGAACAATGTCCAGCATATGAGGATTGAATCCGTGCATACAAGAACGCAGTAGAAGTGTGTGAAGTCAATGCCACAAGGTTCTACTTTCAATGTCACAAGATGTATCGTCAGCACTACAGGGTTCTGTTGTCAGTGCAACAGGGATCTGTCGTCAATGCCACAAGGTTCTGTTGTCAGTGCCACAAACCAAACAGGCATCACTAGAAGATAAACGCTTGAATATTGTATTATCTTCAGAAATTTGTTGTATCAATTTCATCCACATGTTGCGTCAAGGAGTTCAGTGTTAGTTTATGCTGTGTTTCAATTCTGTCTGATGTTTCTTAATCTAAACAATTCATAGCAAGTGCAAATTTCTCAACAGCTGCTGAAGTCTTCGTCGTTTTGAATCTGTGTTCCTTGCAAAAGGAATCTCCCATGTGGAGAGGTACGATGTGAAGCATGTGACCAAAAGAGAGTCACCTGTAGACAAGATAAGAAAAACACAGCGTGAAATATTTCTTGTTTACTTACTTTTCAAGTTATTAGTGTTTTACGCAGGGTGCTGGCAGACCTTCCCACATATGGCCGGAGAGCAGCCAGCAAGAGCTGCACTTGAACTCACACCGACCGCATTAATGATGCTTTTCTTAAGTGTAAGAAATATAGGAAAAAAATGAAAAAAATATATATATAAAGGTTGTATCCCCAACACCAGACTAATGAGCAGCCTGCTAAGTACAGATATAATCCTCGTTTGAAACAAATCAAGCGGCTCCTGTTCTCACGATATTCTTATCAAACCCCTTCTTCTTTGCTTCCTCTACATGTCGCTGATAGCAGCGAGTCTGCAACCATCCGTGCGAAACTTAGGAGTTTCATGGATGAGACCAATGATCATTTCGCTCTTGCTTCACCTGGTATGACAATAAATCGAGCATATATATTGTCTTACTTTCCATTCTGACTTGAATCAAGCAGGTAACTCCATTTCGATATTTTAGATTAACGGGACACTATAATTCAAGTCTAAAATTGTTCAGCACTGTATTTTGGAATGACGATTTGTGGGCAAAATTGTAACGTTATACTCGTGTGTTAAAAGAAACAATGGCCAATCCGCCTCAGACAGTCACCATTACGCGGCAGTCGGCACGCAATTGAAAATACATATATAAACGTACACGAAAAATATTTCAAACCACATTTATTCTCTGCAGTCGTACAATCAGTAAAGCCTATATATACGGCTGGAATACGTCAACTCATATTTACTCCCATACAGATATACACACTCGTACACTGACAAAACTGTAAAGCTTGCATAAGCTCTACTTCATAAATATATCAATTGAAATTTCTTCATAGATGTGGACACTCTTACTCCACGAAAACTACAACCGTCGGCTTTTCCTGTAATCCAATATTGTGTTGTCATATGTAATCATGGCTTGGAAGTGAGTCGAAATAACACATTATATGTTATATCACAACAACTGCCGGATTGTCATCTTCTCGTCCTGAGGCAAATGACTTCAGACAAGGCACGAAACCAGCGGGATAACGCTGCTGCATAATGTCCAATTTCACGTAACGTCTACTTCACTCGCCTGTGTAACGGGATCTTGTGATTGAACCAATAATCTCCTTTTCTTTACGAGGATATTGGCTTTACGCGCGCGTTGTGTTGACACAGATGGGGGTAATCGTTCTCACTTAGTGCCACGATGGCATGAAATGAATCTGGCATTATTTTTGTAGAAAGAAAATTGGGCTATCTATACGTGGATGTTGTATAATCTGTTGTTCCCTTATGTACAGAATCGCGTGGTCATCGTTTTTCTGTGTGAAGTGAACTGCTAGACTGATTACTGTGTTGCCACCGTGTATAATGTCATTTTCTCAAAGCTTCAAGCCGAAAAAAACGCAGTTAAAGTTGGGATATTATACTTTGAATTGACTGTGTTTTAAAATAAAGCTACCAAAAGTTTACGCCTCAGACCAAACATTATCCAGGAGGCACCAATTTTTGTGAATGTAAACGCAAATGAAAGAGTGGTCAGTTTCTAAATCAGCCAATTCCCGTTAAACCCTGTAAACGGGTAGAGCCACGTACGCCCTGTAGGCAATGTGTGAAGAGTTTTACATTGAACACAGCCTGCGTATAGCCTGGTAACTAAACGTAACTGTCTTTACCCCTCGATCAAAATGGCCATGGGAATATTTGTCGCTGCGCGCTGTGCCCGCCATATTCCTTGTAAACACTCGATTTCATGAACGTTTATTGTCAGCTTTTACCAATTTCACCCCACATGTACACTTAGTCATGGGGAAGAACCCTATTCATTTTCTGTGACCGTGATCAATTTTTTCAAGGCCACTACGCTTATGGAAGCTGTATTTTGCGACAGCTTTGTAATCACGACCTTGAACTCTGTAAGGAATTTCCATGAAACGTGTACGGCTGGTAGACATGAAGAAAAACCTTCCTGTTTGTTATTGATCATAAAATGTTTTGTTAAGTTCACAATTCAGCCAGAACCCTCATTATGTTTTACACACTGTCTTTTGCAGCTGTGCTTATGGCCGATGGACATTAAATGGCATTTTTATTATTCGCCTTGAGAGAGATGCTTCTTTTCTATCTCTAGAGCACTTGAGGTTATGACTCAATTCCCGCCTCGGGCAGAGAATTACCGGCAGTTCTTGTCTCCCATCAGTGCTTCACATATGGAAAAGTTACTGATTTTAAACCCATTGGATTGATTGCATCCATATACATTTTCCTTGTGAACTCCTTATGATTAAAATGTCGAGAATGCTTGGATAAGACATGAATCTGGTCGTTACAAATGTGTGATGAAGTAACATACGTTGTCTGGGAGACAACTGTTGGTAGATTTGACTTGTTGCACTCTTGCACAGTACGCTTCACGCTCTCGCGAGCTTGTCGAGTGTGTCGTCAGCTCCTACCCCTTTACATCATCCAAAGGTGGTATTATGGTATCATCCAAAGTATTCTCGTGGTTACTACGTGTTTTGCTTTGCGTTTGGTTTGCGTTTACTACACCGCCATTATCCGTTCATTACCAATCCGTAATGTATGACCCCATTGATTTCTTGAACATCTGTTGGCTCGAATCTTCAACAGCTGCACCGGAAACAAATGTTTATGACAAGGGCGCTTCTGCCGCCATCGGATTAGTACTGAGCTCTATAATCCCTGATCATTTTTAGGATTTCGACACAACTGTATTCCAGATTCTGTCCTTCAGTGAAAGACTTTACTTCGTCCACCATGCACCAGTATGACGGGTTAATACTGCAGATGGTATGACAATATCAGCTGCTCAATACCGCCAGGCGTTTTGACATTAAGTACTGACCTCCAGTCTGTTGAATCGTCTCGAAGCTGCTGAAAATCAAAGACACACCGAGGTGTTAGCTCAGAAACTCTACATCCATCAACAAAGTGAATGGCTTTTCAGAATGATTTATCAGTAAAAGAAATCGGAATAAGCTATAAACAGGCGTTTATAGAACACTTTGATCTCATTATTCTGTGTTTGTAAATCATAAATCAAATGCATATTGGTAGTTTTCATTTAAAGCGTGGCTTGAATGATATATAGTGTTATCTAAATTTGTGATTTGCACCATCTGGGTATATATCTAAGGCAGGTTTTGTTTGGTCATTTAGGTTTAAAAATTGATATAGGTTTTTAAAACCTATATCTAATTTACACTTAAATGACGTGCACAAAATCTGTTTTTGAGTGAGTGTTAGAAGTAGCCGTCTCAGTGCCCCTAATCTCCAGCAATAGGATCGTGCAAAACAGCCGTCTGGTGGGTTCGGCCAACAACCTTCACACAAAAAATAGGAGGTAGCTGATCAGTGATCTTTATCAAGAAACATTCAAAACTCTCAGATGATCGGAAACGACACAGTTCCCTTATAGTAAGTACACTGTTATAGGCTTTTCGTACAGTTACGGGTGAAATGCCTGACAACTATCTGCTGGTTGTTTTCACGGCAAAATTAACAGTAATAATGGCCACAATATCGTCTTGTGAAATAACATGTCAACCCCACATAGATCACGTGCTTCTCGTATTACGGGTGTTTTACTGGCTGTACAGAACATGACAGGTTGCTGAATGTCATTTAGAAAGTGTCTTAAAAACATGGAATGATTCCTACTGTTTTCAGGGTTAGAATGTGTGTATACCTAGAAGGTGAAAATCTCAAAATAACACTGTACTCAATAACAAAGTTCTCTTATACGTCAGTAGCCAGAATCATGGTGAGAGGAAACCGGCAGAGTGCGGGGGAAAACCCACGACCATCCGGATGTTGCTGGCAGACCTTCCCACGTACAGCTCTAGCGCAATGGTTACATTATGTACATATACAGTCATAATGGCAACAAAAATAACTTATGGACAATAAGTATTATTTTACGCTTCGTCGACGACAAATGGAATTTAAAGTTACTGGCAAATGTAACCCAAGAGCACTGTATGATGCGTGCAAATGTTACCGACCATATTTAGATGGTGTCCGCGAAATCAGCATAGAGAAGAGATTAGTGCACTGTTAATGAATAGATGAACAATGGGCAAGAGATTTCGCGTTTTGTTTGACAAGTAGATTCAAGTCGGGAGTTCTAGCAGAAGATTAGTCAAAGTTTATCTGTCAATTATTTTCGTAATCTGCGCTTCGCAAAATTCGTGAACGCTCCGCACATCCACAGAATAAATTCAGCACTGCTTTCCACAACAGTTCCGTTTGACTAAGACTAGGATTTTCGTACACAAGCGACAAAATGAATAATCATACCGTTTGTGATCGGAGAGTAATTTATTCTGTTCTGTTTTAGCCAATCAGGAGTTTTTATCCTAACTGCGGAAAATGTCTGATATTGCTTCATGAGAGAAGGTTGGTGAAAAAAAGTACTCGTCAGAAGGTTCATTGACCTTCAACATTACCGATACTTCGAGTACAGCAATGAAGGTTTTTCTGCTGTATTGTGTTGACCAGTAGCGCAACGTACCAGATGGCAGGTCCACTGTTAACATTTCGGGGAATTTTATTGGAGATATCCACGTATCATGAAGATCCCCAAGTAGAGTACATTTATTGGAATTCCTCTGCAACATGGGGTGGCCTACTTGCCTAACGCACAAAAACTGGTTTTAAATGACTTCATTTTCTCCTTAAAGAAAAGAATATTCAAGCCTTTCATACCAAATTTCATATCCATAAATTTTATAGGATTTTATTTTACACACTTACAGTCAAGTATCTTTCACTTACATGATGACGGCCTATTTGATGGTGGAAAACGGTGTACCGCGAGTGAACTGCTGACCATTGGCAAGTTACTAACTAGATTGTGACGAACGTCAAGGGCAATGAACAACTGGCCAGATGCTATTTCATTGCTGATAAGCGAACATCAGTGTGGTGCAGCTCGGTAATTGTACACAGGATAGAGCCTAAGAAATAGGTTTTGGTTTAGCCGCTAAATTAGTTTACAGTCAACAAAAGGATTGCACTCTGATGTGTGCCTTTTGAAGTAATTTTGGTATTAATGATGTTACAGCTTTAGTTTTCACTCAAAACTTGGAATTCTTTGAATACATGTCTTGTGTATATCAAATCATATTAAACCAATAAACTTAAAAAGATGTTATTCTAACCTCGACTACTAAAGTGAATTAATCCAGTGTCAGTTTGAATATCTTCCACGTATCCCTACTTTCAGAATTCAATCAACTCTAAAAAGATGGGCGTCGCTTAAAACATCTTTTTTCAAAATTGTTTTTCCTTTAAGGCCTACTCATTTATTCTTTCACCTCATAAACGTTCATGGAAATCTGGCAAAACAGCGTAACGCTCCGCTGTCCATAATTCCATAGCATAAAGTCCTCAGATTTGTGCGTGCATGACTTTCTCAATCACGTCTCTCATTATAAAGGTGAGGGGCTTTGAATAGTTACACCATCTGATTTCGTATTCTCTTTCACATTCCTAGCACGAATACTCCCGCAAATGAGTTGTTTGGTTTTGCCTTCTAAAAGGTTTAACCCTACCGGTAATTGGTGGAAATCGCCAAACATTTTATTTGGTGCCCTCAGTTATCGGAAAATTTCCCAAGAGTCTTGAAACAAGAAGCCGATAAATCTTTAAAAATCCCAGCGTTGATGCGGGCCTAATTAAAGGGTCGGGGATGAGTTTTCTAATTTGTCCAAATGTCATTTCAACAACACGACTTAAACGGATGCCTAATCTATGTGAATGTCACACAAGAGTAGGTCCCATCTTAATTCCGCTTCAAACACGCACCACTTTTTAAGGTATCAATTATTTACAGGTTTAAACATGCTAATGTCCTTCTCCGCAGATTCAGTTTGTCAGTGTTTTCGTCTACTGCCTTTAAATCAACCAAACTGACAATAACGATTTTTTGTGCATAAAAGTTGTTAATTTAGATTCCAAAATTTGACTGATGGAGAGAATGTATTTTCGAGACACTTTTATGGTGAGGTCAGCATCCAGATGGTACATCTTATCTGGAATTGTATCTGTAGAAAGACGACACTGGTTTCCTGTCACGCCAATTTTACGACAAGAGGGAGAGTTTCGATTTTGATATTGTGAATTATCCCTATTTGGATAACAATATACCGAATGGTCCTGCATATTGCGTATACATATGTCGCCTTGTAGCATATCTTAGATATTGTGTGCTGTGTGACGATTGCAATCAACGTCGCAAGTTATTACTGCAAAAACTAGTGTGTCAAGGATATTCCATCAGGCGCCTTCACCCCAAGTTTCTTAAATTTGACAATGAGTACGCTCCTATTGTTAGTTAGTAAATACGGACGGAGTGTTCAGAATCTCTGGGACTCTTCTTCATAACTGTGTCTAATTCAGCTTAATCTGTGGCCTACGGGCCCTATGTTCATCGTGTTGCGTGTGAACGCCACGTTGGATATATGAACAGTTGCAATCAAAATCACTGAGATACATGGTTGATTATCGACACGATATATACTATGCACCATTCGGAAACTGATTTTACTGATCCGCCTAGAACATTCACTACGTCTATTCGTCATCACTGAAAACTGTTGACTGCTTTTCTTTGCATGAATCCATCCTATTTTTTATAATTCATATATTTCTTAGTTCTTTGCTGGTTGTATTTGTCTTTTATAGACACTGGTCCTGCGATTGCTGACCCGGCACGCCCATTTTGGTTGACGGCTGCTATACGAAGGGCGGTTTGGGTGCCTTGGTTCCTTCTCTCTGAAATTTAGAAGTACCTATTGAAAACACATGTGTGTTGTTTTTATTTCTAGTAACGCTTATTTAATTGTCACCCAACTGAAGATCGGAGTAGACCAAATGTGCACACAAGAACGCAATACAAGTCTCTGAAGTCAATCCCACAAGCATCTACTGTCAATGCCACATGGATCTATTGTCAATGCCACAAGCATCTATTGTCAATGCCACATGAATCTATTGTCAGTGCCACAAGCATCTAAGGTCAATGCCCCAGGGATCTATTGTCATTGTACTAGCATCAAATGTCAATGCCACAAGGGCCTTAAAGTAAAACAAGGAGGCGTCACTAGAACAAGAAGGCTTGAGAAATTAACGCATCTTCGAATATTTTTATCACGTATTATCTACATGTTGGGTATACGTAATATTTGTGTGAACAACACCATACAGGTGCGATAGTCTTGATCGGATGATTAGAGTCAACATGTGTAACACGACCAACACATGTTTATGTGACAGCAAGGAAGACTTTTCAAGCACAAGGAATAATTATCATCCACAGCTAATGTGGCCTAATCCAGGATAATCAGTAGCGTGCGGCAGTGTATTATATATATCATTAGAATGCTGATTCCTGTTCTCAATTTTTCCTAATCAGATCGCTTCGTCTTTGTTTCCTCTACATGTAGACGGTCGCTAAGAGCAGACAATCTCCCACCCGCCCTGCTAAATTGTCAAATTAGGACATCTCCTGGATGAGACCAATCATCAATGCGTACTTGCCTCTCCTAAGATGCAAATAACCCATTGTGCATATATATTGTCCCATTTTCCAGTTGAAGTTCATTGAACCAGGTAACTCGGTTCCGATATTAGAGGAACGGGACACCTCAATTCCCATTTAAAGGAGTTCTTATCAAGGGGTGAAGTCTATAAAATTGCTCATTCTTGTCTTTTGCGATGAAGATGTCTGGGCAAAATTGCAATGTTGTACTTATGTGTGACAAGAAACAATGGTAATTCCGCCTCAGATGCAAGCCACGATTACGCTGTCTTCACCTCGTTGATACAAGTAAGGTAAGGTGTCTGGTCCCGGATGAGTTGCATGATGATCCAATCAGGAATTACCCAGTTACAGCTATTGTCAAGACAACAACCAAGATTTTTCCGATATGCGATCACTCGGCATTCATTACACACATAGAGAAAATGATATGATTGGCTGATTGATTGATTGATTGATTGATTGATTGGTGTTTAACGCCGTGTGCAGTAATTTTTCATCTGTATGGCGGCGGTAAGGTATTGGGGTAGATTACAACAGAGAACCCGAGGTAAATCATCGACCTTTGCAGGATACCCGACATACTTCTTCAGGCAAAGCTGTAGCCGAAACTGGTCAACAGCCCATTAGTCGAAGTGAGAGGGCGCTACATCGGAATGACTTCAGGTGTGTTATCGGGTTACAAAATTAAATCGGTCCTGTTTAATTAAAATTGATAGCATTGCGGCGCTTTCAATTTAATTTCGTGATTTGTATGTCCTTTGCTTAGTGCAACCTGCGACATCATGTAGGTAATAAATCACGCTTTGAAACACACACACCCACCCCATCAATATATATATATATGGTCTAGTGATGGCCTTTCGGGAACATCCACATAGAAATGTACAGGAGAAACAAATCATATATATTTTTGCACTCGGACAATGACAAATCCGTAAAGTCTATAAATACAGTGGGAATAACCCAACTCATGATTGTTCTGTCTGCTCCCATATAGATATACACATTCATACACTGACAAAACTGAAAACCCTGCATACAAATGTAGACAATAAATACGCTAATTCAAATTTATTCTGCCCGGTCTCTATAGATGTGGTCACCCGTACTCGACAAAAACTACAACCGTCGACTTTTTCTGTAATCCGATATTGTGTTGTCATATGTAATCATGGCTTGGAAGTGAATCGGAATAACACATTATATTTTACATCACAACAACTGCCGGACTGTCATCTTCTCGTCCTGAGGCAAATGACTTCAGACAAGGAACGAAACCAGCGGGATAACGCCGCTGCTGTGTAATTCTGTGTCGTCCAGTTGTACGTAACCCGCCTGTGTAACGAAACCTTGTGACTGAGCCAATAATCTCGTTTTCTTTACGAGAATATTGGCTTTATGCGCGCGCTGTGTTGACACAGGTAGGGGTCATCTTCCCCACTTAGTGCCACGTTGGCATGAAATGAATGTGGTAAGTTTTTGCAGAAGTTAAATTAAACTGTCCATATGTGGTTGTTGTACAATCTGATGTTGCCTTATGTAGAGAATCTTGTTATCGTCTATCTCCGTGAAGGCAACTGCTCTACAGATATTGGTCTTATTGTGTTAAGTATAACGTCATTTTCTCAAAGCGGGAAGTTAAAAAATATTGCTCTGTGGCCAGTGTGTGAAAAGTTTTACAGTGAACGCAGCCTGCGTGTTGTCTGCTATGTATAACTGCTTTTACCTCTCTGGCGAAATTGCCTTGGGAATATTGTCGCTGCGGACTGTGTCAGTCTTATTCTTTATAAACACTCTATTTCTAGGACGTTTATTGTCAGCGTTTATCATTTTTACGCCACGTGTACAACTGCAAAGAACTCTATTCATTTTCTGTGACCTTGGTCAGTGTGTTCAAGGTCACTACGCTGATGTAAGCTGTATTTTGTGACAGGCTTGTAATGGCGATTTCTCTTGAATTCTGTAAGGAATTTCCAAGAACCATGTGCATATGGTAGACATGGAGAAGAACCTTGCTGTTTGTTATTGATCATAAAATGTTTTCCGACGGTCAAAACTGAGCCTGTGCCACCATTACCTTGTGCACACCGTCTCTTGCAGCTGTTCTTATGGCCGATGGGCATGAAATGCGGTGTATTGCATTATTTTTATTTGCGTTATAGATGTGTCTTTTCTATCTCTAGGGCATATAAGGTTATGGTTCAATTCCCTCCTCGGGTAGAGAATCGCCGGCATTTCTTGTCCTCAATCAATACTTCACGTGTGGAAAAGTTCCTTATTTTAGTTAACCTATTCGGCTCAAAACATTCATAAAATGACCTCCGCATCCGGTATACGTCTTCAGTTGAGAACTCCTTATGCCTAAGCTGCTGAGAAGGCGTTGATAACACACGAATCAGCTTCTTTTTGAGTTATCGTGGTGCAGTTTGGTCACAGCACGCGTTACGGCCTGATATATGCTTGTTGCGAGTTAGCTCCGTCCAGGTTTGCACCTGTACTGAAGTTTTCCATTGTATTTGTGTAGTGTTTGGTTCTCGTTTGGTGCACTTTTGCGCCGTCACTTCCGTTCATCATCAATCTGTAATACCCCATCAATTTCAAGAACACATGTCTGTTCAAATCCCTCAAAGTCTGCACCGGAGACAAACCTGTATATGTATGTAGTAGGGAATTCTGCGATCATAGGATTACTGGTCCGCTCTGTAATCCCAGATCAGCTTTGAGGATTTCGATGCCTTGGGTGACAGGCTTTCTTTGCATGCACCAGTATCACCAGTGAGTATTCCACATGTTATGGCAATATCAACGACTTTTGATATAACTTGTATCGCATTCCCGACGAGGTCAGCTGATTCAAACGAGAAGTCTAATCACAACACGAATAGCAGAATCTAAATTACTCATAAGCCATCATGGGGCGTTCCAATGCGATAATCACAAGAGGCTTTTGCGAGACATACTATGGTACCAATTGACGAAGGAATATGGAAGAAATAGTATATTTATTTGTTTATTTATTTGACTGGTGTTTTACGCCGTACTCAACAATATTTCACTTATACGACGGCGGCCAGCATTAAGGTGGGAGCACACGACCGCCCACAGGTTGCTGACGGACCTTCACACTTACGGTCGGAGAGGAAGCCAGCATGAATTGGACTTGAACTCACAAGGACGGCATTGGTGAGAGGCACAAAATAGTATATGTAAATAGGACATACACCTGTTAACATGTTAGAGAGAAGGAGTCATCAGTTCCAACTGATACAGGGAGGAGAGTTAAGTTTGTAGTTATGAAGTCAAATTCAAAATTCAAAAGCTAATTTTTTCAAACTGAAAGTAACACTCAATGCAGATAAAAAGTGGATGGTGTTCCTAGAAAACAGCTTTTTTTTACTGCATTTCAGTGGGCACTTTTCCTTCGATGGTATTGTGGCATGAGAAGTGCTTCTCTTTGACGAAAGAGTAAAGGTACATTCATTGTACCAACCATTGTTATCAGAGATAGTAAGGGAGATGTGCACCCCATAAGAAACAGCTTCGTGTTCCTTCAGTGACACGAACACTTGTAAGGGCATCCATGGTCAGAATTCCAAACATTTCCTGAGACCATGCTGTGATATGAGAGCGGAATTTCCTGAACGAAAAACAAAAGAAGAAAATGAATGGAAAGATAAATAATGGATACCACCGAGGCACATTTGTACTCTTAATGCGGTATCTAAGCATCATCCTCCCATTAATAGTAAAAGAAGCTCAAAGACAAGCCACAAATGTTAACGGTGGAAAAAAAACACATCAGCATGAGATTATAATCCGAATATAGGCTGACGCAGCTGAACCTGTGGAGGGACAATCTCTGTCGACCGGATAACCCAAGCGGGAGTCGAGATTATTTGCCAGAAGAATCTTTAGCGATGTGCAATTACAAATGTTTCAGCCTAGTCAGTAGGGCAACGTGTTTTTCTTGTCTCACATTGCGGTGTATTGTAAAAGAGGGCATGAAACCACTATAAGATATAGAGACAGACAGACAGACAACGGGATGATGAGTTAGCGTCCGTGACTCTTTGTTTAACACATTGTTTTCTGGCAACAGAATTTGATCAGGTGATGAAAATCATAATTCCAATAAGCGGATACCAGGCCATGTTTTTAACCATTGATTTGTTCTTAATTCAGCGATTTAACTTTTGCGCCTCAGGTTAATTTTTATAGCTGGAGAAAATTGAAGAGAACAGAGTAATTTGCCGATCTCGATTTGGCAAAAAAAAAAGGCGCCAGGCATTCCCCACAGGTGACACATGATTTTTGACACACAGAACGAGTTCAAAATGTAGGACAAGTGATCATATGAAAACAACATGGCAAAATCGATAATTTCAGCTGAAAAAACTGTAACATGTCTGGTATCCATGCCAGCATTTTAGATGACACATCTATATGTAACAAAGTCGAGGAAAGCAAGCGTATATCATGTTTCTATACGACAGATTTTACTGAAAGAGGAATGTAAGGTTCCCTTGCCTTGGGCACAGAGTGGTTTTATCTGATATGTAAAGGACAAATTTCTCGTGTTTTGACAAATGAGAGTTGATGGAAATCTCATTTAATATAACAAGCATTATGTTCATATAGCTCAAGAAAGTGTCGGACACAAAGGTAATCAATACATGTGCGATTACCACACAGGGAAAATAGCGCTTATTCGTGAGAGTTCTTTACCGGCGTGATCATTTTTTTTTTTTTTTGGCTTGTTTTTTTTGTCTGCTAGTATAAATAAATAGAGAACGCCATAAAATGTGATTCTTGAAATGCACCCTTGAAAAAGACGAGTTCATGCATGCGTCTTCGATACGTTCACAAATTTATCTCCAGCTGGGCAACCATCAATACGCCGTACATTTTTTTCATCCGATCTCTCGTGTGGAATTGAGTACGGTTCAAAACCCTAAACAAGAAGGATACAAATACATAAAAAATAAATTGTACAGATCTGAACGATGTCAAATGTAGACAACATTATAACATGATGAAGTTCGCGATAAACTGAATATACAAACATGTAGTGTTAATGTTTTTCTACGTTTGTCCTTGGTTTTAACATACAGGGTTCATTTTACACGGGTATGTTTATGTTATATATTAGGATATACATTTGTTGTAAAATTGTCACCGTGAGTCGAATTTCGTCCACTGTCACGCTGTCGTCACTCCTACTGGTTTTACTCTCTATGTTATCATTTTTCTTGATATCTATTAAAGACAATCATGCTCAGCCAGTTAAAATGTAGTAACATCATCTTGCCTCCTACTTTCATGAATACCACATAATGGCGTTTTTCCGGACGATAGCATAAACATTTGGTTGGTGCTGAAAATTCTCACCTCAGAGCAGGCTTGATATCGGATTTGTTTCACTTCTTTTATGTCTACTTGAAAACATCTGGCAGCTATGCAATTGTTTATTCACGTCTGACTACTGCATTGTTACTATAGCCTTAGAGCGCGACGGCTGAGCGGACCGGGGATATTTCACAGTGGCTGAAACGCTCACGTCTCACACCGATTATCCAGATTTCAAGGTCACGACCGACGATGATACTGGAGACCGGGCAGAAGTATGCTGCCATGAGAGGACGTCTGACTTGCAGGTGCACACCTCTGCTCAAAGCATACACCAATAAGCAGTTGTGTAAAGGTGTAACACAAGTTAATTAGCAGGGTTAAATTTTAAATCCAGTTTAATCCCAATACAAAGAAAATGGCACTTTATCCAGAAGTAAAGCAAATCCTAATACATTTTTGCATAACCGGACTCAGGAGCCAAAGTTTAGATATGCATTCAACAGTGGGCCAGTCTGAATACTTAAACCTTAGCACTGGTCTCGCCATAACGCATAGAATTTGCAAATCCAAGCTGAACTTTATCGCTGACTTACGTTTCAAATACCATTACAAAAGAAATAACAATCCAGAACATCCCTCCTCCCCCCCCCCGAAAAAATCATTGTTTCGTCTGTAAATCCATATCCTCTCCACTCATCTCACTCCCCCCTCACCCCCCCCCCAAAAGAAAAGGCGCTGAATCATAACCGACTTTAAGTAGATAAATCCAACCATGGTCTTCCCAGTGTCAGTACTCTGTAACTTAACACGGCCCCGTTGTCTGGTGTCTTAGGCATGGCGTTTCCGGCTGGTAGAGCTATATACAAATATGATGTGTACAGTGTGATGGAAACAGATCTTTAGTCAGCCAATGGGTTTAGGGCTCTTTTAACTGCATACGCCACTGAAGCTGAATTGGTGACGGGAAGATCTTTTAGCGATCTGAACCTTTTAGCCTGTTTGCCTCGGTTAGGTTACACTGAATTTTGGCTGGATGATATTCAAGTCCTCCGCTCCCGCTTGTGTCTCTGTCGTTGTTGACTTAAAAGTTCCTCACTTACACTAAAATAATACTGCCTGTGTAACTCTGTCTATTGCCCGAGATATACACCGCTTAAGTTTTCATTGTATCTTCAATGTTGCCATGGCAACTAACAGCATGGTACCACACTTTTGTGTTACACACTGACCTCTGTGATAATGTTTTGCTTCATTGCATGATCAATTCTTCGTTATGCTCTTAACCATGAAGGTGATACTAAAGTGCTTCAATGTACATTCAGTCCAATGTAGTGGATACAGTCCTCATTAACGCTTTGATGTCTCCGGCCCAAGTATGTCATCCAGTCCTGAGATAAAAGTACCCGTCTCTGGGAATCGAACCCCCGCTGGGTGGGACTGCCCCTTGAAAGTAGGTTTCTCAGTAAAGAAAGCTTACATGGGGAGCTACAATGGCCTTTTCCAGGTTTTACGTGATCCCCCAGAATCCTCACCGTCGTCTTGCAAACGGTGTATTCTGGAATACATTTTACTTTACTTGGCCAATAATTACCTTTGTTTAGAGCGGATGTCGAATTATATGCGAGAGAAGCATGTTGGCACTGCTATTTCAACAGTGTTCTTGCAATTCTTGTAATCTCTTTGCTTACTCTATAAATATAACATTATTTTTTAACATATACTTCTAATTTTTTCTTCACTATATTCGGTTTCCTTTGCGTTGATTAGAAGAATTTTAATTTCCATCACTCTAGTATTTCACCGCTGTCTCTTCACAAAATGTATAAAACATGTTCATGTATACAGCTGATCGGTTTTGTTTGATTTGCTCACCTTTCTATATTTTATTTTCTTGTGTAACGATACACAGGTATGGTGTATAGCGTAGGTTGTCACTTGTGGCGTAGATGGAAAGCTCATCCTGATTCGTGTCGTTTTACACGTAAATAAATCGGATTCTGTGACCCTCCTCTTGGCGGTTTAATAGTGCCTTATATCGTTATGACCACGACCTGTCCCGTTAAACGTCTTTGTGCAGGTTTTTAGGCTCACAGTTTACTAACATGTTTTCTGTCATGATCTTGATATCGGACGAACTAGAGATTGTTGTCTGGAGCTAAGCACAAATGTAAACAATTACATTAATACATCGCTATTTACATCGTTGTTTAGCTTTAGTTTTTACACAATATGGTCCATAACAACCCACCATGCAATCAAAACATTTGGCTGCGTTTAATTTGAACAAAACAAATTCAGTGAATGTATTTTCAACTACAGTTTTTAATGGTCTCACCATAACTTCATTTTTGTGTAGTCAATTCCTTAAAAATCATTAACCTGTATAGTCAGAAATACGTATGCGCCTTTGGCTTTATTTTGCTAAGGGTATATAAGTATATTGATGAATAATCGTCAGTTACTGATCTTGAAAGGTTTGACTAGCTTTCGTAACCGGGAGATGCATATGAACAAATGTACATATCTACCCCACTTATTCCGCCTCGCTGGTTTTCTCTTAGTCCGGGATTTCTCACACGTTGAAATTTGCATTAGAAATGATGCGGACGTTCAAATCCACGTCAGACACCTGCACTATACACTCGTAGGAAAAAAGGTTCTCTGTAGAACAATTAAGGGTTTTTAGAGGTGCCACTGCGGCAGAACCATTATTGGTTCCAGGTAGAGCCCTTTTTCTAAGGTTTTATCTAGTACCTTTTATGCAGAACCCTGTAAGGTTCTAGGTAAAACCCTTGAAAACGGGCTCTACGTAGAACCTGCCCAAGAACCATTTGTAGTTTAAGGGTTATTCCTAGAGCCTTTATGTAGAACCATTATGGTTCTTTGTATAATCTATTCCCAGGGATTCTGTATAGAGCTTATTTAAGAACCAAATCTGGTGCTGGATAAGGTCTTTTACAAGGAACTCTTACATAATCCAACAAAAGATTTGTTGACGGTCAGGGAAACATGGAGGAACTTAACAACTTAAGGAAGCACCGAGACCAACTCAAACGACAGGGTGGTGTAAAAGAAAACAAGCATATGTCAATCATGTCAATTTGAACAGGATGTGACATCTTGATGAAGTATAATTCTGAGAACATACAGTCACTGTCTTCCTGAAATCTTCTTGTACATACACAGCTGTATAAACAATACATGCAAAATGACAACAAAGAACCAAATATTTGATAAAATAGTTGTTTAAAAATATCAAAGACCATGGCACAGGTGTCATTCCAAACAAACAGTCAATGTATAACATTAAAACAACATCTAACACCTGTGAGATTTTTTTTTCATGAGCCACATCAAGGAGCCAAATAGTTTGGTAAGTGTAAGAGCATAGTACAACAACAAATGATGTGGTACACCGAAATAATAAAATTGATTCCAACTCTATATCTATATAAAGAAAATACAATCTCCCAACATTTGCAAGAATAAAAGACAAAACAAAATTTAAAAAAAAAACTAGAATAGGCCAATGAACAATCCAATGTTCTAAATGACTAGATGAAGAAGTTCTGAACAATATAAATGACACCATTTACTACAATAGTTTTAATGCTCTGTCATTTAATGAAAATTCCATTTTTGCTTAAAATTACTTATTTATTTAACACCATATAAGTGTTGTCACTTTTAAGTTCTGTGTATACATTTATATTTACACATACAAAACAACTGACTAAACCTAATAAACAATAAAGATCATCAATACTTCAACATCATGATAATGAAATGTGTCTTCAGCTTGCCCTTTTAGTTGTATTCATGAAATGCATTATTACACTATGTACCTACATGGTGGTAACAATGAAAATGATAATAATAACCATGTCATTATTACTAAGCATGTAGATGTTTAGATCATATAAAAGATATACACAAAGTTTCAAGCATAGACAAAATTTGTGTACATGAAAATATAAGTACCTGAACGGCAGTAATTATGCAAATACATGTAATTGCCTGATTGCCATTAAACTTGAGCATGTGCAGGTTCAAATGATAGGCAACATGCATAGTAAGCTTCATCAATACTGGAACATTAGTTTGGGAGGAGATGCAAAGCCAAAGTCGTGTCTACAGAGGGGCAGGCAAACGGGGTTATTCCTATATCCCTTCCCCCAACTTCGTTGAGGGGGTACAACTAGCCCATTATTGAATTATACATCCTGGAAACAGTTATTGGTACATTTTCAGCTGGGTTCAGTTTGAAAACAAACCGCTCCAAGAAGAGGAGAGTTTTGGAGAGCCTTTTCGGATAAACTGTCCCGTATCCATAATACAGTGAAAGGACTATCCCCAGCGCATATCAAATGTCTACACTAGAATCATACGTTATTACCGCAATTTGGTCCATGTGGATTAAGACTCTTTCTGGATAGAGCGGGTTCCCTTCTTTGCATTTCCACAGACTGATCACTGGGGTTGGCATATTTAACAAAGTAAATATCAGACAAATTTTTCAGAATGTCATGTAAAAGATCAATCAAAACAACATTTTGCATATTGGAAGGCTATATTTATTTATCGTGGGCTAGGAAAAAGATATCCGGGAATTTTAATGTGTACATGCATTTAATTATTTCTCTAGTTAGTTCATGCTGGTTTCCCGTCCTGTCATACATGGGAAAGTCTGCCAGCAATCTGCGAATGGTCAAGGGTTTCCCCATTCTGAATGTGACATAAAACTCCAATCAACTAAATAAATTAATTATTCATCACCATACAAAAAAATTTTATTTATCCGACAGCAGTAAATTTTATGGATGGAGGAAGCTGGAGTACCCGGTGTAAACTACTGGCCATTGGCAAATTACTGATGAACTTTACCACAAATGATGTACAGATATGCACACCATATTGGTGAAAGACAACTGTCCGCAAATATCCTTACAAATTTCCTGTCCTAGGCTGAATCACACCTATGTTCCCCAGCGAATAAATGTTTTTGATGTAGATTTATATACTAGTATACGAAATCATGACTTCACTGGTAACTGTTATTAATGGGAAACTATGCCAAAAATACGCAGGTAAACCAATCAGCCTTTGGTTTAAATAAATTTCATAATTTTTTTTCCTGTCCAATTAACTTTTCATAAATAAGGCAGTCTCGTCTTCTCTGAACAGGGTTGGGAGAAGTAGAATGGCTGCTCCCTGCTGTAGCCCTGCAAATGAGATCAAGATGAAAATAATCTGTCTTTGTTCCTACACTCAAACATTTTTTACGACTGCTTGTTAAGCCCTATAACATCTTTATGAATGTTTACACAAGCCCAAACCTGCATGTTATTAGGAAAAAAAACCCTCACTAATACAATACCCAACAGAAAACAAAACCAAGTACAAAGGGTGAATTTGGCACTCTTCAAGGGTGGATAACTCATTAAAAAGTCAAAAATGAAAACAAAACATTGATAATGCACAACTTGCGCAATGCACCTGAGTTCGAAAACTATGTTAATAAAAAATAGTTCATAAAAAGTTGTGACTGATTTTGAAAAAGTGTTTACCTTTATTTTCCCCTGCTCATCCAAACAGTTACTCATTGCATGGGAGCATTTATCTTTCAATTTTGATGAAGATGCTCTCTTCACAGTGTTGGCAGCCATGACATTCAGATTGGACACCATCATTCGATCCACATCAATTTCAGATGTGGCCTTCATGTCCCAGAAAAGCTAAAAGAAAGATATTCTCAAATTAAAGCATATGTAATATGGAGTCTTGTTTGTGATTTGAAATTCAAATAAACAATTAAATCTAATTTAGTAAAAGCCGTCACCCTAGACAGCTTATTTTACTTATTTATTTGATTGCTGAAAGCTATATGTACTGGCAGTCAATTTTAAAGGTGAAAGAAACCACTGGTGTTAAGGAAGGCATGTGGAAGATGACTAGTATTCCATGAAAGTCAGACTATACTTTAAAACTGTCACTAAGTCCGCACAAACAATGCAATGGTTTGATCCTACACCACAGGTATCCATTAATCCTGCACCCAGGTGTCCTAGCATGTCATAAAACACTTGACCAAGATTTGTTTTAGTTATTGCAACTTTATCACCTCCTCAACAAACTGATCAAGAAAAAGAAACAGAAACATTCCACAATAAATGTTGAAGAATAACTTGCTAGTTCCTTGGAATTTTCAAGCATGGGAATTCTGTTAGAATTTCCCTGGTATAATGAAACATAATAAATTCCTTTCGGGACACTTTAGTCTTGTCCATATTCACTTGACGGACTTCTAGATTAGGCCTGGCCTTCTCCACCTCAAGTGACATAGGTAGAATATGAGTGTCTCTTGACCTCTCATCTTCACTAACTGTCATGTTGTTGTCTACCTGCAAAATATAAACAAAAGCAAAATCAAAATCAGTATGTTAAAAACGATTCTATACATAACTGCGATGTGTTACTGTCAGAAAACTTTTAGATGTCATGCTAACAATGCATAATTATACACCCCGAAGGTTGATAGTGTATAAAATGCAATCCACTAAAAGAAATCTTCAACACAGGTTGTTATTTGCACAAGTTATTTTTGAATTCAAAAGGAACCTAGACAAACAATTATTCTAATAAACCCCTGGACGGCTTGTCTTATGAATTTCTTGTGGCTCATCAAAAACTCGCGGCCAGAGCCTGTAACTCAAAATTTCTGCTTCATTTCTGGACTTCTTCATCGTCAAAAAGAGGTCGCCTCTCCTTCCTCGTTTTATTTTTCAAGGATTGGTGCAGGGCATCCTGAAGTAAAATGGAAATCAGATTTCCGGTATAAATTTGTGGTTTATCTTCTTGTTACAGTGAGTTGAAAAGATGCTTTGCATTCGAAAAGAAACAATATAAACTCCATCACAACTACTTTTTTGTTAATGATTTTCGGCAGAAAGTCAGAACATATGAATTTATAATGTTTGTCACTCGTTCATTTTACTTTTTTCCATGCCATAAATACATTATACTTACACATCCTGATCCTGTCTTTTCTCGTAAGAAAGGAAAGTTTGCAATGAAGTTTGACCCAAATTCCACATACTGTCGGTGAGATGGATACCTAATAAAAACACAATTTAATAGGGCTGTCTTGAGTTGAATATACTGCTGATGCACATATACTGGAACACCATCACACAAATATTCTGTGCAGATAAAAGGGTAACAAAGGTTAGCTAATTTCTATTTGTTTCTTGATAACCACATCTATAGAAAACATAGTGCTCACCAGGATTTTGTCAGCATTAATAATCACTTACTACACATTACTTGTCATCTAATGTTTTGATCGAACAGAACTTGAATTAACATTGTATTGATCTTTGTCCTTCTTAGACTTTTCAAATCGTTTCATTCTGAAGAGCATTTCTCACAACTGGTGGAAAGCTATTGAGCCCAAAACTCTGAGGTGCCTGAGAGTTGCTGCTTATTTCCACTAATACGTCATCAGCAGATATAGAAGCATTATTCAACATACAGCATAAACAAAAATAAAGTAATAAGAGAACTGGGCTCACCCATAACATCGTCACATTTCAACCAACGAACTAGTATAACTCAAATAAGTGGAAGCAGCTACAGGTAAATAAACTTACACTTGCACATAATTTCACATTTCATGAAGATTACATTGCATTATAATCCAATGCATCCCAGACAAAAATGTATCAGTATGTCACACTTATCTCATCATAAGTGAGAAACTGAGCAAGAATCTTAAGAAAAGAATCATTATACTTCAAAAGAATATATGTAATGTTATAAACTGTATGTGGACAAACAAATGCAATATGAAAATAAAGTACAGATTTGTAGTTACCTGTCTGTCACAATCTCCAGTTTTTTTTGTTTTTTGTTTGCTCTTCCAAGGCTTTTAGAAAAGCGGCTTGTTTTCTTATAGTTGGAAAAAGCCTTTCTGGTTTCCCCTCAGTTATTACACTGCAGGGTTGGGCCATCAATTTCATTCTCTGAAAACAAGTGTAGTGCTCAATACTATTAGGTAAATGACTACCTCTGAGGACAGGTATTTTTACAGTTTTATATCAAGAAAGTTTCACACCCTCACTGGTGACTTTTAGGCTCCTGTAAACTGAAAACCACACTAATTGTGGGTTATGGCTCAGTGCTCCATTTTAAGCCAGGCATTAGTATGAGACTCAACCAATAATACATAATAATACATTAAGAGCTGAATCCCTTTTAATTACAGGTTACCAGGAATTGCTGACGTTGTGATAAGCCCTAGGCATCAACAGTACTTCTGCATTAAGTTTGTGATAACTTACATTCTTCAGCAAGTTGTCGATGCATGAATAAGATAAATGTATGCTTACAATCATAAATGTATTTTCAGGACTGGGCGATGACGAAGAGTGATGCATACGTTGTCATTATTGTCTTTGTAGCAATCTAAGGCTTGAAAGTCCAGTTCATCACCCGGACTAAAAGCCATCCATTGGTGACTATACTGTATATTGTACGCATGCAAATGATCACAGAACTGAATTGTTTGTTGAAGTCTTCTACACAGCCACCATTGTGCACGAAATCTCAAAACGTGGAGTATTTTCACAAACTGTGGAATTTGTTCTCCACGCACAACATCCAAAATGAAAAAGTCACCCGCACTCTACTTTACTGCGGCAATAACAATTTCCTTTGTCTTCCACACGGATTCTGCTCCAGTAGGGCAACCAGCAAAGAGAAAGTTCTGCTATTCTTAAGGCAATTTCTTGAAAGAGAATTCAGTGGTTGAAAGAGGAGTGATATCTGCTCCTGTATCATTATTTGCTTGCCACTCCCAACACTGGCGCATTTGATGTCGTTTTGACAATAAATAGTATATGTTCTTAAAACTGTTGATCACAGAGGAAAGTTTTTTTTTTTTTTTTAAAAAAAAAAGATGCTTTGTTTCATATCGTGTACACCATAAAGACCTGAGTGGGCCATACTCCTCGACCAAGCGTGGATAGTGCACAAGAAAATGTACCTTTGGTGTAAATTTTCCAGGAAACAGTTCCTTGAACTCAAACATAAATGAGGTCACAATACTTTCCAAATAACTAAACCAACAAAGTTTAATGGAAGGAGCAAGAATGATGTCACCAATTTCCCTTAGAAGAACTACAGATCAACACTTGTTATCTTCTGGAACAAAGTGGCCTATAAGAAAAGGTAAAGCATGCAAAAGTGTTCATCTCTCTACAGCCTTTCAAGCAATAGTTCCCTCATGGTAGACTCTAGCAGAAATCTGAATTGGTTTACTACTTCTATCATTCTGCCCATATGGAAATTTCTGGACCTTCTGAATAAAATTTGTTGATATCTAATTTTAAAACTAGGGGAACAACACCGTCTAAAAAGTCATGCATCAAATCTGGTGGGAATGCTTCAGTTACCTCAAAATACAGCATTACACCGACTGGACACTGTCTAGTAACACCTTAGAGTGACTCGTATCTAGCATTTTGCTCTGTACACTGTAGATTGTATTTATGGCTTGCAGAAGTTCGTAGAACACAGGTGAGCTCTTCCAGTTTCTCTGACATGTCAGCATAGTGACTCATACAGAATCGGCAAATTCTGCCATGGGAGAATGAACCTGAAAATCCAGCCGGCGAATTAGCAGTGAGATTGTCAGCCGAAATAAGAGCAAGGGAACCTCTAACATTGAGCACACATTCGTTCACTGTAATTTTCACACCTTCTTCCGGGAGTTTAACTATGTCAGCAAAAAGAGGTTTGAGAACACCAGTTTATACCTCACAAGGATGCACAGGTGAATATGTCTTAGCTGTGATCTGTATTTTGGAGGAAGCCTGCCAATTAGAAAATAAAAGCCAGAAACCTTTTGCAGCAACTCTTTGGATCCTGATGGATTTACCACTTCGGATTCGTCATTATATAGGTGAATTCTTAAACGAGCATCTTTGATTGAGAAGAATGAATGTTTTTGATGAATAGTACCGTCATAAAAGTCAACCAGGACACCATTTCTGATACTTTGATTCTTTTGAACATGGTGCCAGGTATCTCTTCTCCAAAACATGACGCAAAACCTCAAGAATAGGAATATCTGGGAAGGTTTCTCTCCTACCCCCATCGTCCTGACCAAGGGCATATTCCACTGGCTCAATTAATACTAGTAGCTGCGAGGGGTATTTATCGAACAGACATTCACTGCCAATGTCAGAAAGTCATTTATCCACAATGTCCTATCCATTCAAAAGATATGTCAACTGAGGGTTATCATCAGTGTTAACTCCGGTCTCTTCGCAGCAAGTCTTAATAAGCTGATTGAACTCTTGATGAAAATGTTCTGTTAGGAGGTTTATGTCAGTAGCAACATCAGCTTGGACCACACGTGGCACGATATGCTTTTCTCGAAGTTTTAAAGAAACAGTGGAAAATGGTGTCTAAAATTGGACTTCAACTAGTCTATCTGATCACTAAGAGTTACTGTGTCTGAGTTGTCAACACATTCATTTTCACTGATGACAATAACATTTGGCAAATCAAATGAATTGCCTAGAATATTCTCAGGAAAATATTGCATTTGATGCCTGACTCGCACATGTTTCTTCAGTGACTTTATCTCGCTGTATTGACGTGGGCATCCATCAAGTCCACGCGTCACACTGAAACTTGTCTCTGATTCGTGGTATAATTGAAGATGGTTCAGTAACTTGAAATAAGTGTAACACTTCACCTCGCACTTTGGGCACCGATCGAAAGCCGTGCAGTATTAATGAATCTCACCAACAAATGCCTGCTGAGATTCGCCCATGTCGTTTTCCACAAGTCAGCGGCACACATCTTGTGTTGTCCATTCTGCCAAGATTGCAATATCTACAAAAAAATACATAAAGCAATGTCAGATTATTCCAAGGCATTGATCCTCAAGAGATGGCATTCAACAACAAACAAATAAATACAGCTCAGGAATATGAACATAACACTAAAATTTTATTTAACTTCCAAACAAGTGTGACAATTCACATGCTATTAACACATACTGCCTATGACACGCCACCCATTCAAAATGCTTGGTTACGAAACCAGCACCTGATGAAAAGGTTATCTCCCCTGTGAGTCCATCTGTGGCGACCACATAACTTGTTCCAGGATCAGTGCATAGAGACTACTGCGCAAATGGATTCAGAGGTATAACCTGTTGTAATCTTTACAATGAACTTGAAAAGTAATTAAATGCCCCAAACACACAACAGAATTGCCAATTGTCAGCAACTTACGGGACAAATTTTGTCTCATAGCTGAAAGTAATCTAAATAGCCACTATACTTGTCCATAACATGTTCTTACCTTCATTGTCAAAAGAGTTCTACATCAAAACGATTCTCAGTTTACAACAACAAATGATAAAAATCCCATTACATCTTTCTCAGATAATTAAGTTACACCACCTTGCACACTGGGACGAGAAGTACAAACCCACAGATTTTATGACTACCCTAGTCGATTTGGCAATGGTAATTATTTGATTGTACATACATCACTACAGAAAGTCCAAGTTATTTGATCGTCGATCGTACTCGTAGGCATAGCTTACACTTCAATCCTTTCGTGCATGGTAAATGATGGATTCAGGAAAGAAACTACGACCTAGGTAACGACTGTAACTTCTATCAGCTTATACTTACGTACATGTGTTATCCCTTTGAGCGAGTTGATCCAGCCGGACACTACCGTAGGGCTGTGGTCCCCTGGCGAGAGTGCCATTGAACGCCACTCAAGCCACTCAACTCCCTTTGCTCGCCACAGACCTCAGTTCACAAAACCTTTCTCGTGTAAACACAACTGACTTGTCCCAGTAAACTTTGTTGAATATATAACCAGTTTTCAGTTCTACAGCGCGGGAAGTATGAATAAATCTGAGCAGTTAAAAACCACTTAATCTCAGTAAGTTTGTCTTTGCCTAAACATTATGAACCATTCATACAGAAGTAAAATACGTAACTTAGTTGTACAATTCCTGAAGTGGTAAGTATAGCTTGAGATTCTTCCCTAAGCGCACACGCCTCTCGTCGCAGTGGAACACGCAGTGACCCGTTTCCGGTGGACAACAGATTAAATTGTCACGTGACAATGCTTGACGGCAAAACAAGGATGGTGACGGGTAAAGATGAAACCTTTTCCAGTTCGAAGAACCCTTCGGTGCGCTCTCCTCACATATAGTTCTACGTGAGACGCTAGCTATTCGTGATAAACCCTTTAAAAAATCCTTTTTCTAAGAGTGTACTGAACCCTACGGCGATGCGGTCTGACTTTCAGACCTCCATGGAAACATATATAACTACATAACATGGTATTTAGCTCATCTAATTTAGATTGTAGCTTGAGAATGGTATCCCCGAGTGATAGCTGCCAGAAAACTGTCCAGTGTCGTTACGCGTTCAAGGTGTCGGAGTGTCTCAAGCGAACACAGATAGAGTCGTTTTGGATTTGCTTTAGTTGGACAAGGAGTCCAGAATAATTTAGATAGGCTAAGTAAAATGGTACAAAGTCACCAAGGTTTTCAGAGAGTAGTTTATAACAGTTTTAGGCTTATGTCAGGCGCGTTTCTTGAACGTAAAAGGCCGTTCTAAGTCAAACCGCACCGCCGTATGGTAGAGTAGAAGGTAGGTCTCAGACGTGGAAATTTGATCGTCGCTGGCGACCCCTGTCATTTCTACTGCAAATTTCAACGCCTGAGCAACCCCTGACTAGTTTTTTTCTCAATTGTTTTATGGTGGCTGGAGCACCCTCACACATACGTCAGATACGCACAATGTCAAACACACGGAGCTGTATAATATCAGGATATAAGCTGGACGTAATGGCCAAATGATGTGTATAATTGGAGGGCGCGTTTCGCCTGTGATGAGAATAGGCTCCTCTCTGTCAATCGTCAGTCACCCCTCAACCGCTCACCCCTCCTCGATCGATACTTCTTTATACAATAGCCACTGCCTCGAGCTCAGCACAGATCGGTTTTCATCTGACGAGAGAGCGACTGTAAGAACAGTATAAAGCAGAGAGTCATTGATCAGCAGGATTGTTGGTGTTTACGGGACGATAACTACCGATCTGGACAGTCGAGTTGGGTAATTTTCAGCGGTGTTGGATTAGGCCGAGGATGTGGGACAGAAACTTATGACATTCGATTTTCCAACCGTTCCTGTTTTATTTCTTGTTGTTGTTATTTTCCCCCTTGTCTTTTCAGGTTGATCTCTCTGTGTTTTACTGTTCGCCCTTTTGCAGGGAAAAAGAACAATAACAGATACATTGGCTCTTTTCAACAAGCTTCAAGGATTACTCTCTGTAATCGTGCTTTATCGACCGCTAAGAACACAAACGCAACCTGTGGAGCGTATTTTTGATCGTCAGGTTTTTGCTTGCCCGGCTCTTTAATATCATCTACATTTCCACAAGCCATGGCCACGGTGTGTCCCAAGGATTGGGCTGATCAGATCTAGCTCTCAACTTGTCTCTATTAACAGTTACCGTGACTTCATCAATTTTTCATGACCTTTTCTCACATGCGACAAGCATCTGACCACAATGTCGTCCAGTACGCGCTGAACCCCTTCCCTGCCCTGTACTTGCACGATTAAGCGGTCACAGCTCATATCAAATGTCACTTATAGCGGGATTTCTCTTGAAGCTGCCGCCTGATTCAGTGCTTTGCCCTGTTGGTCGCCGTCGACTTCGATAACTAGTTTTCTTCCATGACGTAAAATCTCTCTTTCATATTCAGTATACTTGGATTCTTATAAGAGACACGCTATTATTGCAGCAAGGATTGGGGTAAATATTGCAATACTAGCAATATTTTCAGTACCTACGAACTTTGTTCATTGAAAGTGTAAAACCCTGCACAACGGCGATCCATGGACCAAATCCCATGTGTTCAGAGTCATTCGTAACGAGATTGGACGCGACTGGATTTTAACAAAGACTTCAAAAAGAACCGAAGGTAAGGAATTTTGGGCTTTGTTTACGTATCTAAATATTTACACCATATTAAGAATGTTACAAGTCAATATGATGCTAATTAATTTGTTAGTGTATACCCAGTGGCTTTACGGTTGCCTCCAGATTTGTGTCACAATGGTCATCAATACTGTCAAGCTGAACATTGATCCTAAACCAAAGCCTATAAACTGTTAATCCTTTTAGGCAGTTCTATTGATGGCCTCTCGTGTTTCATCTCAACACAACGTTGAATTGCTGATAGGCCTAATCTAAAAGTGATTATGAGTGCCAATATCAGTAGTTTTAGTGTTTTACAATCACAAATTTCGGTTCTCATGTAATCATTTGCAGTTCAGCTGATACCGACTGGCCCCCACGTATTTCATGTGTTGAAAAGACCAATGGGCAACTGTATGTTATGCCAATATTAGCAATATCATATTAATTCGTTGCAATGTTTTAAGCTACAAGTATTAAAAAATTCGACGTTGGCTTGGAAAGACTTGCCACCGATAACTCTACATTAATATAAGTTTAAAATTAATCTAAAAAAATGCATAACAAGGGTGATATTTTCAATGGTTGATGGCTCTAGATATGTGGATTATTAAAAGTACACTTAAAGCAAGGTATCACCAGAAATAACATATGTTTAGGAAAAGAAATCAAGGGATAAAAACGCTTTCCAACGGTGCGATACCTCTTTTCGATATGTAACGCGTCGAATGAAAACAGGGTAGACTTTATTCATACGATTTGTACCTTTTGAAGAACGGTTTCGGGCATAAGCAAGAAATATGTGAATCAAGCATCTGAAAAGGAAAACACTTCGAGACGGTGCGCGTTTTCTCCTATCGATTTGTGCAAAGCAACAGGACGAATGAAAGCACATTTTATGTCATAGGAGTTGCGTTATTTGACTAGAACTTCGATCTTGTTGAATTCTCCAGTTGTGTACAGAAAAAAAAAATTGCTTACGCGACTTTACCTGTTTAAAGAGAAGTCAACGTAACGTCTTATGAGTGTCAATGTGTCATCCGTTTAAGATCAGTCTTGGCTGCTGGATTTCTGTCATTTGTTGAGAACAAAACATTGTGCACATCATTAGATGTGGTTTTAGGTAGTTCAACTGGTAAAGTTTGCTACAAGTTTGAAAAAGGTTTCCTTTCAAGTCATCTTATGGTACACAAATAGTATGCACAAGTATTAGGCATTGTTTTCACTTGGAGCGTTGAACTCTCAGACTATTCGGTAAATTGTATCTGCCACAAGATCTCCAAGTAGACGCACCCAGCGGCGGCCTTCACTTGTGCATCTTCGCAGAGGTCATTTAACATATTGCCGCCTGTTACAGGAATTTTAGCTTATAAGCCTCTCTATTTTCTGCATATGGATTCCTCACAGAGTTGTCTTATCATTTTCCAGCCTTTACGAAATTGTTCTCCGCGGCAGAATGAATTAATGAGGAAAATATTGTAAAGGTCAGTTGCGGGCTATTTCTCGATTAGCGTTTCTAACATCTCGCATCTCACGGGAAAATGTCTTGAGTGCATTCCCTTGAGACATCAGTTCTCGGAAATTCTCATTCAACCCTTCTCCCTACCCCCAACGCCAAGAGAGACCCAAGTCTCCTTGAATGCTTTAGGGAACGCGCCGGTGGTTTACTATAAGCGATCCCGTTTCCTCCACCAACAAATCCCAACGCCATTGTACGAGTGAAAAATCCTTGAGTACGCCGTTAAGCAAAAAATAGGTAAATAAATAAATACATAAATGAATAAATACCGGTAAATGAAATACATACTTGTTGAAAGCTGACCGACAACGTTGTATATATGAACAGTTGGAATCAATGCGCAACTGAGACCCATACTTCATTAACGACACCATATATACTAAAATGGTACACTATTTGGGCACTACTCTTATTCATCCGCCTAGAACATACATTCAACAATCTTTTCGTCATCATTGAAAACTGTTGACTGCTTTTCTTTGCAAGAATTCGTCCTGATTTTTCATATTTTATATTCTTTCTCGGGGCCTCCGGGGCTCAAGCGCAGCGCAATGACCCAGAAGTCTCCCACCAATGCGGTCGCTGTGAGTTCCATTCCAGATCATGCTGGCTTCCTCTCCGGCCGTACTTGGGAAGGTCTGCCAGCAAACTGGATATGGTCGTGGGCTTTCCCCGGGCCGTGCCCGATTTCCTCCCACTATAATATTGGCCGCCGTCATATAAGTGAAATGTTCTCGAGTACGGAGTAAAACACCAATCAAATAAATAAATAAATAACTATTCTTCCTTGGTTCTGTGGTGGTTTGTGTTATTTGTAGTTTTTAGAAACTGGTCTTGCGAATACTGACCTGGAAGGCCCATTTTGGTTGACGGCTGGTATACGAATGTCGGTTTTGACGCCTAGGTTTAGAAGCCTTGAGACGCTTATAATGCAATCATTGAATACTTTTCACTGTTTCTTTTTACATGAATTCTGTTTATAGTCTAACTGTGTAAACTTGCTCAGTTCCTTGATGGTTTATTGGACGTCTCGGCTTGGAAATTAATTCAGCGAGTGACTGCTAAGCTTATGTTTCTGATTAGAATACAAAGGCCTGTTTCAATGCCTGGATTCAATTTAGCTTTCTAAATACGTATACATAGTGGAATCCTGTATATTTGAAAATTAAGAAAGGAATGGAGGTCTTGTCTGATGTTCTGTTTCACTATTTTGTCTGGCTCGGGTTGAGCTGTGGTAAGGGTTGTGTCAGCACCGCGCTGTCAGTATGTGTTCTGGGATACTTACTTTGCTGCATTTAAAAAAGCAACCAGTTACATTAGTGTGAAACTATAGGGATTGTCTATGAAGGTTTCGTTCAGAAATTGTGTCTGTATCGTCTACAAATTCTCATGGTTGTCTTCGTAAAAAACTGAACATTCTATAGATATTGCATAAACATCTGTCTTTCATGCCTGAGAACTGGGCATGAAGGTCGATCAGTAAACACCAATTTGGCATTGAAAATCTGAGTTACATATATTTCTAAATTAAGACCCATGCGGTCTTCATGCTGTCAAACATTACAACTGATATGTTTTTCAATCACTTTTGCTCTGGGCCATGGTGATAAGTCTTACGTGAATTTAACTTAACAAGATTTCCCTCCAGCACTGTGGCATTTAGATTGACCTTTTTTTGCGAATGAATTTTTTAAGGCAAAGTTCTTGAGGTAGACTACGGCTATCCTACTTTTTACCCCTATGAAAATTAATAATTTATCAAAAATAAATGAAATCAAATTAAAATTGATATGATCAAAGATTCGCGGTTCCTACCGAGTACACTAGATATGCACACCCATTCATTAAGTAAAAGCACGATTAAGCCGTGGCCAATCGAAATAAATATACCAAGGAATAAGAATTATAATAACATCTCTTTTTCCAGAATTGTGCCTTAGAGTCGTGATATGAAGGGAAAATATTAACATGTACTGGTGGTTTGATTTGCAATTTTCTTCTGGAGACTTTCGACACTTAGTCCATTTCATCAATTTTTGATTGTAACGTTAGCATGGTAATCATACCTCAAAGTGGTTTGAGTCCAGGGAGTCCGGTCACGTGACTGGTATGTTTAGTGCCGTAAGATAAATAATTAACCAGGACAGACCAGTGAATCTACTGACATGGGGCGGAAACTTCATTTCTGGGCCTAGCATGCACTGAGGCCAAACACAGCTACTGTCCTTTATTTATTCTTCTTTACCGTATATCTTCATTACACGACATCCGGGCTAATTGACTTACTTACTCAATTGGAGCCTCACGTCATTGTCGGGAATTTTTCATTACAGTGGAGTAAAACACAGTGCAAGAAGTAAACACATTTACATGAATAGCCTCGTGACTTAAAGCAACAGACAGGAAGGTGAGAGCTGGATTCGAACGTGGGACTTCATTAATCAGCTAAAAGAAATACAGAATATAAGCAGCGAACGATACCAGCAGCGACAGTTTGTGGCGTGCTTCATCCATATTTAGGTTTGGAAAATGCCAAATATCCAAATTCACTCAAGGACATAACGCTGACAGTGTGACAGTCGATTTATGCTCTTATCAATTTACTTCAGTTAGGCTTGAATTCTAAATTCTGAAATGGTACCAATTTCCACATTCCCTGGCAGCCAGGCTTAGCTAGAATAAGATACAAAATGCAGAGTTATTTATACGTGCAGTAATTGACTTGACGTCTGCCCTCCAGAATTACTCAAAAGTCATATGTTGTCGTCACATTTAATGAACAAAGTCCGATCATCTGCGCGCTGTAAACATGTTTTATCATTGACGTCGTGGTGATTTTAGAGAATTTCTGCACAAAATGGTTACAAATTAGTTGTTTAATTATTTAACTGTCTGGTTATTTAACCACGTCAAAGATAGCAGTGTCGGAATAGCGACTTGTCGTTTACCGCCACAGTATCGGGTTATTTTTGAACACCACATTATGCTGCATTGGGTTTGATTATGTGTATGTGCACCTTGGACATCAAGTTAGGCATCAACGTCGTATGAGATAAGTTCTTCTCTCGCCATCATTCCACTGTAATCTCAATGCGCTTGTTAATTTCCGACAATACCACAACTTTTTCAGTACGGAGTTATAATGCCATAGGCAATTACTCCATGTAACTAACCTCATTCAAAAGTCAGTATTGGAAGTTATAGAAAATCTGTTAACATAGGTAACGTTTGTACGTGTACTACAAAGTTTCGCACTCAGCTTAAGACCAATAATAGTGTTCCTATGATATGACTGGGTGTGCCGTTGGATCAGGGGTCTGGGGTAACGCCATACATGGAAGAATGAGAAGGCCAAATAACATGTGAAGGTCTTAGTATCAACAAGGGTTCTTCGTGACCGAGGTGGTTAGGGTCCTGGAGCAGAATAAGGACCCAGGAGCACTGAGAGTTCAAGGCTCGCTTATGCTGGCTTCTTCTTCAGCCATATATGGGGAGGCCTGCCAGCAACATTTTGAGCAATGAAATGAATTAATAAATAAATAAATCGTCCCGACCAAGGCAGTAGGAGCTACCCTATGCTTGGAAGCCATGTGTGTGGCTGATCAGGTCAATCACGCGCACACAGTTAGCAGAAATATATACGTCTGCCAGCAACCAACGGATGGTCTTGGGTTTGACCCGGTTTCCTCCCAGCATAATGCTGGCCGCCGTCGTATAAGTGAAATATTCTTCAGTTCGGCGTAAAACACTAATCAAATTAAAAAATAAATAAACAAGCAAATATAGAGCTGGAGTCCATTGATGCGAACGAAGGACCGTTACATTCTTACAGGGATCACTCTGGCATCTTTACTGGGTAATTCGACTTAACTTCAAATACAACTATTTCGTTCCGACCGGCACGCAGGAGGTATTGTCACCGATGAATGTGTCCGTCAGAAATGTGTGAGGTAGAATTGAGATCAGAGGATCACGCAACATCGACTTAAAAACAAAGTAGGACGTGCTGCTAGATTTCATTGTTTAGACTGACCTGTAACTAGATCGAACTGATGGTAGAGTTAAATGAGGTGAAGGGACCTTCACAGCGAAGCCAATCAGAAACCATGACATTCTGAAGACGGCCACGAAGGACAGACACAAGGAAAAGCGAAGCTGTCTGATGATGTTTAGATGCTTTCAGAGCGATGGAGGGCTTATTGGACGGCTCTCACTGAACCAACAGTTCCCCTCCAATTCATCAGTCAGGCCGCCTGTAAGTCGAGAGTGCAGAGAATAGACTGATTTACTCAGCGCTATCTCACATTACTGACATGTCGTTTGGACAAACTTTCGGTTTGTAAGACAAATATCCCAGTAGCCCCTCCATGCAATGTAATCCGAGGTGTCTCGTAACTATCCAAGTTCAGTTTGACCTTGCAATATTATCAACCAGGCGTCGGAACTGACATTCGTGCACCAATCGTCAAGCAAAATGGGCGTTTCAAGACAATAATTGTAAGTGGGGCATCCAAAACTACAATATACATGTACTTTGTATAACCACTAAAAATTCAATTCATAACATTTATGGCACAAACATTTGTCTTTCAAACTGGTATAAACTCAAGGAGTCGAAACAGGCATTCGTATACCAGCCGTCAACTAATAGAGGCGTTCCGGGTCATTACTGGCAGGGTAAATTTCCAAAAACAACAAATAACACAAACCAACAAAGACCTATGGAAGTATATAAAGTGAAAAATTAGGAAGGATTCATGCAAGAGAAGCAGTCAGTTTTAAAATAATATCAGTATCCAAATCGTGTATTCCACTATACATGGGGTTATTAATCAAATATGTATCTCAGTTGCGCTTTGACAGCAACTATATATCCCACGTGACGATCATACTTAACACGTTGAGCATATACAACTTCTACTAAGGTTTCAGCGGAATTAAACACACTTATAAAGCCCAGCGGTTGTGGATACTCCGTCCGTATTTGCAAAGAAGACATAGATAGCATTGTTTTGTGAAACGGTAAATTTTTAACTTTGGACCTAAGTTTCTATTTACGATCTTTAGTGAAATAAGAACCCTTTCTTTAAACTAATTAAAACTGACCGTACTCACATTTTTCACCCTGCACCTCACGTAATAATTTAGACCTAGCGTTTTCTGCAAAATAAATAAAGTGGGTGTTTCCGACATTATGGGAGTGCTTTCATAACGCATTTTCGGTTTTAATGGACGATAACATTTACAGTGAGTTTAACTTTACGCATCTAGAGGCATATGGTCAATCTTAACGGATCGTTTCTCTATACCGAGCAATGCCAACAAAGTTTTGAGAAGCATTATGCGCAATTATTATAAACCTGTTCTGGGAGATAAAATGCATTTCACTTTCATGTGCCGAGATTGAATGTATATATACATGCTTGAGGCTTTACGTCGTGCTTACCAATGCTTCAGTCATATGAGAACAAGGAGTCCTTAAAATGTATATATGATGTGTCATCTTGAGTCTGGGGGAGTCCATGCCGCCTAAGTGCTTCGGCCACAGGAACATCATATCGAAGACATCAGACATGCCAGGCCACCCAGTCGCATTATACTGATGCCTTATAGATTGATACGATTCTGTTTTGGTAGAGGCTTACGCGATTCATGTACATAAGCTGGAACTGTAAAAGAGAGGCTATTGTTTTAAGCAAGACGGAGAATATTGTACATGTTATAACATTAAGTAAAATGACGTCATCGATGTATTCACGATTTCACCACCAATTTGGACTCTTCCGCGCGTTGAGTTGTCTTTACAACTATTACCGTTGAGGTCAAGACTGCAAGTTACATAATGAGATATCTTTTCCGGCGGAATGGTGAAAGTCCCAACTGACTTGACCATTGTTTTCTTGCACTGCACGAGTAATATGATATCAGTTTGCCCACAAATCGTCATCGTAAACGCGGTAATGGACTACACGGATAAGATCTAAATTACCTTCAGAAAGTGTCCCCCATTTCGGAACGGGCCGCTGGGGACTTAAAGATGCCCTTCTGTGTTCGGCGACTTGTCAAAAATGTTAGACAAATTTTACTGACATTGATTTACCTCTCACTTATCCCGCCGTGTTCTATAGGTACAAATCATACCTCTTTCCTCTTCACAAATCTTCACCGCTTCCAATTTTTTCCATCGTTTGTCAAAATAACTTATTCTAAAACTTCTTTCAGACTTCCATGTTACAGTAAATTCAATCAAAAAAACGACTGCTTCGTATATTTTTGACGGGTCACGTCGTAGAGTCTTTACCTTTTAGGATAAAAGGATTCGAACTCAAAAGCCCCCGAAAGCGTGTTTGACCTTTGGTTGACTTTTAGCATGCTCGATCTTGTGTTTGCGTCATAACTTCCGTTATACAATAGTCGTTCTATTTGGCCAATTACCCTGACCCTAAAGCTCTTGAGGCAGCTATTAGTGAATGCGTGAAAGATCCATTAATGCTGTAACAATGGGTAATTAATTGACTGCACGCACGAAAGGTCTTTAGTTGGTGTATCGTTTCATATCTGTATGCTGCCGGCAAACACGACCGTCGGCTTGTAACGAGGCTTCCCAACTGGTCTCTATAATTCTAAGGCACGGCGTAAACACGTTGCAGCTAAGTGTTGTGTACTCATCAAACTGACATAAACGGACAGTTGAAAAACTCCACATAATGGACCGGGTTGATCCAAAATCAGCACTGATAAAAGTGAATAGCATGTGGGTTGTTTAATAACACTTCATAGCTTCCGTAGGAGTTTTTCTTGTTATTAACGATTTTAGTAGTTAATGATGATGTATTTGCTACATCATGTAGCAAACATAGTGTGTTGAGGAGGTTCTATCATTGTTCGTACTTCTCCAATATATTAAAGACTTTCCGAATATGTAATTACTCGGGCAAAAGATACAACGAGAGCTGTGCTGTCGGCATTACACTAGCAGACTTGCCTTGGATTGTTCCCGTGTTCCAGTCTTGCAGATCAAGAGAGTCATGGAGTTATAGCACATTGCGAAGGGGCCTTATTTACTGGATTGTTATCTTAACGCCATGCTCAAGAATTTTACGACAGCGAGCAGTGCTATGTGGAGAAAGAGCCCATGTTTTTACCACACTAACCCAGTATTTTCTACGTGGGCCTTACCACTACAGTCGCTTCAGCGGTAAAACGCTCGTAATAGGAAAAACACGTGATCTGTGTAGGGTTCACATATTCTTTCACACCATGGAATTGCAACTATTATGGCCGTTATTTTTGCAGTGAAAAGACATGACTGCTTGTTGCAAAGCTTTTTACCTCTAATTTTACGGGACATTTTATAACAGTGTGCAGACAGGCACACCAACTTGGTGGCAGCCATGTGGTCTTCAAGGAGCGCTACATTACAATTTTGCTAGACAGCCTTTGCGAGTGGTGGAATGTACAAATCGCTTGTAACTTGACACCGGGGCTCTCGATCTGATAGGCGTACCCTTCTACTCGACAGTTATGAACTGAAACTGGGAGATGAATCATCACTCTTCGTTCCCCATGTGTCCATGAATTATCCAGTACATCTTTTTCGGAGTATACACTGATAGAGAAGAATCAAAATCAATAATAATCAGAGCGTCTGTGTCTGGTACAAGCAAATCGACATGTATATGTGTAAAACGACAGGTCTTCTCGTTATCTGCAAATGAATTCACTCGGTCAAAATACGTTTCCGTTTGTCCGGTTGCGGCATTACATCTGTAGATATTTTTACTGAGGGACATGTATGGTGGGACCCGTGAGTTTCCTCAAGGCTTTATTAGCTTTTCGTTCGAACGATGAAAAATGCCGCTCAGGCATTAAAATAGCTTAAAAGCAAAGACAGCAAAAAGTACAACCACAGCTATTTCAAAAGAGGGCCTAATACAAACCTGAGCGAGCATAGGAATTTTTTATGACGTGCTTGGTCACTCTATAAATCGCCTTTCAATGTGGAATTCTTGCGAGGCAATAGAATACACCACTGTAGAGAGACACGAGAAACGCGATGTCGCGTCATCCACGTCCTACGCTCAACAGTATTACAAGCGAGATCCTCCTTTGTCGTGCGAAGTAGGGTTCCCCTTATTATTACAATCAAAGGCGACACATGTGGCCTCTTGATTGAGACCTTGGCGTATTGCACTATCGCTTTCTCAATGAAAATGGTTTTGAAGTGTATCAGAATTGTCTCTTAATCACAAGGCGTACAGCTTACTTAATATACTTCTACATGGCAAGATGGTGAACAACGTACGGGTGACGTCACAGCGGAAACAGATATCTTCTCCAGTTGTAGAAATATCTCGCTCTGGATTGGTTAAAATTGAGAGCATGACGGCCCGTTTCGATTTTCGGGGCATTTTTGCTTACTTTGAACTACGATATCTCGCTTATACTACATCACAAAAATAAAAAAGTGACGTTTTTCGAACTTTATATGGCATTCTTGATCGATACATGTATACATTTGGGCTAGTTTTGTTTTTTCCTTTAATCACCATGACTGATGTCGCCGTAGGACCCACCTGGCCGCTAGAGTTGGTTCTACCTGGCCATACATGAGAGCTTAAAGCGCGACTCGGCTGAACAGTTGTACAGATGTGGCCCCAGTCACCGATTGACATAAGACTTTACAGCTGACTGGCATGCACGCAAGGGCATTGCTATTATGAATAAAGGGGGACAAGACTAATGAATTTTGACTGGGTTTCTAGATCCTATTTCATGAACATATTTATTGATTTTTTTATTTGATTGATGTGTAACGATGTACTCAAGAATATTTCACTTATGCGACGGAGCCCAGCATTGTTGTGGGAGCAAACCGGGCAGAGCCCTGGAGAAACCCACGACCATACGCAGGTTGTTGGCAGACCTTCCCGAGTACGGTTCATGAACATAAGATCTGCGCCCACTTAAGTAGTCTTATTTTAAGCCATTGATTTAAGTAACTCGTTTCTAAGTCGGAAGTGACACACGCGGTGATTGCAGGCAGTTCAACAACAACTATGTCATTGTACACTCTCAGACGATGGTGAACTGTAGCACTGAGGCCGCGTCGTGTTTTTAGGGCTATATTTTAGCAAAGGAACACTATCCGTCACATTAAAACTGCATTGCACATCAAGACTGAGCATTGCATTCATAAATTATAACTTTCCAGGTGTATGTACATGTATGCTTACATAACTAAGTCGTATTTCATCACCACATGAGACCTCCATGACACGTGGGCCTAATCTTTTCTCAACTTGAGCCTCAGGTGCCACTATTCACGTGCACAGTCGGTACATGGTTGATCGTCTTTGACACACCCACTCTAAAGAGTGCGATACTGCGCCTACGCTGTATTCCTTCACTTTTTTTTAACAGATACATATCACTAATATAAAAAGTAAATAAAGTAAAGAATGCCTCTATGGCTACATGTATTTGAAATTTTGACTGCTTAATATCAAATGTCACTTCATGCTTCAAATATGACAATTTAAATATAACCATTTTTTGGAAATTTTTCTCTTCAACATTTATGTTTCCTCACCCAAATTTAAATTCATAAAAGGTTGGTGAACCAACACGTATGTACATGTACTAGCTATAGTCACAAAACTGCTTGACGAATCCTTTCTTAGTGTTCTATTTTATGTTTCCCAGTGAGAGATGTTGTGATATGAGGAATGCAAAGGTTTGGCAAATAGCTTCTTCACACCTCTGCCTCATCGTCAGATACTGTATGCTGACATACATCATTATGTTTTTGTCGCACGTGCTACATGCCCTTCATGCGTCACTTCCGTTTTAGTTAATAGTTAAGTAATCGCTTATACTACAACTGCTTTAAGTATATGTGGGTCTTATGTTTGTGAAAAGGATTTAGAGACAACTGAAACTGAGTCAAAAATAGTTGGTTTTATCCTTTAAGAACTCACACAAGGGTATGCCGAGCATTATATTCTGCAGCAACCAATGATTATAGCCGACTTCCACTTGTTTGCTCGTCCCCCTGCTGCACCCTGTGGTGGACCTGTGGCGCCTGAGAGGTGACTGTCCGGATTTAGTCGAAGTAACAGCTGGATTCCGATCAGTCTAGGTTCATTCATCCGTTTATTTTTCCATTACGCACAGCATCACAGCAATCGTCTCAGCCAAAAATCGTTCATATTCGCCAGCTTTAAACGAGAATATGTCTCCTATATGAATAGGAGCCATATTAATCAGAAGAACACCAAAAATTCACGCTGCAGAATGACTGATCGATTTGTCAAGTTGCACCTAAAATTTTACCAAAATGGCGGCTCAATGCAAAAGAGTTTTTTTTTTAACGGTGATTTCTTTTTGCTGGAATATCGTACAGATCGACACAGACAAAATCCTTGGCAGCTTAAGACTTTTCCTTTCAAGTGACCAAATCAGATTAAAGGAGTTCGTCTGATTGGCCAGTAAATATTGATTGACGACACAGGATCGATAGGCGTTGTCACTAGCTAGGCCGTGATTTCGGCCTTCTTGTAAACAAAACTGATACGTCTGCAACAAATCGAACCCCGGGCACATCATTAGGCCGTGGATCGATGTGTAAATAGCTGCAAGTGACGACCAACCTGACCAGACTAAGTAGCAAAGGTTAGGCTTCTGGTATACAATAGAGTGACATTCTGTATAGCTGGTCAAAGGTACTTCGTGAAATTCAAGGATTAGAGACAATGCAAAAAAGTGTACAACATAAAACCAGAGCAGTGGAAAATTTGTGGTAGATGACAAATGATCATAACAACCGGTGAAATCCTGTCTCTTGTCTGTCTGCTTAAGTTACTGTTTCGTTAGAACTGTTCACGAATAGGCTTAAACACAGGCAACCTCCTAACACCATGGACCAGACAGAATTAGGTATCACGTGAGTGAAATATTTATCTCCCACTCCACTCGCGTGATCCAAAACCAAAAGGAGAGGTTGCATATCAAAAAAATTTCCACAAAGGGAAGAAAACAAGTGTCTGCAAGTTGCTGTTAACAAAATGCAGTATCGCACTCTCGGAGCATGGATAACTTATATTACCAGACGCCATTGGTGTAGAGTTGGCCAGAATGCTGTGTTGTCAGCACTCTCAGTAACCTGTCACATGAAAACAATGCAATGCTTAATTTGAAAAATTCTGCTTGATTCTCATTAACGTTCCTCAAGAAAAGGATATTTCTTTCCATGATTTTGTGTTGATATGTTAATTGCTAAAGGTTTGCAGTTTGCATAATTTTAGACCAGTGACGTTTGCATATTGTATTTAACAACACTGCAGTTCGCTTTACCTGTTTCTATTTAAACCACGGTGTTAGGGGCCATTGGCTATTTACCTCAGCAAGAGTTTTATTCTGACTGTTCATGTAAGTGTTAAAGAATCAACAACTTACATGAACAGTTAGAATAAAACTCTTACTGAGGTAAATAACCAATGGCCGGATTTCACAGGTTAGGCTGATCATTTGCTGTCACTCTCTTGTCGCTGCTCTAGTTTTACTCTCCATACTGTGGCTCCCTTTGTTATATGCCAGAATGTCCTTTATGAAGAGTTATTTACTTATTTCCAGTTATTCACAAATGAAAGAAAATGTACAGAGGGAGTACATAATAAAGTAATACCTAAAATAATAATAAAATGCCTGCTTTTGGACAACATTGTATATACTATGTTGATCATGATCGTGTAATTAATTATTTGCACTGAAGGACTTTATAATCCTGCACCAAATTATAATGTCGAAGTTTGTTCACGTCTTTGGGAGAGTCTATCACCTTTAGGATACAAGCTCATTCCCTTTCTCGTGTTCCCACGAGGGCTAAAAATTGACAACCCGTCAATTTCTTGCTTTTTTTGCCGTGTCAGTATTTCTGTGCGCTCCAGAGTAGTGTGTGGCTGCTGACAAATTGATTTATGAAAGTCGAACGAAGTGACCGCGTAGTTGATATTTCTCTACCACCACTCATCCCTTAGTGTATAATGGTTATTTATTTATTTATTTGATAGGTATTTTACTTGTACGATGGAGGTCAGCATTATGGTGGTAGGAAATCGGGCAGTGCTCGGTGGAATGAGGTATAATGGTGGTAACATCAATGGTCTCCTGGGATACCTAGGCTGCAACATCACTGGTTTGTTGTTATGTGTAGGTGGCAAACACCACAACTTTCTGGGTATATATCGGTGGCTACGACAGTGGTCTCTGGGTATATATCGGTGGCTACGGCAGTGGTCTCTGGGTATATATCGGTGGCTGCGGTCCCTGAGTATATATCGATGACTACGGCAGTGGTTTCTTGGTATATATCGGTGGCCACGGTCGTGGTCTCTGGGTATATATCGAAGGCTACGGCAGTGGTCTCAACACCACTGATCTCTTGGTATATAGCGATGGCAACAGCACTTGTGTCCTGAAATATATACGTCGCAAAACCACACGTCTCGGAGTAAATATCATTGGCAACACCACTGGTTTCATGGCAAATAAGATAGTACACCAATCCTTTCTCGGTAGGTATAGGTAACAATACCTCTGTTTTCTTGGAGTATATAGGTGCTAATGGCCGAAGGACATATTTTTTTAGCCGTTCGGATGATCTTACATGAAGTCCCTTAAGCCACTAATGAGGCATGCCCGTTACATTCCTCTCGAGGGTAAAGCTCCTTGCGTCTCGCGAGAAGTGCAACAGTTATTTTCTACGTTCCGTTAGTTTGTTCCTGCCTGTCCGATCTATTTCGCCCCACTAGTCTGATCATCGGAGTTCACAATAAGCACGAATCAATAAATAATAATAATAAGGATCAGTCAGTGGATTTCTCAGTTACCTGCCTGACCCATCAATGTAGGAGACGTGTAGCGAAGTAAGGGTGCCTATATAATGTCTGGCTTTGGTATATAATTATGATTACACGTGCTCCCCTCGGGAAAATCTATCCAGAAGTTGCTTCTAAAAAGAAGAGTTTTAGCCGTCTGACGGTATAAATATTGCAACTTATGGCTTGCCCGTGCACAATCGTTGTTTTTTACTTTCTTATGTGTATACAATTAAAATATTTTCCGCATTTTAGTAAGTAGCGCTTCGTCAGAATCATTGCCCCCCCCATTCCGGAGGTTACCATAGTAACAAAACGCTGTTAATGAGTGAATTATCTAAAACACGGTTAATACTGTCAATCAGTAAAGCAGCATGTAGAATCAATTTCCCCAGGACCAGTTTCATTAATAAAGAGCACCACGAGGGAAAATAGTTGCAATGTAACTTGTTGTAGAAGTAGTCAACAATTTAGAACGACATCTGAGTGATACACTTGTGAATTAACCGATGCGTCAAATCTAGTTTGTAGTTCTCAATGTTAATATTGAAAACAAAAATAAAAAAAATCCATATTTATATCATGTACAATATCCCACAGTAAAACAAGGAAAAATATAAAAATATCTCATTTACGCTCTTATTTGAACTACTATTGTGAAATATGCGAAAGCATCATAACTTTTACGACCTGAATTGCGGCATCCTGAACGAGACAGCTGTACGTATTGCCAAGTTTGGTAACCCCAATTTTGACACGGTAAACCGGTTGGATCAACTCCATGCAATTTTCTGACCGGAATTCTCACACTTTTACTTGATTAAAAAAGCCCCATACTAGCATCTGACAGAGATAAAATCCATTCATTCTACTGATACAGAAATTATACCAGTCGTAAATCATGAATGGGCATTCAAAGTCAATAATCGCAAGATCCGTTTCCAAAAGAATTTATAACACCAGTTTTCAAAGGAATATGTAAGAAGTAATAAGTATGTATGTATGTATGTATGTACGTATGTATGCATGTATTTATACATTATTTATTTATTTGGTGTTGTACGCCGCATTCAAGAATATTTCACTTAAACGAGAGTGGCCATAAGTATGGTGGAAGGAAACCGGGATAAACCCTCGACCATCCGCATGCTGGTGATGGACCTTTCCATGTACGGCAGCAGAAGAAGTAATGTATAAAAGTAGCAATTAAGAATAGCAATATGTTAGAGAAAAGCAGTCATTAGATTTTACCACCATTATATCCATTAGCAGCCATATACACACAAAATTCTCACCAACGGAGCACACTGATTATAATGAATTGCGAACAAAGCGCTACAGAAATACCTACATTTGTATTCGACTTGGAAATTACGTGTTCGTGTATAATTTCCATGTCGAATACAAATGCAGGTATCTCAGTCGCTCTTTGATCGCAATTCACTGTAATCTGTGTTCTCAATGGGTGAGAATTATGTGTATATTTCTGCTAATAAAATCACATCGTCAGCAAACGCTTAACACATCAAAGACAAAAGCCTATGAAGCGATAGAACTACAACGCTTGCTTGATATAAGATTTAAGCAGAGATATCAAATGGATTTTACTTTTCATTTCCGTTGCCAGATTGTCCCATTATCTAGGGCGTGCAACCCTGAGTAAATTGTGGGACGAATAGCTTTTGATGTTTGTGGACAGTCCCAATATCCCCAGGTCTGTTGATGTGCCTGTCCAATCAGAGCCCAATCACACAATCGTAAATTATTGAGACAGCCCTCGATCCTTCCGCCCCCGGACTATATTTATATTCATTGCTTCATTGTTTCAATATTCTGCTAAATTATAACGACTTAAAAGAATTCGTATGCTATAAATTTTTATAGAGTTTGTTTCTAGAACATTTCTGATGGCAAACATAATCCGACTGTTAGCGTAAAATACACTAACTGTGACTGTGACATGAACTGTCAGTGTTAGTGTGACTTGCGCTGACTTCGTCCACCACAGTGCAATCAGAACTGCAGCAGGACAAAGTCTCATCTGAGAAAATACCAGACAAAAAGACTGAAATTATCAGATATAATATAAAAGACTACAGCACAGAGAATAAAGCCAAAGCAGGGGCGACAATGTGAAATTTGGCAAATGGTCACGTGTTACCGGTGAAATCCTGTCTATTTTTCAATATACCTCTGTAAGGGTTTTCTTCCTACACATTACTAAGTAACAAGTTACACATCCCCGAAGGAGAATTAGGGTAATAAACTACAGTGATGTTAAAGGCAATTCATTAGACCTCGCTGGTCTGGAATCACTCAGTTCTGTGTAGTCATCACATTTAACACGTGTGCAAAATAACATAAAAACGCCACCTGCTTTTAAACCGACAATGTTTACGTGAAATTTTGTCCTAAGTAAGTCTTTTCATCTTCTTGTCCACTTCAGAAAATGTTCAATATACACGTACGCTATGTCCACTACAGATTGAATTCAAACCATTCATGGCACAAACTTTTGGCCTTCAAGTTGGTATAAGGCTCTCTGCAAACAGTTCCGCGCATGTCGAGATGATTTTTTGTCAAGGTTATGCTCACACTTCGGGGATCATGACTAATTCGTACAGTAGTAAAACGTACAATCGCTCACTTTCACCGGAGCCGAATTCGGGTCAGGCCAAGAATTCGGACAGATGGCTTTCGAACCCATCTTTTTCCCGACCGCGGACAAACATCAGGACAAACTTTTACAACTGACCAGTCAGCATCGTCCAACATTGTATATGTATATTCATACTTATTCATGCATATATGAAAATAAATAAAATATTACCTAGGAGAATACTGGCGGGAATAAAGCTCTTTGAAACTGGATCTATCCCGTTTAGTAGTTATAGATAGGATAATGGCGGCAAACGAGGTGTAAATATACAAATGCACTAGACAGGTCTTTCTTATGGATATACAACTTCTTGGTTTATTAACATCGTTATGAAGTGAGTGAAATCAAAACATCAACGCTCTTAAATATAACAAGTAGAGATACAAGTGTCAACATGTAGAACAATGGGGCGATATGATGAACAATACTTAGGGGAATTAGGCTCGGTGGGGTTGCAGATCAGTTTGGAGGACTAATAGGTCGTAGGCTGAGGGAAAGTAAATCCCTTGATCTCTGTTGAGGCTAGGCTTCAATCTCTTAATCTGGATGGCTTCCTGTAGTTTACCTTTCTTCCTGATGCGTTGATTAGAGTTTAGTGTTCTGATTGTGTTCCAGTTGATAATGTGGTGCGGGTTTTCTTGGATGTGGTCACTTTTGGAATCAGATTTTTCAACAGGTGACTTGTGATCTTTAATTCGGGTTCCTAGTGGTCTTCCCGTTTCTCCGATTTAGGATGCGTTGCAGCGGCATTTTATTTGGTATACAACTCCTTTGGGTGGTGAGGGCTTAGTGGCTTTCCTCTTCCTTGTGGCATGAAGGAGTGACTTAAACGTAGGCTGGCTTTTAAAGAAAGTCTCTATTTCTGTGGATTGTTTTAATAGGCGACAAACTTGTGACTGGTTGGACCGATGGATAGAAGGCTTATTCGGATTCCAGGGCCTTCATCTCTGACTCTCGACTGTTGGCTGAATGACGGATGTATAGCTTTCTGGATTGTTTTGTTGACTTTGTTTGCTGGGTATCCATTGAGTTGGGTGAAGACCGTACGCAGGTGTGTGATCTCCTCGTCCAGGTTGTTGGTGCAGATGTGTATGCCTCTCCTAGTGAGGGTTGAAATGATACCAGTCTTAGTTTTGGGTGGGTGGATGGACTTGTAGTGGATGTACTGGTCAGAGTGGGTTGGTTTGCGGTAGACTGTGGTTTGTAGGCCATCTGTGGTTCTGTTTTCTTTGACGTCCAGGAAGGCCTATTTGCTGCTCTGTTTCTGTTTCCATTGTGAATTTCATACACTGCTGTTGTGTGTTCAGGTGGTCTAGTAATACGGTCGCATCATCGCTCTGGAGTAGAGCTACAAAAGTGTCGTCGACTTTTCGCATCCAGCAAATGGGTTGGATAGGTGATGTAGGCAGGGTTTTGTTCTCTATTTCTGTCAGGTAGATCTCGGAGACTATCGGGAGAGTGGAGATCCCATGGGGAGGCCATGAATCTGCTCGTAAATTGTATCACCCCATGTGAAGTATGTGGATGATAAGCAGTATTCTAGCAGGCGTACGATGCTTCCTCAGGATAGGGAGGTAACGGGTGGGGAGTCTGTTATTTTTTGCTTGATCAAATCGAGGGCTAGGTTAGTCGGGACATTAGTGAATATGTCGACAACATCACAGCTCACGAGTTGGCATGGTCCTTTTATCTGTCTAATTTTGTTGCAAAAGTCTGTCGAGTGGTTAATAAAGGAGTCAACTGCTTTGGACCATGGTGCTAGGATTTTGGTAAGGATCTGGGCAGTGCTATAGAAGACTGTTCCTCTTGAGCATGTCAGGAGTCTCGTTTTTACTGGGCCCTTGTGGATTATGATGGTGGACGTGGTTGTTGTATAATTAACTTCCTTTGGGTTTCAAGAGTGATCTCCCCATTGTCTTTGAGCTGATTAAGAAAGGATCTATGCTGGCGGCTGTATTTGTTGGTGGGGGGTGGTTTTCAGGCTTCGGTACGTGGACTCATATCTCAGTAGGTTGTCGACCAGTGTGTTGAAGGCCGATTTGTCCAGTATAACAGTGGCTTTTCCCTTGTCCGCTGGCACTATTACCATGGATTTGTCTTCTTTCAATTCTGTTATTGCTCTCCCCTCTTCTCTAGTAAGGCTGCTGCGTTGTGGTTGGGCTTTGTCCAGAAGGGTTGACATCTGGTGCTTCAGGTAGTCAATGTGGCACCCGGGAGCTAATTGTTGGAGACCGTCTTCAATGTCAATGATGAAGTCATCCTTAGGTATGGCGTTGGTCGTTGGAACAAAGTTGAGTCCTTTGGACAGTTAGTTCAGTTGGTGGGAGCTAAGTGGTTTGCTGCTTAAGTTGACCACAGGTTTAGAAATGAATTCTCTTCTGTTTACGTCAAACTGGTTTTGGCTGGCTGGGTTTACTGTCCTTCGAGTAAGGTTGATAAGGTTGTTGAACTTTTGCGGTTGCTTGGACTTAATCCACAGGTTGAGGGAGTTGTTAAATTTGTTCTGTACTTGGCGTAGCTAGGTGCACACATCTGGCTGTAGAGTGGATTGTAGTTTCTCCTGTTGTTTTACTATCTCCCCAATGCAATAGGCTTTCATTTTCCTATGGTGTCGGATACGCTCTTTGACTAAGAGTGTGCTTGCCTGTTGGAGGATTGTGTGTGCTGCCTGTGAATCTCAGTCTTAGGCCTTTGGGTATAATACTGTGGTCTTTACACTTCATCAGAAAGGTCAGCTTGTTAGGGGATTTTAGGTATTTCTTCTCTAACTTGTACAAAATATACAAATGGTTTTCGCTATAACAATAAGGTAAAACTCCTAATGTTATTAAGCCGGAAAGAGAAGTTAAAATCACTCAGATTGTAATAATACTATTACAAAGAAAATGATTTAAAATGAGAAATGGACACAATGGATTCTAATTCCACCGGCAATCTGTTCAACTCCCGAGGTCTGTTAAGGCGAGATATGTTTGACAGAAGAAAAGCTCTGTACAGGTTCAGATTCCGAGATCGAGTCGGATAGGCGTGTATTGCAGACTGTTTTGTAAAGAAGTTAGGAAATTTAACAGGTAAGAGGTGAATGTGACAGAAGAAGACAAGAGTATTGGTTCAGCTTTACCAGGGGCAGAAGTTTTAGAGATCTAAAAAGAGAATCGGTATGAAATAACCTGCCACGAAAGGAGAGAATACGGACTGCTTTTTTCTGCAATGAGATGAGCGGCTTAAGGTGAGATGAATAAATATTTCCCTTTAACGCATTTACATAGGAAAGACAGAGCAAAATTAAAGACTAATATGGTTTTTCTTATTGACTGCAGTTGTAAATGTTTTAAAATGCCAGTATTTTGAGAATTTTTATTGGAGATGTATTCAATATGGGCTGTCCATTTGAGTTTACAGTTGAATGTTACACCAAGAAATCTGAACCCTGAAACAAGCATTATTTCGGACCCATACAGCAGGATTATCTTACATTGCATTGATTTATTATTTCGCTTAATGTACATGACCTTTGTTTTACCAACATTTAGAGAAAAATGTTGATAATTTTTCAAGTTTGCTCTTCATTTTATTGTAATTTTGGAGAAACGCGTCCACTGATGAACTTAACCTTGTCTGACCTGCGAAAAGAATAATCCTTAAGGGGTGTGAGGCGTTTGCCATATCGTTAATACATAGGAAAAGAAAAAGAACAGGGCCTAAGATTGATCCTTGATGCACACCACAATTTACGGGGATGGGTGGTGACTCAAATGTACTAAGGACAACGACTTGGAGATTTGAGCGACAGGTAACGATCGCATTGAATTGCAGATCCATGAATTGTAAATGAATAGATTGACGTTAGAATCTCTAAGGTCTTACAACAAAGATGTGAAAAAAGAAATAGGTGGACTTTGTCTTACTGTACACCTAGTCAATCTGTTTATTCACGTAAAAATAACAACAACAATGTGCGATGTAATTTCTTTGTTTCCAATAACATATGTTGTTTACCATTGGAACTGTCCGACGACCCATTGTTAAACTAAGTAACGACCAGTTTATGACGGCATATACCGAATTGGTACTCTGAGTTTTGTCAGGTATGAATGCAACGCTCAGAAAACGTTATCGTAGACTGGTTCGGTTGGGACCGATTTTTTGCATAGTGAATGTAGCTAAACTGGCAATGACAGAGCCGAGGATCTGTTCGCCGATTTGATTATTGGACTGTTATCAACCATCTTGGAACGAAGCTCTACATAGATGACGGCACTTGACGAACATGCACCACGTGATAACTGTAAAGGAGCATCCGTAACCTCAGCCAAATAAAAGTGTTGATATGTCTTGCGTTTACCCAAGGTAAACAAGTTCCTCTAATCATATTTACGATCGTACTTATAATCAACAGATTTGTAAATTTGCCAACTCACAGATACGTTTGTCAACATTCTAATAACTCGCTTATTGTACACGGAGAATATTCTTCAGAACGGCAATATTCAGCATGCCGTCAAATAAATGAAATGAAAATGGGCCTTGTCAAACATGCCTTGTGGTCCTCGTAAAACATCTTCCACACAGAGTTGTATTACTGCTCTAGCTATGTGGAACAATAGCATGAGGATGACCTAGCAGTTCAGACTAATTTCCTCACGTTCTTTGATCTCAGTTGCATGAAGCCTGTGTAATTCCTGTTCTCTTTTCTTAACTTCATTTTCTATCAGATCAAGAAACTTAGGATGTTGTCTTTGACATTCTTCTTTTTTTTTCAATGTAAAGGAAGTTTTTATTGGTTAAATTTGATACTCGAATCCTTTGAAATATGCCACCCGAACTGACCCCTTCCTCTTGACAGTGCAAATGCGGTTAATAATTAGTTTCAAGTTATCTGACGCAAGAGGACATAATGAAGAAAATCCCGAACTCCTTAGATTTATTTGGACGGCATTTTTGTCGGGGAAGCCAGGCGAAGACGTACACAGCTGACAGGTAATTCCGAAACGAACAGAGAACAGAGAAGCGAACGCTAGGCTGGAATATGAAACCACATCACGGCAATATTTGACAAATTCGACAGACTTCGACGGAGGCAAGATTAAAAAATCAACAGAAATGATCATTCGTGAAAACAACAAGAAATATTGGAATAGACCGGGTCTCGTTTTCAGCCAAGTGTTTAGTGTAAGCATCCCATAACCATGCCGGCTTGGAACCTTTTAGAATGTCAATATTTTACAAATTAGAATGGTTATTGCCCTATGAACTGTAAAATTTGTGCCTACACATTAATCAGGTCTGTGGTTTGTGTGCTTCCACAAAACCACAAATGCTACCTGCTATAAAAAGAAAACATAACGGTGTATATTTGCGTCCGCCATTGATGAATCAATGATTACGGCTTATAGGTACTCAGATTTGTCGGGTCTTTTGGGTTTCTGATATGTATGGGTTTCTCATATGTTTGGTTTTCTCATATGTCTGGGTCTCTGGTATGTATGGATTTCTGACATGTATCGGTTTCTCATATGCTTGGGATTTTGGTTTGTATGGATTTCTGATGTGTTTGGGTTTCTGATATGTATACTGTGTATGTATCCGGAAAGTATTGGCATAGCCGTACAAAAATTAGTGTTTGCAAATGAGTGTGTTAGGTTTGTGTGTATTTACTTGCGAAATCCAGAATCGTTTATTTATATTTGTCTTAATTGTATTATTATTGTGGGAATTATTTTGTAATTATATTACGTTACGATTTCTGTATAGCGGTATGACAATGCTGTGCGCTGGTATGGGTGAATGATTATGGTTGAACACCACGTGCACTCATTCGAGTCATATCGCGTGGCGAAGCGCGTTTGTTGTGTGAATCAGCATTTATATCTAACCTCTAAATCCCTAACATGTTGACCATATGGTGGCGAAGGTGTTGTAAGAATGAATGATATACGGATTGACGAGAGGTCGACTATACATCAGCCTTGACATAAAGCGATACCGGTGTTTTGAATGTACCATATTGATGACTTATCAACACGAAGAGACTATTTAAGCCGTATTAACGCCCTCGCGTCACTATTTCTCCTCTTCAGAAGGCAATACCTTGATGTACAGAAATTATTTTTGAAACCCTAACTAAGCATATAATTGGATCAAATGACTGTTAATTTTGACTAAATTTCATTTTCCAAGGCTTTGTGTTAATAGTCTATGAATGTAATTTATTTCTGTGCGCGAATGTTAGGAGGGCTGTAGCCTTTCAGAAAATGGGGGATTCTCATATCGGTGCTGGAAGCCGGCTGACAGACTGAATGGATGCCTCGGACATTTTATACTAGGGAATCCCATTTCCGTTTAGTGACAAACACTGTTCGTACCCTCAGGTACGCGTGTTTTCTTCAGATCAAAGTACAACTGTCAGTGCAACAAATAAGAACGTAGAGCCACGACGGTAAGCAATCGATTCGAAATGAAAGCTATGTTACAATAGAGCCAATAGAGCCTCGGATCTGAAAACTCGAGGACTTGGAGGGTGCGGGGGGGGGGGAGGGGGCAACTCGATCAATACGGTAGGCAACAAGCACCGCAGGGGAGCTGTGGCACAGGATGATAAGTTACTAGCCGTAGGCAAAGCGTCACCACACTTAAGTCTGAAAGGCACAACGGTGGAATGAGAGTCACAGAGGGATGGGTCTGCAGTTCGTCAAGTCGATAACTTCATCTAGGAATTCTAATCTCTTTTTAGAATTCTGGTAAAAAAAATAGAGGTTAAAATAGCATGAATGATAGTAGTAAAGTGAGGTGTTCAAATCAAAAATCAGATCTCCTCGCGTTAAATATAATTTGGTAAAGTCAAAATCCACATCAATTCCATCAATAGAATTAGCATCTTAATCTTTTAGAAATTCACATACTTACAACATTCAAACTTTGAATAGTTACAGCATTGTTGAAAACATTTCGACGATATTGGGAGAAAAAAACACAGCTAAGCACGTTTAATATCGAATTGTGCCTCCGTGGCCGAAAGGGTAAGCGCAAGCTGACTGACTCTGCGATCGTAGATGGGAAGGTCCGCCAGCAACCTGCTGATGGTCATGGCTTTTCTCCCGGCTCTGTCCGGTTTCCTCCCAGCATAATGCTGGCCGCCGTCGCGTACGTGCAATATTCTTGAGTAAAACACAAAGGAAATAAATAAGTGAATAAATAAATAAACCTTTCAACATTGAACGGTGTATGCATGTGTTGTACACAATGGCAAGAAAAGGTATAAAAAATACCTCAATTATGGTCTCATTGCAGCTATTCACCTAACACTCAGTTACTGATTTATTGTTTGATCTGAGTGTTACGCCGTACGCAGTAAAATTTCGCTTATGCTATGGTGGCTAGCATTATGATAGAATCAGGGAAACCGACGTCCATCCCCTTTTTACTGGCAGATCTTCCTACATACGACAAGATAGACTTGAACGCACAGGGGCTGCATTGGTGAGAGGCTCTTGGGTGATTGTGCCGCGGCAGCGCGCTTTACCTCCCGCCCACGGAGGCCTTTTCCTGTTATACAATTGTTAAATTAAGGAAGAAAACGAAGTGCTGTGAATTATACGCTACTTTTTTTTCAATTAAACCAGTGTTTCCAATAATTCATACGCTGAATTTTATATCACACGAAGATTTCTTTGGGAATAGTTGGGTTGTAATCAAAAAGACGTCAACTGATTTTTTCTACCAAAAACTCCCATCTCGAAGGGAAATCAGAAATTCATGGTCTGCTCCAGCGTTTTAGGAAGGCTTGACCTTCTCAATGTCATAGTTTTTTGGCCTTTTACAGTCATGAAGTTCTGACTGAATGTGCAAATGCCTGCTGCCTCGACGTTTTCAAGACCATGAAATAAGCCATGGAAGAGACACACAGTGTTTTTCTGTTCATTTCATCGGCTCTTAACGTTGTGGTGAAGAATGTTTCACCCATATGGCAGAGGTCAGTTCTGAATAAACAAAATCCGGAATGCACGGAGTCAACTATAGTCCTTCACGAGGTACCTGACAAATCCACTCACTGAAGGTCGCAGTTGAGGACTGGATTAGAACACTCGATCGTACTGAGGCGATATTTGCACTGAACCAGGGGCAACTGTTGTAAATCGTACTAAGTAAATTCCTGGTAACTTTATTTGTAAGTGACCTTGTCTACAGTCAAGCGATTTTGGAGGAAACTTACCCGAAACTGCACACTTTTCTTCTTAACCTTTTGTGACCATACCGCCAGCTCTTTTTCGTTTGAGCCCAAGAGGGCCCGACGAGATGTAATCGGATGAAACAGATTATGTTTCTATGCGCTGTACTTGCATAACACTGCATGTATCTGTGACACTGATTGGCAGTGAGTTTAGTGACCTGGAATCTTTATACGTCATTGCTTCAAAAGTTAATTTGACGTATTTTTATTCAGGAACTCTAAAACCAAATTTGCCAATATTCTGCTAATTCAATAAAGATGGAACACGAAAGTTACACCAGTATCTTAAGCTCTCGGACACTCCGAAAAAAATCGTAATTGAAAAGAACTGATACTGGACTAGGAAATCGTTAACCAAAGAAGAAGTTGACATCATGCAGATAAATTATCTGTGCTACAAAACTTTCATCACCCAAGAAGACACAAGTCCGTGCCAGAAAACATCTGTGACAGACGCAGATATAAGTTCTTGCTAGAAAACAGAAGTCACAGAATACATCAATCTGGGTTATAGACATGCTAGAAAACACAAGTCACACTAGAAGACATCTAACCGGGTTAGAAAACATCAGTCACACAACAAGATACAGAAAAGATCGCCAATACCAAAATTAACAACAGTCCGGCCTAGAAAACATACTTTACACAAAAAGACATCAATTCGGGTTAGAAAACACCAGTTACACAAGAAAACATAAAGCCGGGTTAAAAAAAATCTTGGCTTGATAATATCAGTCTCACAAAAATACATTCAGTCGGCCTAGAAATCATCAGTCACAATTCTATTCCGGCTTTGCAGCAAGAAGAAAAAACATAAACTCCGCCATGAATCCATCGGTTTCACCATCACATATTATCGGCAGAAAACATTTTCCTGTTAGAAAAAAATTGTCATACATTACTGAATCAAATCAAAATCATCAAATCACTGGTTCATGTTTAAGACGTTAAAACGCACGCCTAGAGTGTCAAGTTCCTCGACGAAACATTAATGCTTGTCAGAAGACATTCAATAATAAATCGGGCATTGCAACTGTCAGATCTTAAAACATAGCCCTGAAGAGATTTATTTTGTCTTGCGGAACTTAAAAAGTCGTGGAAAAAACATTAAGCCGTACTACGGCTAGTTGATAGGTGAGCTGGACTATTGTATTCTGATTCTGGGGAATTCAGCTCCACCTTCATCTCATTTGGAAACTGTCACTGTGGACTGGTTGTCGCATACATGTATTTAATCCTTACGTTAAAACGCGAATAGAGTGATTATCTGAAAATATCTGCCTTCTCAGAAGCCTGGTTTTCAGGTATATTCGTCTCTTTTAAAGGAATCTTAAAGTAGCTTAAAGTTTCTTTAAGTAGCCGTCTTTCTGTAAGTAACGATGTCTTCTAGCTGCATTTTAGTGTCTTTAATGTGTCTGCGTTTCCACAGCTGCGTCTTAAACAAGATGTGTCGTTATATGGCTTTGTCTTTAGGTAGCCATGTTTTTAATGTGCCATGTGTAATTAAATGCCTCTGTCTATTATTCGTAACTATTTGTCTTTGTAATTTAACTAGCTTTTTCTTTAATTAGCTAGTTTTTAAAAAGTTTGTTTTTGCGATGACATGTCCTTGCGTGTTCTGTGTTTAATTATCTGTATATTTAAATAAGTGTGTGTATAAACAATTGTGTCTTTAAATAACTGTGTATTAAGCATCTGTCCCACTTAAAAGCTGTGTCTTTAAGAACGTTGGCAGATTTCTTTTTTCGACCAGGTGTCTTGTATAACTATGACTTTAAAGTACTCTTGGCCTTCATAAGCTGTGTTTACCTACTGGTAAACTCTTTGTGCTCAGGGAAATGTCATATATATTCCGAAGCCCCAGGCTATAATGGCAAAATGATTTCTATGACATTTAACCCGGGGGGAAAACCATGTTAATATATACAGCACGAAGTTAACCTAGGAATTCCATGGGAAGCATGCTGTTGGGTGTAGGGCTAGAAAAGGGTGTCTGTGTTGCCATCTTGGGAATTCGGTCGATATTTTTGGTTTCTCTTCCGGCGGTGCCTATTTTGTCCTCTACCACAAACCTAATTAACGTGCATCTGGGAATAAGTGAACTAATGTTGAGACGGATGTGAAATTCTATGAATCACACGAACGATAAAATAAATAACAGGAGTGGAAAACCACCCGGTGAACTGATTTAGCTCCGATGTGGTTTTATTTCCATCAGCAGGCTAAAAAGAGAAGTGGTTTGTGAAGACAAATCTAAGGGTTCCGTTCTCGCATCGAAGTGCGCATGTCGGCTTACACAGCTTCGCCCTCTATTATATTAATGTTGTCCATACAACTTCGGCTCGCGGAGATTCCCCCTTTTAAATGTCAGAAGTAAATTAGTTCCGATCTAACTAGCTATACGTGTACACAACTCATGAGGAACAGGGAAGGTTTACAAGGGTTGAATAAAAGAAAGTCTGTTTTTCTAGTCAAAACGTAAAGTTGGCATAAAGTCTGACATCTCACTGACCCGCGCATTCCGCTTCACGGAAGCAAGGACATCGACTCTTTGCCAAGGGATTGTCATCCAACTTCAATCCAAGTTCGATTCAGTGTTGACTGTGGTGCAACAATATATCCAAACGAGAAAAAAGGTAAACAAAACGATATACAACAAAAAAGTGACGGGTTTGATGTATGATTTGTAAACGCAACCATCTCATTCACGGGATATCGCTAACTTTTCCTTTCTCGCTTGCATGTTTTCGGAATCAAGAGCCATTCTGCATTCACCTTAATAAACGACGGCATTTTCCCCCTATAACCACGGCCCTACAATATGAATTCCACACGAGCACGCAGAATCCCACTGGTAGTAGGAAGTCAATAAATTACCTCTGAAGTAATCTGATTACGAGGTATATCTCCATGACTGTTATTGATGCGGAGATAAATGAGAAGGTCCAGCGGTTCGTTAATTTCGCTTAGTTTCTTGGTTAAAGATGACAGTAGTATAAAGAAATTTATTGCTGGTTGGAGGGGGTGGGTTTGGGAGGGCATAAGAGAAGTTAGTCTAATGGCCTGTTTCACAAAATCTTTCTGGGCTGAAGCCAAAAAAACTTTAATCTACTTTATAAAACAAATTCCCTGACGCTGAATGCTCAACAGTGACAGGAATGGGTCTAGCGCAGCACAGAATCAGCGTTCAAAATCGTATCGACTTGATGTTTGGATTTGATTTAAGAGTTTAATTTAGATTTCTAACGAAATCGTTGCTTGAAACGGGCTCTAGCCCAATTGGTGTGAGGTATAGCTGGCAGCAAACGTAACGGTGGACACATTCATAATAAAACCTTAAAATTAAATGCGAAAAGACGTTACATATTTCATAGGTAATATGTACGCTGCGTGAATCAGCAGAATTTACATGCGCATTATAAAAGACTACAGCATGGAGAATGAATGAATGAGTGAGTTGGATTTGAGGCCATATATTAACAGTTCTATTTTAGTCATATCGTTGCGACTTTGGCTAAATTTTGGCTCAGAAGAGTGATACAGTCGGTCGCTATGATGCAACTGCTTGTCAAGGGGATTTCTACTCTACACAATGTTATATATAGTACTGGTATGAAAGATTGCGGCATGGAGAGTAAAACAGGAACAGCGACCAGGGGTACGGCCTCTTGTCAGCTTACCCAATTAACGGTTTATTCCAAGTGTTCATGGTAATACTCCAACAGTAGCAATTTATACATACATCCACCCTAGCACCATTGCTCAAAGCAGAATTAGGTTAGAAATGCAGTGATGTTAATTGTAGACAAATGAAGGTCACTGATGGTCATTTTAGGATAAAGAATTCTTGTCATCACCACGCGATGTATGGTTGACTTCCCAGTGTGCATCATACATCACAAATATGAATAACCAATCGAGAAGTTTTGGTTCTTCGTTAATCGGACCATCAACATTTCAGGATGATATGTTGTTCCAGTGTAGAGATTATAAGAAAGAAACTATTCCCCGCCACGTGCCAAGGTCACATTACGCTCTAGATCCACTTGCCGCTGAATTGTCCCCTTCAGCGAAAATCCCCAATTCCGTGGAAATTGCCATCGAAATTCTCATGCAAATCCGTGCTCGTCTAGTACACGTTTTACCTTGAGTGTTGTTTTCAACGTGGGAAATTTGACGCTGAAATTTCCATCTTTCCGACGAGAGACGCGCTCTCTCGCCATTCGATCCCCGACGGCATCAAATAAACCCTCTACTTTGAAGGGTAAAAGGGCTCTTCTGCATACGCCCTCCCTGGGGCACCGGGTCTGAGTGGTTTACTAAGTGAAAATGGCGTGGACGCGATTGCTTCGTCAAAAGTACAGACACGTAAATGGCGACGAAACGTCTGATGCGCTAGTTAGTGCCTTCGAGTGCCATAAGACTTTATATTTGTCGCTAATGAGCATCAGTCCTTGGCCGTTTTGCGTAGAGAGCTACAACTGATGTAATCTCATGTCGTGAATTCGATCTAAATGTTCACTGGATGGATTGATCGCAACAGACTTTGTAATGAGAATTTATATGGTGTTTAGTGTGTAAAATAAGAAGGCAAAATTATTTTTATTGTTAATTAGCACTTCCTAAAAGCAATGCATTCCCATGAACTTAAGAGGTTGACGAGGAACACTGCCAAAAAACTATAACGGAGTTTTTACGAAGCTTGGCGATTGTTTGTGAGCAAAAGTTGTCTGGATTAAAGAAAATGCTTTTGACATACATGGTATCAGGAGTGTTACATTTTTTTTTGCACCGAGGCACATTGATATTTCTCCTTTAGCAAGAAAACGTTTCCACTTGTCACGGTGAGCAGACAGGAAGTAACATGAATTGTATATTGTGTCTTATATATAGCTGTTAAATAAGTAAACCAATTAGCCTTAACAATGCACACCTCGTTGTTTTATAGTCAAGTGCGTTATATTCCGAAATATAGATATGACCCCTCTTTGTCGTGAAACACATGGGCCTGTCCTCTCCATTTCTTTTCGGTGTCTTGGGCTCGATTTACAAAACTTATTGAGATTGTCTGGTGTAAGTTATCCCCCAGCTGGGACATCGACCGGTAGAAAGGGTGATGAAGAAGAAAATATGTGCTAAAGACATTTGGTGCGAGAGCGCCCAAGGGAAAAATTCCTAGTTGTTGAAATGGATGCCAATAGTTATGCTAACGCCTGGAATCGAACTGGTGTGTCCACCAATCACATAAAAGCCTAACACCTTGTCTGGAAGGAATTCCGGTGGGCATACCGGGCACTAATATGACTGAAATCTCACACAGTGGTGTAAGCGAACTTAGAATAACTCGGTTTAGCTGTGGTGCGACTTGTAGCAGCACTCTTGAAAGGCACGGTAACTAAAATTAACTCTCACATCGACGTGTACTGAACGGGGAGGATGGATTTCGTGTTGCCACACTGAAAACGCATTACCTGTGCCCACCACGCAATGGTCAAGCTTTTGTCACGCATGAGGACATCAAATGAAATGTTACCTGTGAGGAAAACTAAAAGGTACGCAGCGTTGGACAGATTGGCTTAAGTGCATAGAATCGTTTCATCGTCATTTTGGTGAGAGCGTTATCAAACTCATTCAGTAAACGTGTATCACAGGAATCGAACTCAAACACGGGACTAAAGACTGGGAGCTGACGGGATGTTTGATCTCACAAAAACAGTGGCGGGGAGGGGGTTTTTGTTCCACTTGTTTTTGAGAAAAATGAAATGTTGAAAATTCTTTTAATGAAAGCCACACAAAACAAAGAAAATCAACACAAACGAAATGAAGAAAATCAAATCAAATGCAAAGGAAAACCACGAATCCAAGCAGAATCGGTCACTGCTGTTCTATAATACATGAAGTCGCACATTATGAGCTTGCTAACAAATCGTCAAATTGCTAAGAGTGGATGGAGAAATATTCCACAAGGCTTTCGCTCGATTCACTGTGCGCTGGAAAAGTTTCCCATGAAAACAGAAGTTTGTCATGTGGAAATGTGTCAGTATGACTATTGATATTAAAAACCAAGACTGCTTCAATCGATTGTTCGTACTTGTAGTTGTCAAATCAGGGTTGTCAAAAAACAGTTCAATCACAGTCCGGGCAGCAAATGTCCACGTTCATATGATTTCCGGTGAAACCATATATACAATAATTATATATAGAGTATAATAAATCTTATGAAATACTCATGAGTATCAATGTGACGTTTCGATTCCTAGTCATCTTTGATCTTTGTAACCCTGTAGAAAAACAAAGTGCTCTGGTCGCAGGAAGCCACGGTTAATACCGGAAACACGAAATAATAAATAAAAAACTAATACCGGGTATGTGGATGTGTTGGATCGTTTTTCTCAAGGACAATCCATTACAGTCGTCACGAAGGTTTTGGATGCTGCTAAAAGTAATTATAAAAATGCCCAAATGCAGAAATCATTAAATGCTGTTAGCTGTATACAGGTGATCGATGTTGGCCGTGAAGAAAAGGAAAACTATCATAAAATTTATATGGTCCACACACAGCGAACAGTAAAACCACATTAATTTCATTTGACACTCGATGGTTATATCCCAGTCTAGACGGTGGTTTCTAGTAGCTGTCGCATTTAAGATCAATAACAAGGTGGCAATTTTCAATCCTCCTAAAAGGAGCTCAAACAAGCTGTGGATTTGTGTTATCCGTGTTTCCCGCAGCGCTATGTTTAGGTCGTGGGATGATGGCAGTGCTGGCATAGTCGCCCGAGTCTTTCTGCCAATATTTTTCAGGAACATGACAAATACAACAAAAGACGACATCATGGAGATTAAACTTCGAGAAGCGTCGGCCGACTATGATAAATGACAAATGGTCACGTGTAGTCGGTGAAATCCCCCCTCCCTTCGCCCAGGATCAAAAAGCTTTCTTAGATTTAAGTCAGGATTTGTCTTAGCTTGTCGCGTTTATTCTGAACTTAAATTTGAAAGAACACGTTTCAATTTTTTATCAAAGTCTAAAACAACTCTAAGAAATATAAGACATAAATGTTTAAAGTAAGTCTCAGTTTTAGTGTAGTATTTTGTTTTGAGGGTAAAACTTAGTCTATGATCCTTAGTCTATGATCCTAATTGTTCATTAAAATGCTTAACTTTCAGGAATCTGTCAAAGAACACTAACACCAGACACAATCTCTGTGGGGAGTTACAGGATGCATTAAATTTAACGTATCACAATTTGACCAATTCAAAATTTGAATCTTAACTGGTATTTTATGCCAGAGACTTAATCCGCCAGCGGACGGCTTCATCTAAACCTTGGAATTACTCTCTTTGAACCCCAATTCAAAGGAATGATGGAAGTAATCCACAAACTAGCTTTATCCTCATCCAGATTTAACTGATTTGTGATTAAGGAAATAACCTAGAGAAGTTCACTTATATGACGGTGACCAGGTTTTAAGGTTGGACGACGATACCGACAAACATACTTGTAGCGAAATCCTGTTAAGACAGATGATGTATTTGTTACAGGCACAACATCACATTCGTCTTCTGCCTTATGACCGTATTCTAACCTAATGAAAATAGGTCCACTAATCACAAACTTATACAGGCTTCTCTCAGAAGCCATGAAAATACCGCTTTTTTTCTTTTAGTTTACATAAGTTTACACATCACTGCCTTAAGGCTTTCTGCTAATCCTTTGATCTTGCTCCGCATGTATAATTAGTTTGCTAATTTATTTATTGCATTCATATGCCGCAATGAGAAGCCCGAACAATGTCATACAAATGTAAGCCAAAGTACAACCTGTACCGACGTGTATGTAATATACTGCCCCAAAATGTTTTAATATATTGTTCTTCCGATTTTTACGACATTTCCTCCTCCCGCATTTCTCTAGGCCTTTCTAGCTCGTAAGGCGATTGTTGTTGTTTTTCCCACAATGAGGAAATTTTCAGACAGCTTGATTGAAACGCGTTACTGGATCGCGTAATAATAACGTAAAAAAAGTCGCAATGAAGAAACAGATCGTGATTAAAGAATTAAGTGGAGACTGACACTACGATGATATGCCTTTAAGTTGATCTCGATGATGGACTGGCAAAATACCTGACTGCTAACCTTCCAGTGTTAAGGCAAAGTCAAGGAAATATTTTTCAGTATGCCTGACCAGAAGAATAAAAGAACACTTATATGTGTGAGCGAGTGACTGAGTGCTTACGTTGTTTCAGTCATATGACGACGAGGAGTCCTTCTGGTGTGTACTTATAGTGTGGCAGGGCGAGTCCATGCCGCCAAAGTGCTGCCGCCACTGCCGCGGATGGCTTGGGGTTTCCCTTCGGTACTGCCTGGTTCCCTCCGATCAAAATGCTGGCCGCCGCCGTATAAGTGAAACATTTTTGAGTACACCAATCAAATATATATGTAAATCTTAGACAAACAACAATGCTTACCTAGGAGCTGTGTATATACAAATTTGTGCTAGTTTTCGATTTCTTTAGGGACTGATCATCTTTAAATGACTTTAATCCGAGTGGCCCAAACCTATGAACTAAGGACAGCTTATCCAATGTAATGGATGGTCTGCTTTATATATCTGTTGTAGTTTTTTCGTTCAATTGTATGAGGAAACTAGATTTATAAAATAGTGGCCTACAAGTCATTCGAAGCCTACCTGTGTAGTTGTAATATTAAGCGAAGCATCCAAATCCTAGTTCATGTCGTCAACCATGTAATATGCAAATTATGAATACTATATAATATATATGATATACGCATAGTGGGGAACCGTCAAACCCCCGGCCGCAGACAGTTATTGACATCAAATGTTCCTTTCCGGGTTCATCGCAGTGACGTCAGATTAAAAACAATCGAATTTTGACGCAACAATAGCTCAATGTCCTACTTCACACTAGCGCCTTCACACGGCATTAAAATATACTCCGCCTTCCCATTTTAACTGAAGATGATTACCTGGAAGTAAAAGTAGTCAACAATTCCTGACAATGCCGGAGAGAGACGTGATGCGTGTAGTAGCGGAATTTTTAATTTTAAAATGGAGATGTTCATGTTTGTATTGCACGCAATATTCTGCTATAGACCGAAAAACAGGTATAAAAGTATCTCAGTTACTATTCATGTAAACATATTGGTGATATTAAAACTACACCATATTTATAATGTCTCTGGACCTAGGCTGTAAGCGGAAATAAATACATACTTACAAACGCCTAGAAAGTTCCTACCAATAGGTGGCGGAAATCTCACAAACATGCCAAGAAAACCAATTTATTTTGGTTCATTTTATATGTGTTTTACTCCGGACTCAAGATCATTTCAGTTATACGACAACGGCAGGAAAGCATTGTGGCAAGAGGAAACAATGCAGAGCCCGTAAGAGGGAAGAACCGGAACAATCCACAGTGTGCCGACAGACCTCCCCACGTAGGCCAACGAAACAGCACTGTCTGCACGACCCGGAAGCTTTAGCCGCAGGGGTCACATATGAGCCAGACACTTTAGTGAAATTCATGAAAGGCAAAATCTCGTTACCAGACGAAATTTGGGTGTTCACGTGTAAGTTTAACAAAATTCCGCGTTCAGAACGTTTCACACCTCTGACATTATCCTGAAGCAAGTTAGAGCAGACCGTTGTAACGTCGGCGTTGACTGTGCTGATCTGTGCTGTCCATGCTTCAGAGCTGGTTATTAGTAACCTAAGACGACAAAGTCGCGGAACGGTATTCCTCGGGGAGTTTGTCCACATCGGCGAGCTCGCCAGTCAATACAATGACAGTTTACTCAGACCCAGGAACCCCTGACTTCATTACAATTATAGCCGTCAATCTCAATCTATCGTACTCGATAATGTCTACGGCTCTCGTCAGATCTGTACCAGGGATTTTTCCCGTTCATTTCGGAATGAAATGACATATGGAGTTCACGGAATTTCGACAAGGAAGCCACTGACGGGCTATATTAAGTTTCTGACCGTTTTTGATGATAATCCGGCAAACCTGTCAGGTCTTCGGCGAGGAGAGAGTTATGAAGAGACCTTTGGGGGTGTATATTACTAATACACATCATGCGATGTTCCAAGCCCTTGTCAAAAAGGCATTGTTTGACAGTTCCAGAGAACTAATTGTATCATCTATGACACAGATTGGCATTTCTAAATTTGTTTCTTGATTGAATTTTTTAGCGATGTGTGCAAAATTAAAAAAGGAGATAAATATGAAAACACCACAGGATTTGATTTGATTTGATTGATTGGTGTTTTACGCCGTACTCAAGAATATTTCACTTATAAGACGGCGGCCAGCGTTATGGTCGGAGGAAACCGGGAAGAGCCCGGGAGAAACCAACGACCATCCGCAGGTTGCTGGCAGACCTTCCCACTTGCGGCCGAAGAGGAAGCCAGCATGAGCTGGACTTGAACTCACAGCGACCGCATTGACGGGAGGCTACGAGTCATTGTGCTGCGATAACGCGCTAAATGACTGAGTCGGATCATTGTGCTGCGATAGCGCGCTAAATGACTGAGTCGGATCATTGTGCTGCGATAGCGCGCTAACCGACTGAGTCTTTCTCATGGGTATACGATGGATGTAGATAGTAACATCGTTATCAAGTGAGTGAGAGATACTCACTTGATAACGATGTTAGCATCTACATCGAAACGTCGTGTTAATAAACCAAGAAGTTGCATATCTATAATAAAGACCAGTCTAGTCACTAACCCTATCTGAATTAATATCTGCGTGGGTGTTAGTGGTTATTACACAAATTGGTATTGTCTGTCTGACATGCAAACTCAAATGGATTCCATGCTAATCTGGAAACTTTCTATGTCAAATGGCTTACGCTCGAACCATAATCCCTCACAGCAGAGCTATTTTATTGGGAAAAGTCGCTTCCTTAAATAACTAAGTGGTTTAGTGTTTGGTTCTATTTGTAGTCTTCACATTATTTCTGAGCTAGGGTCCTTTTAAGCAATGAAATGACAGCAGAATAATCAGGGAAATGTAGTTGTAAAGTCTTGTTCGTGGTGATAACGAAAGGGTAAAGCACTGGTTCGCGGCAACTTCAAGACATTCCAGACCGGCGCACAATATTTCGGCGGCGGCTTTAAGCCCAGGTGAAGAAAAATATTCTTGAGTATGGCGTAAAACACCAATCAAATAAATACATAAATAAATTTAGTCAAAGTGAAAAGTTTTGAGAGCTGCATTCAACATCTCTTAAGGTTAGTCCCACTGCGGTGGACAACCACAGCTACAACTACATGACGTTGTGTACTGTCCCGACTGCCGGCGACATTAAAACAGTCGCCATAAAAATAGAACCAGTTCTAAGTTTGCTGGGCGACATGGATGTCGACAGTGGGGAAGTTACTACAGAAGAAAGAACTCGCTATCTTTTCGACGTTTTAGTTGCGGTTGCAGTTGCAGCCCACAGTAGGGATAGGCCTGTGAAAAAAGTAGGAAGTGCCTCCATGTTTTACGGTTTTGTCACTACGTTTATTTATTTTATTTCATTATTGTTTTACGCCGTACTCCAGAATATTTCACTTATACGACAGCGACCAGCATTATGGTAGGAGGAAACCGGACAGAGCCTGGTGGAAATCCAGGACCATCCGCAGGTTACTGATAGCCCATCCTACGTAAGGCCAGAGAAGAAGCCAGAAAGATCTGAACTGAACTCACAGCGACCGCATTAGTGAGAGGCTTCACTAGAGCACTAGAGCGCTAACCAACTGAACCTCAGAGACCGCCTTTTGTCACTACAGTTTCTTTTCATTCTCCTATCAGAAAACATTAGGAAAGTTCTATATTTTACGTTTTACAACACTATGTTTAAGCCTGTTTGTCGACACTCTGTTGCAATTTACGACAATGCATTTCACGGGCTTATAATGCTTTAGGTCCAGCGTAATATATATCATGAGACGATACTCATACTTTTAACGACAACCAGCCTTTCCCATAGAAGAGATACATCGAGCGTGACTCAGTAGCCAGCGAAAATATGACACTGACTTAACAGGAACTAAGACCAACACGCTAGTGGTAACATAGCACTGCATACAGTTTTGCAAAAAGAAGTCAGTGCAGTTTACAAATCTAGTTTTGTATATCTCACATAGAGTGCAGCATTTTCTTCATAACGATCAGTTAACGGGAGCGCTGAAGGGTTTCAATTTCGATCATGAGATTATGTATAACTCTTGGCGTTTTTCTTGAAGCTGATGTGTCGATATCGTCTTGCTTGAAAGCATATTTGATACAAATCCTGCTTGTTGACACTACTCAAGCCAGCATTATTTTCGCTTTGTAGAAAGGTGGTATTATAAATTATCTCATTTCATTTTTAACACAGCAAGTATAGCTCTTATCAGTCTTGGTCTTGATGATTATTTACTCTTGGTTGTCATTTTCTGGATAATTTATCTCATTTTGAATCTCTTTGTTGAAGCCATACACGGTTTTTCGATGTTTCGAGACATCATGTTTCACACTGGTCTTGGTTGTAAAAATATTCACTTTTTACTGTTGTTTTGGAGTTTATTCCACTTTGATCCTACTTGGTGACGTTATTAAAGGACAAAATATTTGCCTTTGGCCTTACCTGTTGACGCTATCAATGTTTTATGGCCCATTGTTAGATAGCGCATTCAACCCAGAGACGAATCCAGTCATACGAACAAAATATCAAAGCACCTGTTGAAGCTTTGTTGGTTTTATTGCCCATTGCATTTTGTTACTGACATACGTCAGTAGTTACTAAAAATCGGATGCAACGAAACGACCGGAATTTGCTTAGATCATGCTGGACAAATCAATACTAGGACCCCATTGTTCTCTGAACCTCCAGCTATGGATTCTCCGTTAATCAATGATACTTGCTGGGCAAATAGATAAAACCTGACTATCACATTCCAGCTGGACATGAATACTTCTATTTCAGTTACCCTTTTCTTAACTTAAGAGCCACCTGCTGATGGCTAAAAACATTCTTCTGTGAAGCGATCTTCTGAAGGCACACTCTCTAATGACTTCTTAATGACTTCCCGGGGTTTATCAGAGTAGAAACCACTGATGAGCAAGTTTCTGCTTTTAATTTTCTGTGGGTTTCCTTCTGTATTATTATCAATGGTCCTTTTTGGGATAGAGAACATTGAACTGGCTCTGAGAACTTAGCGGTTTAATTTCTTTTACCGTGAAAGTCAGCCTTATTTTTTCTGTCTCCCGTGCCTAGTATTTTTCTAAGCTCTTTTCCCGAACGTCTCCTTGAGATGTGATAGAAAAGTTAAACTTCATACGGATTCTCTTATACCACGAGGAACTCGTTACGTGTCACGGTTTATATGAGAAATTTAGTGGAACCAGTAACCTGTGACTGGTGGATTTTAGATTCAGTATTTAAAAAAAGTATATTCCTATAGAAAGGAAAACGCGAGAGATATTATATATGTGGAAATTAAATATAAAGCAGTAAATCAAGTCAATACCTTGTAAGACAGAGGCTATCAACAATTATCAATGCGTTCATTAAATACTCTTGATGAAGGAAGTTTATTTCGCGGGGTACCATTCTTATTCTTTGTTTTTGGTGATTATGTAGCGATCCCTAGACATAAGGTGCTACGCATGTGGTATGCTCTTGACACAGCCACTCTAGCATGTCAATAACATGTCGATTTAGGTGGCAGAGACACTCCAGACCATGACAGTTGTATCCGAGACTTAAAGAGTGATTAATTTGCAGAGGATAATTATCAGACTACACTCTGATCGTATGCGTATATAAGACTCCCTGATGGGAGGGTGTCATTTAATTATGTGTCATTTGGCAGAAGGTGTATTTCACACCAGTCCTACTTGTTAAAGCCATACAGGTATTATTGGTGTTTTGAGATCGTTTATGAAGATTTGCCCTTCAACATATCTAATACAGCGTATAGGAACTAGATCCTTTTTATTTGAAGACATGTAACTTTATTGGTCATTTTATGCAGACAACCTTTTAGCTGTCTGTTAAAAGTTGATTTCTGATTATCATTGTTTATACCAATGTGTGTGATTTTGAATCTGATTGTTGAAGCTATTTATTATTTCTTTTCAATTTAGGAAAATTTTAACATAGGTGTGTGATCTTTTTTGCCGTTATTAAGGGTCACTGCTCACAAAATAACATGTTTGAGTTTGACTTTACCCGTTAAATTTATCTGGATTTTATTGCCCATTTTAGACAGCGTTTCTAACCCAGATGCGATAGTAGTCACCGGAACAAAATAACCAGGTTCAACTAGGAAACGACCGGAATTTGTGTACAGCTTTGATGAACCAATCAATACCCGGACCGGATCTACAACCAGTAAACAATGCCATCCTCGAACAAAGAGAAACGGTCGCTGGTAAATTGGAGTGCAGTCTCCACTAATCTGGAAGCTTTGCTGGGCAAATAGGTAAAACTCGATTATCTCATCCCAGCTGTAAACATTATTACCGGAAGAGCCACCTGCTGATGTCAAAAGAACATTGCTCTCTACAGACATCCCCTGAAGCCACACTCTCTACGATGAATGACTTCCCGTCTTTCAAAGTGTAAGTGGAACGGAAACCATTTAAGGTCCACTAATGGGCAAGTTTCGAAGAATTATTTTATTTTTGTATTATTTACAATGGTCTTCTATAGAACATCGAATTGGTTAATCGAATAGATCAGTATGTTTGGTTTAATTTGTTTTACCGCGAAAACAGTCTCCCTCGACCCTTCCCCTAAGATGATGAGATTCTCAAGTGCTGAAAATTTATACGGAAGAAGCTGAAAATGTTACATTTCCTGAGAAGGTTCCTTTACCTTTGGTGGCAAGTTCGTTCAGTTTTATGACAGATTGTGATATATTTAATGAAAGATGAGACCAACAGGCGATGACTTGCAAACTCAAGACCCTTGGCCTAAAGACCCAAAATGAAATATTATTTCCTAGATACAGGTAGCTGTACAGGAGACTGGGACAGGTAAAGCAAAGACGAATCTGTGAATAACGATCGTAATCCCACATGTTCATCTTGTATACACATAAGATCATCTAACTGGATGTTTCATTTAAATACCGTTTCGCCAAAGAGCGGGTTTGAAACCAATCCTGCTCGTCACATCTGCTGGGGTATGATTGATCCTTGTACAGCGTGTATAATAAATTGCATTTTAGCTTTACTTCTTCTCAATTTAACCTGTGGGAACATCGATGCCTTTTGCTGAAAATACCTTAGTTATCGTTTTCTTTTTCTTTGTTAAGCAAACGTGTGATTTAGAATCTCTTTGTCGAATGTGTCTTTTAGTCATCGTTTGGAGGTGTTGATTCCTCCTCTTTGCGTGAGTCTATCCAGATTTTTGTATTTTACATATTTTCTTGGTTCTTTTGGGTTTGTGTTGTTTGTCATTTTGTGCGGTTGACTTTGCGTTTGTTGTTTTTGCCGGTTTTGGTTGACGGCTGGTGTGAGAATGTCGATTTCGACGCCTAGGTTCAGTATTTCGTATGAATGTTAGTGTCACATTGGTCTTTCCAACGAAAGCTGTCAAGTTTTTAAACTGTCGTTTATATAGGGAGTGTTCAACTTTCAACCTGTTGAAGCTTTTCATTTCAGTTAGCTTCAGTAGTTAAGGGAAAAATAACCCGATACAACAAGTTAATAACCGGCATTTGATTAGAGGATAATGAACTAATCAATACTAGGACCCGACTGTACTTTGCATTACGCACCATCACACCTTGATAGACTAAACAGAAAGGTTGACAGGAAGTCGGAGAGCATTCTTTGTTAATCAAGGAGCAGAGCAAGTGGATGAAAATTGATTGTCTTATTCCAGCCATTGGGGCCTCTGTGGCCGATGGGATGGCGTATAATATTGGCGGCCGTCGTATAAGTGAAATGTTAATGCGCAGGCGTGAAACACAGTCAAATAAATGACAAAATATTCCACCTGTTGACATGAATACTTTTATTCCGCATACCGTTTTCTGGGTAATCCGGAAGAGCCGCCTTCTGAAAAAGAACATTCTTATGTGAAGAGATCCTTTGAAATCACACTCTAGACGATGGATGACTTTCCGTGGTTTCTCCAAGTGTAGCTGCAGGGAAACCGTTTAAGGAGCACTGAAGAGCAAAGTTACTGCCTTAATTGACAATAAATTGCCTTTTCTACTATTTGTGTTAAGATGAAAGCTTTTGGTTAAATTGGTTGTTAAACTGGTTGTATTAGAGATATCTTCAGGTTTTATGACGGAGTTCACGACTGATACGGATAAATTTCTTTAGATTACATCCGGAAGTCGTTAGAATTTCATGAGAAATTCGATGGACAGGGCTGTCCGAGTCGATAATCGACTAGTAGATTTCCAGTACAAACTATAACACCCGTTACCAAGGGAATATGCAAGGAATAATATACAAGGCTAAAATACAAGAGCGGTGCAATCGGTAGATTTCAGGGAAGAAGTGATGAGTGAATTGTCTTGGCATAAAATCCCGTTCAGTATAACAGGCTGCACCATAGACTGTAAAACCTGAGCAGGGACAACAGTGTGATAGGTGGGAAATGGTCACGCGATACTGGTTAAGGACGGATTGTTGTCACAATACCTCGGTTAAGGTTTTATGCTAATTTTTCATGTAAGTGTTTGAGGCATAATTACTTACACACCCGCAATTACTCAAAGTGCTGTGTTGCCATCACATTCAACTGATGTACACAATGGGGGGCTCTAATGGACTACACAAAAGGGTCCAAATCGCAATGAAACGCATCATTTTCGGCCGTGACCCATCATTGCTTGTGTACTAAGTAACTCTGTTATGAGCACGCTGATGGTAAAAATTGTGACGTTCTCAAGGAAAAAATAAAAAGGTGCAGAGCTTTGGACCGCTTTGTTATAGGCTGGAAGTTGTTTTACCAATTCCTTATTAGACTCTTGGTGAAGGATGGCTATTTCCTAGGTGACCATGTCCAGTGAATGTTATGGAGACCATGTAGCATACATGTGCGAAGTACGCCTGAAATCCTTGACACAGTTATTGTAGCCAGTCCATAACATGTAGGTGTATAAGAGAACAGGCAATCCTGGCGGTGGCAGCTGTAACAGACGTTAAGGCGGACAGATAGAATTTGCAGATAGCAATAACTAGAACGCACTCTCGTCGTATACATATACAAGACCGTTTGACAGAATGCGTTATAACTCAGGAGAATCACGGATCAAACGAATGGATACAATTTGCTGTATACTCTTATTTGGTAGGGAATCCTATTACCTGGTCTTGTAGGGGATGGTACAAAAACGTGCCTTTTGATAACGTGATGTGCAGTAAGGTTCTTGAGAATTTCTGCTTCACTTAAAGAAGTATATATTTTCATTAACGACAATTTAAGTAATAACAGTGTTCAAGATATGGATACTAATTCAATTCGGTCGCCTGGAACATTATTTACGTGTTTCCGCCATCATTTAAAACTACTGACTGCGTTTTTTCGGCACCCTTTTCTTAGTTTAGATACTTTCTTTGTTCTTGGATGGTTTCTGTTGGACTACTTTCCAAATTGGTCTTATTATTATTGGACCACAACGTCTATTTTAGTTGACGACTTCCACACGAATGTTTCACGAAAAACTAGATTTTGTGAGCCATTCTCTTATGCATGTCATGCGACTTTAGAGTTTCTTGACAGATTCGGCCGCACCATTAGGTCAAGAAGTTTTTCAGGTCCCTCACGGGGTGCGGAGGTTTCCAGATTAGGCTTTCTTCTTTATCCTAAAAGCGCAGAGTTCTTCACCGTGGTATAAGGGAAATATTCTTCGTGTCAACCTTACGCATCGATCAGTTAAATACATCTGATTTGCATGTAGATTCATCGCTTCTCCACATTGATACCCAATGAGAGAATTTATGTTGTTGTAGTTAAACAACGACAAGCTATTGGTAATTTGTTACCATGGTGTATTTTGTTCCGACAGAACATCTTTAAAGATTATACCGAAATTCCATGTGTGACATTGAGAAAGACTGGCCTAGGTGCTAAGTTGCTATGTCGTTTGATGTTAATAGCGGTCTGAACAAAACGTTTAACACCTGCAAAGGTGTCCATGACGACAATATCGCTACAGCACCACCAATGACTACAACAAAGCTGCCTTACCTTCAAAGATTGTTTGAAAAGAAAACGTCTGTGACGAATCCATATTATATCTAGGTTTTCTTAATGCTAGGTGCAAATAAAAGCCCATCCCTTTTCATCTCTTGAGAGAGAAAGGAGTGTGGAATATCCCACTTTCCCATGCTAACCGCTACGACTCAGTGGTGCGCTGGCAATTTCTCAATTGTTCTGTCTAGAATCCCTTTTCAGCTTCCGACTTAGAGCTGGCGACTTAGTGACACAAATATAACACTGGCCGATACGGTGTTCTGACGTCATTCTGCGTGCTTGGACGTCCAGCGGGTTCATCTAGGACGCACAGACGAGTCATGTGTCGCAAGATTTGTGTCTATTTTGGTACCAAATCTAGAAGTCTGCTGTTAACAAAAGACAAGAACGTCAGCGGAGAAGTACATGTAAAGTTTTTTTCCTGAAGAGAAAGCATTAAGGTGCATCGCTATTCCGAGGATCTATTATTCTGTTATCCGGAGCCATTGGAATCTCGCACATCATTAGAGCAGCGGAGGAAAAAGGCCATTACAGATTTAAACTCCTTCAGACCATGGCCTCTACAGGAATCGTAGCTTCCGTGGAGAATTAATGTAAGTGCGTAATGGTAAGAGATTCGCTCCTGGAATGAGTAATCCTTCAGATTAAGCCTATGTGTCGGCCTTCAACAGGCAGTATTGGCTATATATGAAAACCTTCAATGACATTGAGGATAATTATGTAACCAAACTTCCGCCTTATTTGGAAGTACTTTTTTCTATTGACACCTTAAAATGAATATGTAAATAACAATCATTTAAACACAAGATTTTTTTTAACTTCTGACATGAGAGGAAATTGAAGTCCCATTTGCTTAGGGAACTATTAGCTCCTAAGTTACTCCTCGTGTGCTTTCATGAATGAAGTCGAAGCTTCGAGTATTCTTCCAGCAAGGCTAAAAGTCGGGAAGTTGCCAGGTACCAGTGTAGGCGAGGTGGTTTCACATTGTGTTGTACAATATATGTTCCCTCCCACCATGTCCTTCACCTCCGTCTACTAAGTGTAAACGTATTGGTTATGCTAGAAATGAAAACGCCGTAAATTTGTAATGTACAATAGTGAAGAAAGAGGCATGCTTGTATTTGTTCCATTGGTTATAGGATGATCATGATCATTATGACGGTGGCATCATTTGGCTGTGGCATCATTTGGTTGTGGCATCATTTGGTTGTTGCATCATCTGGTTGTGGCATCATTTGGTTGTGGCATGGGCAGTGAGGTACATCTGCTAACATTTCCAGCACACATCTAACTGTCTCAAGCCTTGGTGACAACAAGCCGCATTCGCGTTTCAAGATTCTCGTGAGGTCACGAAAGTTTGAACGGGGGAGAAGTAGGAGGCTCGGACAACAACGTGTATAACAGGCGTGATTTTCACGAGGTACTTGATTGGATATACATCTTGTACAGTCGGTCTGCCATCTCAACGGTGCCTTTACCAGTTACTTTACAACCGCGTCTTTCAGCCACGTTGTTCTGCGAGAACTCTCATTTTACCTAGCCTATATAAATGACCACAGCACAGAGAGTAAATCCAGAGCAGCGACGACAGCGGGATAATTGAAAAATGGTGAAACGTTACCGATGAATTCCGGTCTCCTGTCAGTTTACCTCACTTATGGTTTTATTCTAAATGTTCATTTAACCTAGACTTGAACGATTTCACGAGACTCCTGAAATGTCGATGCGGCTTATATGTGATCGACGATGTTCTTGTGGCCGTTCATGCAATCATATATTCGTTGAAGAGGACTTGTCTTCTAACAATATGGTGCACAAATCGGCACGTTTAACATGGGAAGTCAATGGTCGGTGGTTATCCCAGGCACTTGGGTTTTTCCACTAATAAAGGTGACATTAGCGAACCTTTTTTTTTGGTATAAATTTATTACTACCAAATAACTAACTAACTAAATAAATGAATAACTAAATAAAGTTAGAGGACATTGAATCATTTCATCGTGGATAACCTTTTGAATGATGGCATTGATATTTTAAGCCCAGGCTTGTTGAACTTCCATGTTAGGTAGACATGCAGTCTATATCAAAAGAGCACGGTCGATAGCTTATTATCACAAGCATTGCAGGAACAATTACAGCAGGCTAAGCCAGAAAGCCAGAAATTCCTTGTCAAAGGCCGTGATTGAGTTTTAACCTCGTCCTGCTGCAATTTCAAGTCCCCCTCCTCTGTATTCACTTTGGTATGTGCTAACACCAATCACTGGGATTTGTATTACATATGATGTGAATGATTATCTATAGAAAATATAATGGTTAGTGAAAAAATCATTTCAAACCATATCCGAAGGAAACTTCATTTATCATTACTCTTAGATTTTTGATGTAAATTGCTTGTCCTATAAACTTGAGTGACAATTTTCAAACAGACTTTCTCCACGAATGTATGTGTTAAGACCATCCTCCGATATATTGTATTTAATGTTGGAATTCTTCTATTGTGCTCCACTAGACATTACCCTCCGAAACGTCACACAGATTTCATCTCAAAGTGAAAGTGAATGCACTTGTAGCAACTCAGACCAGTGACAAGCCTACTTCATTAAGTTGGTCCACAAAATCCACCACTGAATTCAAACAAATAACTGCATTTTATTCCGTCTAAAATTGGGATATTTCATTTTTTTTTCAATAGTATTTCTACTGACGCTTACTTAAATTGTTTTTAGGTCCCCCAACAGCCTGTGGATACCCGGTTTCCCTCCACAGTAATGCTGGCCGCCGTATTAGTGAAATATTCTTGAGTGCGATCAACTACATATCAATCAGTCAAATAAATAAAGTGTTTTTGGTACTTACAGGTATATAATGCACACTTTAATAGACGGCAACGAGCAAATGATCTTCAGTGACCATTTGGTATAATACAACCTAGTTCAGGCAAACAAAAAGAAGAACGAAAAGGAAAAAAATGATTTGGGTATGTCAACGATTGCAAGGTTTTGGTGTAATACCTATTCAACAACACTGCGGCCACGTTTGGGGGATGTAGAAATGGGTGGAGATGTTGTGTTCATAGTTATTAGAATGAAACCACGTTTTATTGCCTTGTGTGATAAACGAATCATATTACACCTTTGTGATGCTAGGCCTTAGATGTCTTTTGATGTGGAAATGCATGATAACTGATATTGAACTTTACCATATGGAATCAAGAGAATTATTCTTTGGTTTTATATAATACATTTTTTTAGCTGCTTGGGAAAAAATCAAGATTGTGAGAAGAGATTTATTCAAGCTGGTGAATATTGAAGTTCTATGGACATTTGGCTCCAGAGTCTCGGGAACTGGGTGATGAATGGGACAGGGATAAATGAGAATATGTCTAACCAGTAGCAGTTAACATATCGCTGTAATTTCATGTGACGGGAAGTATGCTTGGAAAATATCGTCCTCTGAAAAACAATAGATAAGGTGAGGTGAAACAAAAAAGTGCAATTTGATGTGGTTATTGTTTTTATTTCTTATCGCACATAATGGTTGACATATTGTTTTTTTTTTTACAAAGCAAAATCACTTTAAAAATAGCGGCACGGCGGCGCAACGGACATTGTGCAATGTCAGTTTTCAGCTTTTAATATGGGAAAAATTGATTCGCTGATTTAACGAGTCGCTGAGCACGGGCAACCCTCCCAACCTTTTATGAGTGAAACAGTTTGCATGTAACAGGAACAGATGGCTGTCTCACAGTCAGCCTGTACATCAACTTCATCAGAAGAGAAACCGACCGAGGTGTCATGAAAAGCGGCATTAATAAACTCTGTCTGGCTGGCGACACGAGAGTTGGCGCCAATCACCAGACGCAGTGGCAAAACCAGGCTCAGTAATAATTGTCGGTAACAATTCATCGTGGGGATATCCCTAGACATCGAATGCTATGGGCTTCTATCCAAATATTAAAACACACTTACACCAAGGAAACAAGTTTCCGGGATAAAACAACAATCTCTTTTAGCTCTTTCTAAGATAATGTAATAATTCCAGCTGAATACTGTGGGTTTACACTCAGATGTCAAAACACAATTGCACTTATAGAAAGTAAGTTTCGGGGACAAAGGCAAATCTACTTTAATTATTTGCTAAACAGTGTATGTGACGATTTCAGTTGTTCTTAGAGGCATACAAACTCTTTGCCGATTTGTACCGACGGGAAGAAATGCTCTTGCTCGTCTCGTCTAGACAAGTTCAAAAGCAAAAGCCTCGCACAGGCTTGGTCTTTATCCACGAGCCCTGCTTATCCACGACCAATCAGTGACCGAGATAACTGGGCAATAGCGTTTGATATCATTTTCAACTCAGGTTTGGCGATTGCGAACGCTCCAGCCAGCTGCATCGCAAAGCCCGATAAATACTTAAAGTATGTGCCACTATGCTTATAATGATACCACGGTTACGTATCGTTTGCACACATAAGAGAGAAATATATGTTTGCCTTGTAGGTAAACGCCATGAGAGTTACAGGGCGAGTTGATTCGTGGATGCAGGCGTACCTCTGAATCCTCACATCGCCATACCGCCATGCTCTCTGACGTGGTGTGCCCACTACTACTGCTGGTAAGTAATTTATAGCCGTCTCATATATATTACACACGACAAATCTGATCAGGCGTTCTACTGAAGTTAAGACGTGTACATGTAAGTTGTAACTCTATATTATGCAAACGAGTCCATTCGTAATAACGTACATTGTTTACTTTGTAACTACGCACAATACGTATGTTCTACTTATATTACGTACATTAGAAACACCTGGAATAAGCATAGGAGAACTGGTAAAGTCTAGTGGAAAAAGACCGCCAGCCTCCAATTGTTACGACACGGTGAAATGTGCTAGGAAGTTGAACATGTGTATTCCCCCGCTCTTACTGCCTCCCAGGCCCTAGTGACAATAAGCTCTCCAGGACGCGCGTGTTGCCGTTTGTGTAGTGTAAATTGGTTTAATACCACGTGGCTTCCACGAGTCCCGTGTGCATATCTGCGCGTCACACTTCGGGAAAGTTCACAGTAATTTGCGAAGGTCGGTGGTTTACCTTGCGCTAAAAATGAAATAAGCAAATAAATAATTTGTATAAGTTGGTATAATGTGATTGAATATATCTTTTACAGCGTGAATACATGAATGGACGTTGCGTACATTGTAACTAGGTATACTGCTCTCATTCAGGGCACTTTGCAACTACGTACATTGTACATGTAACAGTGAAATTTATTTATATATATGCACGCATCTCGGTGTTGTAAAGCACCACTTAGTTTCGAAACGGTAAAGAGTTTCTTGATGATATCTATCGGCCAATCTTTCCACCAGGTCACAGTTCGATTTCCATTGTGGGTTCTACTTTTAGGTCAAGAGGTTTGTCCTGCACATTTTGCTTCTTTCTTACAAATGCATTTTGTAAACCTTGCTGAAAAGCTTTTCTAAAAGTAGATGCGTGTAAGAAAGCATTGCAAAGAAACACCCATATCATACATAGATTTATTAATTTGATACTTTTTTGTCTGATAGTCAATTCATAAATTGTGTTAAGAGTATTGTCACCTGTTAATTGCTACCTATTCCGTCTTGTAGTTGGTCGACACCCCAACAACACAACCAAAGTACCTATAAAAATCCAGCAAACCCTTCAAGTCAAGGGAAACAAATATCGAGTCAATTCAGTACAAATTCCTTTCGAAGCGTTTTGGCAAAGTCCGATCTATAAAATTCAATGCAGTCCTAAGTTTATGTTACGAACTTCACTCCTGTCATTTCTTCACGTGTTCATTAGCACAAAAACTTGATCTGGGAAGGGAAATGTTTGTCGTGCAATGTATATATATGTTATAGGAATTTCCGGAGACACTAGACACAGTGTCTTGAGGTCTACTGAAAATATTGTGCGTCTAGATTTATTCTTAAGACTTAAGGGACAAACAGTGAAGTACACAAGTGCGATTTCCTCAACTAGGGTCCAAAACACGGATTAAGAGTACAAGCATCATCAAGCTACCATTTCCACTGAAACGCATCATAATCTAACAAATCCAAATCCAAAGCGAAAGTACGCGTCATAACTGAAGAGTTTGTATGAGCCGACCTACTTTTTGCCAGATTACGTTCACTGGACAAAGGAAACACTGAAGTTTACTGAACCTAAAGTATCAGTAGCTCTTTGCGTCGCTGGAGTAGAATACACTTAAGATCACTGAAACCAAAGTACCAGTGAACCCACTGATCCGTAGATTGTGGCTGATTGTGGCATTTTAGCAGCTGCTTTAGCTCATTTTTAGGCTATTGAAGAGCTCCCATCTTACTAGTGGTCTGCGAAGAGAGCTGCTAGATTTGCGGACTGTGCATGGTTCGAATTGCGTGAAGAGCAGACATCCGAAGAATGATCCCATCGATTATCGATCTACTGGTACCTACCTGTGGTCTACCAGTTGAAGATGGGTATTAGATTTGACACCCTTCAGGCAGGAATCACAGTCTCTTACCGAAGTGAGATCCAAGATAACACCGGGGTGGAGGCACACTTATAGCTAAACCCCAGACACTTTAGATGTTTGAACTTTCTCCAGGAGTGAGAGAAGCAGGGGCTGCATAATTCCGTCGACACCGCGGTGAACTGTGGTGATGTATAAGTTGCTATCCCATAAGCATTCAAATGAGCAATTTAAAATAAAAAACCTAGTTAAACTAAATCGAAAATATGCCAGATTTGCCAAGTTATGAGAGGCCGATCAACTCCTAGGTATCCCAGTGCGGTAGATGTTTGAATTTCACTCCAAATACTATAGTGCTTTGTACTGTAAATTTAATCTTATCTGAAATGTGTTGTTATTTTGATACTGGTACATGTACTTGCCCAAAATGGCCGGCATATACGCCATTATGTGCTCATGGAAAGGGTTACATACAAGGAAGGATAGTTTATTACTTTGGGAAAGAAAAAAAACCCTGGCAGGTGGTAGATTGGTGAAAATTAATTTCTTCTCAGAAAAATGAGAAACTGTCGTATGTCTCATTGCGGATAACTTATCGTTTTCTAACTTAACCGAGTAATATTCGACCTAGTGACAGTCGTATGTAACCTTCCAAGCATACGGGTAAATGTGAGTGTATGTATATGCACCAGTTTCATGTGAGACATAAGCCTTTTCGTATATCATAACTGATGACAGAAAGAAGATTGATCTAAACCTACAAATCATTTTCAAAGAAAAGGAGGTCGTCAGGCGTGTTCGCCGTATATATATTTACATCAGCCCAGGAAAACACCTCTCTTTGAAGACCATGTGGATCCCGGAAGGTCGTCCACCGTTGGTACATTGTATATTATCCGCGAGCAAAAGAGAAATGTACTTTGGAGCCCGAAAGATGTGTAATTACAATAGACATCCTTTGTGTGAAGAAAACGAGCAAAGCACAGGAAGTTCATGAGCGACCGGGAAAGATGAGATTGAGGCTCTGGATTGTGAATGAAGGCTCTGCATCTTTTGAGCCATGTTGAATGGGTAGAGAAAAGCAGAATAGCTTTTCAGATCGCTTTTTATTGGGGTATTGATATACCGAAATGGTCCCGGATATGAGGTATACATGTCTGACATATCTGTCCCAGCATAAACTGTGATGATTTCAATCTCTGTCACAAGTTTTTAATAATAAAAAGCTAGGATATTCGATCAATTGCCTTCACTCCACTCATACCTTCCATAATGAGTGTAACACTCTTGCTGGCAACCATGGGCAAAGAGTTCAAGATCTCTGGCGATCGTTTTCATAGCCTTCAGAGTCTTGTGTAATTCGGCTCAGCCCCCGGGGCAAGGGGAGTATAGACATCCATATTGATTACACAAACACATCGCTTTTAAGAACCGTTGCAATCATTTGTATTCAATACAGCTCTGATCGCGGAAATGAAAAATCCACATTCCAGTGCTCTGTAGTTACTGTGTGTTTCATTGTAGACACTCAGGCGAGAAAACAATTTTTCTTCCATTCTTGTTGATAGCACTTGAAAGCGCAAACTATGAAGAACATGGCTAGATGCCCATGAAGATTCCAGTTTAGAGTTAAACTATTTCTAGACATCAGATCAAGTAGATTTTTAGAATCTTAAGCGTCAAAAACCGATGCATATACCAACTGTCAACCAAAATGGGCGTTCAAACAACGAAGGAATTTATGAAGTAAAAATTATTACTTATTCATTCAGAGAGAAGCGGTCAACAGTTTTCATTGATGGCGAAAAGACTCTATGATTGTTCCGGGCGGTTGAATAAAATCAGTATGAGAATCATGTACCATTCTAATTCATATGATATCGTGAATCAAATTTATGTCTCAGTTCCGCTTTGATTGCAACGGTTCTTACGTGCAAAGCCAACACGATGTCCGTATGACCCTAGCCCCAGGTTAAGGGGAATTATAGACGCAATTGTGAAGCAGTCCCAGAGACCCTGTACACCTGGACCTTATTTACTAATAAGCGAGATGTACTTATAGCAAAATTTAAGAAACTTAGAGTTAAGGCGTGCTGGAATATCCTTGACACACTATAGTTTTGCAGTAATAACTTGTGACGTTCATTTAAATCATCACAGAACACACAGGATGTAACAAATGCTGCAAGACGAGAAATGTGCTCCGGTGTTTTGCTATCCAAATAAGGATAATGTCGAATCTGAATACATCGTTCCTGTGGGATGTTTACGTCTAGTAAATCTTCAGCATACAAGTGGTTAATGAGAAAGATTGAGCCAGGTGAAGATTACCCTTTAATAACTTCTAGATATAGTAGTTTTCATACGACAACATAGGGAGATGTGTCAAAAGTAGGTCGTATATTTTCTCATGAGAATACCTGTACACTGTTAATGAATGAATGATTATGGCTTAGCGCCACATCGGCAATATCTCAGCCATATCGTGGCGAGAGTACACTGTTAATATATGGTTCTCTAAAATTTCACATTGACGCTATGAATCAGAAATTCAAGAAACGGTGTTCAGTGTTGCATACAACACTCCTAATCGCACAAGGTACAGAAAAACATGTCCTAAACAGTAAAACATTGAACGACACTGCCTTCCTAGGGTAAAGAAAGCTCTCCAGTCATTACCTAGTAATTGACTGCCCCTGATAATTTGCAGACGACACTTTGTGACGTCACGTCATTAATCCTCTCTGTGGCTCAGCGCTTCCAAACGCCTTCCACACTGTCTTTTTTTCCTTTTCTTTCCTATCGCGTTCCGATTATAGACGAGCCAGTTTTAGCCGCTGAAACAGATATCCGGGTGGTGTGATCTATCTCTCGATATCTTCCGGATTAGCACTATTTAACCAGGCTTATGTAACACGGTGTGACAGATGACTCCATGATCAATGATCATCAATAATTATGCGTAAAAATCAACCGGATTTTGATGACATGAATCCAGTAATCTGCAGCTCCTTAGAAGGTATTTTAATTCCTATTTAATGACATTGTCCAACTGCTTGTTCAATCCAGTAACTGGATGACAGTGTTAATATTACGTTGTGTTCACGGAGCGGGTTTCCCAAGCTTTAGTTATCTTCAAATCTGAAATGTAATTGAGAACCAGAAAATGAATTAATCTTAGGAAAGAAATGTGCTTATCTTGACGCGCGCAATGAAAAAGATTCTAAATGTTGTTATTTCTTTCCCTTTCTTCTGTCTGCATTAAATACTGAAGTGCCTTGCAAACAACGTTTATACTTTCCAGCCATCATGTGCCGTGCGTTGGTTATATACAAACATTTCTATCGACGGCAAACAGGTTAGTTTTTGTGGACACATCTGTTTTAAAATTTTTCGAAATCTAATGGAAAACAATTCTCTTTTTTGATTAAAAGTTAATGAGAATTCTCTTCCTATCTGTCAGGAGAAGGGAAATAACAAAACATCGACAATTTGTAAACCTAAGGACCCGTAGACGGAAGGAAAACATCCTTACAAGTTAATCATTAAACCAAGTTTTTCGTGTTCTGTAAATGAATGCGTATCAGTGGGTCGATATGCAGTGACCTTGGGATATCACAAGGCCCGCAGAAGGGAGACTGCAAATATGTTGCAAAATTTCACATGAACAACATCTATGTGAACTTCGGGGAAATCATTTACCTACAGGGTATAGGGGGTATCCCGATGGATGAAAATCATGCTCTCTTTTGACACATCTAAACCAGTTCTCACATAGATGCAGTTTAGCTCGATCTTTCTTAATGAGCAAACGGTATGTTGGTGATCTGTTACCTGTAAGCAATCCGCACACAGCATAATCTCTGAAAGATATATAACTACCTTCGCTGGATTTAAAGGAAACTTAGGCCCACAGACTGTACCTATGATACATCTTACCTGGACTTATAGCTATGGTAGGGCGAAAACGGTTTCCTGTCACACCGATTTTAGGACAAGTGAGATAGTTTAAATTTTGACATTGTGCAATATTATTTGGATACCAGTGTACCGAAGAGTCCTGCATATATATTTGATATATTTTATATATATTTACAAGAGTACACATCTACTGTTAGTAAATATGGACGAAATCTACAGAATCTCTCTGACTGCTTCATGATAGTGTATAATTCCGCTTTACCCGTGGCTAGCGGTCGTATGCTGAGTGCGTTGAACGAAATCGCCATGTTAGACACATGGACCTTACCATCAAAGCGCAATTCAGCTATATATTTGGATAGTTCAATAAAACTCATTCAATTTACCCACCTAGAATTTCCTTGCGCCCGGCATCCCTGAAACTGTTTCTCTTTGCATTCTATGTTCTATGGACTCCGCAGCGTCCAAATTGCTAAGCACGACATAAACCCAAGCATGCATACGAACATGCATACATATTATGGAGACACAATTGAGCGAAGTCTGGTGCAACACAATGCAATGAAAATCAGCCGCCCGTAACAAAATGCGGTGTAAGTTAGTTCACTGTACCTCCTTCCAGCACAACAAAATCCGGTGCGGCACATTCCTTTGTAACTCATTCCCTGAGTATCAAAATCCAGTGCAACACAAGTTACAAATTTAACACAACCCCATGCCGGCCTGCAGAGCGCAGCTATTATATACTACTATAACCGATAAAACTTAACTCCAAGTATGGCATATATCGAGGTTCCATGTATCACCTCGCGAGTTCAAACTTAGTTGCAGTCTATAGTGATTGTTAGGCGATGACAACTGAGAGCGATTTCCTTCTTGGGTACGACCTATCTCCCTCATCTCAGAAGCTAGATCAATGTCACATGAGTGAACTTCATTATGGCGGTGATGGGAGTCACCCACAAATCAAACATGACTCCGTCCTGGTAGCTTGATTAATCATAAAAGAAATGGTTTCAGAAAAAAAACGTCATCAAAACATAGTGTCTTTTAGTTATTATTAATATGGCAGACTATTTATCCAAATACCCGTACGAATGACATATCCGTCTACCGCCATGAACGTTTGAACAATGAGGTTCCCTTTTCCCACACAAAGGTTAAGCTGTATTGAAAACTTCTCCTTTGTAATAAAATGTTAATATGTTACCAGTTTGCTCACACATTGCCATCGCATAACAACGCAGCTTTGGGACAAATTTTGTTTTAGGCCGTTAAAGGTTCGTTGCTGCAGGAGTACAAGTGTGTGATGCCGATCCGCGACACCATTATGCCATTTAAACCAAGTCTTTGTTTGAATCAGTATTTTCTTTTCCCCTTCGCGTCGTCCGCACAATGCTTCATACATCGAGGCCGCTTTATACTTTCCACAATATATACGACAGTTTAGACAGCTTTTCCGCTAAAGAGAAACATTGAGGAGACTGCAATAACAATGCAAAGCCAATGCATCCCCAAGGTAACCAGAAACGTTTCTTCACTTTCATGAAAGGACGTCAAGAGACATAATGCTATGAGATAACAAAGGGAACCAACATTTAAGTTGTACCGAGCTGGATAAATCCGATGGCTTTATAATAGTTTAATACATGTAGACAAGACTCTTTGTGTAATTGACCATCGTCTCCAATGCATCTGTAATAAACCCCACGACCCAGAGTAGGTTATCAGGCACATGCGCGAGTGCTTAGAGACGCAACGCCTCGTTTTCAAAAGGTATATAAACAAACTGCGCCAGCCTATCTCTTAACGTTAGAGGTAGTACACTGCCACTGATTTCTTGACGTTTTCAAGTTATTTACACCTTAGCATCTCTTTTTCCATAAAAACTTTGTTTTGCCATTTACATATGTCCAATAAAAGAAAGGACGACCTGTAGTAAATAAAGAAAATGCAGTGAAACGCCAGCGCCGATGTGCTCGCTCCAAGATTGAAAGATAGACCACCCTCGTTTGTTTATGTGCCTTTCGAAAACGGTAGTCGCACATGTGCGTTGCAGCCCTGCTTGAGATCGTGAAGTAGCTTATAGGCGAGTAGCTATTCAGCCCTTACATGATAGGGAAGTGAAACTGGAGTGTCCAGGACAAACCACTTTCCTTGGTCAGACACTAGAAAAAAACTTGTTGACTTGTAGCCAAGGCCGAACCAGCAGGAGTTGAATTTGAACCTGTAGCCTCTCAGATGCGCTGAAAACAAGGCTTTACACGTACGATCGAGCAAAGATGCCAGAGTAAGTCATTACCGTGAATAACATTATTATCGTTATTTGGGATGTACGTTTTCTGGGGACAGCGCTGACTCTTCTGAAGAAGACTAACTCAGAACACTCCCGGTCTCGAACCAGTGATCTCAGAGTCGATCTCCTAACCGACAACCGTCTAGACAAATCCGCCACCAGGCATCCTATACGAAAATAGAAGGTAGTTGAAATGTAGATTACATGTTGATAGAGAGGCGGCATACTTTTCGCTCAAAGTTTCATTATCACCTGGTCTGGGTTTAGCACACGATGTCAGACTATGGAATCGAACTTTTATTATTCATTCACTGTTTTGGCAGTTGCTCAAAGCCTGTGTCCGAATGTCATCTGCATGTGTGTACATTTGGCTAGCCGGGTTTGCCACTTACACCGGACGCGGCTTTTGCCAGGTTGTGTTGATGAATGATGAGGCTAGTCAAATGAATTATTCGGGCGTCGAAGTCTGAAGGTTGTGGAATGGGATCTTGCAAACCGGAATTAACACGAACTTAAGATTGTATAATATCCTTCGCATAGCCTTCCAGTCATCACACAACGATTTCATTGTGGGGAAAAAAATAATGCCGTTACAATTTTCATGGTTCCCATGCCAGGGCTCTTCTAGCGTGTCCAGGCTATTGGGTGATGCGGGCTTCTGTCTTGTCGTGAGTTTAATGAACCCAGGTTCATCATTTAATTAGGTACCATTCGAACGAATACCACTCTGTCTGCCACTGTTACACGGGAGGAGGTGGTCATTCAGCAGTCATGTGCACTAATGATATCTACTGGAAATTCAGCAGCAATCATCCCAGCATGTCGTACGTTTGAATACATCTCCCGCTGATGCTGCTAAGAGCTGAAATCTGAATAAACAAGAACAGTAACTGGGATTAATTGGTGCGGTGAATACTCTGTAGAGTTCGCCACGAACTTTTCCGTCGACTGAACATCTAAGCACAGGCCCTACCTGAAACTGATTAGAATTGCTACAACAATGCATTTCCAAGAAAAGCTAGAATAAAGCTTCTTGATACCAAAGTCTCACAACTTGCTGTCATTTCTTATTTATTCGTTGTTTTATCTTCCCTGATTTCTTAGGTGTTAACAACGGTGGATGCCAGGCTCCCGCGCATGTGCAGAGAGCGACATGGCGTGCCCCTAGAACCGGAAATCTTCCGAATGTGGACATGCGCAGAGTGTTACCGTTACTTGTTCCCCGCGCGGATCCTACAGCCCCTCTACCCGAAATACTTAGTTACGTCCGGTAACTCTTCCTCTGGATACAGCGTCGAATACGAGGCAGACATCCATGATGACGTCAGTCGACTGGCTGTCTGCTCGACCCTTGGCGAGGACGAATGTCAGAGATGGATATCCTGTTGTGAGGCAGCACAGGACTGTTGTCAACAGCAATTGGCTGAAAATATTAGCAGCGGGATGACGCAATGCCCGAGAACGTGGGATGGGTGGGGCTGTTGGAAAGATACCCCCCGAAATAGCCACGCCCATATCAGCTGTCCACCATTTATTCTCTACTCAATACCTTCCAGTAGGTGACATTTTTTACAGCTTTTCAGAAATTACCTTATGATTAGCTATAGGTTTATGACCCAGCGGCAAAAGTTACAAAGCAAAATTTTGTACGTGTATTACCTATTACCTGTCTTTTTGGTTATTGTGTAAAGCTAATTTGCGATGGATATAGCGCATCACTTGAATGCTTGAGCACATTATACATGCAAGTCCAACTTGTAACACGAACTATACCTGGATGATGCCCGCCCAACATCAGCTAATAGCTTCATTTTCAAGCATACTAGCTTACATTGTTAGAAAAACTCTAAGAGGGTTTTAACACTACAGTCGTTTTTAAGGTAAAACACCCGTAAGAGGGGAAACACTTGAAATATATGGGTTCACATATTATTTCATACGATGATATTACGGCCATTATAAACGTTATTTTACAGCCACAACACCTGGCAGCTTGTTACCAGACCTTATACCCCTAAATTTACCAAAAAAGTTATTAGATTCTATTACTCAAAGCCCTTTAGGTAAAATGTTTGACCTTCATTTGAGAATGGGGAGCCTTTCTCGCATAAATGAATTCAGGAGCAAGCTCTGTAGTCCGCTGTTCATTCCTGCTTCTTCCGATGACGTGTTTTTATAAGCAAATAGCTTAGTACTCGGGTATTGCAAGGGAGCAATGGTTAATCCGAGTTTAGCTCATGCTACCCATTCCGCCACAAAGAATACCCCATAAGATGTGTAATCGCTTGACAGGAAGTTACTTTTACATTGCTGAGTGGTGTGCATATATTTGAATGTCTCTTGACTGTTAAGATTCATTGTAAATGAATGTACGTTACATATACCTACTAGGATTGATGATCTGGAAATATCCGTTATCAACTGAGCAGTGGTGTCCTCTGCAGACTGGTACTTTGGTGTACAGTGAATAAGTCGATATTTTTTCAGGTATCAGGCAAACCGAATGCCCTATCACATGTCAGGTTAATGTTTATATATGAACAAATTATTTTCGTGTTAATCCTTAAGTAAACAGTCGTTGTTTCTGCATGATCCTGCTATATTTCTGACAATAGACAAGAAGGTGTTTAAAAATTTGGATTATGAGTAATTTTTGGGGAATTTGAGAATAAACCCTCGGGAACCCTCGCTAGTATTTCTCTTGGTATTCAGGTGATTAAGTTGTTTTCGAAGCGGATCATTTGCGATTATGGGTTAGTGGCGATTATTAACCCATCCATGTCAACCAGTGGTAAAGGAATGTCGGACCTGGATCTTAGATTAAGATCACTGTAAGACACCTTGTGTAATTCTTCCGTTTGCTTAAGGTTCTGCGGTCAAAAAATGTAACCCGAATGGCACCTGGGTGCGGAAGGATATGATGGAGTGGACGGACTACACCACTTGTCTGGACAAAGATGTAAGTTGATAACTTTCTCCCTGAAACTAGATTTCACTTGGTGCACTACACCGTTTTGCATGGGCAAAGCAAAAGAAAAAGCGCTATGATTGAAAATTTCTCCATAATTACAGAAATCTGACATTAAACGCTCATTGTTGTGACCAATTACATTGTCCATGAATTGAGTCTAATGCCACAAGGACATCATACTCAATGCAGATATTGTCGTTTGAAATTCATGAATTATTTACCTTTTTGCTACATGTAAGCTCTGCCAAGTAATACCCGAACAGAAGTCTTCAACCAGCAAAACAATGTTCCATGGTCAAATTTCTAAAGTTGTCCACGTCTAGGCTATTAATAAATTTATTCTAACAGTCTCTCAAAAATACACAAATTGAACCAGTTAATGGATACCCGAGGTAGACGTAATGAACAGTCCAACAGGTTCAAATTCAAATCAAACTCTTAAACATATCCATCAAATTGATTAAAAAAACATAGTGCAGCTTTAAATTATATTGTTTTGTCAAGAAGATTCAAATTAACTTTACGATTTCAACGCAAAATTGCTTGGTAACGTAAAAATGTAGCGAAAAAACACGTAGCGTAAAACAGCTGGCAGGTTATCGTCAGTTCCTTGAGCTGAGACAAGTCATGTTAGCCAATTAATTAAGTTTATAATTTCTTTACCATGCGAGAAATGTGTCGAGAATTCATTTAGCATTATATGCACGGGCTATATATGGAAAGAATTATATTTGGATACACTGAATGCTTTGTTTTACGACCAGGTTTAGTTCACGACTGACATGTGATGTTCGCATGAATCATGGTTAATCATGTCTTCATCAGTTACCTTCATCAGAACACTGAAAGATATTAATGACACCTCAAGACACCGTCCATTTGTTTGTTTGATTGTTGCCTAACGCCATGCTCAAACGTATTTCACATATACTATGAGGGTCAGTTTTATGGGTGTAGGAAACCGGAATGCCAAGCCTAAACCGGCGGCATTTGGTATACGTTACCGACGTGCATTCGCATGTAGGATACACAGGTATGCACATAATATTGCTGGAAGAGAAGTTGGCAAGTTGGACGGCACAAAAGGCCTCACCAGCATGCTCGACGGCTTGCTGCTGTCGGCAAGGCCCCTCAGTTGGTCAGAGCGATTTTGTGTGATATTTGGTGTTTTACGCCGTAGAATATTTCACTTATACGACGACGGCCAGCATTATGCTGGTAGGAAAACAGGCAGATCCCTGCGGAAACCTACGGTCGTCCGTAGAGGAAGTCAGCATGAGCTGGTCTTGAACTCACAGCGATCGAATTGGTGAGAGCTACCTGGATGATTACACTACACTAGCGCCCTAGCTCCTTCGGCCACGGAGGGTCTCAATTTATTCACAATGCTGTTGTTCCTTACAGGGTTTGATCATGACAGTATACATCAGTCTGGCCTGTAACGTGATCAGTATTGTAGTCCTCATTCCTGGCACAATTATCTTCCTCGGCTTCAGGTGAGTCTAAAAGGAATAGGCAACAAAAAATATAACAAAGTTAGTTCAAAAGAGAAATCCATACAGAGCTAAACGGGCATTGGCATTTTTTTATGACGTGCTTAATGACTCTATAAGTCATCTTTTAATCTGGAATTCTTACGGATGCCACTTTGGAGAAATCGGAATCACCATTTCGCCTCATCTGTACCCTATCCACGCTGCTTTCGTATTACTGACGAAATACTCCTTTGTGTGCGAAGTACGGGGGTCCACTTTATCATTGTCACGTAAGGCCATGCATTGTACCTACTGTTTAAGATCTTGAGGAATAACCCCAGGTGTATTCCACTACAACTTTCTCCTTGGAAATGGCTTTAAAGTATATCAGAATTGTCTCGTACTCACTAAGAAAACAGCTGATTTAACACTACTTCTATATGACAAAGTAGTTAACTAGGTACAGGTGCCGTCACAGAGGAAACAGATGTCTTCTCGGACGGAAGAAATATCTCTCCCTTGATTGGTTAAAATTGAGGGTTCGATTTCCACACGTGGGCGTTTTTCTTTACTTTGATATGCCATATCTCGATTATCATACATCACAAAAGTAAAAAGAGACGTCTTTTTGAACTATTAAAAGGATTTTTCATCGATACATATATCCATTTGGTCTGGGATTGTGTTGTCGTGTAATACATTTACTCTTTATACGGATATTTCATACACATTCGTGGCTTTACCTTGTTTTCGAAATATGTTATGCCATTACGGCTTTGGAAGTCCTTACGTGGTTTCAGAGTAGTCGGAGAATATTGGGCATAAGCTTAGTTGTATTCATAGTTTCTAAAACACGTGCCTCAAAAAAGGTGGATGAAAACTGTAATCTTTATCTTGGGCATAAATCAGAGGGAAATATTCCTTTATTCTTTTGTCCAAGTGTAGTTGAATTTGCTCAGTTTGTTAAAGGGAAAGACTTCGTAAAAATGAACTAATGGCGAGCGAAAAGACCACGAAAAACTGTATCTGAAAATATCCCCACTGATTTTTTTTTTAGATTTCTTTAACCAAAATAAACGCAGTAAAATGTTTTTATTCTTTGGTGGGTTATATGGACCATACTGATAAAGTGGTTCACCCGTGACGTCGCCCAGCATTTTGTACACCTTTATCTTCAGGTCTGAATAAAGTTCTAGTGATGAGTAATCCTATAATGTTTGTCTGTGTATGAAAACGCTAATAGGATAGTAAATTTCTACTTTAGGACCATAGAAAAGTCGGCGTGACGTGACTCGTGAACCACATTGTCAATATGACCCATAAAACCCATCATATAATCAAAATATTTGACTGCATTTATTTCGGTGAAAAAAAAATGTAAAAAATCGGTGAAGGCATTTTCAGATACAGTTTTAATGGTCTTTTCACTCACCATATGTTCAATTTTACGAAGTATTTCCCTTTCAGGGAAACAATTGTCTTGTAAAGAGAACAGGAAGAATATAACAACTTACAGCGTAGAAGTAACAGCATGGCATCCACAAGAGTGTGATGGTGACGCATTACCTGTGAAACACGACCTCTTATCCGTTTATCTATGTCATGGTATTCTTCTGACTATTCATAAACGTGTTTAAGAGGTAAGAAAATACACGCCCTCCTAGGACCACTACACTCCCTCTTAGGACCACTGCTTGATCTGAATTAGGTGTAAAAATGCAGCGGTGTGAAATGCAACACGCTAGACCTCACTGGTGTAGAATTACTCAAAATGTTGTGTTGTCATCACAGTTAATACATATCTTGAGCATTGTCGAGCTCTGTGTTGTGAAGAGCCCGACCGTATGGCACACCATTCATACAGCTATTCGCGGTTAGGTAATCCCCTTCGTTAGCGAGATTACTCAGGGTTAATCCGGAGCCCAGTGTGGATTAAGTCGAGAGTCAGCAGGTCTTGCTCAGCCGTCGTCTTCACAATGAGTGAAGACTCGCTGCTGGCTCCGGTAAATATGTCTTGACAAGTGTGTTAATAACACCTTGATTGTCGCGAGGTAGTGTCTAGCGCCTACTGGTTTGGATCGATCTTTTTGGATTGTCTCCACGTTGTTCTGTACCTGTATTAAATATGATGGCCCAGCATTTTGGAATAATTCTAGTCCAGTGACTTGTAGTACATTGCAATTAACGTCACTACTTTTTTACCCAACGGAGCTTCCGTCATGGTACTAGGGGGGCTGTAAGTTGTTACTTCTTTCTCACTTACGAGGGCTATCAGCATAAGAGCTATTAGTATACGCCCTAACTGATGTACATTGAAAAGAGCCCGGATTTCATCGCTTGCCAAATATCACACTTTCGTCGCTGATCTGGTTTTTCTTTCCATGCTTTTGTCTTTAATAATTATGTCCTCCATTTGCACAATTGCTGTGACTCTTGGCTTACATTGATCGAGGTCTTGGATGAGCCTCAAAATCAGCAGAACGAACCTTTCTTAGATGGTGTTAAATGTAGTTGACTCTTCTTTTTCAAACAGGACTTTGAGGCGTCAACACAGGATAAAGGTTCACATTAATTTTTTCCTATCCTTCATTCTGAGTGGATTAAGTGTAATCCTGTGGGATGTTCTGGTCACGTACGACAAGCTTACCAATCCCAACATGGCCGACACAAGGATGTACCAGAACAATGTAAGTTATGGGGGCAAACGTACAGCACGAACGGAACCCACGAACAATTAATTACTCTACAGCGACGTAATATGTACTGTATTATCATTCAGATCCAGCACTAAATACCTTTGTTATGAAATGTTTTGTAAACTTTACACCATTAGTAACGCAAGCTACACACTTTTGCATCAAGTGTTGTGCAAGTAACTCCGTGACTGTTTTACTCACCAAACTGACCGGTGGTGGTGACTTAGGGGATACACCTCGTTAACGATAGATCCAGGGTGCAATGTCGAAGAAATATCTCGGCCTTGGGCCGGTAAGCTACCAGAAGACACAAGTGTAGTCTTTTACATTACCTATTGATCACATTTCATGGTTTCCAGAATCGATGAATATGTGTCACAATTAACTAAATGATACTCCTTTGTACAGAAAATAAAACGTTCACAGATCATGAAATCCTGTTAGGAAAACCTGTCAAGACAATGCGACATTCGGATTGAACTACATAAGCCGTGTTTACGCGGACAAGTGATTGCGTTGGCTTTAGCTTATTCGATTCCATGTCATTTTCCATTTTCTCTGCGACTGTTCAACAATAGCGTAGAGTCCATGGAAACACAACAGCACAAATTTGTGTACTTCCCATTCTCTGCAAAAAACTGCCGGACGAGTAATCGCAAACGCAATGGATTGTGCGTGGAAAGACAGATATACTGGGAACAAGTCTATTTGAGTCGCCTTGAATGTCTAGCGCAGGGGGAAGTTTCTCAACCTACACGTAACTACGACGGCACGGTGAGTGAGAGTGCTTCCTGACACTGTCGCCTACTCACTTTACTGCACTCGCTAGGATGCTCGTGACAAATTTATCCGTGTTAAACACCATTCACCTTTTGACTTCTGAGCAACTCTTGTACTCAGCCAAATCCGAAAACACATTTGAGTGAGGGCAGTGGAATAGCATTTGCATCTAAAAGGATTCCGCGCCCTGACACGACGATGCTGCCATCAGTTAACAGCCCCGTGTACCTTAATGTTGTGCACATGTTGCGCTTTAATTGAATAAAAAGGTAGCACTTCAAGTGGCAGAAGAAATTCGTTGATTACTTGAAAGATTAGCCTACGTGTGCAAAAAGATTTCTTTATGAACGCAACTATTTTCCGGAAAATGTAGGTTGTTTCAGTCTAAGTCACAAGCTGCTGATTCAAAAGCTATTGTGTCAAGAGTACTCCATCAAACGCCTTCACAAAATTTCATAAAAGTTAAGAGCTTGTATAGCACTCGCTATATCAAGTCATGCACAAACTGTTCAGAATCTTTGGCGATCTATGTCATAGCTGTCTAAATCTGCTTATGAAGTTTGAATTGCGTTTTATGCCTACAAAATCTTCCCTGCAAAATAGAATACTGTTGACTATTTACCGGCTTTTTTTTTACCTGTTATTTATTATATTTCTTACATATTTTTGGAGGGGGAACTGGTGCCTTGGACAGGTGTCTTCCGATTGTTCACTGGGAACGCTTCTTCGCGATTTACGATTGGAATGCCAATGCCGGAGTTGATATTTAGATCATATGCCTCTTCTGATGCACATGTCAGCAATGTGTGAAGTCTTGATGTGAAGAGGAAAGCAACGGAGAAATAAATAAGAATATTTTCAAGGAAAATGTGGTAGTCCGTTTACAGTCATCTACAGTAATTTTGTTTCTTTCCAACGCGGAAGTTGAAGGATGTGTTTACATAGAGCAGTGGCAAGGCAATTGTGCACGTTACACGAAAGCGTTTTGTGTTCACGTAAATGGTGTGCTGATGTCACATCGTATACTTCAGGGGCCAAAAAACATATTGTCATTCTTTTTGTTCGCGGATGGGTTTTTTCTTTCAAAATGTTGAGTACGTCTGGCTTTTCTGAGTTCCATCGACTTTCTGAAGTCATTGTTTCGTTGCCAATGACAGCATTTACATGTGATGCGCTGATGCAGGCCTTGATCAGCGAACAGCAGGATTCAGTTAGAGTAATGCATTAGAAACTCAGCAGGATTCTACTCGTAAGTATATTCAAGAAATGTCAGCGAGAAATTCCTGAACATAATGGGACAGATCGCGTACACAATACCATTGGCAGAATATGCTAAAATCTATTATATCTCCAGACAGCCGAAGCAACGTTGTTTTGCATCTTCTTTACCAGTCATGAAAAGAGAACTTCCTGCCTAGCGTGGGGGATTGATTGTTTTTCGGGAATAAATTGGAAGGGAAATGACCAGAAAACCCCATGTTCTTCCGGCTTAGATGCAATTATGCGAACTAAGGTATGATGTAGCAATAAAATTGGTACATAATTGTAGGCTATATACGATATGTATATGTCTAAGACCCGCTGTTAACATGTTTCATGCGGTCATACTCGTGAGTGGAATTTTAAAGTATGGCTTATAGTAGCTCCACATGACTTTCGCAATTTCTAACCACTAGAGCTGCGTAGCTGTAGTCGTCTGTTAACCGCCTCGATGTCCTAGTGCTTAGAGCGCTCGCCTTGGAGTCGGGAGTTCTGGAATCACTTCTGGTTTGTAAGGACGTTGAACAAGACGTAAGAGCGACAGGTTACATAGCAAAGTACTTGGTCAACGATAAGATTGCAATATTACGACAGTGGGCTTAGTCAATAATCATTTGTTAATTCCTACATACATGATACGCGACCTGTTTTCTCTTGCACGCGTTAATTAATTATCACCATATCATAAAGACTTTTCATATCTTTTGCATGTGAAGACAAACTCCTTGAGTGTATCGATTGAGAAGATCTTGTTCGTGAGCAAGTGGTAATTTATAGCTATAGAACGTGCGAGATATACTGCTCCTCTTGTTCACAGTGCCTTAGCTCGGAGTGAATTAACCAATGCTCCACTGTTCGGATACCAAAAAGTAAGCCTAGATACAGTAATTATCCGGTCTCGTGTGACATGGCCCAGGGATAGGACCGTCAATTTGTCATGAAAGATTGCGTGTCTCCAGAAATCTGTCTTATCAGCAGGCTAATGGCCCGAGGGCGTCAACGTTTGCTTCTTTTTCGCGCGTTATCAATCAGTGAGATGTCGACTAATGCTACACTAGGAAATACATAAATAAGTGACGGAATCTTAAAACACACAGATACGCAACAAACCCATTAAGATAGATAAAAACCAGGCTTTGTTGTTACTAACTGGCCCTTAATTACACACGATACTTAAGACTTACGACTGGGCTCTAAGATTATGCTAATTTCTTATTCCAAAGCTGTAATGGAAAAATGACGAAAAATGGTGATGCGCTAATAGGCTTCTGTAGTCGATTGCTCTGCATGGTATAACTGTGGCAATAAAAACGTATAATTAACTCTGATTTCTGTTTCAGATAGGATGCAAAGCTTTGTCCTTTCTTAAGATTTATTCCAAAAGTACAAACTACATGTGGATGTTTTGTGAGGGTTACTACCTACATAGGCTAATATCAAACGCCTTCAAGCCTCCCTCGTCTCTCTTACCGCTCTACATCATGGCGTGGGGTGAGTTACCTGTGGTGTAGAGGCGATTGACAGATTGATTCATGCTTAATGCCGTTCTCAAAAATTTTTCACTCACAAGACGGCGGTCGAGTGTATTGGTTGAGGAATAGGATTGCCTGGAGTAAACCACCGACCTTCGGCAGGTACCTGACATAGCTCCGCAGGCCTATGTATGAAAAGAGCTCAATGTCGAGAACATCCGGTCTGGTTTGCAGATAGATGGTTCCAACATTCTTGCTTCAAACCTTACCTGAATGACGAGGTGATTGTGCGCTGAGACGATGGTCTTTTGCATGCACCATGTCCATATAAGAATGAATACCGTGTGACCACGTGTCACGTGGTATGATGATTATAACCGTAGTATCTAATAGAAATCTAGCCTTGGCTTTACCGTTAACGAGACCAAGGGCTGGTCTCTTTAATGAAAGATGAGGCATCGGAAGTCTTGAAATGTAGGTGTGTTATCCAATGTCGTAATCTTCTGTACAAGGAGGGAATTAGTTTAATTATTTGATCATGATGGGTCATTTATCATGGAGAGAGGAAACTTCTCGGAGTAAAACTCCTCGACCATCCGCAGGACTTCCCACTGCCATGTGGCCGAAGGGGAAGCCAGTCAGAGTGGGACTTGAACTCACAATCAACGCATTGGTGAAAAGATCCTCGGCCCATGTATTCCACTAGCACTCTAACCACTAGGGTACGGAGGTCTAAAGGCTTTAATAGATCTGATTAGATCTGATTTTGACTGTGCAGAAATGTATTCAGAGATTGTGGCTTCGTGATTCGTGTCACTTATTCAAAATTTTCGCCCCTGGGCGGACTGCATTATACAATCTCATAAGAATGTTGTGGAAAATAATAGTGATTATAGTGTTAGAATTGTAGTTTCTGATATATAAAAACTGAGTTTTGAAATTGTTTGGTTCACAGGCGTCCCACTGGTGTCTTCGACGATCTACAGCATCCTGAGGGTATTATATGCAAATAAAAGGTAAACACATATCGGTACTAATTGCTGGACACACTATTTCTTTGTTAATTTGACGTAAACTGCAAAGTATCCCCCAAGTCGGTTTTCATTAAGACACAAACATTGGAATGTCCCATGCGGGACCTGAAAAGCCTCCCTTCATGGGTTTAATGCCCCAAACGTGGAGGTGAACGAACAAAGTATTAATGATGCAGGCTTTTTGTGTTGCATACGCTATCTAGAAATACCAACCCTCGATCACCTTTTGATTAAGCACCATTCTATGAACTGTTATATTCTCCAGATGTGTACTACTTCTCAAAAATTGAACTCAATTATTAAAGTCATGTATGAACGGTACACTTCAGTTTCTCTAAGCAGATCACTTCCCCGTCTTGTGATCGTGAAGTGTGATAAATAGCTATCACCAGTTGAAGCAGTCAACCACGTAATTCATGGACCAACACCTTAACCAGCCATAAAACTGTCTAATGAGTGTCTTGGTTCGTGTTCCAGTTGCTGGGCGATCAGTTTCGGGGAATATGAGTGGATTATATACGCACCTAATCTCGTGTGTTTAGGGGTATGTGTGCGAATTTGGTATTCAGTACGCGCAAGTCGCAACGCATTACTAGACGACGAGCCAACTTGGAAGACAGTTAATTCTGACCAAGCCTTTGAGTCTGTCTAATGAGGTGTAACAATTATTATTTATGCCTATAGTTCTGTTGATAGCCAATTATGATGGGAAAATTATTTCAGTGGTATATTTAAACTTATTTTGGAGCACTACGCCCAGTCGCCTTTTTATTTAATAACTAACAAATGATAAGGCTGTAAAACCATCCCATATGTTGCCATTTCCATCAACTCCTTTATGTAGTTATTTGACTGATGTTGTACGCCGTACTAAAGAATATTTCACTTGTAGGAGGTCGGCCAGCATCAAGGTCGGAAGAAACCGGGCAGAGATCGAGGAAAACGCACAACCATCCGTAGGTTGCTGGCGGATCTATTTGCATAAACTCACAGACATATATTTGTTATGAATTTAAATTCTGGACGATATTTCATTACGCACCCTGCAGGTCATCTGCAAAATTCAATTCAAATTTTTCAAGCAACTAAACTACCAAACCATGCAATGTAGGAAGTTATGAAAAATGAGTGTATCTTGCAGACTGACTATATTTCGTTAAATTATCATATTTAAAAAAAAATGTAGAAACACTTTCCATTTCTTACCAAATTTCAGACAAATTTCTTCTTCCTATGTATGATTTTGCGAATATTGACAACGCAGATCCACGTGCATCCAAACGAGCCGAGCAGTTTCCGGTAAGTTTCCTCTTCCTGTCGATGGCGTTTGATTTGATTTGATTGACTAATACGGCGCAGGACAATTGTTCACACGTATGACGGCGGACTGTTTGTAAGGTCTTGATAACAAAAAGCGGACGACGTCGTGGGTTAGTTTGATCAGGTTACACGTAACGACGTTCTTCAGTAACTTGTGAAACCTCTGAGGTTTAGTCTGGCCACTCCGGTTTCCTCATCTCTTAAAAGTAACCAGCATCATATGGGTGATATTTTCTTTTTGTGTACAGCGTGAAGTAACAAATAAATAAATAAATGTGTTGTGTTGATCACGCTTACGTGTGAACAGAACCCGTTGGCAGATAGAGAAATCACCATAGTGAATAAGGTTCAATGAGACGACACAATGAATATGAATGCTTTAGGGCGATCCTACATCCTACGGATGTAAGAATGCTGAAACCCACGTTTAATGCGAAATACACAACGTTTGTAGAAAATACATAAGAAATATAGAGACGCCTTGACTTCATTAACGCCGGGGTGTTGCAAGTATTATTTTCATAAGATTAGGCACTATCAACTGTTATCAATACACTGTTCCTTGGATTCAGACGGTCAAACCACTGATTCGCTTCGACTGACAAGCCAGGTCCAGTGACTGGTGAACTTACGTGTTGAATTCAGGTCTCGCTTCCTCGGCTGCGGTACTAAGTCAGTAGGCTTGTCATGTAACTGTCGTTGGTTTACTTTAGAGCCATAAATATCCATATATTGCGCCAAGGAAATTTTCGCATATTACCCTAAACACGAAGGAAACCAATTAATGCAAATTCGCTTAGGGTATGACCACCGCTGCGACAATATTCGATTATGTTATTAGTCCCACACGGGCGTCGCGCTGACCAGGTCTTGACCTATATATCTCCGTTTGCTAGCCCTAGCCATGTGATATGACCTTAACTCCGCGCCCAAGACTTTTAGCTAATCCACACAAGTAAAATTTAGGAGTTGCCGAACGAAAGATTATCTTTGTTACCTAAATTAGGCATGCAAACTGTTTTTCGTATAAAAGGAGTCAACCAAAATGGGAGCTTGCACGCAAAATGGGCGTTCCGGGTTCACAATCGCAACACCTTTTTTCAAAAATAACACAGAACACAAACCAATTAAAAACTAAGAAAGTATATAAAATACGAAATAATAAGGCGAATTTATGCAAAGGGGCGAAGTCAAGTTTTAAATTTTCGCGACAAGACGGAATGAATGTTCCAGGCGGATTAATAAAATCATTATACAGATCGTGTGCCATTAAGTATATACGGTGTCGTTAATCAAATATATGCCTCAGTTGCGTTTTGTTATTGTTCATATGTCCAACGTGGCAATCATCCTCAGCAAGATTAACATACGGCCCCTAGCCCAGGATTAAGCGGAAGTAGGAAGACACAATTAGGAAGCAGTCCCAGAGAATTTGTCTAATAAAACTGACTGTCAGGGTATAAATTAAACTGGTGTAAAATAAATCAAATAGGTATACAAATCAAGTACCTGACATGGCTTCACGGCTCACTGCCTCTTTCTCCACTGAGAAATGAAGGCCTTCATTTACGAAATGTTCTTACGTGTGGTGTATATTCTAATCACACGACATTAATAGAAATGGATAACTCGTTCATAAGGTCTACTTAAAGGATAGTCAGCTTACACACTAGCATGATACATCATTTGGATACTAATCTTATTGATCCTCCGTGAGCATTTCTTGCGTTTTGTCGTCATCATTAAAAGCTGTTGACTGTTTCTGTTTGCATAAATTCGTCTCAGGTTTTTTTTTTGTTCATACACTTTTTCAGTTTTAGGTGGTTTGAGTTATTGGAAACCGGTTTTCCGATTACTGACCCGGAACGACAATTTCCGGTTGACGGTTGATTGACGAATGTCAGTTTCCAGACGTAGACTGGAAATTAGATGTAAATTTGTGCGCTCGATTACGCCGATGGCCTGGTTTTATCGGGAAGGTGGGGGATTAGGGTCAGCGTCCGTTGTAAATAATTTACCACTGCCATTTGCTGACTAACAATAGAATATTTGGACCAGCTTGATGGAATAACTGACTTGAAGGCAATTGCAGCTTCTCCTGAGTTACCACTGGTTTGTGTTTAATCACAGACAATTGTCCTTGGGAATTCAGTATTTCGATGAGATATACCAAGTTATTTGCAGCAAAAATTAGTTAATCTAAATGGTTAGGCTATTGTTTTCTTGTGGTAATTATGACCGTTGGCGGTAAGTGTGGACTATAATGTCAAGTGGTCTATACTTCGGGCTTTTTGCCACAGCAGTCAGCTTTGAGAATGTACAACACAAAAGACCACATTATACTATAGGCTAGAATACGAAAGACTGTACCATTGTAAATAAAGAGACAGTAGCAAGGACAGTGTGACAGGTGACAAATGGTCACTCATAATTGGTGAAATCCAGCCTCTTGTCAGTGTAGGTCAGTTTGTTTTTTTATTCTTTAAATTTATCTGTTCAAATAATGACAACTTATAAGTCCATTGTGTCACGGCTTAAGCAAAAATAGGTTAAACAAATCTATGATGTTAATTGCAATTTATTGCACGTCTGAGTTCTGAAAGTACTCAGAATGCTTTGTTGTCATGATATCTCATAAACCATATACTTAAAAAGGCAATAACAAATGGACATAAACCTAGGGGATGCTTAGCCAACGATAAAACACCGTGGAAGGCATTGTCAGTACTTATTGTGTGAAGGCCAAGAAGGCCTTTCAAGTCGCACTATCTGTATACAGGGTAATTTGTCTCATAGCGATGGGACGCCATTACGATATGATTGGAGTAATCTGCACAGTAAAAATAATATCTGGACGCCAAAAAAACTAACTGTTCCACGTGTTTCAATTTCAGGCGTGCCTTAAAAGCGACCTTCGTTCTTTTACCATTATTTGGTATCCAGCTGTTTGTGACAATATACAGACTTCCGCCCGGGACACCTGGGGAGGCCAATTACGAGCAATTCACCATATTTGTGACCAAGTCTCAGGTGAGGTATTTTTTGCGAATTCTCGGGTCAGATATTTGTCACGAATTCTTAGGGCAGACATTTGTTACCAGTTCTCAAGGCAGATATTTGCTACCAGTTTTCAGGTCAGATATTTGTTACCAATTATCTGCTCAGGTATTTGTTACGAATTCTCAGATCAGATGCCTGCTATGAATTTACATGTGATTTTTTTGGCAGGAATTCTCAGGTCGTGTATTTGCTATGAATTTTCAGGTCAGGTATTGTTATTAACTTTCAGATAACACATTTGTAATGAATTTTTGGACCAGGCAATTGACATCAATTCTGAGGCATTTGGTATAAATTCTCATTGATTCTGAATTCCTTTGTGTGACAAAGCCGGACAAGGCTCTCATCGTACGAGCGCACTATCGTTCCATCGCCAGACGATGGTAACGAAGCGATGACAGGATGGTGCGAAGCGATAGAACGGCAGTGAGGAACAAGCTATCGTGCCGTTCACACAACTCGCACAAACAGTGCTTAGTTGTCTCCTTTCTGGTGCTGCTTCTTATGTTGAACATTCAAAATAGAGAAAGTGGTTGTAATATTTGAATATTACAATGCAGTGTATATGGTATCTGGATTTCAAACAATGAAAAATGTATAACGCATCACGTTTTGAGTTTAATACTACATTAAGTTTTTTTAGGAAATGACAAGGTCACGTAAAGGAATCTGTTTTTATAATGTCAACATATTTGATCAGAGAGTAAAGTGAGTTAGCAGAGTCTCCCAGGTCTGTACGTTACGTGCGGTGACAAAAGTCGAGTACAGTTTGATTTGTTTTAAAATGCAATACAATCTAAAGCTTGGATACCTCAAGTCGATTTCGAACTGCACACTGAAGAACGGTTTTCAGAAAATATTGTTGGATTGTCCAGATTTATAAGAGCTAGGCTTTGGTACCAAATCTCGGCCAAAATGTCCCTCAACCTACTATTGCTACTTACGTAGATGTTGCTCATCAAATTTCCTTAAACATTTTGGTGTCAGCACAGATCCATATATAGCAGACTGTCAGCATTCCTAGTGCTACCTAACAGATCAATCCATCCAGTCACACAACACACTGATTTCAGACATCGAGATAACAAGGCAATCTTATGTTACGACAACTAAATTAACTAGATATCTCAATCATAAAGCATTAACTGAATTTTTAATAGCTAGTTTTCACGAGACACAAAGCCAGGAACAAAAACCTTCTGGGAAAACCAAGCAAGTTTCTATACTCGTCAAGCCAGACATACGGACACCTCGCTTTGACTAGCGTGTACAGGCTCGTGTTGGCGTAGGCATGTAAGTGAAATATAAGTTGTTAAGCCGGGTATAAGTAAATGGACACAAAATGGACGATATTTGGAGAAATCTGTTTATGTAACAACTGTATCTTGTATTGATTGCTTTCAACTCCATGTAAATCCAGTGAACTTCTGTTGACCAGAGTGAACGAACAAAGGCGTGGCCGCCCACGGTCACAAATTTAAGAGAAAAACTGTAGTCTTTGACAGTGAAGATCTGTGTAAAAACAGGTTCTTGGTGCAAAACATTTTCACATCTACTTCTGGTGGTTACAGCGTCCGAATAGTGGTCGGAAGGTCTGGAATCAATTCGTGGTCGAGTCATACATGTACCAAAAGCTTTTTAAAAAATGGTACTTGCTGCCTCGCTTTGCGCTCAGCACCGAGAGGAAGTCATGACTGATGTCTTTGGCATGATGTTCCAGTGGTGGCAGCACCTTGGCGGCCTGGACTCGCCCTGTCACAAGGAGACCATATCTATTCTGAGGATTCCTGGTCGTCATATGACTGAAAAATTGTTAAGTGTACACAGACTTCTGAAGAAAGATAGCCTGGCAACACTGAAGGATTTTTACAATCATAGTTAGTCATGTGGAATTGTTTAAGAAGCCACATCGGACAGTTGTATATACAGAATTACCCAACAAACGGTTAAGTCAATGAAACTAAAATAAGGCGAACTGCATCTTCCTGAATTGAATGTTGGCTAGATGAATTCATCCAGTTGCGGTGTAAGGGAGTTAACTTTTGTCTTTTCTTTTCAGGGACTATTTGTTGCCCTTCTCTTCTGTTTCTTTAATGGAGAAGTAAGTAATGACGTATCCGGTTTTCCTCAACCAACCATCTATTAAAAGCCATTCCACCAATACAGACATCAAATAAACTTCGAATTGTGTAAATAAAATAGTGAAACGTAACTATTCATACCCCTGCGAGCAAGAATAAACTTAAAATATGTGGCTGCTCTCTTTATGTACTGATTTCTCAGCAATCTTCTGAACTTGGCTAAATGGCTGATTTAATCAGCCTGTTAATTAATTGTTCCAGGTGTTTGGGTTACTAAGGTTGACGTGCCCGTGGTGTCGCCGTGCCCCCTCACCCACGTTCACCACGCGCAGAAGTCTCCTGGAGTCTTCTCCCTACGACAGTCCCAACCACGTGACCCAGAGCATTCGAATGACCCCGAGGAACACGGACCGAGGCTACGCCAGTGTTCAGACGGTGCCGAACGAGGTCGACATTGTGGTAACAGACAGGGTGTGTAGCGCGGCCAACGGGAAAGATAATAATGGCAAATGTCCACAGACAGCAGGGGAAACGCTGATAGAAGGGAATGGACAGTTGAAACAATTAGGATTGTCGAAGACTTTCGGTTAGATGTACGTCTGCAAGAAAAGGTACGGGAAACTAACGTCGCATTGGCCGGCGGTCGTCCCCGTTGTCACTGTAGCAAAAAGCGAGCAAGCTAATTCCGATGTGATCTTGATAACGAAAAGTGTGGACGACTGCCTTTATGCTAGTCTGTAATGATTCGCCAAGCTAATATCGTGCTCGTGGAATGGTCGCCAGTCGTTCATACAGAGGACGTTTTACAAATAGTGAAGAAGCGCTGAAGAAAAGAGGGTGAAATAATTAGAGAACGTTAATTGAAGACTCTGACGGGTTACACAAAAGGGTCCAAATCGCAGAGAATTTTTTTTTTTATTCTGCCGTGACGCTGTAGTGCTTGAGCACTACCTGAGTGCTTTCGGGGCATACCTGTACCTAGAAGAGTGGTCTACTCCACTAAGGAAGACAGAGAGTTGAGTGGCATTGTTCATGGCGGGAGTGAGTTTCACGAGTTCTTCATGACCTCATTTCTGTGATGCACATACTGTTATGGCGTGTGTTGTTGTATTGATAGTTGCCATGCAGGCTTTTGAGACAATTAACAAGTGGCGACCGTGAAAAAGCAAAATTATAGGGAAAAAATGGTTTCCGTGTTTCTGTGCAAGGAATATGATAATAATGGGTTAAATGGTACAAGCGGTTTACATGGTTACGAGGGCGACTATTGCAAAAAGCGGGCTTGTGTCTGTGTTACGGATCCAATGGCGAGATGGCTTCCATGTTTCAAAGGTATCTGACAGAAACATAGCCGATGTAGAGAATCAGCCGATGATAAACCGAGAAGAAAACGGTTTCGAAACACGGGTACTTGTCAGAAGTCACTTGTAAGTTGACTCAGTGTGAATTTTATATCGCGTCCACACTGATGCGATCAGTGTCGTATCCAAATAACAAGACACATGTTAACGTTTGTGCTTGCGGTAAACACAAACCATTCGTCGGGGCAGCCTGATCGTGTTTTTTAGAAGTAATCTCAAGGAGCCGTGATAGAAGAGTATAGTGATCTTGAACGTTCATGATTCATGATGTAACTGAACGATATCCCCGCTGTTTTGTTTTACACACTCTGATGTGTGTTTTATAAGCCTACCTTACGGTTCCCAACATGTACTAGTGTGAAAAAAAAATCCGTTCACGTGACACGCGTATGACGTGATACAGTGTGACTGTACGTGCAGTTATTTTATATTTCTACATGGGTTATACGGCTGTATGAGATAGTGCAAACTCCTGCAAACGTTGGCGTATAGCAAGGCGAGCTGATGCAAGTTATCACAATGTCGTCATTGTTCTGCTTTAACTCTGTTTATCACAGATTTTTCCTTTCCGTGGCAAAAAAGCCTGAAAGTCCTAAGTCGTTCTTTACTTTTTTTTCCGTGGAATATGTCGTATTTGTTTGGTGTGGTGACATCTGGATTGTTTTCGAGATCCCAAGGGAAACCAGGAATGTTACCAGGTAATTTTCCGATCTTGTCACCGTTAGTGTTTATTAAATGTGATAGGGCAGAATTTTGAGTAATTCTAGATCAGTGAAGGCAAATGAGCTTTAGGTAAGATCACGATTTGTTTGACTAGTTCTGCTTTACCGCTAGAAGATGTGTGAGTTGCTTGTATTCATGCATTTACTCGAACATGAACTATGAAACCCCAAGGGAGGTAAATTGACAAATGGCCGATTTCACCGGTTACGTGGGACCATTTGCCCGCTATCACACTGTCGTCACTGCTGTGGTTTCATGTTGATTGATGGACAGCATGGTCGCGACAAAGCCTGGGCTGGTGTGTCCAGATTGCCAATGGATCAGAAGTAGTCTACCCCAACAGTAGAAAAACACTAAAGGTGTATACGTCTTTGAATACCTCGTCCAAAGAAACTGACATACTATGTGCCCATTATGCAAAACCAATTGTGACTCTGGTCAGTGTTTTCGATCAGTGCTTGTACTTGGCCTCGACGATTTTGCGTTCTCTTGTAAGAGAATGGAGTACCGTATCCAATGAGTAAATAAACTAAAAGAGAATGCAAAGAAAATAGGAATTCCAGTCATGTTATGATAGTGTACATGGAATGCTTTGTTGTTATCTCTTATTAACTTATTATCTTTGAACCGTGTTGTTGTTGTTGTGTGCGTGATTCTTACCACTTCGGTCGTACCTAGAACCTGCGGGTCTCTGTGTCTTGATCCTGCACATCACTATTAGGCAAAGGCACTCCTTTGTTAACTCAGATCAAGAATTTGTTTTCTCTCGAAATCCATAGAATCTTCTTCCCGCCTCCAAACGTAACGAATTCCACACACCTGTATTGATGCATATCTCGTCTAGCCGCTAGCACACGGTCCTCGAACCCAAAACAGTAACGCCAGCGGCATATTTTAATCATCCGTTCTCAACCGTTAGGAAACGACGGTCTCAGAATGCATGGTTTGTTATATGTACAAAGGAGGCTACTCCTGTAATATTGCGATTAGAGTGGTGGTTGGCGGAGCATAATAATTTATCGCTGGCGTTACTATTGTTATCCTTCGCTTGGAGTTAAAAGTTCTGAGTGTAGCATAGACTCTTATTCAGCCAGATTTCAACTGTGCTACACCCAGAACTTTTAACATCTTAATCTGTTGCTTAGGTGATGAAGTTCGAGATTGATGGTTCCAAACTTAGAGTGACTCGGCAAGATTCTACTCTAAGTTTGGATCCAGATATCTCGAACTTCATCACCTGACTTACAGATTGATGTGGTTTAAATAGTAGAGAACAGGCCAGGAGAATACATGGCGATCGTCCCCGACTCCAGACCTACAAAGATCATGACCCATCAATAAATGTATAGGTTTCGTCACATCTGCAACATCGAGATACTGACTGCGATGGCGTATTGGAGCGTCTGCCTTGTAAACGGTAGATCCGGGGTTTCAAAATGGAGTCGTATCTAAGACTTTAACATCGGTAATTTTGCTTGTCTCAATAAGACAGATATCGGTTTCGAGATGCCCGTAACTGCACATGAGCAGAGCCTTTTACACGGTAAATAAACAAAAGCACACGGTCATTCATGACATTCTTTTAACGTTACAGACTTCGGCGACACGCCAGTATAGAGCTCAGTTTTATTTTTTTTCTGTTTGTTTCAATGTTTTCCATTTGAAACAATATTACAGCCCATGTATAGCCTCAAATGTCAGACACATAAACGGGACGAAATGGACTAAACTGTGTGTGACTGCCTTACCATTACAATGCTTTTAACACAGCCACGAGGAGGGGTTGAGGACTATAAATGTGTCGTCATTCGGTGCGGCCTACTACAACGTCACTACAACGGTAATATTACGACAGAACGTCGTAATAGCACCGAAATAATGTTGAAATATCCGGAAGAAGCGGAAAAGACCCAAAACATCAGTTTGTGTTTACTAAAATTTGCATGAAAATAATTATTTTGTGGACTCATCAGTGACATGAACAAAAAATTTTAATCGTGCCAATCGGTTCTTTACACACGTTTGTCTTTCATCCGCATGAGAACGCAGTGAAAAATAGTACCGAAAAAACAGCCCAGAGTTCGGCACGACTGACGAAATGGTTCCTGTGAGCAAACTCGGTCCAGTTGGATAGGTTAACTGTCCGCTGGGGATCTATCAATAGTATGAGGCTACTGCCTGGTCTAGAAAACACACTGTGAATTGATCATAGGGAGCAATTTCTGTCATATAAGTAATTCGCACTCCACTGACGCATATGTCTCATACAAGATCAAAATATAACACTTGTAGTAAAATGAGAACAAAGAGAAGGCTTTACCTGAGTGTCAATTTTAAACTTGTGTACAACTGATGATATACAGTCATAAGGTGTTATGTCTTGTTTCTGTGTAATCTAAGTAGAGTATACCCAGCAGTCATATTTAAAAATCAAAATCATTGTTTTAATGCTCACAACACAAGATTGTACAAAATATTTATTAATATACATTCAGTGAAATGTAAACATAATCAAAATGAAATCCGATGCCAGGTCTTACTAAATTACTGCACGAAATGAGATCAGTATAATGTCTTTGAAAAGTTCAGAAGAAAACTCGAACGACTCGGGCAATATCTCGATGGAATAAGTCCTTGGGCTCGGGAAAAATGTCCATCTTCATTTCAGGAACCGTTTTGATGAAGCACACCCTGCTAAGTACAGTGAGTAATATATTAAGGTGAAAGACAGCTCATGACTGAGGTAACACTCATTAAAAAGATTGTAAAATGCTCTCTTGAATGTAAAAACCTGTTTATTATGAAAAACCTGAAATCTTATTAATTCGTTGCTGAATTATCTTCATTTGAAGTGTGGAATATTATACTTCCGACTGGAGATCTGAACGCGCCCATGCTTTTAAGCTTATGTGAGGTTGACCAGTCAGAGAGCTAGGAGATATCAGATGTTTATAAGCTGTGATGTAAATGATCAGAGCTGACCGTCAAGGTAACATGTAATAACATAGGGACAGCACTTTGTTTTAATGTCATATAATTTAATTATAGCAAGTGCAGGTGTGGACAAAACTGCAAAGTATTTTCAGACCATTGTATTGTGGCAGGAGTACGTTTCTGGATCATTTCATATTAAAAATTTACATGTATACTTAAGTTACAACCACAACCCTAGCAGCTTATTACAGTCTCAGGTGACGAGTGTTCCGCGTTCGGAAAAATCACGTAGCCACCCTGACAGAAAGTTTACGTTTCATGCCAGTCGACGAAGCACAGTCAAAAGTCAGTTTTCGCTGTCGTGGTAGCTGTTGGAAAAATGCTTTATTGAAATAAACACAATATTGTCGAACCTTTTTTGCAAACATAACATAGAACTTGCGCTGTCTTTCACTTTAACCGTATACCAGGACAACGCGTGGTGTAACTATTGCACTCCGCCTAGGTCTAGTGAGCACTTCTAATTGGCTTCAGTGCACGTTTGGTTTTCATGGCATTCAGGTGTGTTTGTTATGCCATCCGGCCCTAGGGCAAAGCTTCCCAGTAATCCAGATCGATAGATGGTATGTCCGAACAGGATTCAATCGTATTCCTGAAACAAAATCAACAACGACAATTACTACTGCTTTCTTCTAAATTCAACAGTGGCGTTCTCCCAAAATCAAAAACACGTATATCATACGACAGAGGGGAGGTGCAGGTACTGAAGAGAGCTCATTCCACGACAAGCATATGGATAAACTGGAAGCCCAATCAAGGAGTGCTGGATTCGAATAGCTGGCCTCTTTGGTCAGTGCTCAGCTTTGAGTCCGACGCCTTGCGACTACAAATTTAACGCAGTGCTGGAGTGAAGTGTCACGAACCGAATGGTTTGGGAAGTAAACCCAGTATTCTACTTGAGAATTAAGAATGTTTTGAAATTGACACGGAATGGTTAAGTTCAGAGTCTTACGTAATGTACTGGTTTGACTATTCCCAATCCAGTACATTAAGCAGGGCTCCAAACGTGACCATTCCACGAACTGAAGAAGACTGGTAAGGCTCAAGTCGAAACACCTATATTTAATGATCACTCCGAGGGAGAATGTTTTCAAGTCAATACTTGTTTTATTTTCTATGCCGTTGTCTTGTGTATTGTATTTCTCTATTTACCGGGATTCTGCTGATGGACTAAGCATCCCAGAGGCCTGGTCCCTATGCATTGTTTTCGTGTTATTGTGTATACATGTGTTAAATGTGATGACAAGATGGCACCTTGAGTAATTCGAGATCAGTGACGTCTACTAAATGACATGTAACATCACTTAATCCTGCACATAACATGGTGCTTGGGTGTGTGTGAGTTGTTACTTCTTAAACACTGGCATGAGCAATTCCGAGCTAAGGTAAATTGGCAAGAGACCGGATTTTACCCCTAACGTGTGACCTTCTGCCAACTATCACACTTTTGTCGCTCTGGTTTTACCCTGTGTGCTGTAGTCTTTTAATACTAAATTTCAGTGTTAGAAGTGATATCAGTTCTACCCTTTCCCTGGCAAAGACTGCAGAGTGCCAACGATTCAGCGACATCATCGTTCCACATAAATTCCCTTAAATATCTTATGCTTTCAGTAGAACAAGAGTAAGACTTTGTGGCTTTTCTATTTGGCATGAATCTGGAACAGGCGGACTTTGACAAGATGTTAGCAATAAAATGCCCAAAAGCTGAGAAACTTAAGAGGTCTCGTATGGTATAAGTGAAATTTTCTTGAATACGGCGTAAAACACCAATCAAATAAATAAACAGACGCATCCATATCACCTAATTTCCCTCTATGTTCGAGGATCCAATAAATTATTTCGTATGGAGAATGAAAACTTAGCAAAGTACTTGAGTTATGATTCGAACTTTTAGCTTTGCCCCTGCTACACTCCATCATCCATTTTATATCCGAAGAAATTTTTAGGGCTAACACCGATAAACGTTTCTGATAGGCCTTTTATATATAATATAAAACACCACAGCATAGAGACTAAAATCAGAGCAGGACCTACAGCTCGATAGCTGGTAAATGACGACACGTAACCGGTGGAATACAGCTTCTTGTCAGTTAATCTCATCAATTAAGGGCAGTACTCTAACAATTCTTGCACATGTACATGCAAATATATTAGCCAACAGAAAGGCCCATAGCGCCTTAGATTAAGCAGAATTATGCCATGGTGGCCTTTTGTGAAGGCATAAGGCTTATTTGTATTGAGCACACACCCTGGTGATTCTGGAACACGGAAAGCTCTCCTCTGTATCGTGTTGAAGTTGTAGGAGTAGCACAAAACTCGGGCTAGGGTAGTTTTCCGAATTTCACTGAGCTGCGCTGAGAAAGTAAAGGAAATACATGTGAGATATAACATTCATGTATAAAAGTGCAGGTTTACACTGGAAAACAATAGGCAATGTTTGAAAGAAAGATACTTCATCTATTGAAATGCGTACATGTTAAGTTGTCCCTGGTGAAACCTCCTACTGAAAGAGTGCATCTGAAGGCAAGTCATTTATGAAACGTTCCTATTAAAATGTCTCCTTTTTTTCATCTTCATGAGTTTACCTCATAGAATTATGTGCAGTCATAGAACTAAATTTTAAGGTGACAATTATTGCTTTACATTAATGTTGACGGTACGATGTACATTGTTTAATTGTATAGCATAAAATACTACAACATAAAGAATAATAAACGTTTCAAGACAGCAAGACAACTTTAAATGTTATTTTGAAGATTCCCGGAGTACAAGCGTTTAGCCAATCTGTTTTCGCGTACCTCTTAGTAGCACGTTAGTTGAGTTACATCGCGATATGTATAAACAATACTTGTGGACAGCACAAAACCACTCTCAACTATTACAAACTGTGTTATATTACACAATTAACAACATAACACAGTTAAAATGTTGCCACGCGTTGCTTTCTGATGGAAAGTCTTACCATCAGTAAAGGCCTGCGGCTGTGCGTTGGTCTCATACCAGAAACGGTCCCCAGTTTTAAGCGTCTTGAACTGTTGTCCTATTATATTCCCGAACAGGGGACCGACAGCCCCGTGCTGAACTGGCTTCTCTGACACTCCTCCCGTAAAAAGATCCACGTCGGAAGGGGATCTGTTAAAAGAATGGAGAACATTTCGGCCTGAACAATTCGTTTAACAGTGTTAAACACTTCCCCATTTATTTACTCTATTTATGAGTATCCGGAGGTATGTAGTCCCAAAATTAACTAACCTTTATTTCATTGTCAGTATGTTTACTTTGTATTTGTTATCTTATTTCATCGATTGATTGGTGCTTTGATCCAAAGAGCCATACTCCAGAATGTTCGCCTCACAGTATATACATAGCGGTAAGACTCATGGGCGGAGGAAAGTGGGAAAACCTCTGCGGAGCCAAATAAGTACAGGAGCTAGGCTCGATTCTATTCTACTTGGCTGATGGACCTGCAGTGTTAGCAGTTATGGTGAAGTTCATGTGATTTTATGCTTGTGATTTAACCATGGTTCGATTTCCGTTCGGTACTTGCAACCCAAGTATATAACACAAAGTTCCTGAAAGACGGAATTTGGAGCATGCAGAGCCACAGAAAGGGGACCTGATGAAGTAACCAAAGGTACATCCAGCGGACCACCACATCCGTTCACCAGGAAATCGTGAACAAGGGCCACATGAGCAAAGCACATGGAAACGGATGAAAAAAATGTATATTTAAATTTCATAAATGTGATAAATGGCATCATTTCGTCTAGAATATGCCTTACCGATGTAGACGTAGAGCAAACACACCCTTACCTGTAAACCGTACTAAGTTTTTTTACATCAGCAGCGGTGATGTCTGTGAACCCGGTGGAAGACTTGTCAAAACTTTTGGGAACCTTCAAGCCGAAGTGTCTCCTCCACTCTGCATATCCTGGCAACCCGTGGTCCCGCCCTCTCTGAATGTTACTAGCAGCCAGGTCAGCACCGTTCCCGGGCTCAGTTTCATACAGGTTGTTAATGACGCTTCCGGACAAGACACGGTCACAGATTTTGCTCCTGTCCACGGCCATTCCACGCACCAGTGGATTTTCGTGGGTTAAATACGTCTGTGGCCGGAAGAATGAGTCCTTCAAATCCACCGGCGTGTCATCGTTTCTCCTCCTCTGGCGATCTCTCATGCTGAATGTGGTTCGCAGCATGCTGTGTCCAAACCTCATGGCCGCCGTGGCGAAGGCATTGGCCAATCCAGGGTTTACCCGCGGGTCATATTCCCGGTAGCGGCCAGTGGGCAATACGCCAAGTTCGTATTTACCTATGAGTTCTGGACCAAGGACATCGGGCAGGTACTCGGAGTAAGTGATGTGCTGTATCATCGCCACGATGATCCTCTTCGTCTCCTGGAACACCGTTTCGTCCCCCCAGTGTGGATTGATATTCGCCAGTTTGGTGGCGATTCGGTTATGTTCTCTGACCCACATCGTCTCCAAGGCTATAAGTCCAATGAATTCGTTTACACGGTTGTCACCTGTTGCAATCAGAGTAGTTTAATGTGTTTCTAACGCTAACAAAATTTCTCAATATAAGTATCAAATCAACATTCGTATACCACTCTTACACCGTGAAGGGGAGCAGTCTAAGATGGCTCTGAAGTTGGGATTTGCATCAGAAATGACGCTATCGCTCAAATACCCCATGTCAGAGACTCCTCGTGACACACGTGATGACTACCTCTAGCTGGTCAAATAGCCGTCGTGACATTCCCCCTTCCTATCGCCACGCATAATTTTGTAGGGGTAATCCAATCGAGAATCGTTTATAAGGAGAAAGCATGCAGGTTGTGTGGTATTGACTTCTTTTCAAGACGGCCGCCACAACAGTAAACCGGTAAATGCAAATTTGGGAATGTGTACGTGAGTGGACGTGTTTAATATTTCTTTTAACCTTTTTCTTCTTTCTATTTTTAACTCTCCCGAATTATGCACTTTTGAAGTCTTTTTATTTGTTTTATTTATAGTTTTCTTGTCTTACATTATCTGAAAGAAATCCGACTGTTAATTGTGTTGTCCAGGAGATCGAAAGTTGGCAGCAGTGTAACTTGGAGTTCTTTTCGCGAGAAATGAAACTTTTCTTCATTACCTTTACAAAATTATGTGTGGTGAGGTTAAGGGGGAATGTTACGAGTGTTTGACCAGCTAGAGGTAAGTGGAGTGCTTTTTTGGGGTGCCAACACTAGGAGTCTCTAGTGTGGGGTATTCGACCGATAGCGTCATTAGACTCATGTCTAATGCAAATCCCAAGGTCCGAGCAATCTTGGATTAGAAGGGGCGCTCCAAATCGATAATCGTATCTAAGGCCCAATTCCAAAACTACCTATGTCACTATTTCTCAAAAGAGTATGTCAGAAATAATGATGTAAATAAGGACGGTAATATGTACTTGACAAGCATTCATCGGTTTTTAATCCTTAGGGTTATCTCGTTGTACAACTTTTTACGACACCCATTCGAAGTCGATAATCGCACGGTCCATTTCCCAAGCAGTTTAAACCAATTCCCAAAATGATCAATACAAAATAATAGTAAAAATGTTATATAAAACTTATATGATCTTATCAATGATAATTTAGGCTACTAAACCCGGTATTTTACACAGTAACATTGCTTTACCTGCAGCATAATATGCAAATCCCCGGGTCGTGGCTTGGACATTTCCGTGAGGCATGATGGGTAATTCCCGGGGAACGGACATCAGCAGCAGACCTGGCAAACCACAGGACAATAAAGTGTATGTTTTACGCCTCACTTAAGAATATTTCATTTACACGACGGCAGGCAGCATTATGGTGGTAGGAAACGAGGCAAGGCCAAGGGAAAACCGACGACTATGCGCAGGTTGCTGGCGGATCTTCCCACGTGCGGCCGGTGAGGAAGCCAGCATGAGCTGGGCTTGATTTCATAGCGATCGCATTGGTGAGAGGCACATGGGTCATTACGCTGCACTGACGCACTAGCATCCTCGGCCATGGAGGCTCCCAGAACAAAAACTAACCTTGCTGATGACACAGAATGGAATGAATAAATGAATGACAATGGTTTACCGCCAGATCGGCAATGTTTCAGCCATATCGTGGACAGAACATGTTTCCACCTGGAAGCAGTGAGTGGTTTCAGCTATAATGATGACATTCAAAACCAAATAAATTGGACGAACATTTTAAAAACCGCTTAAAAGAACTAAGCGTTGGTTGGCAATCGACAACCACTACATACATTACCTGGACATTGTGTGTGTATATATATATATATATATATATATATATATATATATAAAGACACAGAATGGAGACACAGCCCAGTAGAACAGGGACCTGATTTGAAATGGTCTGGATACTACATTGATCACTTATTTGTTTACTCCACTCCGCGATGGCGGTTGGTTCTATAGGGGGAAGAAACCGAAGTGCACTGCGTAAACCACATCCTATCAGCAGGTTACTGGCAGACATTCCAACGTGCGACGAACAGATTTGCTCGGCACATGGTCTTCAGTGAAGATAAGAGGACCGTTCGCGATATGGTCGATGATCGTAACTACGAACAACCAGAGCGCTGGAATCTACAATCTGCCTGTCTAAGGCCTGGATTGAACCAGCACCCAGTGTATCTCGTTGTTAGGGAATCACACACCTTACTGACTGAGCTACACACCGCTCCGTTCAGGGAACTACATGCGGGGGAAAGATTTTGGCTTAACGCTGCTTCTGGAGCATTGTATTCGTGTCCTGGTGAGAACACGTTCCAACTAGAAGACAATATATCCCTCGAAGCGATAGTGACATCCAAAAAAAATCATAAAATATACAAAGGGCTAAAATAACACAGATCGGTTAAAATTCGGAAACTACATTTGTGCTTAAAATGTGACATCTGGAAATCTGTTTCCAGACATGTAAGCGAGAAATATAGCGTAGGAATCATATTTTGTTACACAACCATGTGGTTCTTAAGTATTCAATGTCAGTATTGCCCTCGATGCTGTCAAACAGTTCAGATATAGAGTCGAGTATGTAGAATTTTTGCTAGACATTGGCAAACTCTACACTGTCAACCAAGATATGTCCTAGACGCTAATGCTGTATTGGGCATCACGTCCAAGACAGTCGGGTACAATATCCCGTTACATGCCAAACGTAGTGAGCACAGGACAGGCAACTTTAACTAACGCTCCTGGTGTGTAAATTAGAATGAATAGATATAAAATAGAAATCAAATCGAAATGAAACTTCGAAAGTGCGGAAAAAGACATTCCCTTGTTCATGAACCAGAAATAATCGCTTCAACAATTACACCAGCTCTGTCCTGAAACTGAATTGTAATTACGTATATTAATGACACATTACTGAAAGTAGACATTATTTGTGCAAATGTGACGGTGAACATATCAACATCGCAATGTGGCAATGTGTTTCACATTCTAGTCGGTTTGTCCACATGGTAACAGTGTGATTCGCATTACAGTGGGGTTTGTTCAGGCGTGGCGTTCGCGTTGTGATGACGTGATGCATGTGGAAATAGACTTGTTGATACTGCAGAGAAAGGTGTTGACATTGTGATGGTTTGGCATAAATTCAGGTGGACGTCTTTAAATTTCCAAACAGTGCATCAAATTACATTTTGTCCGCTTTGTTGCGACGCGGTCGAGATCATGTTGAAGAGGTTTAAAAAAATTACTGAGAGGAATAAACAGATGTGACAGGTGAATTAGGTAATGTAGAAGACGTTTCTATAACGAGACCTTAGCTTCCTCCTTAATGTTACAGATGCGCAATTCGAGCAAGTGGGCCCATGAATTGGCCGCGAATTGCAGAGTGCTGGAGCACTTATTGGATAAAACACCCACACAGACAGCCTGGGTTGCTGGTACCGTATAGATATCAGGGAGGTGATATAGATGACCAAATCCTATTACGCCACTTCTAGCAGCAAGAGCCCAAAAAATGGTGGCCATGCATATTTTGATATGTCGTAAAGTCCACGTAGCGTGGTATAGGATGGCTGTTTGGGGATATATTTTGGGGGTTGAAGGTGACAAATTTACTAAATAAATAGTGAAAGAAAATCAGTGTGCTCCTGTAACCTATAAACAAGCGTCTCACCAGCAGGAAACTGGACAAAACATTCAATGTCAGCTTGACTTACCTCCCTTGAACGCTCTAAGGCTGTTGGATTTGTCCTCCGTCGCTCCATAAATGGCCCCTCCATCAATGAAAGAAGACGCCTGATTCAACTGTTCTCGTACACCTGCAAATATGGAAACAGGTTTCTCGTAGGACAATAACTCTCTGTGTTTAAAGGAATAAGATGTTAAGAGTTACTGCGCACCTAAAGTTCAAGCTCGTGGGTTTCCATGTTAAATCTGTCAATCTAGTTGAACATTTAGCTTGATGCACTTGGAACACAGTGAATATCGATGTTATTGTAGACATCACCCTTATCACTGTTATCTTTACGTTTATCGGAACTAGGTGTTGATGGGGTTATTAAACGTGAGTAATTCTACAACAGTGACGACTAATAAACTGTAATTAACAGCATTACCGAGGCGCGTAGTTCTTCTGTGTGTGAAGTTCAATAAATTTTGTCCTTGCCAAAACGCTACGGGTTTTAGCTGAAAATGGAAACGTGATATGTTTCGGATGTGAGTCAAGGCTTCAGCTGATCACAGTGTAAGTATTTTGAGGAGTGGAGAGACCGTCGTTTTATGGTATATTGCAATAATGTTTACATCCTAGTAATGCGAAACACGAGTTCAACTATCTCGTTTAAAGAGTTTGTTTGAATGCCGCGACACCTTTGAACCCTGTTAATATAGAGTACCTTGGCCCAGGAGTGTCTGTGGCTACATAGGATAATTTCTCTCTACCGCGATCATCAGCAATTACAAGGCGTAGTAACTCTTATTTCAATAATCTGTGGGCATATGCTGTTCAGAAATAAAGATAAAAGTCGTCCATTTTCAATGAACGTCACTAGTTATTACTGAAAAAACTAGCGTCACAAGAATATTTCATTAAAAGCCTTCACTCTACGTTTCTTAAATTTTACAATGAGTATTCCTCTCTTGTTGGTAACTGCAGACGGAGTGCTAAGAATCTCTGGGACTCTGCTTCATAATTGTGTCTAATTCCGCTTAACCCGGAGCGAGGGGCCATATATTCATCGTGTTGAGCGTGATCGCCGCGCTGGACATACGAACAGTTGAAATCAAGCGCAACTCAGGTACATAATTGAAACCATTAAAATTTATATATGAAAATACCTTCACTAATATTTTTAGATTTTTTTTTCATCGAAATGAAGGCAGTGAAATATTTTGATAGTATGGTAGGTTTTATGGACCATATTGATAAAGTGGTTCACCGGTGACGTCACACAACCTTTTGTACACCTTTATGTTCTGGTTTGAAATGTACTCCTGTTATGTTTGCTTGTGTATGGAAACGATAACATGACATTAAATTTCTGCTTTTAGGCCATACAAAAGTCGGTGTGACGTCATTGGTGAACCACATCAACATTGTTGTCCATAAAAAAATCAGCGACGATATTATCAGATACATTTTTCATGGCTTTTTCACTCACCATAGGTTCATGTTTACAAGGTCATTCACTTTAACATATCTAAGCCCTGTTACCTGAAGAACAAGTCAAATCAGTGACCTCCAACGACCTGGGAAACTCGAGGCAGTCTCTACTGAACCGTCTAAAGTTATCTCTCAGGGGAATCGGAATATTCTGACAAAAGCCATCGGGGCTGTATAGAAGTAGGGTAAAGGGTATATTAGAATAGCATTGAATAATCTGTTCTTCTGCAATGCACTATACTGCAGACAAAGCCCAAAGGCAACCGTCAAATTCTGTATTCACACGGAGTCCTTAGTTTAAGAAAATTCTTAATTGTTAACTGATCACGGGTCTCGCCAGCTTTCCACAAAACTGAGCAAATCTGGGATCATATGGAACTGCAGTGCTTTCCACACAACTTAAACCAGAAAGCTCTTCAGCTACCTGTACAAATTTTCCAAAACGGACAAATGGGACAACGCTGTACCTTTGTGTTGTATCTTGTAATCATGAAAGTTCGTTTTGAAAATTTCCAGGTCCAGATCGTCAAAAAATATAATGGATTCAGAGGGAAAGCTATTCACAGGGTTTCATCCAAATCAGTCCCTAACCTTCTTCTCGTAAGCTGTTGACAGCCAAACATTTTTGGCGATGCAAATAATATAGGAACACTAAAAAAGGGCAGCACAACGGGGAATTCGTCAATCTTAAAACATGTCTTACAAGAATGAATCCGCCGTGGGTTTCCTCCCACCATAATGTTGGCCGCCGTCGTATAAGTGAAATATTCTTGAGTACGGTGTAAAACCCCAACAAAAAATGGGAGAACGAATCAAGGGTTACGGCTTAATGCCATTTCGGCAATATTTCAGCCATGTTGTGGCGGGCCTTCATTTATTTCATTGGTCTTCTATGACATAGTAAAGAATATTTCGCTTATACCATGGCGGCCAGATATATGGTGGGAGGACAGCTGGAAAAGGTGAGACCTTAAAAGAAAGAAACGTACTGCATGTATGTACTTCGCATAACAGAACATTAAGAATAAAGACTTCGGACTGAAGTCCGTTAAAAGGAAAAGAAAACAGTAGAAATAACCATGTTTGGATCGAAAATAGACTTGCTTAATATAAAAGCAGGGCTATCGTTCTCTACAAAAATCAATTTTGCAAGACAGATAAAATCATTCAAATTTTGGGTCACTGGGCAGTCTACACGATCGACCTCAGGTAAATAAAAAATGGTGGGCCCAACTATTCAAAATGGGAAACAGCCCTTTCGGGCGTTACTCTACTGAAGTGGAAACTGAAATGAGTTCATCGGCCGATAAGCTTTTCATTTCAAAGAATAACTTTGCCCTGAAACTGGTGATATGAAAACATGTACCCCATTTCCGACAAACAAAGGAAGATGTTCTTTGTTAATCACACATGGGCGAAATTCGTATGCTGAATTTCATTCATTACAATTGTTCGAGACTGCTGTGTTGTTTTCTATTACCAGCTTTACACAAACACCAGTACAAGTAAGCCCAAGCCATCGGCCAAGACAGCCTACATATATACGGCCTCAAGTGTACTGCTACACACAAAAACACATATAATACACAAAAATGGCCCTCTATCTATGAAAAAAGACAACTACTGCCATTCCTTCCTAAAGCTTGGACCCAGATATGATTTATATGTGCATTGGAACTGTAAAATATGTGTTGTGGCCTTAATGTAACAGAGTCCTGGGATAGAATTGAAAAAAGGCTTTTATAACATTATGTACACGGCATTAACGCGAAAAACAGTACTACAGGCATCAAACGGCCAGTTTTGTGATACAGTTACCTGTACTTTATGAAATGCGACCCTCATCAGAGTTGCAGAATCCACACTACAGATAGGACGACAAAAACTCACGTGGCAATATCCTGGTCACAACACTTCAAAACTGAGTTGTCAAAACCTGCAAAAAATGAAATTAAATGAGAAATCAAAATGAGCTCCATATGCTGTAAACTGTATAATAACAAATTTTTATTGCTGCAGTCTTTCACTTTACATGCAGTAAATATGACTCGTACATCTCCTGTCTATGCCGTCAAGAGTATTTTGCTCATGGAACCGAGTAGAACCTGAAATGACATTGCTCTTTCCACAAATTAAAAAATTAAGGTCATGAACGAGATAAGGTACAGGCAAAATCTATTCAGGAAGGGATGTTGTTGAGTTCACGTTCAAGGTTAAAGCTTAGCAGGCGATTCCAGAAAGACATATCTGAGTCAACATCTTACATATATGATTTTAGATTTTAATATTCTATTATGTAATAGATATAATTCTATAATATGTAAAATAGTAGTTATTTGAGTTATGACCACGTGATCATCATTTCATCAAAAAAACGTGTCGAAATTCCAACGCCCTTGTCAAGAAATTTTTATATTTTGACTTCAGTCAGAAATAATTTAGTGAAATCGGCTCCTTTAGAAAGAATGCGAACGTAAATAAATTATTAAATTATGAGTGAGAGAAAATTGTTGTGAGAAAGTCTGCAAGCAGCCTGTGAAGGGCAGTGGGTTTCCATCGGTCTCTGTCCGGTTTCCTCCCACCATAATTACGCCGTTGTGTAAGTGAAATATGCTTGAGCACGGCGTAAAACACAAATCACAAAAATAATACTGTGTCCTTTTTTGGCATGGTGAGTCCATGCCGCCAATGTGCTGCCTCCACTGGATCATCATGCCGAAGACAAAGGACATGACACTCCACCCAGTCATATTATACTGACACTTAGCCGACCTGTCCTTTTTCCTTAGGGTAATCACTCGGTGCTGAGCATCAAGCGAGGAAGGAACAAGTAAAAATTTGAAAGTGTTTGATATGGGCCGACCCTGTATTTGATCCAAGATCTCCCGACCTCGAAGGGAACGCTCTATGCACTAGTTATAAAAGGAACAGCCATGTGAAGCCAACCGTCACATTCCATTAATTTTTAAACGGATGAACACCAGCCTCATACCTTTGGTTGGCGCCCTGTCCGTGAGGTCATGGGACAAAAACTGTCCAAAAACTGTGAGAAGCATGGTAAAGGGGGAGTCGTCACCGCCGCGGGCGGGTTCATGGTACCCTGTGCTCACCACACGAGCGCTGGGGAGATGGGAACTCAGGGGTGAGTCGGGGCCAGGCATAGCATCGTCACGGTCCCCTCGGCGTTCTACAGAAAAGAGAGTACGACGTTATAGCCTCATCTTATTTTTTTTTTAATAAATTTATTTATCTCCTTTTTGTTGTTTATTGTCATACACAAGATTATTTGTCTTGCATAAGACTATTCCCACTCACACTCAGCATTATACTTAAACACAGGGTTCACCGTGTTATTATTCCAATCAAACATGCAGTTATACTATTACAGCAGGCTGTAATTTTTTCCGGCGTATCTGCCGTCTTGTCCTATCCACATGTAATAACTCATGCTGCCTAATTCAGCCGGGGTCTGCCAGTAACATGCGGATGCCTATTTTGGCTGGGCTACTAGCGTACGCTACCTGTTTTGGTAGGGCTACCAGCGCACGCTGCATGTGTTGACCAGGCTTTCAGCGCACGCTGTCTATTTGGCAGGGCTACAAACCCACGCTACCAATTTTAGTTGGGCAGCTACATGTACCGCACGTAGTCGTTACCGTATCCTGGTGGCTTTAGTCTGACGAAGGGTGTGAATGCCGCTCCCCACAGGGTGTTCTTTAGATTATTACAGCTCCCGTCGACAGTCCGATAACGGGTATACCTCTCACAGGTAACCGGAGGCTGGTACGGACACGAGACGGAGTGTCGACGGGCTGCAGGGTCTGATAAGGCTGTAGCCAAATTCACCCTCAGCCCATACTTCCTGTAAGAAACACAGAATGGTAAAAACAAATCTCAAAATAAAAGTTTAGTCGGAAATGAATTTGCTGTGTATAGCAGATTGTGATGACAGCCCAGAATCTCTGGCGATCTTCTTCGCAATTGCTCCGCTTAACCCTAGGCGGTGTGTACATTCAATCATATCAAGTCACACTTAATCAAAAATGTATTTATTTCTTCGTTTGATTGATTGGTTTACGCCGTAGTCAAGAATATTTCACTGATACGACGGCGGCCGGCATTATGGTGGGAGGAAACCGGGCAGAACCATGGGGAAACCCACGACCATCCGCAGGTTGCCACCTACGGCCGGAGAGGAAACCAGCTCCAACAAGAAATCATTTACAATTAACTAGCATGTATAATACACCATTCAGATGTTGATTATATCTACGCGTTGATTACATTCACTGAGAGCATTTCTTACATCTCGATATCGGTATTTCTAGATTATTGCCCTGTACTTACATTATGGGACGCGTTGGAAGTCAAAAGGAGTCGTTTAAAGACAGAAGATTGAGACACTGGTTTAAAAAAAGCCTTGTTCACTTCACAATACAAGGGAGCTAACCTTCCCCAGGACGTTTTCCAGCCGTTGCCGCAGTGTTCTAGCTGTGATTTAGGCTAGAATACTAGTGCATTCAGGTTTGACTTGGGAAGTGGTAATGTGGACTCTTCTTCTCCAGTGAAGCGATCCAGTGAGTGCATCCTCTCTGACTTTTCATATGCCCAATCATCGGCATACTAATGAAGCACGTTTCATTATAGCGTAAAGTATATAAGACTAGACATCACTGAAAGTAAAGGCAGAGCAGCGATACCAGTGTGATAGTTGACAAATCCATATAAGTAATGGGCAAAACCTTGCCACCATGGCTGCAACAGAATTTGATACAGTTGTGCTAATTACAATTTTATTGTACCGCGCTAGCGCAGGGTAATTATCCAGAAGCCTCCCACCAATGCGATCGCTGTGAGTTCGGGTACAGCTCATGGTGACTTCCTCTCCAGCCGTGCGTGGGAAGGTCTGCCACCTATCTCCGGATAGTCATAAGTTTTAATAAGGCCTCATGTTAGCTTAGGTCACCAACAGAATCTAGGAAAACACCGTAACTAAACCACTAAATGAGCAAAGACAGAGCAGATGTGTATGTAGCCTCACCTGAGTAGTCTGGCGAGCCAGTTGATAATTCGACTCTGACGAGAGAAATTCTCGGCGTCTTCGGGACTCTCCGAGAAGAGCAAAGGGTCGGGGTTGGTGAAATCCTTGGGGTACCGGTCTATATCTGCCAGGGGAAGGAAGCATTTAAATATTACCATAACTAGAATGATACGTAGAAACATGGCTCCGAGGAGAAACAAAGTCGTAATTTTGGGGTATTTTGTATTCTGGCATCATCCTTAAGGCATTTTCAAGATTACAAATCTAAGGGAAACAAGTTTGGAAGCAAAGGGTTACGTACCCTGTAGTAATCGCTTCCGCATTGTGGCGTCCTCATCGTTCACCAGAGCTACTGCCTCGTCCACAACACTGCCTACAGACCGAGTGTTCGCTAACGGTGTCTGAGTGACAGGGTTCCGAAAGATGATACGAAGACGAGTGGCGTTCGGCAGAAACACAGGACTTGAGGGCGATTTTCTAACGAACAAAGGTCTATCTTGACAACTCCCTGTTGATATCTGAAAAAATATAGCCCAATGTGTACAGGAAATGTAGAATAACGGTGTATCTTTTTTTTGTATTTATTGATTTATTTATTTGGTGTTCTACGCCGTACTCAGCCGTACTTAATACTCCACCACGGTCGTCAACATTCAGATGAGCCCGGCGGGAACCCGCGACCATCCGCAGTTTGCTAACAGACCTTCCAACTTATTCAACGATTATTATTGATGACGGCGAGCTTTATTACCATAATGACCGACAACACAGAATACTTTTTCCAACATATCTTGAGCCTAGGCGTGGAAACCGACATTTGTATACCAGCCTTCAACAATTAGAGGCGTGTCGGGTACCTATTATCAATCCTTCTAAAACGAGTTGAAGCCAGCTGTCAATTTGTGATTTCCTTGTTCCCGACAACATTATGTTTAGGTAATGTGGTGATGACAGTGCTGGCATAGTCATATTGTCCCCATTCTTTTTGCCAGTATTCACCGGATATATGACATGTAATACAAAAGGCTGTTTCACGAAGAGTACATTTAGGGCTTCGATCGTGAAACCTGATAGTTGGCAAATCGATACTTCTACATGTACGAAGGCGTCAAAACCGACATTCGTATACAAGACGTCAGCCAATACGGGCGTTCCGGGCCAACAGTCGCAAGACCAGTTTCTAAAAAAAGACAAATAACACAAACCCCCGAAAGAGCAAAAAAAAAAAAAAATTATACAAAATATGAAAATTAGGAGGGATTCATGCAGAGAAGCAGTCATTCGTTTTCAATGATGACGAAAAGATGTTGTGAATGTTCTAGGCGGATGAATATAATCAGGTTCCAAATCGTGTACCATTTTAGTATATATGGTGTCTATAATCAAATACAGTCTTCGCCAAAATGCTTGTAGCATTTCGTGTAGGCTTAAATTCCGGACATGATAACAGAGATGCGCCATCGAATGCTTACTGACAGTATTTTGTGCGCCATTAAAATGTGACTAATATTTCAATCCGTTCACCCTGTTTCATATGGACGAATACACAGTTAGTATAAATACAAGAGAATAAAACAGAGTCATTGGGGGTGATAACTTTATATGCACCAACCATGTTGGCGAAGACTGTATGTATCTCAGTTGCGTTTTAATTGCATCTGTTTATACATCCAATACGGCCACTAGCCCCGGGTTAAGCGGAATTAGACACAATTTTGAAGCATAATCCCTATATTCATTCTCAACGCTAATTCCGCATTTACTGGCAAGAGAGGCGTACCCATTGTACCATTTTAGAAACTTAGAATGAATCTTGGCCTGGAAAGAGGCAATAGTATACCAGCCGTCAACGGAAATGGGCGTCCCGAGTCAATAATCGCAAGACCAGTTTCCACAAGCGACAACAAACACAAATCCCCAAAGATCTAAGAAAATATATAAATATGGGCTTTTTGTGGAATATTCTTAACACTAGTTTTTGCAGCAATAAATTGTGACGTTGATTGAAATCGACACACAGCACACTGGACCTAACAAATGCTACAAAGCGAGATATGTATATGCCCTAGGCAGGGCCATTCCGTATATTGCTATCCAGTTAGGGATAATTCACAATATCCAAATCAAAATTATCCGCCTTGTCTTAAAGTCGAGTTGACAGGAAACCAGTGTGGTCTTTGTATAGATATAAATATATATATATATATATATCTTTCACAGACTTTGTTATATACGGATTGTTCGCAATTAACAAATCATCGATATACCGTTTGGTTAATGAGAAAGATCGAGTCTGATGAAGATTGCTCTATAATAGCGTTTGCATATAGTCTTATTCATACCAGAATATGTATAGATCTGTCAAAAGCCGTGCACAAGTGGATTACCTATACACTAATGATAAACGGTTTCCCCAGATTTCACATGGATATTATTAATGAGAAATTCAAGTAACTCCATAAACAAAGAGGCATCCCATTAATGATAACCCTTATATGTATCGGAACTGAAGAAGGCTTTGTTGCCACCTGCACAGAAGATTTTTAACCACTTATCTCGCCAGAAAACAATGTTTTGATGGATGTATTGATGGCCAGTGTTTGATATATTTATTTTTTTTTGTTTTACGCAGCATGGAATGATAATGGTGAAGGGAAACCCAGCAGAATCAAGGGGAAACCCAAGACCATGCAAAGGTTGCTGGCGGACCGTCCCACGTACGTCCGGAGAGAAAGTCAGTAAGAGCTGGGCTTGAACTCGAATAGTATTTATGGTATTCAACCTTCACTGGCCAATGTCCTTTATTTATCCTCTATTTATTAACTGACAGTATATATGTCATTAGACCAATACAGTCGATGTAGCCGGGCAGCTCAGAATTTAAGAGCAATTTTTTTCTTCTCCATTTAACGAAGTTGAATTTACCAAGTTGTGAAAGTAACACTCATCAAACATGGTGAGTTACTAACAAATATATTAATTGAGTGTTTCGACATTCCTCCTTGTTGGATTTCGACTCTCATGCCGTCGCCTAGGTAATACAAAAACATTCGTTCAACATATATTTATAGTGTGACTTTTAGATGAAAATATGTGAACCAACCAAATGCAGCTTTAGGAAAATGCCTAACCCAGAGACATATTACAGCGTCAACCGCTCTCATGGCGGTCAGATCCACACTTACCTAACTATCCTAAAGTAGAGTTGTTAAGCTGGGGTGAATTCAGTTGTAATGTCGTGAGCATATGTTTATGCAAAAACGTTGTATAACACATGTAACCTTACACCCGAGGCAGATTTATGTTATACATCATAAATGTGAAAAGGTTGTTCACATGTGCACGTTCCATAAAACTATGTCAGGCCCTTGAGGAGTAAGGCCGTCTGGCAGACTTCGCTCTTCCGCTCTGCTGAGGGTGCAGATCATTCACGTTGGGAAAATAGGAATTTATTTATTTATTTATTGTTTTACGCCGTACTCAAGAATATTTCATTGGTGGCCAGGAAGGTAGAAGGAAACCGGGTTAAGTCCGAAAGAAACCCAGGACCACGTAATTATAAAGTATGACACCTGTATTACATGAATGTAAAACGACTACAGAACAGAGAGTATAACCAGAGCAGCGACGACAGTGTGATAGTTGGCAAATGGTGCTGTCAGTTTGCCTCAGTTATGGTTTTATCCTGGCTGTTCATGTAAATGTTTAAATTCTTGTAAGTGTTTTAAAAGTAACAATGTACAACTAGCAGCATGGCTTAAGGAGAATTAGGTAAAAAAATTGTAGTGGTGTTAAATGCAATTTATTAGACTCCACTGGTCTAGACTTACTCAAAGTGCTGTGTTGTCATCACAATTAACACATTTATACACAATCACATTGCATGTGGTCAATGCCTCGTTTATGCTTATTTCATCAGCAGAATCCCGGTTTATGCAGGAATACAATATTTAAATGGCTACGGCAGTGTCTGTTGTAGGGCGGAATCGGTGCTGCTATTTATCGTCTATCACGAGCAACAACACGAGAGACTTACCAGATGGAGAAGCGTCAGCACTTCGACCACAAACGCCAGGTACCTGGAAAAAACAGCCGATAAAATCGCATAAAAGACTTTAATATAAAGCTCTATGACTAGAATGCCTGAAACAGCTGTGTAACAAATCTGGCCCCAAATAAATAATTAAATAAATCAATACTTTTATACTGTCTCACGTAATACACATGAGTATAAATCTCAATACTGAAATGTCGAGGGCTTCCAACGTACCAACGTTCAGTTCGTATTATCGACCACAGCTAAATGTAGAATTGTCCCACTGTAGCTAGCAGGTTCCTGTGATCAAAATTTATCTTTCAAATTGTTTCAGGCGTCCTTTAGAATTATATTGTGCATGAAGAGAATGTATGGACATCAAGTAGTAATAAAAAGAAATGTTGAGACAGTTTTGTGCTGTCTGTCACCACTTCCTGTTTCATCACAGTTACGAAATGGCATTGTTCAGGATTTTCGCCCGAAATTGTCCATGTAAAACAAACGTTAGAGACAGGCGAATGCGTTGTGAAGAGCATGATAAGGCAATGAATCGCCTCAAGGGGCTCTCACCTCTGCATCAACACAAAACATAAGGGATCGGTGTTCCTCCCTTTGCTAAATTGACTTACGTGTTAGTTTTGTGCGCCTTAGTTTCAAGAATCAGCTTGCCCTGAACATGGACACTACCCAGTTATCTCCAAGGTTAATTATCTCTAATGAGCCTTAGTTGCTCTAAGCTGATTATAATGTCTTGACAAGAATGCACATCCGTGATGAGCATAAAATAACGTTTATATCTTTTCAATGATCTAGGTACAGTCACCTAGTTCCTGGTTGAACTTACCTACAACGTTTTCTTGGCCAGTTGTGAAATGCCTGTATTTTAATGCCGTGAAATATGTCATTCACCACAATTTTTCGTTCTGATAGTGGTGGTTTGTCATGGGTGAGTATCAGAGTGTAACTACGACAGGTAAACCACAAAACACCTCAATGACATTGTGTGTTTTAAGTAAATTCCCCTCAGATTTTAATATGCAACCAAGTTGTGCTCGCATTTTGTTGCCAGGCCGGGATTGCCATACAGTCAGTTAAGGATCGCCTCCCGGCCACATGCGTTAAGTTCAAGACATCCTGGGCCAGGGAACAAACGGAGAGCCGGAATGGTTCATTAGATCAGAGGATTTCTGCTCACATCTCAGGTTGCAGAAATGAAGCGATACCTTAACCCTGCCTGGTTAACATAATAATTCGGAAATATTGTTATAGCATTATCCGCGCATTGTTCATATAATTTCCTTCCGGGAAGGGAAATGTTATGCTTAGGTACATAAGTGAAATAAGACAACGTTTATCCCAGCATCTTTAATATATTTGGGTTTGTTTGGTTCATCATAACCCCGGAAATGTTACTACACGTATGCTTTACATGAACTATACCAAATGAAGGATATGGAGAGTTCGTTCCGAAAATTGGTTGACTATTTCTATCAGAGCAAATATAAATATCACAGGTGCGTTAATGAATCCCGTTATACTTGGATATAACATAGTTAACAGGATAATTCATATCGTCACAAGCATAGCGCCACCACTCGAAATAAACGCTGTGTATAAGGTCATCCGAAATAAATTTTTAGTAAGCCTTGCGTACTTTTACAAACGAAATCAAACTTTTACTTCTATTCTATACCACATCTAAGTGCAGAAAATATCTCAACTTTGATGCATTTTAAAGCATCTTCTCTTCTGTTCTATCGTTAAGTGTTCAATTTTGGTTAATTACCTGTCTCCGGTGTTATTTGTGTTATGGGTCCACCATCTTGCTTACATTTGGACATATATGTGACAGATTGCACCAGCGTCTTTCTTATACACAAAAGTTTGGAAATGGCTTTTGCGATGATCACTATTCACGGTGTGTACTAGTAAACATTGGGCAAATATTGGGCTTGACGCGTAGATTAGACAGTAAAGGCAAAAGGTGACGTGAATATATATTCTAAATATATCCAATATCTGCTAAAATGACGGTAGTATTTGTATTGTTTCAATTTTCAGTTTGAATTTTCTAGCCAAAGAGTCCCTGCAGAAGTTGAGGTACGTCCTGTTTGCACAAAAATTACTGTGAAACAGGATCTGTGGAACAGGCGTTATGGGAAAGGTAGAGAAACAAGCAATGTAAAGAAAATGCAAAGGGACAGCGAGAGACTTTAGAATAAATATTGGAATACATGTATAGAAATGTATAGAGGTTATATCTAGCTTCCACAAAGGGGAGGAAGAAAATCTGCAGGAGTTGTGTAAGAAACTTACTGAGGATGTAAAGAATGCCTGGGGAGAATGTGAAAAATGTCTACAGGGAATATGTAATAATAAACAAGTTGATGGTGGGCGGTCCGCAGATGATCTGATACTATCCCTCGGAGGATATAGAGGCTTTTTACATGCACATGCAGATTTTCTCCACGGAATGTCCGGTCATGTAAAAGGGGTTATGTAAAAATGCTCGGCATAATATTCTCAGTAAAAGTAGAACTTCATAGTGATACATTTTACACCGAAGCAGTACAAGTCGTTACAGGTATATAGTAAGCATCCCTGCCAACAAACGTTGAAGGGCGGTGGCGTTAAAACGTTAAAATGTGATTAGCTAAGAACCTTACACATCGTCATGCGTTACAGGGTTGTAGCCAGGAACTTTACATGGTTTTACAACCTATAAACTTTCCTGGTTACAAACCAAGGGGAAGAATTATTCCTCTCATCCTAGTACAGGAAAATCGATATGCATATACGCAGTGTAAGTATTAACTGTACACCCACGCGGAGAATAAGATTACTCTGCGGTGTGAATGTTATGCTGTGGTATTGGGACGCAAGTGAAGAAATTATCTATGTCAAGAATAAGCTATACCTCCTTTTTACCACTTTTATACATTCGGCCCAGAATTTTTACATGGTTGGGTTATAAAATGTTGGGAAGTAACTGTTATATAACATCTGTAGTGTCATGTTGAAAGATGGCACCATTTCTTCCTCAAAAGTTCAGAATCGTGCCATGCCAAGGAAAAACTAATGTGATACTGAAGTACTGTGTACAGGATTTATTTATTTATTTGACTGACTTTTTACGCCGTACTCAAGAATATTTCACTTATACGACGGCGGCCAGTTTTATGGTTGGAAGACGAGGGGAACCCACGACCGTACGCAGGTTACCATCAGATTTTCACCGGAACGGCTGGAGAGGAAGTCAGCATGGGTTAGACTTGAACTCACAGCGACCGCATCGGTGAGAGGCTCCTGGGTCATTACTCTGCGCTAGCGCGCTAACCAGCTGAGCTGAACAGAATTGCTTTATCTTTTGGAATAATACTACCCGATGTAGCTTGTGTTTTACATGGATTTTATCAGTAGAACGACTGAGTTACTGGGTCATTAGGGTCCGGAGCTTTTAGCTGATGGATTTTGTAACGAACGTTACACGACTTTTCTAATAATCGTTATATGGTCAGAAGTTATGTATCGTTGTACCCAATGCACTCCGTCTCCACACCAGGCCAATTGCTAACCAGCGGTATGCACTCAACCGTGTGATAAGCGCCTGTATACCACTAACCCGTGCGAGAATAATCAGTTCACACTAAACCATGTAATAATAATTTATATACAAGCAATACTTTACACATTATTAATATACAAAAAGGGTTAATGCAATCCTTCGGTACACAAGTTACCTGCTAACAGTCACCCGTGTACATACAGTCGTGATATTAATCAACTGTATACACACATTCTTGTCATATTCAATAGTGTACACAAAGCCTAGTTATAATCATCGGTATATATACAAGCATTCTTCTGTGCAAGTTAACTATACAGCTGCAGCCTTGTACTAGTTCAACATACACAGAGGCTTTAATGACCAGCCGAACGGCGACTATCTAACAGTGTTTGAATCCAACACTGGCTGCTTCGGCTGCTAAGAGACCGCCTGTCAGGTAATTGACGGACGGCAGTGGTTTTCTTGGTACACCGGCTTCTGCTACTGATTAATCTTCAGTGCAACCGTGTGACCGAACAACTCTTCAGTGCAACGTTAAACAGCAATCAAATAAACCAAAAGTAAATAAATAAACATAACAATATACTAACTGCTTTGGACTAGCCAACCAATCAAAATACACAGCTTTGCTTTGATAAAATGACCAGGTTTACTGGTTCCAACCTGTTTTCGCCGGTAAATATCTTAAATGCTGTCAGTCGTAGCAATCCACCTTGAACTCGTGAATAATATACACACCTTGTATATAAATCAGCGATATATAAAACGCACACTCGTTCTGATAAAAGCTTTTTAAAATTTTTTCTCTTATGAATTTACAATAAAAACAACTCACCCCATGGTAAACGGCAGCTTTGACCAGTCCGTATACATGCAATGAAGAGTTTGCAATGAGTATTCATGGATCCGCAGCCTTACATTCTCACAAATCCTACCCGATCCCCCACAGCCGCTTTTGTTTTAATTGGTCTTTCTTTATCATCTTCAGCTGGTTTTAGGGTATATTTCCATGGTTCACATCACACAATGTTAGACCAGCAAAGCCTTCGGCTTGACATACCTAATTTTTTTTTCTCACGGTGTATTTCGACAGAAACATACTCTTATTTGCATAATTTGCCGGACCTGAAGTTTCATATATAAACGTCTAGCAGACCGAGCCACATGACCTCAGGCAGCCTATTGGAGCAAATATACTTTGTGTTGTTATTAACATAATTGGCGCATGTATTCAGTGTTGAATGTTATAGGGCCGAATGTATAAAAGTGGAGTAAGGGAGGTATAGTTTATTAAGGTTATAACTTCGCGGTTTTGCCAGAGTCGGTATACCTAATCCTGGAGGAAGCAAAGGTGCAGTATAACGTTTATACCTGGACTAGGCGATGGTATGCATATCAGCGGAATGGCTTATTATGTTGTGTAAATACGCTGGATTTGCTGGTTAAAGTCATACCTGCCGGGGTGGAAGTGAGATGGGGGTTACTCTTTCAAGTAGTGAACTAAGGTCGCTAGCAATACTGTAGCTTACAGTGTCATCAAATTTGTGTTCCATTGAGGTGACTGCGTGGTTTCAAATTGATGCTGAAATTATTCCTTAAAAATCTGTTAAAGTCAAATCAATCTGTGCAAATGCTAACCGCTTCAACTATACATAAACTGTAAATTTCGGTGTTTCACTTGTAAACACTTTCATGCATCAGACACTCGTGTTTAGCACTTAAATGTATGCGTATGTTTCTTGAACAAGCCTCTGGTTCTTATCTTTCTCTTGTGTGACGCACAGACGTGAAAATACTTGTGGAGTACAAGTTCACTTCAACGAACGATAAACCGCATGAACGGCTTCACATGCGCGTTCGGGCGCTTAAAGTGACAGTTCCTCGCACGCTAGACTTCTCAGTTTTTTGGACCAGATAGGTGTGCAAAGGACACGTAACAGAAGATTTCTTAACCACTTGCACTCCTTTACCACAGAATAACACCACACCGTGGAATAATCTTATTCTCCGTATAGTTATGTCTTGAGCAGTTACACAGGTTACGTGCATACCAATTGTCATGTACTAAGAAGAGAGGAATAACCGTAGTCTAAACCATAGTGTACTTATTTCTCCCCATTCGGCGCACAGTGTTTGTGTAGTATATAACCCTCCGGCCAGGCATTACAACAAAGGCCCGTTTACTTCATATAAATGCAGTACCCATCTATGTACTCTGGATAATGCATGGTAAAATCCAAAGAGGGCGACTTTTAAAAATATTTTCCTTAATCCCATAAATCTTAAATTCCGAAAAGAATGAACCCTACATGGAGCTGATCACAACGCGCATGGATTTCATCACTAGAAGAAAATTGATTTGCATTAGCCAAAATCTATATTAAACATTCAAGTTTCAGACATTATATCACAATTCTCTATGCTATTCTGGGGAGTTGCTGGAGCGAGAAGTCTCTAGTTGCAACTCCCCACCCCCAATTCACACACACCTCGCTTTTGGATGAAAAAAAAATGAAGAAAGAAAGAAAGAAAGAGGCGAGAAAACAAATAAAATCTTAATCTGTCTGTTTAAATAAACATCACGTTCTATTCTATACTAGGAGCGAACGGATGTCGTTTGCCAGGTGACTAGAACTTTATATGCAGGAGGAACTGGAATCAGTCCCGATTCTGGCCTATCACATTAAGAGAAGAGCCGTATGTTCATTGTGTTCAGTGTGATCGCCACGTTGAACATATGAACAGTTGCAATCAAAACGCAACTATGATACATACTAGATTGTCGACACCATATATACTAAAATGCTACACGATTTGGATATTGATTTTAATCGTCCGCTTAGAACATTCTTGTCGTCTTTTCGTCATCATGGCAAACTGTTGATTGCTTCTCTTTGGATCAATCGCTCCTAATGTTTATGTTTATATATTTTCTTAGTTTGGTGGTTTGTGTTATTTGTCGTTTTTTGAAACTGATCTTACGATTACTGATCCGAAACGCCCGTTTGTGTTGACGACTGTCGGTTTCGACGCCTAGATTCATATTATGAACGATTTTTCGCCTCAGGTGCAACATCTTAATTGAAGCAGAGGCGTTGACCTTGATGAACGTCCGGTATATAAGCTTATCCAATAAGCATCGAGAAGACCGAGGACATACAGCGCGCCAAGAAACACCGCCAATCAAAGATATCAACAAAAAACACAAGAAGAAAAAAGAAACATGCAGTTCATTTAGACTTCCTCATATAGATTTATTTACTAGAAATCGCCTAAAACGCGTCTCAACGGCCATCTTGAGTACTGGGTGTCCACTGGACCCTCGCCTATTAGGTTGAGGAAGTAATCTAGCCAGTAAACGCCATAAACCTTCATTAAAAACTAGCAAGAGGCTACTATGCGATATATCCCGGCTTAGTATTATAATTTTAGTCACAAGAAACTACGTTAGGCTGCTTTGTGTCATCAGTCTCTGCCCCTGCTAAACTGTCCACAGCTTTAATCAGACTTTTTAAAGTAATCGTACACAGTAGTTTCGTCCAAAATGAACGTGTTCGCACGCTTTCAGGCGTCACTTGTTAAAACAGTATAAAGACTTTACAGCATTGAGGGTAAAACGAGGGCACCGACTCCAGCGTGATAATCGGCAGTCTAGAGTAAAAACAAAGACATACAGACAAATATAGAGAGATGCCTGAATTCTCATTGCTAACACCACTATAATGCACCTGTCAGTCCCGGAAAATACTAACTGGAATGGAGAAATGAATAGATAAGCTTAATTTACGTTAAGATTTTAAATTTCTGACTTCCTTGTATTTACTTTGAGGCCTTTTGAAACCTTACATAAAATTTATTGTGTACTTTTCTCGTGATCAAAAGAAATACAATCGCTCCTCAAAGCTAATGATGGAATGCCCATTTCCTCTAATGTAGGTAATCTATTTCCTCAGTCCCAGTGACGATGTCTATAAGAGAGCTGAACAGACGAGGATAATATCACATCTTATCATTACAATAAATGTGATGAAAAGCAATCATTCTATACTTACGAAAAGGAAACAAAGAGATCAGAAATAATTTTACTGTTTGAAATAAAACTACACATACCTATGAAAGAAAACCTCATTTTTTCCCACCGTTTACCCTAAATACTAGTCGCTCCGATGTTTGGATGTTGCTATTCCAGTGGAGTCATAAAACCTTTCATTTAATTTCCTGGGGACAGTGCCATAGTTCTGCAGAATCGCAACTCAGCCAGTTATCTCATGTCTCCTGCCAAAGTGCAAACATTCGCAGACATGCGCGCTACAATTTCGGCGGTCTCATCTTAACTGTTTAGGAGCCGACTGGCCTAGAAGCTCATCGCTCCATGTTGAAACAAAAACGACGCCGTGGTTTCTGGTTACAAGCTACAAACGGAAATGGGTTAAAGCACTCCACACAACACATATTCATACCCTCGCACCAGCCCAAAACAATTACCTTTGGCAAAGCGTGTTATTGAAACTCCATGAATATGTCTGTTTCTCGCTAAAGCGAAGATTATATATATATCTGTTTTCGCTTTTCGAATTGTACCTCAGTTTCAATTTTGTACAAAATCCGTCTATGGCCACATACATCTGCCAGTCTAAAACTGTCAGGCTGCACCGTGTGCGCTGGTGATGTTGTATACTTTCTTGTCTCAGTGGATAAAGTCCTGCAAGGGCTGACTGCTCGACCAGCGCTTCCACAAACCGATGACGTAGTTGTCATCATGGCCTGTTCAGCTCAACAGATTTTCGAAGTGGATCTACCCCTAAGGAGATTTTGCACCCGTGGGCGATCAGACAACACGGAGCAACGAACAACTTACACATGTGAGTCTACGGAGATCAGTGTTTTAGTGATGCCAGCATCGGGTCGAGGGGGGCAGCACGGTAGGTTGGTGCAATACGGCTGCAGGAAATAAGAATCTTGGGCTTTGCCTTTATTTATAATGATCTATGGATAATCCAGCTAAATCTGGCCCCAGACACATGTCCATGCTTGGTTTAAAGGCACCTCAACCAAGCAAAAATGCCTTAAATAAGACAATCCTTCTTATCCTGTACTATTGGATCATCTATTTACATTTTTCATATGGCTATGTGATATGGTGTAATACGCATTAAGTTTTTTATCATCTTGAACATATCCATCTAAGACACTTTATTTATTTGTCCAAATTAGGAAACACACCTCAATACAACACTAAAAACAGGGATTAGATTTTTACTGGCCTACATGTATCTACAGAAGGAATTTGACCTATTATACCTATATTAATAGATTAACTGGCTGGCAAATCTACGACCAGCATTATTCTCAAATACGCTGTGTGTGCCTGAGATGAAAAATTATTAGCGGGAAACTCAGCCTCGAACTCAACTCAGTTCAAATAGTTTGGAATATGTAAATACAATAATATATTTACTGTGACGCATTATTTTAAACAAAACTCACTGAGATATATCGTGTCAAATAACTTGCGGTATAATTACTTGTATATCTGTTCTCCAACGTTATTCCCTCGATTATTTTACGCTTTGCGTGTTGTTATATATTTCATGCTTTATATATGCATTCAATAATTTTATGCATCTCCAATCATGTTTTATTATTAATTCAAGTTATAAGGGTACCATTAATCTGAGAGGTGAAACAATAAACAAATGGCTTGCTCAGCTCACGGAAAGTGATAAGCCTTACAGAAGATCAAATGTAGTTAAAGGCAAGTCTGACCACAGAAATATGGAAATCTAAAGTTTTGGTAAATTCTTGACGTGTGGGATATCCCTGGCCTCCAAGTTACGATGGGTCATAGGTTTTCAACACCGGAATGGTTTGTAGCCAATGGCCCGAACAGCCTGCGGAACTGGTAAGTGGCAATGTCAACAGTCTCTTACCGGGCGCTAGAGAGTCAATCCTCCGACTAGACACAACATGGCATCAGGTAAATATACCTTGCAGTGTAAATTGGGATGAAAAGTACCAAACCGCACAAAAAGACAAAGAGCGATGTCATCTCAGAAATAAAACCTCCAAGGAAATAGCAAGTGGCGAAACACAAGCTCAAAATGTGCTAGGTGCACGAAAAATAGGGTACATGTCGATAATGTTAAACAGCACGAAAGTCTGTAACAAATCATCCCAAAAATATATATATATATATATATATATATATATATATATATATATATATATATATATATATATATATATATTCACTGTATGTGAACATGTGTGTAAAAAGGCCACACTTTCTCTAACTTCGTCGCTCATATATATATATACATATACATATATATATATATATATATATATCCTGTCTTCGATTCCTGCTAACTTTATGATTTGTCCTTAATCGCGCAATTTTAGAAAACTCTACTTTTGTCTGATGTTTTTGAATTTTAGTGAAAGATTGCAGTCAACCGCGCAATAGTTACTTGGGAATGATTAACATGACAGGTCCTGATTTTAAAACGCAATATAACGTTTCGTGTGTTCTGGTTAATTTATATCATAGCACAATTTTCTCTCACCTTCAGATAAATACATAAATAAACCCTTAAAAAGGAAATACCAAATCGTCACACCAGAAACACCATGCCTGCCCCCCCCCCTCCGTTCATCACCTCTGTTATCCGCTACCCTCATTTCCCTTCCTTCTTCAATGCCACCCCTAGCTGCCAATTTTACCAACTGTGTTGGATGCTACTTTTCCTATGTGTGAAAATATCCTTAAAGTATAAAAGCAATCATTTTGTCAAAAATATTTTGTTTTACATCCTGTCGTTTGGCTTGTAGCATTCTGGAATGCTCCCCAGTGACATCAAACAATGTGCAGTGTTTTGGTATTGATGTTCGTGGATCATCAATAAATTAGTATAATCGATTTCCGTGAACAGAGAGGTGTGTTTAAAAGCCTGTCAATCACGAATTCAAGTGGGAGTTGTATATGGTACATCGCAGTTTTCGTTAGAAATCATAACACAGAAACTTAAATTTCTAGTTGATGAAGTGTCTTTGCAATTGTGGATCTCTGATAACTCTTACGTCTGAAAAGGAAGATTTCTCTGCCAGATTTCCCCAAACCACAATACTGGCCGCCGTCGTATAACTGAAATATTCTTGATTACGACGTAAAACGCTTATGAATAAGTAAAATAGAAGTAGGTAAACAGATTAAATGAATAAAAATTCTAGACCAGTGATTTCTTATAAATTACAATGGACATCACTGCTGCATTGCTGTCGCCTGATCTTGTTTAAGCTGTGGTGCCTGGAGAAAATAAGTTGCATCCATTTAACCAGGTACATGGCCAGAAAGAAAAATGTTGGTGAGGTAAACAGACAAAAGGACACATTTCACTGATTACGTCTGACCATTTGCCTCTCGTTACTAAATCTCAGCAGATCTAACAATTCATGAACGTATTCTGTTCACATTGCACGTGGTACTCGGGTCGCACTAAAAAATAAATGATATAATCACAATGTTGCTTAAATAAATGCCTCCCTCAGGGAAGCGGAACTTCCCTTTGCCCGCAATTTTGTGTTCTTAGCCCGGAACTATCAATCGTGAAACCGTTTGGGTAGACCTATGTTTAGTCTTGTACATTTAAATATGCACGCAATCATCTCAGCCAACTTCATAAACACCACAAGGCGATACTTATATATCTAACACAGATACAAACTCCTCACACACAAGTAATGTTTCCATGTCAGTAATAACCAAGGTGTCGAAAGACGTACGAATACCATCCGTTAGCCAAAATGCGCGTTTCGAATCAATAATCCGAAGACCAATTTCGAGCACAATGTATAACATACAATACCAAAGAACTGAGAAAGTACAGAAAAATAGGACGGATTCATGGAAACAGAAGCAGTCAGCAGTTCCGAATGGTCAGGAAAAGGCGCAGTAAATGTCAATAACGTATGAACTAAATCAATACCTAAGTCGTGTACCACTCTCGTTTATATGTTGTCGTTAATACGTAACCAGAAACAGTAAGGTTACACAACCACTTTAAGACGTACGCAATTTAATTTGAATTATGTGGGCAATTCCCCAACGTTTGCTCATCCGTGCAGAACGAAAAAATATTTCTGTATTCAGGTACAGACCTTTAAATAGCCCCTATACCTGCTGAGACAAGCCGTAGCATTTTCACACTTCAGAGGGATCGGGTGCCGGTATTATCTGAATTATCCATTCAGAATGTGGTAAGTCCTTTTTTGTTTTGCATTAACCAACAGTTCGGAACAAAAGGTAAACTGAGGAGGCAGGATTTCACCGGTTACATATGTGGCCGTTAGCGAAACATCCTTTAGCCAGTCTTTATCGGTTGTCATTACTTTAAGCCGATATCATCGTACTGTTTTGGAGCAATCATATTAGCTGTGTTAACCGCATCGGTGGCCTTGTGGTTAGAGCTTCCGCCAAGAGGTCGGGACATCCAGATCAATCCCGGGTCTGGTCACAACAAAGTCTTTGAAATTTGCACTAATTGCTGCCGCGTTTGTCATTCAGCACCGAGAGATAAGAGTAAAGGAAGAGGACTGGCCAGCCCGTTGTCAGTATATATTGACTATGTGGGATGTCAGGTCTGCTGTATTCGACATGATGTTACAATACCGGCAGCACTTTGTCGGCATGCTCGCCGGCACAGAAAATATATACATACTAAGGCCTCCTCGTTGTCATGTGACTGAAAAATTGTCAAGTACGACGTAAAACCAATGCATACATATATATTCTTAACTTTGTTTACAATTGCCTCGTTTCTGTTCTGCAGAAATGGAGGAGTTTTGTTTTTTAATTTTACACACTTTCTGACTTCTTTGGTGGTTTGTGCTACTTGACGTTTTGGAAATTGGTCTTACGATTATTGACCGGAACGCCCGTTTTTCTTGGCAGCTGATATAAGAATGTCGGTTTCGGCACCTAGGTTTACGAGCATCGTGAATTTGTTTTACATTCTTCATGTCTCGTCTTTACACTTCGCTTGCATGGGTCGGTTACACTTTCAAGAATTATTACTCTAATTTTTTTTTCATGCAAGGTGTTATGAAGAGAACGATTCAGGCACACGGCGGATACACCCGATATTACGAGATACAAAACGACGTTTTCATTGTGTAATTTCAACCCGCACTTGTACGGCCATTGTTTCACATCAAAACCAGTGATCATAGAGATGCATGTATGTTATCATTAAAACATGATGGATGCCAATCATTTTTAAGTTTTTCATTTGCCAAAGGTGTCGCACGGTTCACATCCAATCGCATTTTACTTTCTTTTGATACAGAACACTAATCGCATGTGTACAAAATCGCCACAGTGAAAACCAGGAGGGTTGAGTGCTTAATCATGTTTTGTATTGTGTATACATTAACATGGAACTTTTTGGAAACGTTACTGGACACAAAGCGGTACTGGGATGCTTAGTTTTGTGGACTACTGGGAAATTATCCATGTACCACATTTACCAGTTTGGAATCTGATTTGCATGTCCTAACTGGAACATCGACCCGATTCCCTTCGTCTCTCTGACGCCTTTGATGTTACCAGCAGTTTCTGTCATCTGTGTTGTTAATTCTTGCAGATTCCGAGAGAAATAAATCTAAGCGTGAGCTCCACATAAAAATCATCATGGCATTAATTTACAATGGCACCATTTTATAAAATCTGCTCTGGTTATCGTATACAGTATTTGAGTCTTTGATAGCTTTTGTTGCGACCGATAATGTAAGTTCCAATACTGTAGTAGCCTTGCGATATTGTGTGATTTAACAACCGATGGAGTTTTAGTTGTAATAACGACCGATAATGTTAAATCGTCTCCGGTTGATTACAGTCATCATATGTTATGATATAGGACCTACTCTGATTTTACTATATGTTATCACATATGGCAGACTAACTTGTTCTGCCAACGATAAGACCGAAAAATGTCCGATGTGGCCTTAAACCATAACCTTTCATTCATTCACTGGAACATGTCTTTCTTATGGATATACAACTTCTTGGTTTATTATCACGACGTTTCGATGTATATACTAACATCGTTACTAACGATGTCGTGATAATAAACCAAGAAGTTGTATATCCATAAGAAAGACATGTTCCAGTGTACTTTCATCCCAACTTCTAAATGCCACTTAAACAACTTTCATTCATTCGCCTATAGCGCTAAAGCCTCTAGTCAGACTGTAGCTCTACTAATATTGACACAGTTATCCGGGAGTTGATCATTAAAATATATATGTGGGTGATTATACACTATACCATGTTACCCATGTAGCAGGTTTCACGGATGTCAAACACAAACTGCAAGAAGATACAGATTACCAGACGACGTTCAATCGCAAATGAAGAATAGATACTATCAAATGAGTATACTTATTGTTTATACCAAGCTCAACTGAAATCAGACAAAAATGCAGAAGTAGCATTTTGAAAACACAAAACATGTAATTTACGCTTGTGTCCAGTTTCAATGATATGAGATTAAACCTGTTGGAGGAATGGCAGTTTGAAACAATGGTTAACGGATGCTGGACACACAGACAGACACACAGGCAACACACATAGGAATTATGTATCTTGATGTAGTTTACATTTATGGTAAGTTTTGATGGAACTGGACAACAACTGTAACAATAGTAGCATTTCGAATGAAATGTCAACATCTGCTGGACAAACAGACAACCAGTCGTCGCAACTAACAATTGATTCAACAAACTGTGAATCTTAATGGAGTCTACACCTGCCGTGTACCAAGTTTTGTTGAAATTGGGCAAAAACTGTAACAGTAACTGTTAACTACAAAAACTTGGTTTTACACACACTTTATGCACATTGTGGATTATCGAGAATGGAAAGTGGTCGCGTGCAACATTCAGCTATATGCAATATTCCAAATACTGCTTTCATAATGCAATGCACATTTTCATTAAATAGATTCAATGTGCTTAAAGGTTAAAGTGAGTGGGTCATGCTTCAATGTTCGCCCATCCGTGTAGAATTAGAGAGCTTTTACCTTTTATTGAACGATAATCTTGTTTCTCAATCCCTATAAATACGGATCCCCTCGTGAGATTTCAAAGTCGCAGCCAAGTTCACTCTGGAGGGATTCCAGGGCGTGTCTGTCATCAAATCATGGGGTGTAGTCAGGGCAGGTTGTATAAAATTGACGAACTATTGATGCGAAAAGAAAACATCGGTTTTTGTTTCAACACTGCTTACATGTATGTACATTTTACAGGTTGTCATGTTCAATTCCACACAAGCCACTGTCGCTGCACATCTGATTCAAAGGTCACTGAGGCGTTTATGATAAATTAATCTTTCCTTTGTGCACAAATATTTGAATTTACCTGCAGGGGCAGTTGCGTTACACGAACATGTGCTCAAGGAAGTCTGTTTTTCCCCTAAATATTAACTCTCTCAGTCCAAAGACAGGGACGTTGAACAAAAATAGAATATACGTTTCTGAGGCATTTAACTCAACTTTACCCTTCCACATGTTTAAAAATATCAAAGGGCCTAATAGATCTTTTATCACTATTATTACATATACACCTATACGTTTGCTTTCATGGCGCACATGCATCTGTCTGATGCGCTAATAAATTGTCCTCAGCGTGTGCAAACACGTCGTCATACATTTCCTCTGTACAAACATATTATCACATACAGGCACTTTCTCCATATACATAAGGATTATTCATTTATAAATACTCATTTATATTATAAATACTTGTTATTCAAACACATACACATGTACACACATGCATATTATCCTGTGCATTCACTCTGTTTCTGTGAATTACAGATATACATAACATAGATATATAGCGAGATATGACAGGGATAAACAAAGCTGAAACGGAACGCCTATCTCTGTGTGATCGAACATTACTAGTCTAAGCCGTGACGAAGCTGATTGTCCTTGTCAGAGCTATTAAGTTAACGGATTGAAGAAATATATTTATCTCTCTTAGAAACTGGCCTTGCGATTATTTACCCGGAAAGCCCATTTCATTGATGGCTGGCGTACGAATGTCGGTTTTCACGTGTAGATTCACTACGAAAATCCCGTTACCAGCACAGGTGACGAAAGTTGGACTTGTTTTTGCTTACAAGAAGTATGTAGAAATTTTAATAATCGGTAATTTCGAAGTTAAATTTACATCTGATTATCGCTTCTGGACTTATTTTTGCTACACAACTGTCTCCATCATCTGACTACTGCATATAAGTTGTAGGGCTTTCCCTAGACACCTGGCTGTGTTATCACACAGTGAACAGATTTGCAATGTACGTGAAAATGTCGCAAGATGAACTTGCAAAACACTGCTTAACACAAGCCACCAAAGAAGCAGGAAAGTATATAACATAAAAGGAACCAGCGGATGGTCGTGGGTTTTCCCGGCTTTCTGTCTGGTTTCCTCTTACCATAATGCTGGCTGACGTCGTAAAAAATAAATATATTTAGGAACGGCGTAAAACAAAAATCAAATAAGTATAAAATTAAGACCAATTCTTGTAATAAGAAGCAGTTAAGAATTGTTAATGGCGTTGGAAGGATAAATCGTGTTTGGGGCAAAAAAAAAAGGGATTCAGTTTCGTAATCGTGTGCAATGCTAGCATGTATAGGTAATAAGTTGTCCTTATTCAAAACACAGTTGCATTTTTCCCCAGCTGTTCCTATATTCGAAGCGGCGGTATTGTTCAACACTATGTGTGTACAATCCCTAATCCTGGTACACATTCCGTATTGCAGTCTGTTCCTTCTAATTTTTTGCCTATACTCAGCTTTCTCTAAAACCTCCCACAGTGGCTACTAAATTTGCCTATATATAGTGGCCCGTAATACCACAAGCTCTACAAAATGATATGCATTTTGGACGTCCATATTACTGCGGGGAAAATCCAGTTAGAACACGTTCCAATATATAGTGATCAAGTCCATAAGCATGAGGACTTCATTGCCTTGGGTGACGTCATAATTATTAAGAAATCAGTGGCGTGCTGGATAATTGGCGTCCATTATGCTTGACGGAGAACAACGCCAGTTACCTAATGTGTGACCGGCTTTGTACTAAACCCTGCCTCTGACATTGTCATGTATAAAATTGTTTTCAAGTTTAAGTGTATAATATAAACTTAATAGATGAAATTTATCTTTTGTCTTTTATATATATAATCTCACGGTTTGAGATTTAAATATTAGAACATTTCGGTTATAAAATATAATATAGTCAATTCTCAGAGATGGGTGCCCAGGCTTTGTTACTGGCTGGAGTTTCTTCTTAATGTATTAAGGCACCGCTTCTGTTAACCAAATTGCTCGCCACGTCGACTGTCCACAGTACGACTGATTTTTTTTAGTAATTATGATGTCTTCCGAGATAATGCTTTCTTGGTTTCGAAAACAAGCATATGGAGTTAGAAATTAGCTAACATTATGGATTAGAAAAACACATTTTACTTGCGTTTTCTCTGTAACGAAAGAACTGCCTCGGTGGCTTGGGGGTTAGACCATCCACCTCGAGGTCAGGAGATGCGGGATTAAACGCGTGTTGTGTGTCATACAGATTCATTTAAAAATGGCACGTGTTGGCTGCCACAAGATGTACTACATATGCATTCTAAGGACTTCTCGTCGTCATAAAATTGCTGATTACGACGTTAAACCCAAGCTTACAGACATACATACATACATATATTCCGCAACAATCTTGACGCTCAAGATATTAATTTGCAGAGCTTGTGGTGTAACGTGTCACTGACAAAAGGCAACTTTGATGGCGAATATGACTGGTTGTATAAATAGCGAGATGTATGCAACAAATTAAGAGAGACAGGGTATAATCTGACGTACAAAGAAGGTCAGTACGCCTCATCTTGTTCATTGGTTTGGGCAATTAACCATACTTTTTTGTATCACATATTTCCTCTTGACTTGTTTTCTCTCTCATTGGGTGATTTTTAATCCCGAGGTTATATAACAGGAACAGACAACACAAAAACTTTGAGGAAAAAGCGATTCAAATTTTCATGGGAAACCCCAAAATGGGCGTTTCGCTGTGCACACAATTCCAAAAAACGGTAGAATCCATCACGCATTTGTACAAAAGCCTGAAGAGATACACGTAAAAAGGTGGAACATTAAACTTAGTCGAGCGAAGTTAGCTCAACGACTATGCCATCACGCTGGCCATAAAATGATGAATAAGATAGCCATATATGGGCTGGCCGACATGCTAGATATAAGATTTTTGATTACTATTTTTCTGTTTTTTTTCTTGGGGGGGGGGGGGGAGATATTGTGTGTAGTCGTCATGCGAAACTTTCGTATACGACTGGTAAAAAAGAGGTTGATAAGTTGATAATCCCACCACTATTTCTAATCAATTTATCACGCCAAAAGAATATATGAATACGTTGGTCCATGAGAGTTTGTATAATTTAACTAGTCAACCGACATGTACCATGACAAACACTAGGCGTCGAAATCAACATTACCAGCCCTCAACCAAACTGGGCGTTCCGGGTCACTAATCGCAAGACCAATATTCAAATAATAACACAAAGCACGAAAGAACTAAAAAATATATAAATTCATGCAAAGAGAGATAGCTAGCAGTTTTCAATGATGACGAAAAGAAGTAATGAGTGTTCTAGGCAGATGAATGAAGTCACCCTCTAAATCGTGTACCGATTTAGCATATATGGCGTCGATAAGCAAGCAGGCATCTCAGTTGCAGCTGTTCATAGATTTCGCTGAGATCATCCCAAACACGATGAAAATACGACCCCTAGTCCCGGACTCTGGGGAATTAGTCCCAAAGATTCTTAACACTCCGCCCGTATTTACGAACAAGGCAGGCGTATTCATTGTAAGTTTAAGAAAGAAAAGTTAAAAGAAAATCGCCTGGTCTCATGTTTTATACTTGTATTACAAAGGTTGCTTTAGTTTTGGAAACGTTAAAGCATGTGCGATTGTCTGCTTATTGACATTCATTTAAAAGCTATGGATGACAAAATGGCTGACATTTGTTGTTGTTGTGTTGTAGGTTCTCAACAGGTTGTCTGGCATTTTTTATCTTGATCCCATTGGTAAGTCGTCTTCGTAACCGAACAGGTATAAGTAAAACAAAATCAAAACAGAGAAACACAACTGCACTCCGAGTTAAAAAGCATGGTTGTTTTCTCGATATTGGTAAGTTGGACTTATAGCCTCCGCCTGACGTGATTTGCCCTCACCAGTAAGAATTTCTCTAGTGTGTGGGCTTCCACATGAAAGCCTCATGAAACAGGCATTTCCTTAGCCTCGAGATACGTGGTATTTCCGTCATTTACCACGGCAGGATTCAGTTGTAATTTTGTCTGTTGCAGGTTGTGGTGTCGCAGAACAAGAAGTTCAACCCCTACGTACTTTCGCCGGGGCATCCCCTGAACGTACCAGTGTCTCAGCTGCGTCGACGTGGAGGGTACTCGGCAATTGTATCCAACATCAGTAGCTTTGGAGGAACTTTTGCAAGTACAACTCTACGCCCACCAAAAAAGACGCTGAAACATCGGCGTCCTAGGCCCCGACCCAGAATCCCATGGAACGCTGTTGTTAAAGCGGCTGTAAAACGAGTGGACAATGAAGACAATGTGATGAAGCAGCGATTAAACAAAGGTAGGCGCTCAGAAGGGGAGCCAACTCCATGATGCCCACTATCATGGAATACACAAAATAACCAACAATAAAAAAATAAAACATATTTCATCACTTGAATAGTCTTTTGCTGCTTTGGTGGCCATGTTTATTAGATTTTCTACACCTTTTTGATAGCAGGAAAGAAACTTTCATTCCGATGCAACACTTGCATTCAAGTTCGTATTCGTCACAAGTTATTGGTTCAAACAAAAAACGTCTCTAGGATACTACCTAAGCGCCTTTACCCCAAGCACCTAAAATTTTACCATGATGTACCATTTGTTTTACCAAATATTGAAAGAGCCATTATTTATTTGATTTATGTTTTACGCCGTACTCAAGAATATTTCACTTATACGATAGCGGCCAGTATTATCATTATGGAGGGAGGAAACCGGACAGGGTGATTAGGATAACTTGCAGCTGCCTCGCTTGACTCTCATCATTGAGAGGTTACCACAAGGAAGCATGACCGGTGGGCCCAATGTCCGTATAATGTGACTGTATGGGCGCTTTTAGGGGCAGTTGCAAACGAAGCACGACTGAGATATTTATACCTGTGCTTCACCTAGAAATATTTAGAGACTGCAAATTTGAATCTTAGAGATTGGATTTCATGGTCCAGAAAATCCACAGTCTTCCCAGCGTCAATAAAAATTTTTGACCGCTTCTCTGTTATCAGGTTTATTTACGATTACTCCTTTGGGAACTGGTGTTATCAAGTTATGGCTTTTTCTGGATCTGATTCTTGCTACCCCTTCACGCTTGTGGGTGGTATACGAATATCGCAGATGACATTAGACAAACACGCAGACGCTGAGGAAGAAGAAAAGCTTTCGACGATTTTCCATTTGAATAAATAAGCTGTGTTTTCGCCTAATCTTGCAATTTAAATGCAATTACAATTTAATACGTCACTCTTCCATCACAGGTGTTGACAAATATGCTAAGGACTTTACAAATCCCGACCCGTTGCTTTTCTCGGAGAGTCCGGAAAATGCCGACGTATTCTCGAGACAGAGCAGAATCATCAACTGGATTTCACGAATTGTCAAGTAAGACTTTCTCTATTTTTTCCATATCTCGTGGTGTGCCGAAGAAATCGAAATCTAGCTCAAGGCGCCATGGAACCACTGCGTTATCAGGGAGCCGGATGATGAAGTTTGTTTCTAGCAACCTTTGAGATATTTTGAGGAATTTGAAAATCTTATGGATTTACTTTCCTCTAGGCGCATCCCTTACCTTTGGCCGTCTGAGCCAAAGTTGACACCTGAAGAACCTTGCTTAGTTGTCCACAATGCCAAAAGTTCCCCAAAGTGTTTCTAGCTGGGAAAGTTCGGCAACCAAGCAGGGCCAGTATGTTATATGCATAACATACAGTACAAGACCAGTATGTTATAAACATAGTCGTCTTTATAGGTTCCATTCCCTTTGGGCCAAGTAGTGTCTCCCAATGTCAACGGATTCATTGTCCGACGGCCGCCTTCATGGAAGAAAAGTAGGAATATGGTTTTGGCCAAGTATCCGCCTTGCCATCTTAAGAACGAATGGGGTGCTCAGAATCTCTTCTTGCCACGCTGAATATGTGAACAGCTGCAAAGCGCAACAGATATATATTTGATTATCAACACCATGCACTAAAATGGTACACGATTTGGAAACTGAGTTTCTTCATACGACTAGAATATTTATTGCGTCCTTTCGTAATCATTGAAAACAGTTGACCGCTTCTCTTTACATAAATCCGATAATTTTTATATTTTATATATTTTTTTGCTCTTTGATGGTTCGCTATTCGTGGTTTTTGAGAACTGGTGTTGCGATTAATGACCTGGCACACCTATATTAGTGGGATACGAATGTCTGTTTCGAAGCCTAAGTTTAACCTGCTACAATTTTCAAAGATCTCAGGACTGGTTGCTTTGTCTCAACTGTCAAAGTTTGTACCCACAAACAACCACATGATCAACGCAGCCACACGGTTGTTTTCTCCTAGAAGTATGCTAGTGAGAGTGGTCATTTCTCGCTGCTCTCCATTTTAAAGCCGCTCAATTTTGCAAGGTTAATAAACCAAATGGTATGCGTGCAAAAAATGTCACTTTCAAGACTCGGGTCTGATATAGCTCCTGGACACATCACTGCTTCTTCTTTTTGGCTAGAAAATACCCTGGATTTCACGGTGTACTGCTTCCCTGAATGAGCTCCCCTATACGCCCTTCGGTTCCCTTCTGAATGACTGCTAGATCCAATTTGTGTTGCTGTCCACCTTTAATGTTAGTTGGTTATTTCCATTTATGAACAGATTTGGGAGAATTCCCAGGTCCTCACACTGGATTGTATAGGGAAGCGTGCCTTACATTAGCATAGTTTTGTCCCTTTTAATAATGAGCGTTATCCAACAGATATCATCTAGCGATTTCATGCATTCGCTCAAGATGTTGACCTACATCATGGTGATCTGCGTGGACCTGTTTCATGGGCATCGTATCTCGTATTGGTTCTTAAAGTTCACTTAAACCTCTCAAAACGTTCATTGACTTGGGGCTGGTGTTGGCCGTTCAAATTTTGTCATAGAGCACAATCTGCACCTTTCCAAAAACAGCTCAGATTTAAATTTGGTTTCTTGTTGGTTGAAATATTATTGCATGGGGTGCCTATGTCTGCAGACAAATTCATCCATGAATGCCCTCTCCACATTTTCAATGAGTTTGCCTCTTGGCTTGGGAGAGAAATAGCCCCAATGAGAAAAACAATTACGGATGACCAGAATCTGTCGAAGCCTTGTTCGGGGGATTAATTGCTTTCCATCTGGTGCACAGATTTACTTACTTGTTTATTTGAATGGAGTATTTCGCCGCGTTGAAGGATATTTCACTTGTACGACGGAAGGACAGAATTGTTGAGGGAAGAAACCAGGCCTAGACTCGAAGAACCCACAACAAACAAGGTCATACCACGTATATGTACGGCCCGACAGGAAGAGAATATGAGGTGGACTTGAGCTCACATGCACCGCATTGCTCCAATGCCATTGCGTTGCGCAAGCACGGTTACCCCTCGGCCAGGAACGCCTCTCTGGCACAAAGATCACATCTGCCCACAATAACACATCTTTGAAGTAAATCTATGCCCGTGTCTTCTGATAGCTGTCAAAGCTTACACGTCTAACAGTATCGGATGGAGTTTTCTTAAATCTTCAAACCCTAATCTCTTTACGTTATACTTCCGCGGTCTTATAAGTTCAAGAAGATGAGGAGCTATGATTGCAGAGCCTTTTTACATAACGCCTGCAATAAGAACAAATCCAACAATCCAACAAAGCGGATAGTTGTGAGTTGTGGACCTTTCTTTTATTGCTGAAATCTTCTGTTCTTTGTTCCGTTATCGCCTCCCTTATAACATGTCCTATAAGGATGTCTCTCTCTTCTGAAGGAATTGGCAGTTACTGGGTTTCAACTTTGTGTGTTTGTCCTGAACGGTAAAGTACATGCCTCAATTGCTCCAAGCTTGTCTCCACTATGGTACTTTAATGTTGTTCCAATAGCCTAAGCTCTCTTCCCACAGGGAGCACGTTTTGAAGGAGTATATCGACTGAAGGGTACATTTGCCGGAACAACATATATGCAAGAAACAAAAAACACTTTTTCGGTTTCGGCACAAAGCATATTATAGCATTCTACATTTTGTTCATGTCAATACCCTATGCCTCTTCGAATCATTGGTGAACCAAAGACGACAGCATGAAAGTTTAACACGACTGTGTTATAGTTGGTAATTTCTAACACTTAACTGGTGTTTTCTTTTTTAACAGAAATCGCTATTCTAGATATGGATTGGATAATGGCCTCCCTGACCTATCAGGCCGTCATGTCAGGTGTCCATTCCAACGCCCTCGGAACTGTCCATCTGGGCAGAGGTACAGAACGGTCGACGGAAGCTGTAATAACCTACATCACCCGCTCTGGGGAGCGGCCTTCACTCCCTTTAAGCGTAGCTTGCCTTCTGTATATGGTAAGTTATTTCCTTTACCCATTATTCCCTTGTTAGTAGGTTAAGCTCGTTTGCTTCCATCAGTAAGAGTTTCTTCGGAGAAAAATATCTTTTGGACGGTACAACATTTGAATGTGTGCTTCTGACTGCTATGTTCCAGAAACACGGAGTGGACGTGACGACTTTCCCCGAAGTCGCTCGGTTACCGGTGGATCGCTGCCCAACCCTCGTGTCATCAGCACACGTTTCCACGAGGGAGCGCCAGTCGGCGACGACTCCATATACTCTATGCTTGTTACCATATATGGACAGTTCCTGGCACACGACATCACGGATAGAGCTCCCTCCAAAGGTCAGTGCCTTGCGTACCCTCCAGCATGTTCCTGCTGCTGCTGAACCTTGAACCATATAATATTTCGCAGCATTACATTACTTTTTTCTCCATTCGACAAGACTGGAGGCAGTCATTGTTGCTTCCCATCTCCAAAAAATATTCGTGAAAACATTTTGCAGTATTCACTATTCTGACTGTCTTTTTTTATGCTGAATATTGCGCCAGTTCATTTAGCTCCAGCCTTCGCAATTCGCCCTAAGAACGCAGATGATTGAATCAAAAGACACTACGCTGAAGAACGGAATATACGAGATAATCGCATGCACAAAATTTATTTGAGGCCGCTTTTGAAACATAACTGCATATTGCTTTGACGCTATTTACACAACACGGTTTGGGAGGTTTCTCGAAGAGGTGTATTAGCTAAATGTAGCAGATTAGCCTTTCCTCTATGTCTAATGTACCAGAGTAAGCGAAATATCTATACCACAGTAAAGCACTCACCCAATAAAGCAATAACCAACACATATCCCAAAAGACCAGTGCCATTAATAATATTGGCATGACAATGTCATAAAAATATAATGATTCAAAGGCCAAAAAGAGCAGATGCAAGTGGTCAGTGAAAAGTTCACATTATGGAGTTTGTATGAATACACGCTCTTCAATCGCTTATACGCGCTGTTCAATTGCTCGTCCATGGACTCCTTTGAACCTTTGTCATGTTTACTAATAACGTGGCGGTTAGCACATCAGTTGACAGTGAGCGACGTTAAGGACTAAACCCAGACTAGCCACAAAATCCTGTTCGCTTGGTTCTTGTTTTAACATGTGCTATAAAAATGAATAAGACTTGACATGTCATTGCAGGCAGTGACCAGGCAGTCTTGAAATGCTGTAATCAGCGAACTCCAACGTAAGTTTTGCTTCATCCACACCTGTTAATTGCCGAAGACACTTTTTACCAGCATGCGTAGTAACCCTTTTTCTTAGCTTACACTTCATATATTTAACACTATTTCTGTTCACACGTAGATGATCTGTGATACATAAAACGGATTGGCTCGAGTTGTGCGTTTAGTTTTGAAATGTTAAATATTGAAAAATCAAGTAATAAACGCAGTCGACATTAATTTGTTATTTCATTTATTTAACCTTGTATCCAAGGATGCTTCTCTATGTAAGCGTTGTTTCCAGCAGAAGTTGAGGTATGTTCAAAAGGTCAGCTGTCGCTTAAACTTGGCATACACAAAGGCTTCAGACTCAACTCATCTTAACCTGTCCTGAGGAGCGGGTCATACGATGACCCACTGATGGCCATACCACTTTACGATTGACCAACACACAAGTAACGACCGGAGTACGACTCCAGTTGAGGCGTGTCGTTGTTTCTCATACCCGCCGCAACGATCGGGTCGAGTTGGGTGCTAATCCACGGCTTCAAGCATATGCGCCAGCAAGTTACGTGCGGTGATTTAGTACTTTTCCAGTCCACATAAGGGATATCTTTGATGTATAATTTGGTTAATTCAACCCATGCTACCTGTCTCGGGAGTCAACAAGAAGGAACAAGTTTTTATTTCTTTTCTCTACCAGGCCCCATGGAAAGTGTGCAAATTTCAAAGTCCCGAAACGAGACTTCTTCAGGACATTCGACAGAGATTGTATGGAATTTCCTCGCTCACTAGAAGTCACGGACATAGACTGTGCGTCTGGTAAGGAAAACCATTCGTATGCTACTTGTGAACTTGAATGGTATTTTCTTTAAATCTCAAATGCCAGAAGACTTGTCCATTTCTCTACTTTCTTCTTGATCGATAACGCTTAAATTTACAACCCCAGAACATTCATGGTTGACTCCTTCACTTCACCGTAACCGTTAAAATTGCTTACCTTATATACTTTCCATTAAATATAAAAGACAAATGCGCGGAGAGTAAAACAATGACAGAGATAACAGTGTGACAGATTGCAAATGTCCACCTGGCGTCGATACCTCATTGACTTTTTTGTTCAAATTAACAACTTTTGTTTGCTAACCACTTACACCTCCCCAGCACCATAGCAACAGCAGAATTTTTCACATAAGAGAAAATCCCTCCTTTTAGCAACAATCTTTTTTGCCGTTATTGCTTGACTTAGGTTCTTCGGTGGGTTGTGTTGAACGCTCTAGATTTTGGACTCCGCTCATGTGGAGTATTGGTAAGAGTATGTCCCACGACGGTTTGTCTTTGTACGGCTTTTATCGGCCCCAAAACCAACATGTTTAGGCAGATAGTTCTGTCTCATTGGAGTATCGCTTTGAACATACTTGAGGGAGTACAATAACTCTCCATAATGTATAAAATGCTTCTCAAAGAGCTGGTTATCATACACATATATCTCAAACAGTCCAAGGACTTTCACCTCCCGTAGAAATACCGACTAAGTGGAAGTACCAAAACTTTCATGACCATTCAAAGATTTCTTACTTTCTACACGCTTTATACACGAGATAAGCCTTTTGTTATAACATTTAAAATTACCTCCGTTTCATATCGTACAAAACGACAAAAAATGAAGCTCTTCTGGAACCAGTGTCGCCCTAAGTACTGGATGATCACGTGGTGGGATTTGATTGACCTTACTGGACCACTTTTTACAGCTATGTAGTAAATGCTCGATATTGTTGATTGCAGGGTCACGTGAACAGCTGAATCAGGCGTCTTCCTTCATTGACGGAGGTGCGGTGTACGGTGCCACAAAGAACAAATCTGACAGCATCCGGAAATTCAAAGGCGGCAAGTCCCTTTTCATATTAACTCTTTTTTTTTTAAATGGATTAACAGCACAAACCTTCCCAACGAGATTAACAAAGATATGAATTCGTTTGAGTTCCTCCAAGTTGCCTCCATGCAGATTAGGTTTTCGCTGTGAATGACGGGTTATTGTTACTTGTTCCGAAGGTTGACACCTGGGTGTGGAAACCGATATTCATATACCAGTGGTCAACCAAAATGTGCGTTCCGGGGAAATAATCGCAAGATCGGTTTCCACAAACCACGAAAGAATTAAAAAAAAGTAATTAATAAATTTTAAAAAATAAAATAGGACGGATTCATGAAGAGAAAAGCAGTTTTCAACAGTTTTTATTGATGATGGTAAGACGTAGTCAATGTCCTAAGCAGATGAAAAACACATTTTTCTTAGATTGTACATCGTCCTGTGTTTGTCAATTGTAGGTCTGCTAATGATGTCTGTTCCGCAGCAACTGCCAATAATACCCCACGGTAACACCCAGGCTACCATGCAGGGCTATGCTTTCTATGCTGCAGGTTAGTTTTTTCTCTCTCTATTTATATTAACGTCAAGCAACGTTGTCAAGCCTTATTCGTCTTCACATATAAACTGGTCAAGAATAATTTTACATCAACTATAGCTTTATTTCCAGTGTAGTTTTACATCAAGCATAATTACATGAAGTCTCACTTCACATCAAGAATCTTTTTATGTTAAATGTAAGTTTGTGTCAAGTGTACATCAGCGTCAAACATAACAGCCCCACTTTCAGTATACTCAGAAGGATACGTGATAGGCTTCATGATTACAATAACAATCATTCCCATGCGTGTTACTCTATAGGGGATAACCGGGTAAATGAGTTCATCGGACTGATAGCCATGGAGACGGTATGGCTTAGAGAACATAACCGGATTGCCAAGGCTCTGGCGAGGAGACACCCAAGCTGGAATGACGAGAAGCTCTATCAAGAGACTAGGAGAATTATCATCGCAATGATACAACACATCACCTTCTCCGAGTACCTGCCAGCCATCCTGGGCCGCGACCTCGTCCAAAAGTACGAACTGAGACATCTTGTTAGCGGACACTACGACGGCTATGATGCTAACCAAGACCCGAGTCTAGCCAATTCATTCGCTACATCAGCCATGAGATTCGGTCACAGTATGCTCAGAACGACATACAGACTGTTGAACTTACAAAACAAGGACAATGGCTACACGCCTATTGATCTGAAAGACACGTTCTTTAGGCCACAGACGTTCCTTCTTCACGAAGATCCGTTGATGCGTGGCATGGCAACCCGTCCCAGCAAAATATGTGACCGTATTCTGTCAAGTAGCGTCATAAACAATCTCTACGAGACCGACGAAGGCACAGGGTCGGATTTGGCCGCCAGCAATATACAGAGAGAGCGGGATCACGGATTGCCATCATACGTTGAGTGGAGGAAACATTTTGGGTTGTCTGTACCGAGCAGATTTGACACGTTTTCCCGAGGGTTCACCGATCACGCCCGAGACACAGTGAAAAGATTGAAAACATTGTACAAGTAAGCTTCTTATTAGGCATGAGGTTGAAGCCATAAGATCACTCACGCGGTTCGCTTCTGTCGTGGCGACGTAAAGAATATAACGATATCGTAACGTGTCCCGGAAAATGCGATGTGAATCGAAGCTACAACTTGTTGACAAAGTAGCAAAGTCGGATATTTTAGTTGCGGGCAACCATCTAGTCCAAATATATTTATATATAAACATGTACACGTAGGATTTTACTTCAGACATATACGATCTATAATGATCCTTAGTAAGACAATTACTGGAATAAATCTGTCCTGGAATCTAAAGAGAGTTTTACGCACCCCCTCTCCTCCTGCCCAATTGAAGGTACATTATTGTTGACAAGCACAATCAGAAATGTTGTGGATGTTGATGTAAATCTTAGAATGATTCCTTTTCTTTCAAGAAATCGGGCATATGCCAAACGCAAGAATCTTTCAAAAATACAAACCGAAGCCATCCATAGAGCCTAGTTTCAGAAACTACATATTCTGTGCATTGCACTGGTTTTTTTTTACTGAAAATGCGATCAGATCGGCTTGGCAAAACAACCACTACGACTGCAAGTTATCTGTTACATGACAAGCATTGCATGTCTGTTTTGTATATCCTTCAACCAAAAATCTTACCACATTAAACTGCAATACTATCAACCTTAAACACATACACATACGGATGATTAAATTGTTAGCTTTGTTTTGTTTCAAGAACAGGATGTACCATGAACGTATTATTTATGAACATTCGTGATGCCCAGAGCCGTGTTCGCTAAAGCAATTATTGGCCAAGCTGTTCGTAATTACCCCTTTAACTCATGTTACACGTATACATTGTTAGGGAAATTACACTCAAATAAATATGCCTACGATTCATTAACAGAAGACGACATAGGCCTTTTTTATATTTCATGCATGTCGATGTTAATATTTTTTTTTTTAATGTGTATATTAATCACGCCCGATCATATACCCTTCCAATATGTCAATTATTGATGCACTGTAGAAATATAAGCACCCATGCATTTGCAGAGACGTCAAGGATGTGGATCTCTTTACGGCTGGGATATCAGAAATCCCAGTACATCAGGGAGCAGTGGGACCCACATTCGGTAACATTCTTGCGAAACAGTTTAAGGCATTGAAGAAGGGAGACAGATATTGGTACGAAACTGCGGAAAAGCCTCAAGCGTTCACTAACGGTGAGTAGAGAAAATATTCCATGTGATCTAACATGTATAAAAGAATTAATAGTGTTATTGCGAGCATTTTTGGTGCCATAGCAGACAGTGCTTTGTATCATCATTTCAAGCATTTTTGTTATCTTGACACACGCGGCAGGTTTTTATTGGTATCATTGCAGGTTCGCTCCTGTTTTCTATAATTACAGACGTTGAAGAACAATTCTTGAATATGACAAGTACATGCATATAAATAATTTATGTAAAAAAGGAATAGAGTAACGTATTGACCTGAGAGCACAGAAACCACGGGGGTTAAGAGAGCTAAATATATGTACGTAATTGGAGTGCACTCCAGGGCGGATACCTATCTCTATGGACAGTCGTCAGAGAAGGAAACTTGAAATAAAGTCTACTGTTGCGATAGAAAAATATTTAGATCAGCTTGTTCGAAACTTACTCAATTACTCATTACCCTCATTACTAACACATCACAGTTACCTTGACCAGCTACTCTTGTGGTAAAATTTACAAAAAAAATGCGCCGACCTGACGAGGTCACTCGAGTCAGTTCGCCTAATTCCGGTGGAAAAGCCAAGGATATGGTCATGGTCGTGACTTTCGGCCGGATAACCCCCTATAGACATCATAAGGCAAGCAGATAGAAATAGTGATAACCAAATCTTTTATTGAGCTCGCAACATTAGATATCCTAGGATTGTCTACAAATTGCTACATTGCGCCTGGATTTGTAGAGACATTTACCCGTGATTTTAATAAGGTCATCCATAATCACTGATGCTTTGGAAAATCTATGACAACGTACATGATTTGATCTATGTACATGTACAATTAACCACAATTTCAGTTCATACACTGTCTAAACTGGACAAAAGGGTGACGTCATCAAATGTCCAAACAAGAAACTCAGATCACTGAAATGTATTCTATGATGAATGCTCACGTTTCTTGTATGTAGATAATTCCGTTGCCTAACCTTTGTTTATGATGAAGACACTAAAGTCAATCTACCATAATTTCACACTTGTATCCATCATCTGCTTGTTGTGCAAAAAGTGGGGTTTGGGAATCGCTTTATGGGGAAATAAGTTACAAAACATTCAAATTGTTGCCTGCACGCTGGGGATTTCACTCCTACTGGACTAAGCAACAACATCTCTTCGGTTCTGTGTTTCACTTTCACGAGAACCGACATGTCCATCAAGAAACACAAAATCAGCCAAGTGAAAGAAAGTTGTAAAAAACATTTCTTTTCCACTGAGATAAGGTATTCATATAATTAACTGATATAACATAATTTATATAGCCTAACTCTTCAATATTTTAAGCAGCATACATACACGAATGTCTCCCAAAAGACGGGACCGGGGATAATTTCATTGTTATCCAGCCTACATATAGTATCTGTGCTTTTTATACAAACCATGCTTCACGCGATGCATGGTAGCCTATGCACAGAGCAGATATAGATTCTTGCTGCATGTAACCCCATTTGCATTAATCTATTTCACCTTATAAAAGTCATGTACTAAGATGCTGAGCTTTATAAAAAAATTTTCTTGACATGCCCTACATAATGTGGAAGTATTACCTCTACCACAAAATTGGACACATTATACAGTGTCCAGTTTTCGTTATTAGCGACTTGTTACTTCTGACACCTTTAAAACAAGTTTAACCCTACACTTACTTTTAGATCTGTGTTGCTTATAGCAGATACCCTTGGATATGGGTCTGTACCATTCTAGATTATGACACCTTCGTTCTAATTCCTTGAAAAATGCTTTAAGTCGCTGGCATAACAACTGGCATTCCTCGACGTAGGGCTGGCCTAAAAGCGGCGCGTCTGGTCTCCAGTCTGCCGATCTGAGATCGGGTCTTGGTATCCAGCAAAACCGCAAAAAGTATTGAACCTAATCCACTGCTGTTCAACTGCTACATATCAATATTCTGCTACTGATCTGCTGTTGATCTATATTTAGCGAGTAAAGCAGGATTTATTGAGTACCGGTATGGAATTCACACACGGCCATCGATGATGAATGATTTCACAAGGTGACGGCCGAGTATCAAGCAGGCCTGGGGATGGGAAAATCGAAAGAAACACAAGCACAAAACGGAAGCGATCACATATCTAAACCTTTAAAATCAATCAAAATGACGCTGAGTCACTTGAATTTTTTTCTATTTATGTACTGAATTCCAAAAGAAACGCGAATGGGAGAAATAGTATAAACTGAAAATGACTGAGAACCGGTTGAGTTTATTAAAACACATTTCTCTTACACAACAAGACAATAACTCAATTGAAAGGTCATATCGAGCTGATTCTTCTGAATGAATGGAAATAGGAGAGCTCATTTAATTTGACCCAACAGCCACGCATTTTGGGAATTGTTTTGCTTATGGAATAAAAATTAACGTCAATAACGATTGTGACCCCATTTAGCACATCTTCTACCCATGCTGTTGAAGAGACTTCGGATGAACCACCGAGGAATGTTAATGTAAATGTCAACGACGCTTTGTTGCAGTCATTGCAAGGTAACTGGCTGCATGAGTTGATGGCGAATGCGGCGTTCAATTTCATCACAGCGGTGCTCGATATGATTTAAATCCGGACTTAGAGCTGGCCAATCCATCGTCTGGTTGCCGTTGAACAGTAAAAATGTCTGTTTCAATCTTGCACTATGTGCTCTTGCATTATCTTGCTGTAGAACAAGGTTGCCTCTTCGAGCAAAACATGGCACGACTACAGGCCTCAACACTTCATCGACGTAGCGCTGTGCCATGACGGCTCCACCACGCGTCCATTGTTTTGGAAGGCTCTTATTTCCGATATGAAATTTTCCATGACTCTTTGACGTTCATCAGCACTCAGACGTGGCATGGTCAATGTTGCATCAAAATGCGAATGCAACAGTTCTGTGATTTATGTTCGTTAAGAAGCATTCTTAGACCAAGAGTCTCGTGAAACGAAAGAGAATTCAACTCAACTAGCAAACACTTCACGAGGAATATGAAAATTAAAATTAGTACCATTTGGTGCCATCTGACAGCACAGTTTCTGCCTCTGCGGAAGATACTCATCTTTAAAATTGAAAAACACTCTATGGAACATCCCTTACATATCTACACACTTTTGATTACTAAGAATGTACTTCCGATTTGACATTGGAAAAATTCGCGTTTCTTTTGTAATTCAGTGTACATAAGAATATATCATAAAGACTTGTCCTCTGAATCATTTACCTCTCACAAGCTGACAGGTCTGGCACTGTAGCCGGAATGACCCTCACAAAACAACAGAATATTCCTGCACGCGGAGGAGAAAAAAAATGACAATTTTAAATGTTAAATTCTATTTACTGAATTGTTACTTCACATCTTCTCACAATAACACTTTCTAATAAGAACATGTAGCAAAACTGGACGCCCGAAAGGTTAATTCTGTGCATTATCTTTAGAACTATGTAGAGTGGTTGTACTTTGGTCATCAACTTGCGCTCCCGTATTCACAATGAATATAAAGCAGTGTGACAGTTGCCAGCTGGAATAACATTAACACCATGCTGTCTTTTGCTTTGTAGCCCAGCTACGTGAGATCAAGAAGGTGACGATTGCTTATTTGCTGTGTAAAACATACAATTTTGAGAGAATACAAAGAAGAGCTTTTTTCAATCCAGTTAAGAATTCGTAAGTATGTCTTCAATTTGCTTTCACACGTGGATGTCTGTAATTTTGCGATAAGCATCTGAATGGATTAACAAAGGTACAGTGCTTTGAATCTATCTGTAAATATTGCAGAAAGGAAATTCCCATCAGAGCCCTTAGATTGCCCGGTCAAGTATCTGAAATTATAGAAATATTCAGTTTTCTGCTCATTGTGGCTCGAGAAGAAGTGGTTTCTTATGGTGTCTGCTTTGTTTCCCCTCATTTGTACTCTTGATCTTCACCCAATAGTTTTCTGCGGTGTCTGCTTTGTTTTCTTCCATTTGTACTCTTGATTGTACTCTTGAACTTTACCTAATGGTTTCCCCCGGTGTCTGCTTTGTTTTCTCTCATTTTTACTCTTGATTTTCACCTAATGGTTTCCTCCGATGTCTGCTTTGTTTCCTCTCAGTTGTACTCTTGGTCTTCACCTAATGGTTTTCTCCGGTATCTGCTTTGTTTCCTCTCGGTTGTACTCTTGATCTTCACCTAATGGTTTCCTTCGGTATCTGTTTTGTTTCCTCTCGGTTGTACTCTTGATCTTCACCTAATGGTTTCCTCCGGTACCTGCTTTGTTTCCTCTCAGTTGTACTCTTGATCTTCACCTAATGGTTTCCTCCGATGTCTGCTTTGTTTCCTCTCAGTTGTGCTCTTGATCTTCACCTAATGGTTTCCTCCGGTATCTGCTTTGTTTCCTCTCAGTTGTACTCTTGATCTTCACCTAATGGTTTCCTCCGGTATCTGCTTTGTTTCCTCTCAGTTGTACTCTTGAACTTCACCTAATGGTTTCCCCCGGTGTCTGCTTTGTTTCCTCTCATTTGTACTCTTGATTTTCACCTAATGGTTTCCTCCGATGTCTGCTTTGTTTCCTCTCAGTTGTACTCTTGGTCTTCACCTAATGGTTTCCTTCGGTATCTGTTTTGTTTCCTCTCGGTTGTACTCTTGATCTTCACCTAATGGTTTCCTCCGGTATCTGCTTTGTTTCCTCTCAGTTGTCCTCTTGATATTTACCCATTATGTAAAGTAGCGTGTACATGTGAAGGATCAAGTGCAACATCAAGTAAATAAACACATTAATGCGAACGAATGTTAAGGGTTTACATGGTTTTAATGTTATGTCTCGTTAGGCCTACATTTTTGCTTGACTGTCTCTTTGTTTCTTAATTTTATGAGCCCAATGTTGCCAGTTTATGTCACTTGGGTATGAACGAAAATGTGCTGGTGGAAGATACAATACGCACTGATTAATCTTTTTGCTGTAATATTTTTTATTGGCTTTCAGCAACGACCTAGTGCCCTGTTCGTCGATACGATCATTAAACCTCAACGTCTTTTAGGCGTCAAAAACAAAGCAATTCTGTTGTGGTTGTGTGATGGTGCGGGCTCCGCCTCATTGTATGAACTTTAACAGACAACGGAAAAAGGAGCTGGAACGCGCATAACAATTCGATCTTCCCAAGACCAATATTTGATATCCATGACTATCCTTACTTACCATAACCATGTGACTAGCACAGAGGAAAAGCTGTATCATTTCCTCCTAGTAAGCCATCATCTTTTCAACCCAATAAGGACATCACTAATTTTGAACTTCGAATCAAATAAATGCAAAAAATAATAATTATTCTGTTGACAGGAGTAAGGAATCGAGACGCTAAATGTAGTGTCCATGAAGCTTTTCTTCTTTATCTAGTTGTCCGATGCCTTTTATGGGCTGTACTAATCCAGCCCCAACATCTATTATCATTTTAGAAGATCTGTTTTCACACCATTCTCAATTCCATACCTAACATCCTTGCCTCGAACATAACTGTTGCCTAGGGAATTTACCCTTGAAATCCTGCTCCAGTGGCTTTTCCTTGCAACGTTGATGACGTCAGCCATTCCAAGTCGACGTCGGCTTTTTTGTACGAAAATACTACCCGATTCAGTTAGCTTTCCTTACTGTTATGCTGCTGAAATAGTGGGACTCTAAAAAACCTAATCCTGCTTCAGCCATGGTGCTGAGGGGGTGTAAGTTCTTCGTTCTGAACCACGTACATGAACAGTTGGATGCAACCTAACTGAGGTCGGGTTTCTCCGGTAACCTGTAAGCATTTGCTAAACATTACATTGTCGTCGCTGCTCTGGCTTTAATCTCTTTGTTGTAGTGTGTTATATCTCTTAACACTTTCCAATTCTGACGCAGATCGGTGCCAAATTATTTAAAGATTTGTTTCTGATTAACACAGATTTAAAGAGAATTACTTCCCTTAAAAATACATATTTGGAAACAGGACACCAAACCAATAGAATTTACTTAATGATTTTGTGGAGTGTGTCGATCCGTCTGCGTCCACTTACTACACTGTTAGAAAAAGACACACACACAAACTACGGTTTTACCACTTATGTCGGGTTAGCGATAAAACACCTGTAATACCAAAAAAACGTAATGTATATGGGATTCACGTTTGATTTCACACTATGATATTGAGATTGTGACGACACTGTAGATGCGATCCTAGAAATTGTTCATTCCCATTTCCAGGCTCGTTGTTTAGAAATTTTCTCTGAATTAAAATAACCAATCTGTTAAATGAGCACTTAAGAAACTGTAATAAATAGTTACATATTGCAGATAGCAACGTCTTATGTTATCACTGTTGATAAATAGGTATAACTTTATTGAGTTGAACGTCTCCAGCATGAGATTGCCCCGAGGAAATATACATAGATCTAACTTTGACGACTATTCCTGTAGGATGTGAAAGCTTGATGAGACATTTACAATAAATGTTCAGCGTTGTGAGAGTGGGGGTCATAAATGCACTAACATGTAATCGTTCCTTCTGACATCTGCGTGGTGTCAGGCGTCAGAAGGACAGACAAACATTTTCTATGCGTATGCAAATGACCTCTTCTCATCTCATAATAACCGTCCTTGGGAGCCTCTATGGCCGAGGGAGTCAGCGACCCGGCGCCAGACCCCTGCCTCTCACCAACGCGGTCGCTGTGAGTTCAAGTCCAGCTCATGCTGGCTTCTTTTCCAGCCGTATGTGGGAAGGTCCGCCAGCAACCTGCGGACGGTCGAGGGTTAACCCTGGGGTCTACCCGCATTCCTCCCACCATAATGCTGGCCGCCGTCGTATAAGTGAAATATCCTTGAGTACGGCGTAAAACAATAATCAAATGAATAAATAATTATATAAATAAATAACCATCCTTGATCTAGCTATTTCTGCGTGATTTCTTTTATTTGTTCTTTGAACTCTTCAATCGTGTCTTAAATTCGTGTTACTGCTTACCTGCCTGAAAATCACAGTTGAAACAGAGGTAATGTTTTCTTCATCCAATCGTATTTTATAGAAACCAGGAAATGGTTTTCCTCCATATGCTGCACTAGGCTATTTCATGGAAGCGTCAAATGCGTCTGTCAACAAACAATGCGGCCATGTTTTAATTTGAAACGAAATCCGGTACCTTCTGAACATTGTTATCCTCATATATATATAATATGATATAAACGACACTTATTTGTCTTACCTCGTAATACTGTGCATTGATATTCTCCAATTCCATGTACAGCAGATAGAACGTCTCTCACTATCTTGTCAGTTAAATATCTATTATATTTTTTATGACGCTATTTGTTTGTTTTCTGTATGAAGTTGCTTTTTCACCATCTTGGTTGCTATCTCGTCGTAACCATGTCCCCTTCATACAGTAACAGGATTGCGTTATTTATTTATTTATTTGCTTGGTATTTTACGCCGTACTCAAGAATATTTCATTTATACGACGGCGGCCAGCATTATGGTGGGAGGTAACCAGGCAAAGCCCGGGGGAAACCCACAACCACCAGAAGGTTGCTAGCAGACCTTCCGACGTACGATCGGAGATCGGAGCTGGACATGAACTCACAGCGGCCGTTTAGGAGTGCGTCAAGAGACCAACTTGGTTATAAACCAATTCAAAGGGATGTCTAAACACTTCGCAGCTTTAATATCACCCCTGTGCTTATATGACCGATTCTTGTAGACACGAATTGGCAGGAAGTTTCTTGCGCCATATTATTAGTTAGACCAACACACCGTTCACATCCAAAAGCTACTTTGGATGACGAGTCTGTCTCTCTGTCTGTCGATATTTTTCAATCAAAGTACTTTATTGGTAGTATATTATGACGAGTCTTGTTGGGGGTGTTCTTAGGCTATCGTTCCTATGATGCATGGGCACGACTCACTTTCGCGAAACGCCGTAAACCAATGTTTCCTACCTTAATAATCGCAAGATTCATCTCCAAACAATGTCGATGTTTTCGGCAAGAAATCCATTTCAAAATACCAACTCCTAGTCGCAAAGTAATTTCAATGCCAACATCCGGTAATATTTCAACACACGCCCTCACTGTCAAAATGCCCAATGCGTTTAATGGGTGATTGAACTTCAACTAAGCGTTTTTATAAAATATGCACATATATTTGAGAATTAAACATAAGTGTCTGAAACCTGTATTTAGGCCTATATTATAATGCTGTAATCTCCAAGTGTTTAATATCTGATGCATAAAAGTGTTTGTTACTTAAACGTCGAAATTTACAGTGTTCACTTTCAGTGTTCCAGATTTTAGAATTTTCCCTGTATGTAAAATATCAACGGAGCCTGATGGAAAAATTTCAAAATTGTGTGTAACTGCGCTTATTCTGCGACTAGGGGTCGTATGTTTATCGTGTTGAGCACGCTTACAGTTGCAGTGAAAGCGTTTGTGCGATACAAATTTTTGTGAATGGGAACATATAAAACAGTACAGAACACGAACAAAGCGTAGGTGCGATACAAATTTTGATGAAGGACAACATATAAACTAGTATAGAACACGATTTTAATACTGATTTGACTCTTCCGCCTGGAACATTCCCTGCCGTCATCACTCAAAACCGATTAACGCTTCTCTTTGCAGGTATGCTCTCTAATTTCTTACTTTGTACACGTTCTAAGCTTTTTGGCGGTTGGTGTAAAGGTTGTTTTGCGATTTTTGACTCGTGTAAACTCGTCTTGCCATTTTTTACCCAGAAGACCCATTTCGGTTCACAGATGGCGTGCGAACGTTGGTTTCGACGCCTACATCCACTGTACTTATCCATATTACTTTAATTTTAACTCCCCCCTCCCAAAAAATGGGCTGGATTTTGTTACGTCAAAATATCAACACAACAAAGTTACAAACTATTCAAATGACACTGACGTGTGACACGAGATTGAGAACTCATTTTTCTTTATGCATGAACTTTAAAAGACCATAACTCAGTCATATAGGTGCCGTTGCGTTATTATCAAAGCAAACAGCTGAGTGCGACATTTTTGTAATCATAAGCTAATTGTAATGCAAAACTACCTGCTACATATTAAATGAATATTAAAAATAAATACTTGTATGAATAGGGCAATAGTGATGCAAGGAAAGGGCTATTAACTTGTGAATCTGTTTGTTAATGTATTCGGTCACGTGCTGCACGTGATGCATAGGCTACACAATAAATATTCAATATACATATTCATATTCTGTTAACCCTCTGTTTAGAGGAATCAATTTCTTTGACAACGATTTCAGCTGCCGTGTATTCTATGTCATGAGACATCAAATGAGAAAACACATTAGGCAGACATATATTTATATCTATATATCTAAGAGCAGGTGCGAATGCTTTCAGCCGCTTTAACATGTTATGGCATCATAGGGATTACATCGTATTGGTGTACTTACGAGGACCGCTTCAGACAATATATTTGACACAAGGGTGTGTTTCACAAGTTGCCCAATGGCTAAGCTTAGACGGCTAACTCTGGTAGCAGATTAGCATCTCTGTTTCACAAAGAAAATGCTTGGCCATCGACTAAAGCTCTCTGCCTTAGATTCTGAAAGTTAGCCTGAAATTCTTAGTCATTTTCCACAGTGGCTAGGAGGAAGTATGTTAAAGTGTTATATGTCCAGTTTTTGAAAGTTTAGTTCTTGATTGGTGAAAAATAGAAATATGCCAGCTTCTTTCAGCACATGAAAGTCTTTTAAAGCTCACAATCCACGAAAGGCCATCCGTTTTTGTTATTTCGCTTCGTCTGTCTACGGGGAGAGTTATCGCTCCTTGTTTACAAACTGTGGCAATAACGAATATGAAGAAGAAATTCTTTTTGTGATATTTATACATAGTAATTTAGCGTATTTATATTTTCGAGCTCTTTTAACAATTATTCCCGTTGATTGAATCAACCAGACAACTCCATAGCTGCCACATAGCCGGCTATGGTAAGTCGTCTAAGCATTAGATAGTTTTACTTTTGTGAAACGGCTTAGTCAATTTTTTCGTAGCCTGCTTACGGTAGCCGGCTTAGTGGCCCTTACGCAACTGACCGGCCTAAGGCGGCTACGGGAGTTTTGTGAAACAGGCCCCAGAGGATAATGCGGGACGACTTAATAGACGGCTTACCCTGAAGACCACGGCCTAATGACAGTCTGTCGATTTGACAAACTGGTTTTGACTTGATTTTTCGTGGACACAAATATGATTTTGTACCGAACAGAATATTTATTCAGAACAGCTTCAGTCCCCCTGTGTTTTAATTGACCCTTCGCCAGCACCGCCTCTTTTATCACATAGCCAATCAACTTGCTGGAATTGGGCACACCTACATGCAATGACTTCAGCTTGTTCCGAGGTTAGACAAACACTGGTGAAAAATGACCATTCCTCTGTCTTATGGACGGTAAGTTAGGCGATATTGTGTCTCCTGTTTTTGATGCTTGGCAAAATTACCAACATTTGTTTGAGTCCAAGTTTACAACTGACGAATTATAAACAATACTTAAACGATGGCATTACGACATAATAGATTCCTGTGTTGCTATTGTGCTGTCACGACTTTCCGCTTTGTTTGTGTAAGTATACGAGATGTGACCTCATTAACAGAAGTGGGCGGACCATAGGGAAGAGTCAGTATTTTTTTTTCGTATGTGCGGTTAAAGTTGCAAGAATCAATCGATTATTAAACGTATTGTTTTCTGTTGCCAACATGCTGGCCAGCGAGTGGCTGCACATCACAACCCTCTGGACATGCCCAGAACGGACATATGAGAAGGCCTGAAGAACAGATCTGGCCTCGGCCGACAAGACTGAACACAACGAGAAGTACTAGCCTGCAGATAGGCAGGACTCCACGTCACCATTCTTCGACCCCCACCTCTTTCAAAAGAATGAAACTCTGCCAAACTATTTGACATGAATACTGTAATATTGTGTTTATATAGTTGTGTAGTAGCCTATTTACCGTAAATGGTTTCATATATATATATACCTAACGAGGAGTTAAGCATACTATTTGTTTATTTGACATATTATCACTGAAAATGGTGTAATATAACGTGACGTAACTGGGTCATGCTACATTGTTTGCTCATCCGTGCCCAAGTGGAAGGTTCTCGTCTTTTTTTCTTTTCAACGACATACTTTTATACAACCGCTATAAATGCTGGAGCAGCCTAAGCATTCTCATATTCGGAGTCGACTCCTGATCCACGCACGAACTGAGTGGTGTGGTTATTGCGGCATCACACTTATTATTCATTCAAAATGTGGTAAGTGCTTTCTTTATTTTGCACTCACCATTACAGTCACCGAAGATCTATGTTGCTCTGAGCATGCTTTTTTAAAAATCATTGCTGGGCAGTTGTGCAATCAACGACTCCGTTTTCAATTAACTAATGCAGGATACAATCAACACGGGTATGATTTATTTATTTGATTTATTTGATTGGTGTTTTACGCCGTATTCAAGAATATTTCACTTACAAGACGGCGGCCAGCTTTATTGTGGGAGGAAACCGAATAGAGCCTGGTGGAAACCCACGACTATCCACAGGTTGCTGGCAAGCCTTCCCACGTACGATCGGAGAGGAAGCCAGCATGAGCCGGGCTTGAACTTACATCGAACGCATTGGTGGGAGGCTTCGGTCATTGCGCTACGTTACCGGGCTGACCGACTGAACCAAGCAGGCCCCACAGGTATGATTTGCAATCATCATGTTTTGCCTGTTTGACAATTTTCTTCGTTATTTACAGCAAACCATTATGGGAGCGTTTTACATAATAGATAGGTTTGATCGTAAGTAATTTCCTGACAAGCCTAGCGAACCGATTGATTCCTTTCGGCTCTGTCCGTTTTCCTCCCAGCACAACCCTCTGTGCTGTCCTGTAAGTGAAATATTCAGGAGTACGGCGTAACACCGAAACAAATAAATAAATACAAGTGTGTATAATTTTAAAGGAAGATAGTTACGTGGAAGTAGAAATGTGATTTCTGAGAGTCATATGTATGTAATAATTGACATGGCCGATGCGACATTATACGGTAGGGAATGCTCCATAAAGTAGAAGAGGACCATTGGTATCCTGTCCTCATTTAGTGTTCAACCTTTAGAGTGCTTGGTCCGCGATAACACAAACAACACGCACTAGGCCGTTCACTTTTCCCAGCTTGCCGTCATCGCTTCTCGAGGCACCTCAAACTTGTCCAAACGCTACAATTATGCCTGTCCTCATCCAGCTAGCTGCAAAGCAGGCAAGCTTGGACATCTACATGTTAACAAGAGTTCAGGTAAACACAATATACACCCGAACAAACAAATTCGTTTAAAACTTATAAACGATTACCTGCAGCATTGTGATGTTTATAAACTGTGAGGGAAAGTACCCCAAGGGCTTTGACGAAAAGTGCGCAGAAAACAGAACATTTAGAAAGAAATGGTTTCAAAAATATGTGTATATGAATGACAATTTTCATCCTGTTATCAAGTTTTAAGGCTGGGGCACTAATTATCATGACATCCACTGAAGTATATACACAATTGTCCATCCTCACCCCTGCATCTGAGTATCCGCCAAGAAGTCAACATCTGAGTACATACGTATGACTTGAAGTTGGCTACACATCGTCGCAAAAAATTAAAACTGAATATAGACACATGAGCACATATGCATCCATGCGTGCACCAAAAATTAAGGCTGTATATGAAAAACATTTTGAGTTGTAGACCGAACACTAAATCATTTCTATTTACATATTTTATGCATTCTGGTTACCATGGCAACCGTGAAAATGGCCAAATGTGAGTCGCGACAAATCGCCTGATATGTATCTGTGTATCCGCCAAAAATGAAAAATGTACCTGGAAAACTATTTGAGATATAGCCCTGACATGAAGTCATATGTTTTTCTGCAGTATGTACAGGGAAAATGGCGGTCTGGTTACCAACGCATCCGCGGAAGTGGACAAATGTAAGTCGCGACATATTAGCACGCTGTATCTATGTATCCACCAAAAACTAAAACCGGACGTGGAAAAGAATTCGAGATATGGCCCGGACACGAATACGAACGGACAGACGGACAAAATCTCCATACCATCAAAATCATAGCCATTACAGGCGGGAGCATGGAAAGGAGAGAGTGAATGTTTTCAGGCCTGTCTTTTTCCAATTTCGAAACAAAGATTTAATGATATTTTCTAATGGTATGTTAGAATAGAAATAAAAAGGTAGCTTGCCATGTTCTAATCACCCAACATAACGTACAGCAGACGGGAGTTGTCCACTGTTTCAGAACTAGCCCTAGTTCTCAAACAGTGGACAACTCACGTTTGCTGTTTGTTATCTTGGGTGATTTCACATATTCTTTAGTACATTGTTTCTGTGTGGGGTGGTCAGTTATGCTTTTTCCCTTCTCGTAGATTTGTTATATCAGTTTCTACAGATGTAGAGTAGTCATTATCTTACACAACAATGCATGGTTTAAATAACAATGCACAAAAATGCTTTATTACTACCCATTGTAACGTTACCAGGACGATGTTAAAAACCCGGCCGTGTGGAATACACATCTCGGTTCAGTAACTGCGTTAACATGTAATTTAAGCCATGTATACGTGTAATCTTCACAAGGATGTTTTACACACCGCCCAACCCACCACACACTTAATCAGGCTTTCTGATAGGCTGAAGATAACTTATGAGACATTGCCACATGTCGGCCAATTGCTGAGTGGGCTTCAAAAGGAATGCCTTTCGAAAATCAGTAGTCTGCATGCTAAGCATAGCAACACACATATCTCTGTAATTTCATTAGGGAATTAGTGCAGGTCAAAATCTGACAAATTGTAAAAAATCCCCTTTCCCGAAACAACAAGCATCAAAATATGACGTGGTACTTTTTGCCTGGCGTTCATGCTGCGTTGTGTCATGACAACACAACATTTTGAGTAATTCTAGACCAATGGCGTGTAGTACATTACATTTAAGATCACTGCAATTTTTTTACCCAATTCTGCTTAAGCCATTACGCCAGGGTGATATAAGCTGTCACTTAAACAATTCGTGAACAGATTAAACGTGCACAAGCTTTGAAGGTCAAGCATTTAGTGTTGGTTACTTAAAGTTATCTGTTTGGGAAAATGCAGGCATTTCTGACGCCATGATTCAGGTTGAATCTACTACATAAATACACGAAGTCGTTGTCAATCCTGTAGGTTTTGGCTCATTAAAGACACAACATTCAAGTTTTTGTGTCACACACGAATTTTGCGTCATCGAGTCTCTACTTCACATTTGCCAAGTTTTACCTTTGTTTTAAACCTGTCGGACATTGTTTCGATCACCAAAATATACAATCTACAAATATACGCTGTTCATGCAAATCCACATCGAGATTTCCATATCTGCAGTTCGAATAATGTTTTCTCTTCCTGGAAGGGTCCCCTAGTCAATGTCGGTCTCCTCAAGGAAACTGTGAATTGTCCAAATGATACATCGTATCTGGACTTGTACCTGTACCAATGGTACACTTTTGAATATCTACACCATATATACTAAAATGGTGTACGATTCGAAAACTGATTTTATTCATCAGCCTAGAACATTCATCAATGAAAACTGTTGACTGCTTCTCTTTGCATGAATCCATTCTAATTTTTATATTTAATATATTTTCTTGATTCTTTTGGTGGTTTGTGTTGTTTGTCGTTTTTGGAAACTGGTCTTGCGATTACCACCCAGTTTGCTTGACCTGGTATACGAATGTAGGTTTTCATTCATGCAAACGGCAGAGGGCAGGGAGAGAATGTGAGAGAGATTGTCAGGTAATCCTATCTGCCTCACAGGAGGGGTAGTTGTAAATACTCCCAGTTAGTCCTGAAACTGATGGATTCACAACATGCTGTCGCCCTGTTGCATTTTCTTGGGATGTTACATCTACGATGTCTTAAGGCATTTAAATTCGCTGTTTAAGCTACTCGAGTGATAGACTGGTTGGAAATTCCAGTCGGTAGTAGCACGGACAGAAGGTTTGTTCTTTTCAATTTTTGACCCGGAACGTCCATTTTGGTTGACGGCTGGTGTACGAATGTCATCTTCGACGCCTAGGTTAGTTCATTTCTACATGTATGGTGGTTGTTCCCAGACCCCCTCTCCAGGGCAAAGGAAAGTGCCGTAGTTAAGATTTAGCTTGTTTTGAACTGTCTCAAACGAAATAAAAATGATGATGTACCGTATATATGAATAATACATTCTGTAAATCAGTAATAAATGGCACAAATGAAGTTAACTGTTGAAGTTTCCGAAACTTCCTCTATCTATTGTATGAGAATATTTAACATTTAAAGATCTCTGCAATTCAATATATATCCAACCAAAAAAGAAACGAAACACCCTTTGCGGCTTAGTTTTGGCACGTAAATTTAAGTAAACTCCTAACTAGAGTTACATATGAAATATAAATGGGCCTATACAAGAGTAACATATACATAGAGCCAGCCCGTATGTATCACGGCAGAGGATAAAGAATTACATCATCTGAAAATCACCAATAACGGGTTTGACCTCCAATGGAATCTGTTGCGCATAAAATCGACTAGTGTCAGTCTAGTCTTGAAAGAAAGGCGTCCCGCTCCTCTTGCAGAGCTCTTAGTATCTACCAAATGGTCCCCGGTATCCGGATCACGTGACCTCACCGTCTGGTCCAGGCCATTTCAAAGATGCTTCATGGGTGACAAGTGATGGGAATATGGATTCATTTCAAATGTAACTACTTGAAATGGAAATACTTAGTTTATGTTGCGGTTCTTCTTGTTTCGCGCAAAACACGAAGCTCATTTTCTTCTTAAACAACATACTGTACTTGCAAAAGGTGGAAATGTGGTGATGTGGCGGTTAAACTGTGTCACCATTTAGTGGGGTATGACATAAATGTCCTAGTAGTAAATGCTGTATCAAAGTTACAGTTCAACGTCGTTTCTACATCTGAACAACCATTGTCAGACCAGTACGATTGACAGCTTAAGATGACATAACTTGGCCAGTGTCTCAGAAATGTTTTTGAAACGATGTGTGCTATGAGCAGCATTTTTAAAACCACAGAGTTCTGCCTCAAACCTTACACCAGTACCTGTATCGGCGCGTAGATCTTTGCATGCAAGGAGAACGGTGAACAACAAACAGGTGAGAGTTCTATTAAACGTTACTTGAAGGGAACATTGGGCCTTTGGTCTTCACGGAGGACTGCCAGAAAATCACGTTACGGTGTTGGTGATAGCCCTTATATGTGTTTAAATGTAGAGCACTCGAATTGTATTTACCTGTGACTAAGACGACAAAATATTCGATATCGCGGTGGGATTTCACCGTTCCATTCGCGTCTACAATCTTTACTCTCGCACACCCAAGAGCTTACTGTTTTGCTTTCATTTTTTTTCATACTCTATGTTCAGAAGAGTTGCGACGATGTAAATTCTATCTAAACTGCGAAGAATTAATGTTGTATTGTAATAGCACATTTCCAAGATATTAACACATTATGGTTAACGAAAAAGTTTAAAGTTTGACCATAAATGAATGAACGAAAAAAGCTCCACATTATATAATTATAATACAAGGCAATACAAGGGGCGGATGTATTAAAATACACATCTCAGGCATGATAACATGTTATTGCATAGATGATGGTGTAGACATAGTTTGTCTTGACTCGCCTCAAAATATTTCCCGCTTTTTCGTCTGCTAGAATTCATCACCTAATTTTCGTATTTTTATCGAAGTTGTAAGAGGTTTTATGGAATATTTTTTAAGCAAAAAACTGAAAAGGATTGGTGTGTATTCCTTAAAATCTGTTAGGAACGATTCATCAGTTCTTCTGGGATTTTCTTTACTCTGTTGAAGAATAATCCAAAACATTTAGTCTTTACCACCCAGAGCAACCTAGTCTTTAGAAGATCACAAAGGGGAAGTAAGAAATGTCAGAAAGACGCTCACTTAACTGTTGAAGTTTAGCTGTTGTATGGCTTTTTAATTAGTTCAATAATTTGAATAATAGTAATTGTAAATAACGTAAATTTTAACCTGACATTCGACAATCGTCGTTTTTTTTCCTTCTTTTTTTTGTTTACGTGCATGTGTTTTGTCCTTGTCATTAAATACCTTGAAGTGGAAAACTCTCCCTCGTCATCGAACACCGAGCACACATGTGAGGGTTTGAGCTTCCCTACCCCCACGCACCCTCGCCCACGACGACCAAAGTGAAGGATGAGGTCGAACCAGCATTTACCCAGGTGGCCTCACGCATCTGCAGGAATCACGGTACCAGATCTGTGGATTTTCAGCATGTCGCCCGGACCAATGGCATTCTTACGTACCGAAATATCTGTCCCATCACGCTCCAGTGGCTTTATTAAACCAGGAAAAACCTTATCTGCTCTCTGTTACATTGTTAACTTGGCGAATGAATGGAGGACTAGTTATTTGGCGGTTGTTGGCAGCACTCATATCAATCAGTCCAAACTTGCTGTATTCGAGTTCATCCTTGTTCCGGGCCCCTGCATAGAACCGTCTTAGTAATGCAGCAAGTGTATCCCGTCCCAACAGCTCGAAGTTGACTTGTTCTCAGCTCGTGGTTAGCCAGTCTAGTGCAGAAGTGTAGAATTTTGAGAGCTTTCTATATGCCTTAATTTCATTTTCAGGTTTTATAAAACTTTTTCGAGTAGGACCATTGATTTTTCATCATGAGCTCTAAAATTGTTTTGGCTGCTGCATTAATTATTGCAATTATCATTTTCACATTTATGATATACCCAATGTCATAAAATGTACCACTCCCCAGCTGGTTTGTTTTTTGGGTGGTTTTTGTTTGTTGTGGGTGTTTGACCGTACGTTCGGCTACTGGCAGGGTCTTGTCACCTAGGCGGTCGCCTTTAGTGACCAGTTCAAACGTACCATCTTTGTTACCGTTATAAGTTGATTCGCATCCGGAAATTAAACATCGCCTAAACATAAGCTAATATCCGATATTGGCAAGTTCAAATCCGTTTATTTCCGGAATAAACAGCATGACTGACATGATTATGGGAGACAAACGTACCAGCCGATATGTTGCGTGACACACTTGATGTTGCTGGAAAGGGCATCAGTATTTAACATGTATATGTACACAAAGACGGAGTAGAATGGAAGACAAGTGTTTTAAAGAACGTTTGACTGAGGAAAGAACGGTGAAATCTGAGTAATAGAATTAGTAACGTACTGATTTAGATTAATCAGGAATGAGCAAATGTTTTTCCCTGGTCACTTTTTCATGTACACATGTTACATGTGATGGCCATACGGCATTTTAAGTAGTTTTAGATCAGTGACGTCTGGTATATTGTATTTAACATCACTGCATTTTTGTATTTAACTGTGCTTAAGCCAGCGTGCTGTCGGGCTTGCAAGCTGTTACTTCTTAAACACCTACATGGACCGTTAGAATAACTGAGGTAAATTGACAAGAGGTCGGAGGTAACATGTGAGCATTTTGCCGACTGTCACACTGTAGTCGCTGCTCTCGTTTTACTCTCTATGTTGTCTTTTATATTTCATTTCATATTTCAAAAAGGACTAATGGCCTCGCCACCAAATTATCATTAACAAATGAGGAAGCGAGATAAAAGAAAACTTTTAAGGAAGACATTTTGCATTTACAAAGTCCCTGTAACAAACTAGTTTGTTCTATTGGCTTGTCCGGTTATCCGTGAAAATACAACTTGCCCATATCCTAAGGCGCATAAAACATGCTGCGTGAAAATACAACTTGCCCATATCCTAAGGCGCATAAAATAATTTCAAGCACAGACAATTCTCTTCACCTTAATGTAGCTTAAAATAAGCAATTATCTGGTCAAGTCGAGAAAAGAACAGTGTTTCCGTGATAGGATTTTACAGCACGCCATCATAATATATAATTCTCAAACCCGAAGGGGTGGAGCTGTAATACGTGAATCCAGTAAATGAATGTTGCTCTGGGGTAAGGGAATATAAATTTGTGGTTCTGAGTAGTTGTTGAAACAGAAATTTGTCAACAACCCGTCAATTGCAATAGACATCTCGGGTCAATAACCAATAGACCAATGGGGAACCTAGTGCTCGGGAAATAATTAGAGCCTGAACTGTGTAGTCTACACAGTTCATTCCTGCTTTTGGGATGACATTTAGAGGATAAATTGATAGTGTAGTGCTCATGTCATGCAAGAGGACAACAGTCAAGTCGGTTTTCAACCGAGTCGGTATTGCGTGAGGACAGGTACCACATTTCGAACACAATGTTAAACACAAACCATTATTTAAAAAAAAAACATGAAAGTATACAAATTAAGAAATTACGGGCGATTTACGCACAGAAGTAATCAATGACGGAAAAGTGCAAGGAATATTGTAGGCCAATGAAATAAATGGGTATTCAAATTGTACACTATTGCGAATTTTTTAAACGAATAATGGTATGGCTACACCGAAGAACGCGCAGCTTTTGCTTATTTTTTTTTTCTATCTGTCGTTGTCGCAACCAGATTTATGTGAACAGGTGGTCTAAAATAAGGTTGTACAGTAATAGCATGGAAGCCTATTGTAGGGATTATTAGGCTAGTATTTTTCTCCGTATCTCATTTTTTCTTAACATTATGAAACCTTAGCCGCTGTAACAGTCAGCAATACTAGGTCTCAAAATATTTGCGTGGAAATTTTTTCTACACAGTTTTGAACTCTCTGCCTAACCTACGATTGCCGCGATAATTACATCTAAAGGATATCTTTAAACGTCTTCTTATGAACGGCTTAGCCAGTTGACCTCAAATTTAATATGCTGGTAGAATGTATTTGGACAAATGTAAATTGCGGAGCCTAAATGTGAAATTCTCTGAAAGCTGCATATTTTTCACGAGAACCAAAAATTTTAACATTCAACACGGAAATTACTGAACTTGTGGAAGTTTTTGCTTCTGATCACGAAACTTTTTTTGTCGTATTTGCCTAAGTCTTGTGACAATGACAAACTAAAAGTTTAAAAATTGGAGAAAAGGCATTTTATGCATGAGTATTGACAGAATACTACTGGTATCAGAGCATTGCAGCTGGTATAGTATAAAAGCCTAATGCATTCCCTAACCTACGATCATTTTCAGTTTCCTTAAGGTTAATAAATGAATGATTTTGGCTTTACGCCACATGGGCAATGTTTTGAGAACCTATCACATTGCTATTTACGGTACTATATCGGCTAAAATTTTGTTGTTGCCGATTTTTAATAAACCTTCCTTTCCTAAGACGCATCTGTCGGGTTAAGCTAAAATTTCAATAGCCGATATGTCACGTAGAGGGAAAGAAAAGTAAATTTTCAAAACTGTAGAAATATATTTCTTTACAAGTTGGTCACGTGACCACATATGAATCAAATTTTTACTATTTCTTTGGGATAGCCCAATTAATTACCTTACCAAAATATCTTTCTCGTCTATAATGTACTCTAAAATGTTATCAATTTCAGCTGTTCTTAGCAAGTGGAGAAATGTGAATTTGATTGCAGTATGACATTTTTGACAAACTCCATGGTAACTTCTGTAAGCATTGAAGAGTTATTCGTTGAATAGCCTGTGTCGTGGTATATTTCATTTGCAGTTTCCAGAATTCTGTGGGCGATGGACTCAATTGATAACTTAACATACTCTTACCTCATGTGTCCAGTTGAATGATTGGAGACTCTAATGGGCTACACAAAAGGGTACAAATCGCAGTAAAAAAAGGCGTCTGCTGTGATGCTGCAGTGTTTGTGTACTACCTACACCCAAATGTGTGACGTATTAAGGTTAAAGAACGAAAGAGCACACAGCTTTGGATCCTTGTGTTAAAGGCGGGAAGGAGATTTACGAGTTCCCCATGGCAAACCTAGATGTTATAAAGCACCGCTTCATAGTAAAACCACAGCAATGATAGTTGGTAAAGTGTCACACGTAACCGGTGAAATGTGGCGATTTGTCATTTTTATGTTTTATGATATCTGATCACGCACGTGCCTAAACAGCAGTAACTTATCTTGCCAAAGCACCATAGCTCAAGTAGAATTAGGTAAAAAGTGATGTAACTACAAATCATCGGACGTCACTGGCCCAGAATTCCTCAATTACTGTGTTATCATCACATTTAATAAACAGTAACACGAAAACCATCCAAAGCAACCAAGCCGATATCGAGTGCAGACGTTATTTGTGAAGCAAAAATTGTACGTTTTATTTCCTAAACATTGAACACTGCTTTAGCCCCCAGTCTAGCTTCTCTGAAAACGCGTCACATTCTCCTGATAAGGTCTACCTACTCGGTACCAGTATTCATAAACATTTCCATTCAGTGTATTTATTATTTTCATGCTTTACACTGAGCGACGAGAACACTGACTTGTTTACAATTGCTATTTTTCTTTACCATGGATAGAGGAGAAATTGAATGGCAAGTGATAAAGCATTGGCCCTAGTTTAAGACTTAATGAATAATTTCAATATACAAATGACACATTACTTGCAGGAATAAGTCTGCAATAGGTGAATTATGTTTAGGACGTGAGGAAAGGTGGAGCCTCAAATGGCCAACGGCTTCCAAATCTACACTACAGATAGAAATATCGACGCAGTTGTGTGATGGGCAGATCTCACTGTTCGCTGTTCCATATCACATGCGTCGCGCAACGAAAATTGCACTTACCAAACGTCCTGGTGAGCCTGGCGTTTGAGTCACACACCACGTTAACGCTGGAAGCTTGGGCAATTTGACACAATATGAAAAATTGTGGGATAGAGACTAAACCAGCGCAACGACGACATTGTGGTAGCTGACAAGCAATCACACGTTATTGGTGAAATCCGACCTCGTGTCACTTTATCTCTTTTACGGTTTTATTCTACACTGTTCATGCAAGTGTTTAGGAGCACCATGGCTTAAGAAGTTGTCACCACATCTACTGTGTTGTCACCACATTTCATATAAGTATTCAAACTGTATTCGTGACTCAGACCTTCTCTAGACCAGCATTTTTATAAACTAATTAAGGAATGCTGCCAGGAGGTGTGCAACCTGTTTCTATTTAAGCTATTTGAGTAATTCTAGACCAGTGACATCTAAGTATGTTACAGTTATCATCCCTACATTGTTTTACTTAAAGTGAAATACCTGAACTCCAAATTTGCCTTAAGCAATGGTTCTAGGATATGTTCAGATTGTTTCCATTGGAGTTAAATTTGGTTTTTGTCTTATTGTCTGTCAAATGTCATAACAACTCAACATTTTGTGTAATTTTAGACCAATGACATCTAAGTATGTTGCGATTATTATCACTACATTGTTTTACTTAAAGTGAAAGATCACCCGAAAACGAAGTTATGGTGGTGAAAAGGGCGCAAAGAAGTGTGTCAGAAAATATCTTTACTTTTTTAGATGTTCTCCAACAAATTGAACGCAGTCAAATGTTTTGATTTTGATTTTTCCAAACGACATTTGACTGTTATATGTCTGCGTTCTGCGTCAGTACACATGGGCATGTATTAGTACACAGGTACTCAGTGTGGAAATATAACAACCAGAGGTTGTTTAGCAGCTAAAAGGAATCTGTGACGTCATTGTTCTTCAGGCTGTTCAAAATGGACCATAAAGTCTAATCAAAACATTTCAATACGTTTTATTTGTGGGGGAAAAAAGAGTCTGATTAGACAGTAGCTCTCGGGGCAAAATTATCACGAGTCGATTACAAAATTATGTATCAGTAACAGACAATGCACAATCAAAATTGAAAATCAATATTACGATATATGTATCTTATTTCACTCGTACCAAGTTTTCTTAAAACTGGAAAAAAATTAACAGTAACTGGTAGCATTTTGAGAGGAATGTTAACATATGGTGGATGAACTCTCAGACAGACAACCGATCATCCGAACGGAAAATTGATACTACAGTTTATGTATCTTGACGTAGTCTACTCTTAAGCCAAGGTTCGTGGAAATCAGTCAAAAACTGTAGGGGTAGCGTTCTGAAAGATACATGCATGTTAACATATACTGGATAAACAGACAGACAGACAGATGGACAACCGATCATCAAAATGTAAAATCGATACTACGATTTATGTATCTCGATGTTGTTTACACTTCAACAAGATTTCATTGAAATCCGACAAAAACTGTAGAAGAAGGGTTTTGTAAGATACATGTATGTTAATATATACAGGATAGACGGGAAGACAACTAATCGAAATAAAAAATCGATTCTACGAATTATGTATATTGTGTCATTTACACATAACCCAAATTTCGATGAAATCGGACAAAACCTGTGGGAGGAGTAACGTTTTGAAAGGTTCATGTATGTTTACCATATATTGGATAAACACCCAGACAGGCGGACAATCAGTCAGCGAAAAGGAAAATCGATACTAAGAATTATGTATGTTGATGTCTACGCCTTAACAAAGTTTCGTTAAAATCGGACAAAAACTGTAGGAGTAGGTTTTTGAAAGATAAACGTAAATCATCGAAATGGAAAATGGATACTACGAATTATGTATCTCCATGTAGTCTACACTTAAGTTAAGGTTCGTTGAAATCGAAGAAAAATTGTAGGAGGAGCGTTTTGAAAATGTAAACATATTTTGTATAAACACACAGACAGACGGACAACCGATCATCGGAATGGGAAATCGATATTACGAATTATGTATATTGATGTCATCTACACTTGACCCATCTTTCGCTAAAATCGAACAAAAACTGTAGGAGAAGTAGCATTTTGAAGGAAAAGTTAACAGACGCTATGCAAACAGACACGGACGGACGCCGGACAACTTGCTAATACATAATATCTTCTGGTCTTTGACCAGTAGACCTAAAACTCTGAGAGATATGTTGAGATACATTTTATGGTGCAATAGTGGTGAGGCGCAGGAGCAACAGTTGTGGCACACAGAACAAACAGTTGTGAGACACCGGAGCAACAGTAGTGAGACACAGGAGCAATAATAGCGGAAAACAGGAGCAACGATGGTGGGACATAGGAGGCACAGTAGTGGGACACAAAAGCAACAGGGGTGGGGCACAAGAGTAACAGTTGTTGGACACAGGAACAACAGTAGTGGGGCACAGGAGCAATAGTGATGGAAAAGGTGCAACGTTTGTGGGATACAGGATCAACAAGTGTGGGACACAGAACCAACAGTTGTGAGACACAAGAGCAAAACTAGTGAGACACAAGAGCAACAGTAGTGGTACACGGGAGCAATACTTGTGGGAAAAAGGGGCAACAATGATGAGCAGTAGTAACAAAATGAAACACACGAGCAACAAAAATTGGACACGGGAACAGCAGTTGTGGGATCCGAGAGTAACAGTTTTGGAATACAAGAGCAACAGTAGTGACATTAAGGGATAACAGTAGTAGGATACAAGAGCAACAGTAGTTGGATACAGGAGCAAGGAGTGTCAGAGATTGAAGAGTTATGTGCCTTAAAAGGAAGGTCAACTGATAAACAAAGCCTGAATAGCTTTTCTAAGTTGTAATACTTCGGTGTATAAAAACCGGTACTGTACATTGTGTCAGGGAATACTGAAACATCTGCCTCATTCCCCGTTATGTACATGATATAAGGAAAATGATCACGTCACACAAGGAAAAGTTTAGGGACACAACCGAAGATTTTGTCTCTTAAGGAATCTTAAAATGGGTGAAATAGTACTATTCATCGAAAATTCTTGTGAACCATGGTCTTAAGAGTTGTTCCGTCGGATTTTCTTCCTATAATTTTAAGATTTCTACCCAGTACTTATTGTGACGGGAGTGGCACTTAAACAGGAAAGAAATTGCAAGTGATATAAATATGAGAATATTTTTTTGTGTGCCCTTTTGCAGGGAAAGTCCTTTGTGTCTCTAGTCCAGCTAGAGAGGGGTTTGCTTGCATATTCCACACATCTACGAGGATGCACACTGGAGTGTTGGGCCTGGGGAAAGAACTTGTACCAAAATTCTTCACTTTTTCCCCAGCCTGAACGAGCTAAAGCATTGAAACGTCTCCTTTACCGCTGTGGACACAGGACCTCTTATCTCAAACTATTTGCCAGAGTGACACCAAGACAGCAGGTGTTACGATGGGGTCCACATGTCGGATATGAGTCTTACACGTGAAATGTTGACGAGCGGCTGACGTCCGAGTGTTATTATAACCTGGACTGTACAATAGTATTATATTATGTAAAGTATAATTTTTATATACAATAACATTTATAAGGCTTTAGGAAGCCAGCCAACTAGGAACGCAAAACATGAACCCAGGCGTCGAAACCGAAGTTCCTATACCAGCGGTCAACCAAAATGGGCGTTCCGAGTCAATAATCCATTTTCCAGAAACGACAAATAACATAGGAATTAAGAAAATATTTAAATATAAAAATTCGGACGGGTTCATGCAAAGAGAACCAATCAGCTGTTTTCAAGGATGATAAAGAGACGGAATGTTCTACGCAAATGAATAAAACCAGTATCTAAATCTCATTTCAGTTAAATTATACAGACACCTTTTCAGTATCTGTGTAGTTTTATTAATATATTATTACCGTCCGAGAAAGAACAAAGAGTTTTTCAAAGCATAATCAAATGAAAAACAAAAGTGTTCCCAGTTTACGCTTTCATTTGGTAAATGAAAAAATAAAACAAAAGAAGCAAACTTTCTCTGTTTGATTGGTGTTTAACACCGTGCTTAGATCTTTTTCACTTGTATGACTGCGTTCAGGCTTATGGGTGGAGGAAACCTGAAGGGTAGAAGTAAACCACAAACCCTTGGCAAGTACCTGAGATACCTCCTGGGGATCTAAAGGCAATGTTTTGTCTTTTTGTTGCGCTTGGAATAAAGCAGTGATGGTGGCCGAACGCCTTGTCGCTTTTACGTTCACGAATGTTCCTTTGCGTATGGGTCATTTAAGTTGATAGCCCCTTTAAATTGTCTTGAATGTCAAACATCTAAAACTGGAAAGGACAAGACGTTCGATTACTCTCCGGCCACTGTGCCATTGTTGTAAGGGGGCTGAGAGGACGGTCCAGGACACCAGTGGATCCAGGACACGTTGGTACAACCCATACGCCTGATGCAGCCATGTATCTTATCCTACCTATTTCACCGAGCTGGTTTTGTCTAAATGGTATTTCACACACAGATGACCAAAGCATGATATAAGTAGGATTCCGAGTCACGTCACAACTACTCCTCAATGGCGTTCTCAATGCCTAAAAGACGTTAAGGTTTATTGATGGTATCGATGAGCAGTCCACTAGATTGTTCCTGAAAGGAAATAAAAGGAAAGAAATTAGAACAAAAAACTGTTAATGTCAAGTTTTATTTCTTTCAACACGCTCTCAGATAAGCGGAAATATATTCGTAAGTGAGCCTGTAAAACAAGGGAAAAGTTAAACAGGCAGTCAGCACAACAGGAAATTATTGCTACAAAACCGGCATTAAATCCTAAAGATTCGGAATCAACAACCGATTTAATTTTGTTTGTTAATACAATGCCTTTTAGACATTGTCCTTAACAATAATATCAATATTAGGTTAACATCGGGAGTTTCATTGGAAAGAGGAAATCAGTGATGATGACCAGAAACAGGACAAACTTTCCGAAAAAAAGCGCAGTTGCCCGGAGCTAGATTCGAGCACACAAGCTCATGGTTCTAAAGTCAATAGGAAAACTTTAGACATAAAATAGCCTCTATTTGCTTCTCACAGGTACACTTTTAATCATTGCCATGTCAGATAACTTTTGAGTTCGGTAAAACTGAGGTCTATGAAACCGGTCTAAGTACGATTTTGCACAGGGGGATGCTTTCGTGATCGACCAATAAATAATTTGTGAATCAGAACAAAGTTGTAAAAGAGACAGATGACCCGCCTCTGTTTAGCAAACTACTCTCTGTTGCAGAATTGTGCCTCTTGTTCATACCCCATTTCAAATGAGAGTGAGAGTTTCAGCTGAATTATTCTTTTTAGTCTATAAACAACAGAAGTAATTGTTGTAAGGAAGCATGAATATGTGTACACGTATGCACACGTAACTTTTTCCTTAATTACAGAGCAAAGACAGGGCGATATTGGAAGTGCTAACAGTATTGTTCTTAAGTCTTATCTCATTGGACAAATTCAGTACCCAACCTTGTTAACAAATTAGCGCTCTGTAAGATCAAGCTCTACCCATGCACTTGCACAAACACACTACTTACGTGAAATCATCAGGATTGAAAAATGCCCTCCTTTGTATTCTCTTAAAGTTGTATGTCTTACACAGCAAAGAAGCAATCGTGACCTTCTTGATCTCTCTTAGCTGGGCTACAATGTAGAATATATGGTTCTGATTGAAGTGAAATCAATTGTCAATAATGGAACAGAAACAATGGTTTGGAAAAGGCATATTACATTCCGTTTTTTTTTCTTGATGACTCTATTACTTTCTTCATTAAGAACCAAGAGTTTACTTGTAGATTGTACTTAATGTGCACAATTTGAAACAATCGAATTTAACAAAGAACTTTTTTGTAATCACAGGATTGCACTTCACTCTACTCAACAGTTTCCACTTTTTATTGTATTTAATCTCCTTGATTGTTGTTTAAGGCCATGTTGAAGATTTCATTCAAGTTCAAGGTCATTTTTAAGTGTACGGGGAATCAGAGATGTTTAAACCAATCAGGTTTATGGGCGGAGGAAACCAGAGTTCCGCCTGGGGTACTGCCTAGTTTCCTCCCACTATAATGCTGGCCATCCGTAGTATAAGTGAAATAGTTATGAGCATGACGCAAAACTCCAATGGAATAAATAAATAAATAGTTGTAAAGCCCTCTGCCTCAAGCAAGGGAACAAGGAAGTTTACTACTAACTAGCCTTTAGTCATAAACATAACCCGCGCTCTAAAGAACACTCATTAACGAAAAAAAAGCGTATGGAAAAAATTTACGGCTACATAAAGACATGTGCTGTGGATATCACCTCCACCTGCTTCCCTCGAATTACAGAAACAGAACTAACACGAACCATAATATTTCTTAGACAACTTTTCAAACCGTAACACAGAACGGCAGTTACACCTACGGTGGTATCAAACATGAAGCATATCCGGATAGAAGCCCCACAGTTATATCCAAAGTAGTTGCTATAATTCCTAATAGGAAACGGTAGTATGTGTATGGCATAAGTTAAAGTATGTTTTTGTAACTCACCGTGAGTAAATGCTTGTGGTTCTTCGCTAGTTTCATACCAATATCTGTCTCCCTTCTTCAACGCCTTGAACTGTTTAGCAAGTATGTTGCCGAATGTGGGTCCCACTGCACCATGACGTACAGGGATTTCGGACACGCCAGCCGTGAAGAGGTCGACATCCCTCACGTCCCTGCAAAGTACGTGGCTGATTATACTTCTTGTGGATCAATGATCGACGAAAATGTTTGCACATACGAGTAACAGTTAACTGAAACTATCGTAACCAGGTTTTGTCACAGTACCAACCATCCCCTTGGGCCATGGCCCAAAAATCGATCGTAGTCTAATTTGAATAACTCTGCAGTAACAACACATATTTTCAGCCACGCGTTCCTTCGTAACTAAAATCAACCTATTCTTTCGTTATTCATGATACAAGTCTCTGAACATTAAAAATGCAATATAGAGCTCTAAAGCACTACATTTTGTGAACTGTAAGTAGAAAATAAGGGCCAAAACCACGGTCGTGCATCATTTTTGGAGACTCAGACCGACCAGAGAAAAGGATCCAAATCGCGTTAAAAACCCATTGTTTCCTGCTGTGACGTTACAGTGTCCGTGTACTACCAAAGTATGTTGCGGGGCCACGTGCACTTAAAGGTGTGACGTGCTACGGGAAGGAACAAAGAGGCACATAGCTTTAAGCCCATAAATTAAAGCCGGGAGGGAGTTTTACGAGTTCCGCATTGCCGATTGTAGCCTATAATAGTGATTTTGTCTTAGGATTTTAAACACACGACACGACGCCTAATCGCCAGTTTATGTTTTGAAACGTATTGTACGTTTTGTAATGGAATCCCGTTGATGGATTACTGGTGAAACGTGAACATGGTTTTCATGGTAATGTGCGACAAGTTTTGAACGGTCCTATGCCCTGAATATGCAATCTGAAAGTATACAGAACTGCTACTTAAAGCTCCTTTATAGGACATCCAGAATATCTACTGCTTTGTCATGTTTCTTTGTGCTTCTCTTTTGGAGATATCTTGCAGGAGACGGAATCATACAATTCAGATTCTCATAGACATCTTCATACAACCTACTTCACCTTCCCCTTCAGTCTCTACAGGTTTATTTTTAAACCTTCATGACAGCTCGCGAGAAGGTCTGCCAGCAACCTGTGGATGGTCGTGAATTTCCCTCGGACTCTGCCCGAGGGTCCTCTCACCAAAATGTTGGCCGCAATCGTATAAGTGAAATATTCGGCGTAACACAAGAATCAAATAAATAAATAAGTTAACAAAGTACCATGTACCAGAGAAATCGAATCATGATGCCAGAGGTGATATAAGTTTCTACGATTTAAGTATTTGCAAGAGCAGTTAGAATAATATCGCAACGGCGGAAAACTGACATGGGACAGGACTTCATCAGTTATCTGCAATCATTTGCCAACGATCAACATTGTCGCCGATGCTCTGGTTTGCCTTTCTGTGCTGCAGTCGTTTACTTCAGAGATAAATCTTCGCGATGATGACTGAGGAACATTCACCTTTCTTCTACAAGCACCTTGTAAATTTTTGCAAAAAAATTCTAATTCAGTCCGATAAATAACTCGTTCAGTTAGCAGTTGTGTTGGGTGTATAACTAGGTATAGAATAAGCTTAATACATAATACAAACCCATACTTTCCCCAGGAACATTTTACTACAGCATCCTAACCCAAGAATTTGGCTGATTAATGTGGATGTTAGACCGACATTCGTATACCAGCCGTGAACCAAAATGGGCGTTTCGGACCTAATGTTCTACACAACGATTTCTAACTAAGAGCATAATCCGTCACTTTCTTGACAAAACCGCGTTTACATGGAGAGATTTGATGAAAACCGAACGAACACTATTTCTCGCAGACTGCAGCTTCAAATCATCGAATAAAAGTTACGATTTTGTACTTCAAATCAACAATAACAAATGGCGTGAGCCAGGCCTTGTTCCTTGATCGACAACCTAAAACACAGCTACCAATAATAATCTACTGCAATATGTAAAAACCTTACTTGTACAATTTGTTCAGTCTGTTCACTGTGTCTTGGGTGTGGTCGGGAAATCCCCGGGAAGACGTGTCAAACCTGCTGGGCACAGACAACCCAAAATGTCTCCTCCACGCAACGTATGTCTGTTGTCCGTGATCCCGCTCTCTCTGTATGTTGCTGGCGGCCAAATCCGACCCTGTGCCTTCGTCGGTCTCGTAGAGATTGTTTATGACGCTACTTGACAGAATACGGTCACATATTTTGCTGGGACGGGTTGCCATGCCACGCATCAACGGATCTTCGTGAAGAAGGAACGTCTGTGGCCTAAAGAACGTGTCTTTCAGATCAATAGGCGTGTAGCCATTGTCCTTGTTTTGTAAGTTCAACAGTCTGTATGTCGTTCTGAGCATACTGTGACCGAATCTCATGGCTGATGTAGCGAATGAATTGGCTATACTCGGGTCTTGGTTAGCATCATAGGCGTCGTAGTGTCCCCTGGCAAGATGTAGTAGTTCATACTTCTGGACGAGGTCGGGGCCCAGGATGGCTGGCAGGTACTCGGAGAAGGTGATGTGTTGTATCATTGCGATGATAATTCTCCTAGTCTCTTGATAGAGCTTCTCGTCATTCCAGATAGGGTGTCTCCTCGCCAGAGCCTTGGCAATCCGATTATGTTCTCTAAGCCATACCGTTTCGATGGCTATCAACCCGATGAACTCATTTACCCGGTTATCCCCTGTGGAATAATACGATTGGAAATGATATCAATCGTGCATTGTGGAAAATATGTCAAATATGCTCCATAATGGAGATGATAGCAAATGTGCTCATTGGGAATAGTTTCCAATATGCACTGTGGAGATGATATTAAATAAACCTGAGGATTCTCGGCGTTCTGCATAAAACAATATCCAAGGTACTTTGTCGTACCGCCGTCAATACATTGTTACTGACATGAGTATTAGGCGTCAACCGATTCCCGCCTGAAACTAACCGAATATCTAACATTTCAGTGAAGTATTCCTGAACACAATACAACAAAAATCCCCACGCAATCATTCATGATTCGTAAATGATTACTCGAGGATAAGTAGACATAAAGCAATCAACCTGATGGCGGTTTCGATTGGTGCATCAGTACGCATGCACGGAAAGTGTCATAAAGTACATGGTCACTTATGCCTGTGACACGACATTGGAGGCTTTTTGGAAGAGTGCATGACTTTTTGGGACAGTCCGAGATCCAGCTCAATTCAAATCTTTTTTATTGTATCAGCCGAAGGTTACAGAGCCAAGAAATCCCGTTCGTGTGCAATGGAAACTACTTAGTGGGTTACAGAGAGCTAAGGCAGAAATCTGTACATACATGTGCATAAAGCAGCGTACTGTACATGTGTTTGTGGTGACCCTGATTTTATGGTCGAAGCCGTGGTTACATGTCATAAAAGATATATGTGTTAAGAAGGAATAAACCAACCTGCTGCATAGAAGGCATAGCCCTGCATGGTAGCTTGGGTGTTACCGTGGGGTACTATTGGCAATTGCTGAGGAACAGATACCATCAACAGACCTGAAATAAACACCGGACAATGTACGAGACTGTGAGTGAATTTGGAGACAGGGGGTCACGGTCATTGTTCCGGGTTGTGCTGATCCAATCACATGGCACTTTCGGTTGATAATATGATCTCAGGCCGACTCAGTTTGCAGCTTCTGAAGTTAAAATCTTCTCAGAAGGATTGGAGAAGATTCTGGAAGAGGAAAAGAGCTCAATTCGTATAGACTGAATATATATTCTGGAAGAAGAGCGCAGATCGAGCCTACGTCAGTAGAAAGTAGTCCTCAGTTCTGAGCAGGAGGTAAGAAAGAAAGGCTTACCTCCCTTGAATTGCCTAAGGCTGTCAGATTTGTTCTTCGTGGCTCCATACACCGCACCTCCGTCAATGAAGGAAGACGCCTGATTCAACTGCTCACGTGATCCTGCAATCAACAATATCCAACATTCGTTCGACCCTTTAGTCATACATGCATGTATACAATGGGGAACTACGTCGGGAAGTATGTTGTGCATTCCGGCATTTACGATGTCGTCTGGTGGGCAAACTGATAACGTATTACTCGTGCAGTGCAATAATCAAATCAGCTTCGGGCCGAATCTCCACTCCGCGTGAAAGGTATCACATTCTTAGGTGTTTACATTGCAAAACGCATTGCGACTGATTAATCACGGGTCTTTACAACAAACATGAGAGCTTTTGTTTACCATTCGCTCGTGACTGGCCCAAAATTGGTTGGCTTGTCCTAAGCATTTTACCAGTACCTGACTGGACGGACCACTTTATCGTATGTTTATGGGATAGCATTCTGATGAGGCAGTTCTGGACCTGTCCGCCACATGTCATGACGGATGATTTAATGCTAAAAGTCACCCTACATCACAAGCTGTAACTTAACCAGTGGGAATCCAAAAACTCCAACAGATGGAAGAAGCCAAAATGACGCACTCTTACAAACCCATTCGTCTGTCACTAGGGGAATTGTATCAATAACAGAGACGTTTACAGGTTTCCAAGAAAGGTAGAGAAAAAAGACGATCGTTTCTTGTAGCATGCGAACGAGATACCATTTTTGTTTATAGGGTGCACAAAAAGCATTATCAAATTTCGTCTCACCATGCACACAGTCCAAATCCGTCACTTCCAACGATCGGGGGAATTCAATACAATCTCGGTTGAATGTCCTGAAAAAGTCTCGTTGCGGAACTGGGAAGTTTGAGCACTTTCCATCGGGCCTGGCAATCAATAGAGACGAAAAGGTGTTAATTCGAAAAACGAAATTGTCTTCTGACTCGAGAGGCGGGGGGGGGGGGACTGGGGTGATCGAAGTAGCAAAGAATGGTTTAAAGTGCCCGTAGAAGTACTAAAAGGATTGCATGTCTTTCGCATGTCTTTCGAAAACGACATCCGTATACAAGGCGTCAAACAAAGTGGGCGCTTCGGGTGGATAATCGCAAGTCCAGCTTCCAAAACGACAAATAAAACAAAGCCCCAAAGAACTAAGGCCCATATGTCTGAGCCGCCATTCTCGCCTTTCGCAACGAAAGTCGTCCCCTGGAGTTCAGCACTCGTTATAATTCGGCTGTGACTTTAATTGATTAACTTTGCCAGTTGCAAATGTGTTTTTTTCCTCCAGAGTGCGACCAGTTTCCTTCACCCTCAAACCACAATCTCCTTACACAATAAATATTCTTTGGACAGGGCGTTAAGCTCCAATAAGGTCGGTACATTTATAAATCTATATAGATGTTGGAAGTGTGCCATATGTTTCCGTATAACCAAATGTGAGATCATTGTTTTCGCTGGACCTTGCATTTCTTCAGTTAGATGGGCATGTAGAACCATTATAATTATTTCCAAGTAAATAAACCTTCTATATGAAAACAAGTCGAAAAAATAGTTTCTCCAGTTCAAGATTGGGCCCTCAAGCTGCTGTCGTATTCCGCCTAACTTACACGCAAACTTTTGTGTACAATGAAGAATAATTGATTATGGTTTCGCGCCACTTCCGCAATACTGGGCACATAACATGGCGAGGACATGTTCAAAACCTTATGTAAAGATGCATCACTAGAAGAATAATGTTTAATATTTTGAATCCATATGTAAGAAAAATGAAGACATGCCGTCTTAACAGTAATCGTTTAGAGTTGAACTTACGTTGGAATTCGTTGATCACAACATTTTATTACTGCTTGGTCAAAGCCTGAAACGAGATTCCAAATTGTATTATGTATATAATTTTTTCACCTTCTTCACCACATAAATAAGTAAAAATTATTTTTAGTCTTGGATAAATCAAGAAGAAAGAGTGAAGTAGATTTTATGTAATTATCAACAGGACTGGCCTGGATTTAGCCCATAAAACGAAAACTGCTCTTAAAATGCAAACCGCCTCGATATGGACAAAGGCTCAATGCCTTTCGTTACAGGTATAAAAACACTAAAAAATAGCCTTACTATTTACGTAGTTATTTCACAAAGAACACCCTCCTAAAACTCTCTTCCCTAATTTTTATTGGCCCAAATGATACATACTGTCAAACAACTGGATGACTGGACTACAACATATCCAAATATCATCTGGGGTCGACCACCATTTTCTCAAAATAAATCCGCTGGAATGCAGGTACTAGCGTACTATCGCCATAGAAACAGAGTATGGAGGGCACTTGCTCATTGAATGATATTTTTCTCTGTTTAACTGTAGCCACAAGTAATGGACTTATTTTCGAACATTATTTTTCATAGTTTATACCGGCAAAATTACCTGGCAGTACTTCAACACACTTCAGAGATACAACCAATTCCTACCCGTCCCCACCATTTTCTGTGCGCCTGCATACAAAATCCAATTAGCTTTTTATCCCTATTCGAGCGAATAACTTTGATACTAGGAATTGGGAAATTACTTTGGATATTGTTTTACTGTTGGAAGCCGTTAACTGTGATTTGGAGACTTACTCTATTAGACTTAACCATTAGACTTAGACTTAACCATTAACCTATGGTCATTTTCACCGCGTGTTTAAGTCCGTCTTTCCCGTAGCTGTACTTTCAGGTTGAAAGAATATTTCTCCAAGTGGCAAAGTGGAAATATAGAAGCTTTGTTCTCCCCGTACATTTGTAAATTTTCAATGTTGGACTAATCAACATGCACACACGCGGAGCAAAGAATAATTACATGTTTGCTGTAGTTTTTCCATCACACAACATGCACAGTTGACATATACACTGTAAACGTCGATGTTTAAGTTATAAATACTTTTATGCATGAGATATTAAACACTTTGACATTACAGTACAGGCCTATATACATGTTTTAGACAATTATGTTTAGTCTATATTAATTAAACACGCTTGTTCCAAGTTTAATCACCCATGAAACACGTTGGGCGTTGGTCATTTTACAGTGTATACATGTATTGGGCCCAGTTTTAACTTTTAATACATCAGAAATGGTGGAAACTTCTCCCCGCCGCTATTATGCTCATCACTCAATTGGATTGGTCGAAATGGCAACACATAATATTCGATGACTTTTCGAACTGAAAACTCTGCAAATAATGTGAGATCCAGTGATACTATTTCCAGTATCACGTAAATGGTTATCTCCCATAGTTTCTCTTGAACAAAACAACATTAGCTTTAGCTGGTGAAATTAGATAACTAGACTGCATGAATGAAGTATGCTTCGGGATCCATTGAACGTGCCCTCGCCTGCTTTAACATATATTTACTAGAGATGTCATCCAAGGAATATTGCGTTGGCATATCTGGTATGGTCGATTGATCTCGCTGAACATTTTAAAGTCATGACGTAACACAAGTTAACGGTTGTCAACACATCTAATTTTTTGTAGTACTCTTAGCTATAGTTCTTAATACTGTCATGTAGATTTTTTCCTTCACAGTCGTATTTTTTGAATATTTACTCAAAGTTGCGATGTTTGCCGTATAATAAAACAGATAATTTATGATTATCCTAAAATGTCAAGATTTTTTAGCAGTCTAAAAGAGAAAAGTCGTGATATTTCTTGGTTAAATATGCACTGTCTGTAAAAGTTTCTCACCCGCGAATAGCATTTGCAGACTGACAGAAGGTGAATTATTGTGTAGTTTACATGGCCTAAATAAAAGAGAGGATGGAGGCGAATCACTGACGTTTTTCTCGCCAATATGTTAAGTGGAGGCACAAAAGTGTGGTTTGAAGTTAACAGTGATATAAGCCACTGACCTTTGGTGGGAGCTCTGTCCGTGATGTCGTGTGCCAGGAACTGTCCATAGATGGTAACGAGCATAGAGTATACGGAGTCGTCGCCGACTGGCGCTCCCTCGTGGAAACGTGTGCTGATGACACGAGGGTTGGGCAGCGATCCACCGGTGACCGAGCGACTTCGGGGAAAGTCGTCACGCCCATTTCGTTGTTCTGCAAAAGAAAAAAAAAATACTGGGCTCTGAGTAACTCAAAAACAGATCAACATTTCACATACGCATAATCAAATACGTTTTAACGAAAGAGAAATACTTTAATCATATCAAGACGAAACCGGTATTTGTCACCGGGCTTCCGAGGAAACCGTGAGCCTTTTGAACATAAGGAAAAATTGTTGGTTTTGATTCACTTTGTCTCATATTGCAACAGATGATATGTTAGGGATACTAGGCACCTGGGTGAAAACACTTACAGTAGTTCTTGTTTTTTTTAAGTGCCTTGAGGAAGGCACAAAATGCAAATGAAACAAGCAAATAACTAAGCCGACCTTCGGTGAAACAGAAGTGAGATTGTTAACAGGAAGGTCTAACAGTTCCTTACCGTACTCCGGTGGCAGTGTTCGCCTGAAGGGGGTGAAAGCCGCTCCCCAGAGTGGGTTTCGCAGGTTATTACAACTTCCGTCTATCGTCCTGTACCTCTGTTTGGATGCACAATTTCGTGGGCGTTTAAAAGGACAATAGACACCATGTTGGCGAGCGGCTGGGTGGGACAATGCGTCGGTCAATGTATTTAGTGGATGTCGGCTTCTGTAAATAAACAAGCAAACATTGTGACTCCATATCTGTTTATTAAATACACACATTTGCTGATGGCTTAAGAGCTGGGATGATTTGGCTTGACTTCAGGCAGGATTTCACTGTCGTCGATGACCTGGAGTTACTCTCCATGCTATTTTCTTTTAATATGAAAGGGTAAAGTTAAGCCATCCGTGGCGCTGTCCAACCGACAGTCCTGCGTGCAACCGACAGTCCGGTAGCGGAATCGTGAACAGGATTTAAGACACACACAAAGCATCTCTGAGGGGCTTACTGTTACTTAGTTGCAGCACGCAACTCTTCCTGTTGTGTACAGACCAACTAATGTATCCGGCAATAGCCAATAAGCTAATGTTAAGAGGCTAGAAATCGTTCTCCGCGAGACATGTCTTTATTTTAGCCGACGGAGCTGGATCGATTCCCCTCGTATAATACCAAATGCTAATAGAATAAATAGCCAAATTCTTACTTGATAATCCGTGCAATCCAGTTTATGATTTGACTCAGTCTCGAGAATGTGTGAGCATTTTCCGGACTCTCGGAGAACAGAAGTGGGTCGAGATCCGTAAAGTCCTGAGCATATTTGTCAACACCTGTGATTTAAATGTAACTGTTGAATTAAGCGTTGACCCGGGATTTGGCTCTAATACACACTCGAGGTTAAAGAATGCAGACTACAGAGTAAATAAATAGCAGGGACGACAGTGTGATAACTGGCAAATTTCCTCACGTAACCGGTGAAATTCGACCAGTTTACCTCACTGAAGGTTTTGATTCTGTTTCAGACGTGGTGCTAGGGTTTATAGGTTGCTTCTGTTCATTAAAACCCTAAAAGAGGTAAACTGACAAAAGCTTGTATTTTACCGAATTCGTGTGACCATTTGCTGACTCTCTGTCGTCTCTGCTCTGGTTTTAGGTTTATATCATTATTGTACCGGGGGGGGGGGGGAGTGGGGGCTCGGTGGCCTATGAGTTAACCTGCTCCTAGTGCAACACAATGGCCCAAGGGCAGCTCAACAATGCGGTCACAGAGTGTTCAGCTGTTTCAGATAATGCTGGCTTTTTGTAAGGCCGTTTTCCTCGGGTTCCGCCCGGTGTCGTCCCACCATAATGATGGGTGCCGTCCTCTCAGTGAATAAAATGGAGTACGGCATAAGTCACCAATAAAATAAGTCAAATAAATAAATAAAACAACAGTACTGTTTTTGTAAGTGACTAGATTTCAGCAACTTACACTTTGGCTTACATAAAATTTCTTTACAAAAAGTGATGTTCCGTCCTCTGCCAAGCGCTCACCTCTGTCTAATCGCTGCTTCATGACATCATCTATGTTGTTCGTTCGTTGTATAGCCTCCCGAATAATGTCGTCCCAAGAAATTTTGAGTGGCGGTGGCGGTGGAAAAAAGGGTGGCGGTTGAAAAATGGACGGTGGGTGTACATTAATCGGTCGGCCGGTTCTAGACTGAGGTGGACCCCGTGTGAATGCCGGTGGTTGCCCGCGCCTCCTGTCGTTAGGGTTGAGAACTTGCCTTTCATTGCTCCTACCTCTAGGTAACTGAGAGGCAGGAACAATCCGAAGTTGCTTCGGTGGTGGAATGTACTGATTGAAGTTCTGGTTATGTGACACCGTCACCTAAAACAGATAGAAATCTCAATGGAAATAAACGTAAAAATTCCTTAGCGGTATTGGTTTTTTAAACTCTTGCTGTTTTACGCCTACTGAGTATTGCACTTATATGAGGGCGGTCAGGATTATGATGGGAGGAAATCGGGCACAGCACGTGGGAAACCCACGACCATCCGTAGGTTGCTGACAGGCTTTCCCAGGGAGAGAACGGAATGGAAGCCAGTATGAGCTGGACATGAAATCACAGCGACCGCATTGGTGGGAGGCTTCGGGTCATTGCTCTGCACTAGCGCGCTAACCGACAGAGGCACGGAAGCCCCTATTTTTCAAAGAGGTCTAATGGTTCAACAGTTAATAACATGTACAAAAGTTTCTCTCAACATCTTTTTGAGAGAGCAAATCGATGCAAATCGAATAAAAAATGACTATCTAGGAGTCGACTAAAAGCAAATACTACCCTGGTCTTGGCCTGTGCTGTTACCATCATGTGGTGGCATCGGTCTCGGTCGCTCAATTAGGGGCAAAGCCTCCCTAAAAATGCGGCGTGTTTTGTCAGAAATAACAACCAAAGTCACCCAAGATGTTCTTCATTGTGATAAATTCGATATACCAGCGTGTTGCGTTGGTATGCTGCCTGATATTTCGTCGAGAAGATTAATACTTTCACGAGCCCGAACGGGGAGTGGAAATACTGATCTATGAAACACTTAACCCGGTATAACTTAAAATATTTATATGGTTATGTGGGTGATCATTGGATATCACAACTTACCAATTGCATAAAAGTGAAAAATGCCAGGCAACTTGTAGAGAACCTGAAATACAATAATACAGAATGTCAGTGAGATATATAATACAGCTTTCTAATCAAAATCTGAATGAGGAGCTCGTGCATTCTTGGTTGGGCCACTATGGTAATAAGCCGTCAAGGTTCGTATGAGCTTTTCTTCAGTCTCCGTGAAAACCACTTCTCTTCTACCAATAATTTGTGCCTATCTGTACCTCACACATGGTAAAGTTTTTTAGTGGTCTCTCACAGGTTGGTGGTTTTCTCCAAGTCCTCTGTTTATCTCCACCCAAAAAGCCTATCACAGTTATGGTGAAATAACTGAAAAAGTTTGACTATGGCATTAAACAATAATCACAAAAATAAATAAAATTAAATTAATTTAATGTGGGCACAGTTTACGAAATAAAATCAGTATCCAAATCGTCTACCACTCTTGTATATATGATGTCGTTCTTCAAACATATTTCTCAGCTGCGTGTCGACTGCAACTGTTGATATATCTATCGTGGCGATCTTGCTCAACACGATGAAGATACACCTCCTTCCTTGCCGAATTGTCTTCCTGTGAAGTGTGGATTATTTTGCTACCGCCTGGGGATCTGAAGGCGCCCAAGTTTATGAGGGATTGACCAGCCAGAGAGCCAGGTGGTAACGGCTGTTTATAACCTGTGGCGTGAATGTTTTCAGTTCAATGTCAGTATAACATGTAATAACATTGGGTCAGGATACTCTTCTAATATGTTTTAGTTATAACTAGTATATGTGTGAACAACATATTATTTGATTTGATTGGTGTTTTATGCCGTACTCAAGAATATTTCACTTATACGACGACGGCCAGCATTATGTTGGGAGGAGACCGGGCAGAACCCGGGGAAACCCACGAGCATCCGCCGGTTGCTGGAAGACCTTCCCACGTACGGCCCTAGAGGAAGTCAACATGAGCTGGTCTTCAACTCTCAGCGACCGCATTGGTGGGAGGCTTCGGGTCAGTGTGAACAACACTGTAAATTATTTCCAGACTGTGTTTACTGTGTTTTACTGTGTTATGACGAGAGTAAGTTTCTAGATCATTTCATGTTATAAATTTATATGTATAATGAAGTTTCACCTACAACCCTAACAACATACTACAGTGTCAGGTGACAAGAGTGTTCCGCCCTTGGAACAATTACGTCTCAGCCCGGACAGAATGTCTGCGTTTCATGCCTATTGGATGGAGCACGGTAAAATCTCTATTCCCACCGACGTAATGGCTGTTAGAAAAAATACTTTACTGAAATAAATATTTCAACCTTTTTTGTAAACTTAGAACATAAACTGTCTTTCATTTTAAGCGATTCATTCTTGTGTATATACATATGTAGAAAATTTCGCCTGTTGTATGCAGTTTCTATTCTCCCCACTTCCATCCCCAGAACAACTTCGACTGTAACCTTAGTTGTAAGGACAAGCCATACCATTTGCTCAAAACCGGCCTTTGACTTCAACACATTCTTTACTTCAACATTTTAGTTTCATATGTGTTGTTTCTTTAAGGAAATGATAATAATTAAATTATGTTAGTATATAAATAAGGGACAATATTAATCAATGTATGCCCCAATCTATCTCGTCATGTGGATAAGGCTTATTTTCGATGAATGGTTTGTAGACATGTATCTGTAGACACACGAATTTCTGCAGAATGATTAAACACCGTCTGGAACTTGAGTCTTGGCATTGTTTTCTTGTTCCTGAATAATTAACATTTTGCAGCTGGACTAAGGTTCCCCTCGTCCGACTTTGTTTTTCATTATTGTCATTTGTTCAACGTTAGGGCAGCACAACATTTCGAGTTATTTTCGAGCAGTGTAATCAAACAAAATTTCTGTCAAACTCACTCCATTCTTTTAATCTAACTCTCTGCTCAAGTCATGGTGTTATGGTATAAGCAAGAGGCTACTTTTGTTTACAGGTGTATGGGTAGTTGCGCATAGAACTTTAAAAAGTGGTCAGATTTCACGGGTTATGTGTGACCATTTGCTGGCTTTCAACTTTACGGACCTAACTGCTCTTGGCTACTTGCCCAGATGCACACACCGCCTTCTTATTTAAACCTAATCTTAGTTCTAAAAAACTTGGTGTGAAGACAGAGACTCTAAGCACTGGCTATGAAAGAATACTGAAAATATTGCGGATAACTGTGTGTCACTTGTCCAATGAAAATAGGAGGTTTGATAAGGCGAGAAGTCTGCCCCTTGCTGTTGCGATAAATTGACCATGGAAACTGTTTTTCCTGCATTATTTTTCCTTTAATTTCGACACATGTAATATATGAGTGTATATGTTTGTGTAAACAAGCATAAATTTTTGAATCAGGGAAAATGATATAGTCAACTGAAAATGTCTCATTGTTCAATTTGATCAACTTCGATCAGTTTTCGACCCATTTAAGCTCCCATTTACGAATGAAGGAAGTAGGACCCAGAACAAAACTTGCACAGGATTTGTATTTTAATGAGTTTGATCAAAAAACATCTTTTTGGGGCACCACTTCCTTCATGGTTAAAACAATAACTTTGTCTTTTGATTTGCCTGTATCTTTTGCCTTGATGTGAATGGGATGAAAGTCGCTGAACTTATTAGTTGAGTTTAGTGCAGTGGTTTGCGAATCAAACTTTGGGCCAGCGGATTACGGGGGCGTACCTGTGTTGTCATATCATAAAAGCATTTTTTGTTTAAATACACAATTTTGTAATAATATTACGCTATAAAACATTAAAAAAAATAAACAGTTGGTGAAAATACCCATCGACCTGGTATGTACTATATACTTCATCTATAGGTAACTTGGTCCAGCTGACCTTCTACAGAGTGACCGGCATTATGTCACTGTACACTGGCTCCAGGTAGCTCAAAAGTTCTCACGACAGAGCTTAGGAGCTAACCGGAGCTGTACGTAACTGCACACTTAGCCTTGTGCTACGACAGGTAGTGCTAATCATGGGCACTTTCAGCGTCTTATCATACCTCCTCTTTTACCAAGTCGTTCATAGCATGGACAAGCCGTGAGAAACAAATTTATCTCTAGGTTTTTTTATTCAGTGCAAAATACCTTAGTTTATACGGGCAAGACAGATTGACCAAGTACCTCGTCATTTATGTAATTGTTGCCTGAGGTGAATCAAAACGCTCGTACACAAAACAATCTAATGAAAAATAAAAAGAAGCATCTAAGCATAAACGCTTCAATGAGTTTATCTTAATGTTCCGCGGCAGTTGTCTCTGCAAATTTCCAAAACATGACATATATGTAAGATATTTTACTCTAGGAATGTTACGACAATGTGTGCTATTGGGTTTCCCACATTCTTACCAGTGAAGTAACATCGTTTTTCGGATTTCTCCTGTATGGCGTATCATATAGCCTTATAAATATTCCAGATTCAAAGAAGATTTTTTTTCTTGTTTTTGATGAAAAAAATTCAAATGCACGCATTGTTTCATTCTGCCGATTGATGAGTGAATGTGTGCTGTGCGGCCTCTTCTGACTGACTTAAAAACTAAGCTGTGTGCGGACTAGGGATGGGGGAACTGGTTAACCATGGACGGGCGATGCAACGAGTTCTGTGGAAAACCCTATGCGAGCGATGCAATGAGTTCTGCGGAAAGCCATCCTTCACTGGCCAATGAAATCGCGTGGTCGAATCTCACTACAAAAAACTATAGCGCATGGAGTGTGAAACCTGATCCAGGGCGACAGTCCGGCAGTTTGGCAGATCATCAGATACGGTTTTATTGTAACTGCCCTGTAGATGCCTAAATAATGACAAATTATATCCCCCGCCCTTACCATAACAACATGACTTAAACATGATATTCTCCGATAAAACATCAAACGAAAATAATGCTATGTAGTCTAAGTGTTGAGACCCCTGAAGGAAAGTGATAACACGAACAGATAGAATTTCATTTCCACCAGATGTACAGTTCGGCAAGAGGATTACAACAGGGTGGTGGCTCTTGTCCGTGTAGGATATTAGGTAACATAGTGTGGTCTTTTTACTATCTTTTCAAAGGCTTAATTCTGAAATGCTGGGCTTTACCGATTTTTCAGAGTAATTTTACTCCTATGTTTATTGAAATTTAACTAAATTGTTTGAAATGTTTGAATTTTAATCTGGGCTTTAGGGGTGGGTTAAATGGACCCTATTATCGTTATATTCACATTCAAACAAGCGCGCGCCTCCGTGGCTCAGTCGATTAGCGCGCTAGCGCAGCGCAATGACCCAGAAGCCTCCCACCAATGCGGTCGCTGTGAGTTCAAGCCCAGTTCATGATGACTTCCTCTCCGGCCGTACGTGGAAAGGTCTGCCAGCAACGTGCGGTTGGTCGTGGGTTTCCCCCGGGTTCTGCCCGGTTTCCTCCTACCATAATGCTGGCCGCCTTCGAATAAGTGTAATATTCTTGACTACGTCTTAAAACAGCAATCAAGTAAATAATTGAATCAAAGAAGGGAATTTTGGCATAATGTAATGTACTTTATAAATTTCAATATATTTTCAGCAATATTGTAAAAGACAATGTAAACGGATTAGGTTTCGTGCAAACCGTGGAATTTGAAAAACCCATAGCCTTCGGTTTCATTATCATGTATCAAAGTTCACTCATGGAATCCTTGGAGTCGATAGGGAATCAGTAACTTTGGCATTTTCTCTTTTTGGAAGGGAATCCAGTTCTGTGTATTTGAGTGTGTAACGTCTCTTTTATGCCAACCAGAGCTTTTTGGTCTACAGGTGCATGCTTGGTATTAAAATTATGGACAGGTATGAGTGTTGTTTATGAAAGTCTGACATTGTCGTTTATGGAAAATTTACAGAGGTCTGAGGGCACACACCGACTTGAACGTCGTTTTGCGGTCTGTCGTAAAGCAGTTCTGTGCAACGTCGCTCCAACCTAGACCCGGGAGGGTTAAAGAATTTTTAAGACGTGACTTTAATCATTTGTTAAAAAGTATGTTATTTAAATTGTTTGTCAATAAATTGCCCCTTTAATAATTGGCTTATATTGGAGTGAGAGACCTCCTTGCCCTAAGGGGTAATCGTGCAAGCGCAGTAGTAGGTCCTGCTCAACAATGCGATCGCTGTATGCGATTTCAGGCTGATTTCCTCTCCGGTCATATGCCTGCCAGTAACCTGCGGATAGCTCAGCCCAGTGTTCTCCCACTATAATCCTTTCCGCCTTCATATAAGTCAAACATTTGTGAGTATGGCGTAAAACAGCAATTAAACAAATAAATAGGTAAATAAATATACATTCGAGGTAATTAATAAAAGATCGTTCAAAATGGCATGACATATTTGTCTAAGCGAACTTTTAACAAGACCTATTGATAAAACATAAAATTATTTTAAAATTATTCCGGTGATAATGCTATGAAAGTATCGTTTTTATATGCATGACATCCGTGTGCATAACGGAGGCATTGGCTCACAAAGCAATAAGTCAGTTATTAGTTTCATTGCTCATCATTACCCGGGATATTTGTGAAATGAGCTGTTTGTAGACCTGTAAAAAATTAAATCTATAGTGAAATCTCGATTCATGTGTGTAGTCATGCAATGTCCAGTATATTTACATGGTAATCATACAGCGAAAGTAGCTCACAGTCGCTACCTTTGGAGAAAATTGTGATTTCTACAACTGTAGATGGAAATGTCACTTATCTCAGCCAGAGAGCAGCCTCTAGTTATCATATACATATTGAGATAATTCTGTTTGCAACAATTGTAGACGGGAACGTCATTGATCTCACACTCGTCTTTAATCCGAGCATAGAGATTTTAAGAAGTGATAAAGAGGCGCCCCCTTTAAATTTTCTTTGTACGTCTGACAATCATGCGTATTGCACTGTCGAATGTGGTTATAGTGTCAGTGTACAACAGTTTACATTGCCCTACTCCATAACTTCATCGCGGTTTCATTGAGACACACATCTCATGCGTGACTATCACGGAGTACGAATCGCACGAAATACATTTATCAACTGTTTCGCGAATTTCCTTGATGATTGAGAACATAAGCACCACGACTGTAAATATACACACCACGATTCTAAACATATCCACCGTGACTGTCATTATATAAACCATAGCTGTAAACATACTCATTACGACTCTAAACATGCTCACCATGATTGGAAAACACGCCCACTTTTTTTATAAATCATGCTACCATGAGTATAAAACAGACCCACGGTGATTTTCTAACATACTGAAGATCAGTGTAAAACATGTTTCATAAACATGTTCATAATGTAAAACAAATCTATTCACGAAACATAAACACACCAGATATGATTGTACGATGTCTGTGATCGATGTAAAAGGATGAACGCAAAAGAGAACGATTGGCAGTGCTATTAACAGACTTATGATACCTGTAACTGACTCAAGGTGATTGCAAAAACATGGACAACAACTTACCACATTTTTGGTGAATAGTTATTCTGATGTCGTGAACAGCACACTCCTGATTTTTTGCCACACGCGCCGTGGAATACTTCTTGATTCAACCGGATTGTAGATATGAGAATACTACTACTAGTCCCAGTATTTATAGGGACAGAGTGAAAGTCTATTGTGAAAAAAAAATGAAAACGCGCTGGTGCGGCACGGAGGGGCAAACATTACCGCGTGACCCATTCACTTCAAATTAAATTGAACTTGAATTAAAATTTCATATCAGTCTCGTGCAAAAGCCTGAGGGTTGTAAATTACAGACGTACAAAAATGTGAAAAAAATATGGTTTTGCACTTATGTCACAAATTTTACATGTGATGGAATCAAAAAATTCCAATAGAAATGCTCTGGAGCTTCTAAGAAATTGTGTCCTTTCTGCACGTATTTTTCTGTATTTTTTCATGTGAAAAGATTAAAGATTTTAAAAAAGCATGATCTTTATGTTGAGATGAGAGCACTGACAACATCTCTGAATGTCATATTCGTCAGATCAGCTAATGATTATTTAAATGTTTGGGTTTAACATCGTTTCCCACATTGAACAAGGCCATGACTTTCATTCCGAATTTCAGCAGGACTGTCCCTGCATCAATTCACAATATTGACCCAGATGGAACAGACTCAGTCTCTATGAAAATAGCGAATTAACTGCCAGATCAAACGAAAATTATCAACTTGTCTCGGATACAACCGCCGCAGACGTAAATCCTAACATAAATAGAGCTTTCGGGAAACGCTCACAAAACTTGCATCAAACCATTCTAACGTGGAAAATACAAAGTTAGTCGTTTTGTGGTCGTGTTAATTTTGTACTCTATATACATTCTTAGTTCTGTTTTGTTTGTTTGTTTAGTGCGCTATTCTTGAAATTGATTTTGCAGTTATAGAGCAGGATCGTCCATTTTAGTTACGTAGTGGTATACGGGTGATTAGTTTTGTACCTAGATTAATAATTAGGTGGTTTAACATGTATTATGGTGAGTGGGTGAGAGACCATGCTGACAAGGCTACCAGTGTCCCAGGTCCAACCCTCACGTGAAATAGCTGATATTCTATCAGGATATGTCTTACAGGATGAGCCACTATATTTGATACCCGACCCATCGTAAGGTCATCATCTACCCCTTCCCATCAACCATTCCCCTTAGTCCTAACCAACTGACCCAAGGCTACCTTGTAAGTGCCCACAGTTTTCATCATCTGTTTTCATCACGGTTGTCTGTAGGCTGAGATCAGTGTAGTACAATCGCATAAGGGATTGGTCCCTGGTAGCAGCTTAGTACAGGTAGGTTTGCATTTGCAAGTGTCGAGTCAGCGTTCATTACTGGGCGGATGTTCTTTTTTCCATTGTCTGGTGGGTGTTTTTTAAATAATCCCCTCCTTCATCGTAAATTACGAAATTCCAGGGCACGGTGTCAGTGAATTGCTTTTGTCGGTGGATTTTTGTTTCTAAAGTAAACCCTGAAGTTTAACACTACAAATGTATAGTATTGCTAAACACCTTTTGGTTAAGCAAAAAGGAAAACTCAATAAGAGCCATGGGATTTAACAGGGCCTTATTGTGGTCAATATATTTTGTTCAAGGCTAGTGATGCAGTAGTGCGAAATGCAGCCTCAAGATAAGATGATGATTTACGTCTTACTCCATGATCATCTTACAGTTTTCACATGACTTATTTCTTACACGTATTTCACGTCATTATTTACGTGAGAGGCTTATATCGAGAGAATGTTTGTCTCGAAAATAAAAGAACAGATTTAAACCAAGTGCGCACTTTCTGAAAGGTCACTTCGTGCGGGTTCCAAATAAAGTCTTATTATTTTTTGTATATGACTGAAATGAATATAAAGATTGACGTGCTACAGCGGAGTTTGTGGACCATATTGAACAGGCTGAAGCACTGTGGGGTCCAAGATCCTTTTGTTGCCGTTACAAATGCAGTAACTGTTACATGTTTACATTAAGTACCGATACGTGTTGCACTACATGTAGATACACATATAAACGTGGTCAGATTAGGTCAAGAGAATCTGTGACGTCATTGTTCTTCAGTGTGCTTAATGTGGTCCAAAAAGTCCACCGTAGCAGCGGAATGGTTAAAATAAAAATAATACAGACTTTATCGGGAATCAGCACGAAATAGATGTTGAGATGGTGCGTACTTTTTTAAAATGTGATGTGGACTTTTAAGCAACCAACTAAAACAGAGTTAGATCAAATCAAGATGGCTTCACGTGAACATCAAACTGTTGGCCATAATTCTTGCATTTGTTCTCATTGCTGTGGGGTTTTGATCGGTTGAGTTTTAACATCTTACAGTCATGGGCAATGCGGGACTCTGGGGGAAATCCCCTTGAGAATACCTGCATGTGTTTACGCGCATGCGTCCAGATTTTTCCTGCTCAGAAGAATACGAAGGTTTTGACAACGCAGTTGTTCATAGATCTGTATATAAGGAAGTCATTATAACAAATGAATTTGTTTCTAAACTTGCTTTTGGGCTTAACTTCGAATCAATATTTTGACGTATGTCAACACGTCGTCTCCTATGTTGGTTACCGGCCTCGATGTTAACATATTCCATTGACGATTTCCTGTATGTGAACGCCATACCAAAGTCACAATTTACTGACACCGGATTGATCAAGGTTTGTTTAAGCACATTGGTTTAAAAACGTCAAATGCGTAAGTATCATTATTACTAATTGTATAATGTTACTCAAGGAGCGAATGAAGATTTAACTTATTTCTCCGGAGAAGTGCACCCCATGACCCCACTGCTTGCGCAGGGATTTCCCAATGACTTATACCGACATGTTACCAGCCAATTAAAGGCGCATTCCAACCAGCTAGCACAAAGCGAAAGATCCCTGAAATATGGCGGCATTGAAAAATCAGTTTATTGCCGGGTCACACCCTGACTAAAAGCAGGGGCCCCCTTAGCAGAAGCAAAAACGGTGATGTGACAAGGCAGCTTATCGTCTAAAAATAGATGTATAGGAATATAAGAATAGGATATAGCGGGTGTGTATTCTTGAAATCTGTCGATAAATTTCCAGTCGTCATTGAGGGTTAGCTCTCAGCAAAAACCTGATGTGGTACGAAACGAAAATGCAGCCCACGAAGCAGCTTAAAACAGATTTGATTTGACCACTGCAGAGATTTTCAAACCTGATTAACAGTCGACCAACTTTCACAGCGTGTGACATTTAATTCTCTTTGTAAGAAATGGCCCCTTGGGTCAACGGGATTCCCAGGTAGATCTATTCTTAAGTAACCCGGAATTTGTGTAGTGACGTTGAAATCACTTCTGGAACACTTTTGTAATTCGCTAAACATCGTGACGTTTCACACTCATAATGTACTACATTACAAAAATGCTCGGGGCTGGCGGAAGAGGTTTTTGTGTAAATTGACTCACCGATGTTGATAATAACAGTTGCCTCCGGATGGCTTTCTTTAGTGAAAACAACTGATTGGTCAAATCTGCGCTCGCACGTGAATGTTTGTCTTCATGTCCTTCTTAACTGGGTCATTTAGGTTAACCTACAGCAGAGCGCAATCCGAAATCACCCTCTAGGTAATCCATTAATTATGCACACTGCCGTATGTACTTTAACTTAATTTGACACGGTTTAAGTGCAGGGCAGTCAGTGTTACCGCCGCATCCCATGCCGTGCATCATCGCAAATAGGTTGTATGTCCGAACATTATGTAACGTAACTGGGCCTAGGTGTTTACGAAACAAAGAAAAATAAAAAAACAACAGATTGTTCTCTTACTTCTATGGTAGTTTGCGCTACATGGTGCCTTGGAGACTCGTCTTGCGATTATCGACCCAGCACGCCGGGCCGAATGCCCGAGGTGTACAAATGAGGTACACAAATAGCTCAACGCCGATGTTTACTTATCTAATTACCTGGTCAGTAGCTTGGTATGCAGGCTTCACCCACGTTATAGTTTGGCATCCCGGGAAGGAAGTCGCATGTTTTTTTGTCACACACACATACTGAATTATGTGGCGTCGGACTAGAGCACTACAAAGCGAATGGCTCTTCCTGCTACACTAACCCATCATTGCTTTTCTCCACCTTCGCGTACTGCCCTCCACACTGTGACAGTGCATTACAGGTAGTATTAAGTGCCTGCTGTGTGTTGGATGGTCTGTATATCCCACGAGGCCATGCCTTCGACGGAGAAATATCTACACCTTAAGTTGCTCATTGATATGTTTTACGTGCACCATTGTGTTGGTGTAAAGAAGTTGAGCTATACATTCTATGTGAAGAAATCCCTGGGTATTGGCCTTTTAGTCGGTGTTGGCTATTTTGAAGTTAATTCATAAAAAAATTGGCTCCTTTTGTAAATCTTGTTTGAATGTCATCTGGTTTAAATGGAGGAATTTAGCTGTCATGTTAATCAACGGAGAAACACCCTGCAATCTTATAGGTGAAAACCAGATGTTTGAAAGAAATCCGAAAAAAATCCGAAGAATCCGAATATGAAATTCATTATAATAAACAACAGTATGGAGAGTAAAAGCAGATCAGCTACAAAAGCGTGCATAGCATAGTTGGTAAATCGGACTTGCGGTTTAATAAATGCCGAACTATCGAGCGAGGGACACGGGAATTTTGTATTCCGAGTTTATATGATATACTTTTTCATCATCCGGGGACGTTCCAAGAGTCTTTTCGCCATCCATGAAAACTGTTCACCAATTCTCGTTGCACGAATTAGTCCTAAGTATTGTACTTTATATACTTTCTTAGTTCTTTCGTGGTCTGTATTAAACCTAGTTTAGGAAGCTGGTCTTGCGATTACTGCCGCGGAATGCTGTTTTCTTTTCTTTTGTTGACGGCTGTTGTACGAATGTCGGTTTCCACGCCTAGATTTTTCCTTCAATGTTTTGCTTGACGATTGAAGCATGAAGTCTAATTTTCATCACCCGTCATACATGAGAGGTGTTTTTCTCGATGAAAGGCCAACATACGGAATGTTGTACAATCTAATGAATACCGGTCATTCTAGCGCCTGTGGCAAAACATAATGCAAAAAGCCCCAGATTCACTTCAACTCTGTTGTGTAACACATTTTCGTGCATGCTCTCAGTTTCATGTGTGTCATTGCTTGGTATTTGCTCTCGAGTGTATTGAGTTTCTTTCTGTGAATGTCTAATATTTTCCTAAGACATCCATAGCTTATCTTACGCCCGTATTATCACACCCACTCGTTTAATTGATAGAGGGACAGAAAAATATATACATTGCCCAGAGGGTCTCAGACAACATTTGCTTACAATGCCTCTTAATTTTTAAAATGTTAAAGAATCACTGGAGCGAAAAATTTCAGAAAGCGAGCAAAGTAGCGAAAGGGAGCAATAACATGAACTACATAAAATAGTGTCTTGAAAAACTCTGTTTACAATTAACAAATTTGCTCAAAACATTTGAAAAAATCACTAATAAACGAGATAAACAATTGAAATGCGCCACTAAGGTCATCGCAAAAGTAACAAAATCATTATAAATATCTCAAAATGAATGTGTTAATCACTTTAATCTCAGAACCCCTCATTATATCTCACAAGTACGGTTGCATTATGGATTTGGGAATAGAGTTATTTTGTTATTTCAGTAAACAAACTTGGATCAGCAAACAATCCTAGATCATAATGACAATTTCAGTTCTGGGTGAGCTTCGTCATTCTTTTGTGATCTTTTGTTTGGTAAATATGACAGTATAGCATTTTGAGTAATTCAGACATCTAACATTAACATGGCCACATTTTCAGGTTAATTCTGGGTAACGTGTGCTGTTAGGAAGCGTCTAAGTTTGCTATTACGCATGTACTGACATGAAGAGTTAAAAAAAATCCCTAATTAAGGTAATCTAACAAGAGGCCAGATTTCACCAGTTATGTGACTCCATTTTCCAGCTTTTACACCGTCTTCGCTGGTCTGATTTTCCTCGCTTACCCCCAAGCTATTCGAAGCCCCTGGAATAAAGTTATGACGTTGGGTATACTTTCTGTACTTATAGGCGGCTTGTGCTGTGATTATTGATCTTGAAATTCGACGATTATTGTTGACGATTAATATGATACGCTGATCTATTTATAATTTCGATGACAGACGTCTTTAAGCATTATGAAGTCTAGTCAATTTGCATTTGGCATCAGTGCAATTTTTCGTTTTACCTAATTCTTTACATGCAATGGTGGAGAGGGACGTGTAAGTTGTTTCCTCTTAGAGTTAAAGACAGCGCACGGTCTAAGTCAAGTTTGCAAGAAAGGCAGGAAAATACTATGTTTATTTTGGTAAAGTATTTTTCTAATGGCTACTACGACAATGGAAACTGACATTTGGCCGTTCAAGCATGGAACGCAGCCATTCTGTCTGGGCTGAGATGTAATTCTTCCAAGCACGGAACACTCTTGTTACTTGACACTGTAGTAACCTGCCAGGGTTCTGTTTGTAACTTAAGTATTTATGTAAATTTACAACATGAAATGATCAAGAGCCCTAATCCCACCACAGCACAATCGTCTGGAAATATTTTACAGTGTTGTTCACACATGTAATTGTTATAAATAAAACATATAACATTAAAACAGTCTCCTGTCCCTACGTTATTACATGTTACATTGACAGTCAACTCAGAAGATTTATGTCAAAGCTTTTATATCAGCTGATGTCTCCTAGCTTTCTGATTGGTAACTCTATCATAGGCTTAAAAGCATGGACGAATTCAGAACCCCAGTCGGAAGAAAAATACTCCACACTTTAAACGAAGAAGGGATCTTCGTGGCTCAGTCGGTTAGTACGCTAGCGCCGCCAATGGCCCACCAATTCGGTTGCTGTGAGTTCAAGTCCAGCTCATGCTGGCTTCCTCTCCGGCCGCGCGCGGGAAGGTCTGATCGTGGGTTTCCACAGGGCTTTGCCCGGTTTCCTCCCACCATAATGCTGGCTGCCATCGTGTAAGTGAAATATTCTTGAGTACGGCGTAAAGCACCAAGGAAATAAATCAAAATTCAAAGGAAGATAATTCAGCAATGAATTCATATAAATTCAAACAGGTTTTGCATTCAAGAGAGAATTGTATAATCTTTTTAATGAACAATGCGTCAGCCATGAGTTTCCTTTACTTGAAACCGTTACATGAACATTTTGGCAACTATCACATTGTCATAGCTCTAGTTTTGCTGTCTAAGCTTTGTTTCTGTATTGTCACGGTCAATATAAATATCATGAAGGCACCACCTTCGGGATAATAATTTTGCCGCTGACAAGCTGAAGGTGTGAGGTGTAATATTTTAGTTTTAAGACTAAAGACCACTGGAGCAATACACTGTATATATATTTTTTCCTTGTGTTAACATTTTTGTTGCGACCGACATTCGTATGCCAGCCGTAAAGCGTTCTGCGTTAATAATCCGTAAAGCGATAAATAACACAACCCATGAATGAAATGGAAATCGATACTCCGATTTATGTATCTTGATGTAGTCTACACTTCAACCAAGTTTGGTTGAAATTGGACAAACCCTGTAGGACTATTTTGAAAGGTAATGTAGGTTTTTGTAGGTAATATTTTGAAACATATGTTAACATAGGCTGGATGAACACACAAACAGACGGACAACCGATCAAAGAGATTAAGAATTGATACTACGAATTATGTATCTGGATGTAGTCTAAATTTAATCCAAGTTCCTTTGAAATTGAACTAAGCTGTAGGAGGAATAGTATTTTGAAGGGAATGTTAACATGGTGGATAAAGGGAGATACCGAGGGACAATCACTTTTTCAAATGGAAAATCGATACTACGAATTATGTATCTTGATGTAAGCTGCACTTGAACCATGTTTCCTTGAAATAGCACGCTAACTGTAAGAAAAGCATCGTTCTGCAATAAATGTTAACATGGTTGATATTTTATTTATTTATTTATTTGATTGGTGTTTTACGCTCCTACTCAAGAATATTTCACTTATGCGACGGCTGCTACATTATGGTGGGAGGAAACAGGGCACAACCTGGGAGAAAACCACGACCATCCGCAGGTTGCTGGCAGACCTTCCTACATACGGCCGGAGAGGAAGTCAGCATGAGCTGGATTTGAACTCATAGCGACCGCATTGGTGTGAGGCTTCGGGTCATTGTGCTGCGATAGCGCGCTAACCGACTGAGCCACGGAGGCCCCCCCAACATGGTTGATAAGCGCAAAGACAGACGGACAAAAATTCCTTATTTGAATCGTGTTCAAAGTTGGATATATTCACAACAGTTATAAATGCTCAACGGACATACATACATGTTAAATTCGTCACAGCAATGTCGAATAAATCTATTCGCCCGGAACATTACTTGTGCCTTTCCGTCCTCTATTAACAACTGCTTTCTTTTAACATGAATCCGTCTTAATTTTTTACTTTGTGTACTTTCGCTGGAGGTTTATCTCAGTGAAAAAGAAACGTCTTTGTATTGTTATTACAAACATGCAAAGAATTCCTATTATAGCACATATGTACGTAGTAGACACGAATAATAAACGTTTTAAAGTGGTGTGATAAGTTAAAGTTTAATTACAAGGTATGATCCTATACCCTTCATGAAGATGTGATTTCAGGATGACGGGCAAAGCCTTTCTTCATTTCAACTTTAAATTTGAAAAATGTTGCACCTGTAGGGCATGCGATTTTCTGTAGATTTCAGTTAGACCTTGCGTGTATGTGTTTACCTTTGATGACTTTGTCTTAAGCTAACGTATTAGATTCATCTAAGTAAGTAAGTTTATTCTCATATCTTTTTACAAAGACAAAGAGACATATTATTGTTCTTACATCAATTGGTAACAGCAGGTAAAGTAAGTAACTTATGCATATAAAATAGGCTAGAACAAATGTAACTGACGTAGGTTTGGAGACATTTTGTGCAACACCAGTCCCTTTGTTATCAACTTTGCTAAATTGCTAAGAACTCTGATGTTTTTGTCTTTAAGTAAGTTACAAAACCTATACATGCTTTCTAGCGCGACGAAGTAGGTTGGTATGTAATTCAGTCTTAGATCACAGTTAATAGGGCATTGAACAATGAAGTGGAATTCATCCCCTATTACACTCATAGAACATTTTGAACAAAATCTGTATTCATAAGGAATACCACAGTGTCTGCCAACCTCAACATCTAGGCAGTGATTACTCGTTCTAAATCGGCATAACGATATGGCTTGTGCCGGTTGGAGCTTGATTAAGTAAGCTTCGAGACAGAATATTTCTTTGAAATGGCGATAAATCCTACACTTGATGCTGTGTTGCATTTCACTATACCACTCCTGAATAAATTGGTCTTGGAGAACTATTTAGACTTTCTTTAATAGCCATGTTCTCTTTAAAATTTCCTGAGTATTCCCTATGTTAGACAACCCACAAGAAATGAGCGTCTTTTTCACATACAAAAGCCATTTGGAACTAAACGTTCCATTTTCATGCAGCTTATATATAATTGTGTATGCAATGCTACAATATTTAATATCGTCTGTAACCAGGTTTGCCCAAAAGCCTATTATGCGTTTCATGATGATACAACTTAACGGAGTCCTTCCCATTTCTCCAAACACCATACAGTTTGGAGTATTTTTACCAAGCATTAGAATAAGCCTACGATATCTTAGATGTAGTTTTTCTATAATACGTATATTTTCAAATCTCCATATTTCCCACCCATTGATGAGAATAGGGACAACGGTTTTGTCAAAAAGATCTACTTGCATATTAAGTGGTAAAATAATGATCTCTACACTTCCTTACTGAAGCAAACATGGCCTTATCGGCTTGGTCAAACAAGGCTTTCCCACCTCTGAAAAAGGAACCAGTGTAACAAAACATAATCACTAAATACACAAAATTTTCAACTATCTCTATTTCATTATCGTCGAAGAAAAAATGAAACATTGTGGTTGGTTTTACGCCTAGAGAATATGACCACATTAGTTATACAGCTATTAACCTTTAGTTTCCAGGTGTCGCAATACAATTTTTGATTATCTAGTGCATATTGGAGACCTCTGACGGTATCAGAGATAATTACAGTATCATCTGCATAAAGTTTCACCAGCAACTTTAGGATATCATTAAATAAGAGACAGTTCTCTCCATCGTTGAATGGATTGATATAACTGCAACCATGATCTACTAAAAATTGCTCTAAGTCGCTTTCAAAGATCGCAAAGAGAAGAGGTGATAAATTTTCACCTTGTCTTTCTCCAACAGAACTATGAAAGAACTCAGATTTTTCACCATTTAAATAAATACAAGATTTTATACAATTATACATATTAATGATAACGTGTAAGATTTCACCATTTATTCCAACCGCTAAGAATTTTCTCCACAACCCAAGACGCCATACAGTCAAAGGCTTTTCTATAGTCAATAAACGCACAATATAACTTCTTACCCGGATGAAGAAATATGTCAATAATACATTTCAACAAAAATATATGGTCATTTGTTCAATGTTATTTTCAAAAACCAGCCTGGTTCTCAGAGAGAAGATTTTCAACACAGGAGAGCCTTAAAGTATGCTTGTGAAAACTTTTCCTCGACAGCTTAATAGAGTTATACCCCTGTAGCTATCTGGATCCTCAGTGCTACCTTTCTTCATATAAATCGGTATAACTAACCCATTCAGCCAGCTCTCAGGAATTGTTCCATTATCTAAAACGAAATTGAATAGTTTAACATAAATGTGTATGAAAGTATCAATTGATGTTTTGATGTATTCATTTAATATTTCGTCCTCACCCGCAGCCTTGCCATTACTTATGCTGCATACAGCGTTCTGTATCTCCTCTTCAGTTATAGCTGCATTCAGTGGGGAGGTGTCATCGTCAGTAATAAAATTATAAATATCATCGTAGTCATTCAATTCAATTGCTTCCACATCTTCATTTAACTTTAAAATGGTCAAACAATTTTTGAATAGAAATATTACTTTCTTGTTTACGTTCACCAATTAATTTCCAGAATTTCCCAGTGTCTCTTTGTTTAATATTCATATATTTATCTTGCATTTCTAACTTTTAATCTTCTATAGCCTTTTATAGTCTCGTTTAGTTTTCTGTAACTCTCGAAAGTTAATATTTGAGCGATGTGCTCATTGTTTATATTAAATGTTTATTTTTGGCCTGTCTATATGCCCTGCGAAGCACAGCACAGTGTCTGTTAAACCGGAGTTTTGAATGAATGAATGCTTATTGTTTAACGCCCTACTCAAGAATATTTCACTTATAGGAAGGCGGGACGGTGCAGGACTCTCTACTCTACTCTGGTCCCACTTAATATAAAAAAACCCGTCCTAACCGGAAACATCTGTCTCGGTAACATTACTTAGATCTGAATTACATTCATTTACCCTGTTTAAAGAGAATACATTAGGTGAGTGCACATCGGACAGGAAAGCATCAAAGGACAAAATTTCAAACTGGAGAATGCGACTTAGCAGCCAGGGTGAACCGATTACATAATCTACTACAGTTGAAGCCTTACACGTAAGTTCACCAATATCTTTGTCCTCCCCTACTCTCCCATTACATATATACAAATTATTACTTTTACACATTTCAAGTAGTCGGTATCCATAGTTGTTCGGGTTATGGTCATCTTTTGAAGTTCTAGAAAATGATATAGCCATCTCATTTAACAATGATCGAGCTTCCAATATACAAACAATTTCTTCGTCTAGTTGGTCACAGATTGTGTTATCTAAAGAGACGAAGTCGTCACAATTTTTAGCATGTGCATTAAAATCACCAAGTAGACACACATTAACATTTCCCGAATTTGTCTTGTCTATCAGTTCATTTTCCAAAGTGTCAAACAATTCAATACTCGTAAAACGTGACCAAAACGTGGCGGTATATATAGAACACCCATCAGTAAATCTTTATCACACTTTAATAGCCTTTTACTTACTATTAACCACAAAATAAAAAAAAAATTTCGCTGTGTACTGCATGAATATGAATATAATTTAATATAGATTTCCTAACTGCAAATCCAACTCCCCAGACCTATAAGAAGCTAATTTTTGTCTATTATTTAAATGCAATTTTTAGCCGATATTATCAAATTTATCAGTTAGTGTTAAAGTGTAAACCTCGTCAGTTTTAGTCTCTGTGAATGCAATAACATGGTAATGTTGAACAAGTTCTTCAAACTCTGGATACTCAAGTCGTTTTTGTAGACCACAAACATTCAAACAGCACATATTTAGCATTTCATGTTTTTTATGAGTGTAATAACTCTGTGTATTGTTACAAGCCCCTGTGTCAACCTCTGCTATACGGATTGCTCCATTTGTAGGTCGATCACCACCCAACTCTGTTGATAACTTTTCCCTATCTAGATTTCTGTGAGTGGGGATTAGTTGATCTGAGTCACCTTCATGTGTTCTGTGAGTATTATTACTCTGTGTATTGTTACAAGTCCCTGTGTCGGCCTCTGCTCCACGGATTGCTCCACATGTGGGTCGATCACCACCCAACTCTGTTGATAATTGTACCCTGCCTCGAATTCTCTGAGTAAGGCTCAGTTTATCTGGGTCATCTTCATGTAAGGCGTCTCCAAACCAGTCCTAACAGTGTGGTGTGAACTTCTCTACTCCGAGTCCCTTGTAATCAATGCTGTTTACACTCAGCTGCAACAAGTCGTGTGGATTATCGGTCACAACGAACTTGTGGTTTATATCTGAATGTCCAGCCTTAAGGGTGCACAAAATTTTACCCTCTTTAGTATGTGCTCTCTCTGCATTTGGCAGTTGTTTCACCAGTTTTAGTAACGTAATCCTTAGCTGTGTCAAGTCTTCATTTAAATAAATGTGTTTGTAGTCGTCCCTTTCTCGAAGTGCTTTCCGTTTTGTAATAACGTTTACTTTAGTTTGTCTGGATACAAATTTCATAAGCACTTGCCTTGGGGAACCAGATTTCCTAGGGCCTGTACGGTGGTTTCACACTGGCCCCCATATCGCTGAACAACACATTGTTCTCCAGCTGGTCATGAGTCTCCCCCTCTGCCTCTGCTAGTCCACTTATACGGGAGGTTTCCCTTCGCGTATATTGCTCCAACCTGTCATTTTCATATTTTAAAGACAATAAACAAGCTTGGTGCAGGTGCTGCCGCCTGTTTATTTCCTTGTCTAGCACACTGCGTAATTCCGACACTGCAGATTTGACTGCTCTCTCCATCACCTGTGACAGGGTTGTAGAAATTGCTGTTACCAGTGCAGGTAACAACTGCTGGGTTACCTCTGTAGCAATGGCGGTCATGTCCATTTTGGACTGGTCCGTTTGCTCTGTTTGCGGTTTCGTCTTACGTTTGGCTCTCTTTGGCTTACTTGGCTTTATTTTAAGCAGCACCTTATTCACCCTGGTCATCATGAGTTCTTGAACATCACTTTCAATGTGATTTTCAATCTGATTCAGGTCATTTTCGGGACTTAGTGCATCACCAGTTTTTGTCAGCCTACATCTGTCAGCCGTTACGTCCACCCTCTAAGAAAATCTTGTTGCCATTTAGGGTATGACGTCTTCATGAAATGAAAGAGAGTAGTGGAAGGCTTAGGAAATGCATCACAAATTTGAGGAATTTTGAAATAGCGTCTGTCCCAGTATAACTATTAAAACCAGACCGAAGTTTCGTCCTTTTTTTTCTTGTTTCTTCAGACCATGTCTCTTCTATTGTTTCTAACAGGTCTTTTTATATCTCATCATTTGGAAATGTAATTCCCGGACATGTAGGTCAACTCTGACATTCATGGTCTTTTGTAAATATGCCGTTCTTGGGGAGGATAGATTCGCTTTTTTGTTTGCGTAAGCACTTTATTATTGTATAAACATTATCTTTTTAAGTGGATTTTTATGTTACATCCGGGATATAGGTTTACAAGGATAAAGTCAGCATTAAATTAAATGCTGCTCATTTCTTACTTGAATAAAAAGTCATATAAAAGTTATACGTTGTATTTTACTTTAAAGAAAACAGTACATGTCGCCTGTACTGTGTGGCTCATGTATTTATTCTTTTAAATTGTTTATCTTACGTACGGTGACACGTTTCACAGAAATGTCTGCACCAGATTTTTTTGCCCTGTTTTTTCTTAAATGTTTCTATCTTTAATGTATGCTGACATAGATGTACATTTCGTGCTTTAGGGTAGGTATTTTTTTTTAAATATCTAGAAAAAGAATTGAAAGCTTTGAAATTTTGAACCTATAGCTGGCCAAAAGGTTTTATCAAAAGATTTAAATGTATTATTTCTTAACCAGTCTATTAACTGAACAGAAAAGCTTTCATCACAACGACAGAGCTATTGCGCAGGACGTAAAATTCATTTTCGACATACAATAACACTTATATAAAAATACTGAGGGAGACTGATTGCCTTTGGTATAATAAATAGCGGCACATATTTGTGTCTACGCCTGCACGCCGATATATCTGCGCAGCCTTTTGGCGGTTTTTCATTATTATGCAACAAGTGCAAATGATACGATAGATGCCAACACTTAAGTCGTTCTGATCATTAGAAAGTAATCAAACTTCACGAAAAACTCTAAAGTGGCGCTATAATGTGGATAAAATAATAATCCAGAAAATCTGTCCAAAAAAAGCTAAACTTGAGGTGAAACACTTTATACATATATATTGAAAGAATTGAACCCTAATAAAGTGAAAGAATGACTAGAGCGTTGTAACAGATACACTATTCCTCCGATGCTGCCAGCGGCGCAAAACGGTTTGGCTAGTGTATTATAGACAATCAGGTTATAGATCTCGCTTACCCTGTCGTTACAGATGGCACACATGCCACTAAGGACCAGTGCTCGAATCCTGGTCTTGCTGCTTAATTTACGACTTTATTTGTTTGTTTGTTGTTTTTTTTTTTTTAGATTGATGTTTTCCGCCGTTGTCAAGAATATTTCACTTATACGACGGCGGCCAGTATTGTGGTGGGAGGAGGGGGATGGGGGCGGGATCCACGACCGTCCGCAGGGAGCTGGGCTTGAATTCACAGCGAGCTTTGGAAGGGAGTGCATAATAGTGTATACGGGGAATACTTCGTTCCACACAGACATTTATATTCAATTAGAATTGGCAAATTTTTGATTACGAATCAAATAACTATGGAGATCACAATAAGGCCCTAACCAGCTTTACGCTGGCATACGGTGCTTTATCCCAATGAATCTAAAGTTTATGACAAAAGACAAACAATGAAATACACTTTCTTCTAAACGTCAATTTAACAAAGGAATGCTGACATGTGTTTATATATTACTTCAAAGAGCCTTTGTAATGTCCTATAATTTATTAAAGGTAATACAAGACCAGTCCAAAAATCATTGCATTTCTTAACCTAAATTTCCTTGTGTCACAGTGCTACATTTTATGCATTTCAAGAAACAGATAAACCTTAACTGAGATAGACTGACGATTGGATGGATTTCCCTGGCTACCTGTGACCATTTGCTATCATACTGTCGTCACCTCTCTAGTTATGTTGTCCCTGATTTATAGTGCTTTGTATTATAGTGTTTTGTATTATCTGTATAGTGTTTTGCATTATCTGACACAATCAACACGAGTAACTCTCGTGTACTCTTAAGGTCATAGCTTGGCAGGTGAATTCTGTTCTTCTCCTTTAACCCACTCTTATTTTTAAATGCGTCACCCGTGAAACACTTTTATTGGTAAATATAAGGTATTGACTTGAAACCATATTCGCGAAATTCCTCAATGAGACGTAAATATTCTCTGTCAACTCTTTGTTGAATTGGCGTCTACTTTGTAAATTTCTCAGAAGGTCTATCTGACACTGTGTCTATATCTGTGCATGCCAGTCTACACGTAAGGCAGGTAAAGTGTCAATGTGTTTAAAAGTTGACTAGAAATCATTAATGGCACATGTATTTAAAGAGCCCCAAGTTTGACATCTCTGTTTCGTTTTTACAGTGTACTAAGTTTAATGCACACATATGTGTTTTATTTTAATACGAACAAGTGCAATCAAACTTGGAAAGAATACCTAAAAATCGACCGTCTTCTTAGTATCATTGAACTTGACCGTTTCTCTCTTACATATTTCCATATGTAAGATATATATATATATTTCTCTTTACATATTTCTTATCTACATGTACTGTTTTAATAATTTCTTTCGGGCATCCCTTTTGGGAATTAATGTTACAAGTTGCACTTTTTAAACGAGTATTTGCCATTATCGACTCGAGTCGCTCATTAAAGGTTTACGAGTGGTGCACAAATGTCGGACTTGACGCCTAGTCGAGTTCGTACGCTCTTTTTCTGGATGACAACTGGTATGCAAGAGTCTAATGACACTTAAAATCAGGCCATTGGAAACTAGAAGATACCGGTTCGTAATGATTACAAGTGTGTGTACCCAATGTAAAACATTAATAACTTGGGCGTCGTAAAAGACAACCGTGTACCAGTCGTCAACCAAAATGAACGTTCCGGCTCATTATTCGCGAGATCAACTTCCGAACAACGTTACAATAGGTGAAATAGGTCAAGAAGGTGAAGGAAGACATTATATCGTCTTGTAAAGAAGCAGTCAACAGTTGTGCGATTATTTACCCGGAACCCCCATGCTGGTTGATGTCTGGTGTAAGGATTTCGGTTTCGACACCAAGGTTCAGTGAAGTGGGGAAGACTCGAGGAATGTTCTGGGAGATAAGACGTATTCGTTATCCAAATCGCTTACCCCGCTTGTATATCAGTTGCCGCAAATGCAAAATATGTATTAATAACAATTTCGCCTTGATGACTTGCACAACTGTTTCCATGCACATCGTGGCGAGTTTAATCAACGCAGTGCTCATACCAACCATATAGCTGGTGGTAAAGCGGAATTAGACCGTTATGAAGCACATCATCAGAGATTCTGGACACACCGTCTGTATTTACTCACTGGAAAAATTACACTCATTTTGAAATTTAAGAACCTTCGAGTGTTGACACTTGAGAGAATATCCTTACCAAAAAGCATTTTTATATGCATGTAGTAATATCATTTTCATGAATAATTGGAATGTAACCCCCATATCGGCATATTTCAGCAGTATGACATGACGTGGTGACTAAAATCGTCACACAGCACGTAAGCCTTAGTTACCGGTCTTTTGATGTATCTTCAAAACTGGGATTTTTGACGGGGCTGAAAATGGTATCGAGAAACTTTACCAACAAATCGGTCATAATATTTCGGATCATTCAAATGCAAATCTTTCCACACAACATACCACTGTCTCCTTGACCTATTTGTGTCTTTCCGCCATCATAAAAAAAACTGTCGACTTGTTGTTGCCTGGGAGTCTAGTTTCTTGCATTACACATTGTGCATTATAGTGCTTTGTGGTGAGCATTGTTTTGGAAGGTGGTCTTGCGATTTTTGACCAAGGGTCTTCATTATGGTCGACTTCTGGCATACATATAAAAATGTCCTCTTCTTTCCCTAAGTTAATATTTTGGCACCACACCGCAACTGTTAACAGCAAGAGAATTGTAACTGTCATACTTTATCAATACAGCTACCACCTTGCGTTCATGACACGAACTGAAAGTGTGCGCATGCGTGCGTAGTAATAATAGACTATATGTAGGTCTGTCCGAAGGGGTGATGCAGTAGATACATGGAGTTCGTTAGGAATATTATAAAATAACTGCCCGCACATGTATAATGACACGAAACTCATAAACACAGAAGCGGCGAGAACACGCGACGGAATTCCAGTGCTTGCTTTAGCGTACTCCAAAGGCAAAAGTGTAAGCCAGACACTGACCCGGTTAGAGCAAAAGCAAATAAAAAATGTAATGCAATATTTGAAAGACGAGGTCCATAACACGATATTGACATCTTTGCTGTGAGAATAACGCCTTATACGATATTTGATTGAATGATTTTGGATGAAAGTCAGTTTACGAACCCCGTGTGTAACATAGTGTATGACTTTTTTACACAACTCCCCCCCTCCCGACCGGGTCAATACCTGACGTACATTTTCCCTCTATGTAGCCTGCACTGGAATCCAATCGCGTGTTCTCGAGGCTTCTGTATTTATGAGTTTCGTGTCATTGTACATGGAGCGTACATTCTGGAAAGAGCAGTCTTTTACTTAAGTCTACTTAAGTATTTTTTGGAGATATCGTTGGAGCTTGGTTTTCACGGCATTCGACATTCGTCATTTTGCATTTCATTTTCGTGCGTTCTACTTTCATGAGCTCGTGTTTCGCCAGTTGCTATTTTGTTTGAGACGTTCTTCTGTAGCTGGTATCACTCATTATCTCTGTGTGCGATTACATACATTTCATCCCAGTTTACCCTGAAAGTGACTTTGTGTATATTTTCGAGAACTGAAAAATACATCGGCAGCTCGGCATCACGGACGTTATTGTCAACCCATCCGCCCAGGAATATTGCACTTTGCTGGGGAGTTGGATGTGTACCATCGTTGGCGTACCTTGCCCACTGTTGTTTATCACTTACAGGACTGTCATCCGTCGATTTAAGAATTCACAAAGACTGTGGAGTCTATATTTACGTGGACTGACTTGCCTTTGGAAGCCGGAATTTTCCATCCATGTTTTGACACTGTCACCAGTAAGAAACTATATGGATTTTCTATAATTATTTGTATTGTTTTTGTATATTATTGTCAGTTGTACTATTTGTGTATTTTGTTCAGATATATGTAATGAACTTACTCAAGGGTCTTCCCGTTACTTTGTTTCATCTTGTGTAAGACCTATTGCTGTGTGAGAGTTAAACAATTCATTTGTTTATCGTTTTTACTTTTCGATAGTGGTACCCTTACAGTCAGCACATGAGCGTTTTTACAATCCGTCTGACCTATTGATTAAAAAAGCACCCATCGGCCATGATCCTCTCATCTTCTTTTAAATGCTCTTAGAAACTGGGTTCTTTCATCTGGACCGTTGCAGTTCTTCATTGTGTTCTGACAGCAAGATAAGATCACGTGTAAATTTTTATCTCATTATATGAACAAACGCTGTTACACGTTCACCTGTGACTCATATGATACTGTCCCATACGACGCTAACACCTATGGCATTACTCAAATCAAATTTTTCCACGTGCTGTTTTTGCGACCCGTAAAAAATGACAAATGATCGTCTATTCCTGTCTGATACATGTAGGGCTCACACTGCTATCAAAAATCTTATCCTGCTGTCAAGAAATGAAATAATCAAAACATTTTAAAAGCGTGTAATTAAAATGTTTTGCCTGTTGTTCAAGATATCCAATCTAACAGCTGAAGTTATTAAATACGGGTAGACATTCCCTTTCGAAATACCCCCCCCCCCCGCCCAAATGGACGACGCTGCATCATTAAAGTCATGATGGTTAAATCTTTTAAAAATTATGTCTGTTGAAATGTGTTAATGTGATATTCATGTCACATCACTGAAAACACGTTTAACATACATAGATTGAGTGCGTTTGCTGAAGGCGGGCAGTATTTTTTGCAGCTAGAAGGGATGCAGCGCCGGTGTTACACAAAAATGAACGGATAACACTTCAGCGTCGTTCCATTTGATAAACAGAAGCATCTCATCTGCGTTGCTATCCATATAACAATCACCAATGAAAAAGGTAGACATAAAGTTGGCAAAAAACCCAAGACACGTATTCGTCGATCTCAAGGAAATGGTTGAAAACTGAATACGGTGTTAGCACGTGCTTATGATTCACTCTAGGCGTCTATTGTCGAGGGGTAAGCACCAGCGCGGCATCATTACCTCGTGCCTCTCACCAATGCGGTCGCTACGAGCTGGCTCTCTCTCCGGCCATACGTTGAAAGGTCCGCTGGCAACCTGTGGATGATCGTGGCTTTCCGCGGGCTCTGTCTGGTTTCCTCTCACCATAATGCTGGGCGCGGTGGCATAAGTGAAATATTCCTGAGCACGACGTAAAACACCAATCAAATAAGTAATAAATAAACATCATTCACTTCCTCATGTATGCGTAAGGTGCTATTTAAAGGTCGCGTTTTGTACAAAGTAACAAAACCTGTCACAAAAGGCGCAAATATATGTTGACATTGGCAAAAATATTTCCTCGTTACTTTAAGGACGCACTAATTAGGTATTAGATTACATAATGCAAGCATGACTTCTGTTTATACGGATGATTTAAAGTGAAATCTGACTGCGGGTTATAATTCACTGACATGCCAGTAACATATGATGAATGTGTTCCGGGAACAAAGAGTAGATTTATTGCAGACATGGTTAATTGACAGGGATATTTCGGAGGGCATGAGAAAAGGCTGAGGCTACAATCATACATTTTCTCAAGAGCATGGGGGTTGCAGGTAGAGAGTGTCTACATTCAAACACATAGACATTTAAAGACGAACCATGTTATCAGTTTTAATTAACCAGGTTTCGGCGTCTTTGCCCTAGGGGCTGCCAAAGCCAAGTTATACAAGCGACATCACATCGTCATGATTATGTTTCGAGTTTTTCTAATATGGCGTATCCCATAGTCTCTCAATAATTCCAGATTATAGGTTGATATACAGACTTTTCCAAAGACTTCAGAGAAAAGACCTTTGTCTGTTGATTTTGCATCCTGTGTTTTCCCTTATGCTGTATACTCTGTGTCCGTTTGAATCAGGCTGTGCAAAATTTCCATGAACAGAATGTATATTGATCAATTATTGTTAGAGCAAAAAAGGCTAAACTAGAGTTCTCCTTGTGTCTGACGTCACTTCTTGTCTCATCACAGTGGTCCTAGTGATCTTGACGTTGCCCAAGTTTTTTTGTGCCGAATTTGCTTGTGGAGGCGAAGCCCTGTAAAGCGAGTGCAGAAAACAGAGCACGAACAGTAGGTAATTCTGAATGCTACATAACATACTAGAGCAACTTTCAGTAGACTCCAGTAGTGTAATGAAAGCCCGCAATGTAATAATGATTGCACTATGGGCTCCCGCAATGCAAAGGTTACATCGTTACCTCGGACCAACGCCGCATTATTAAAGAATGCGGTTGAGCCAGTCTAACTCTTGTCTTTGTGTTATCTCAAAAAATGTACAAGATTCGTGTCATCTGTTGATTAGTGACTTCTGATAAATTGCAAACAACATTTACTGCACTTTTTGAACGGATTCTGCTTAGAACACGGGTGTTAAGTCATGGGGCTAGGGGCGTTTATGTTGTTTATTTTTGGAAGCGTAAAATCTTGCTTGAGATAAACTGAGAAAAAGCTGGATTACACCTAAAGCTATCACACTGTCGTCCTTCGTGTGGCCTTACTTGATGCTTAGATTACTCAAAACCACACGCCAGCCGACTGCAATCATCGACCACAACACGACGTCCATCGGTCACGACACGACGCCCATCAGCCACAATATGACGCCCAACGGCCGCACAGCAGCGTCCATTGGCTACAACACGATCCTGTCTACCAAAAATTCCACCCAAAACAGCTGACCAATAATTAGGCCCTTCAGTTATCAAAGTACGCACTCATTTTTTTAACTAATTTTGTCTGAAGTCGTCACTTCAGATAGTGGGTCAGGCAGTCGCTGCCGCCATGTAGGAAAGGCATGCCACGTGATCACTGTAAACAAAGCCAGCTGATAAATACACGATGGCTGTGTTTTTTGTCAATTTCTCGATAAACAGAGAGCCTCATTCGTCGTGCTTGGTCGGTGTGATCAGCAACTATTCAGTAAATATATATATTCTTGTTCGTTTTGTCTTTAGCACTCTAGTTGTTACTTTTGTTCAAATCTTCACAGTAGGTGGCCCCTATAATAAACAACATGTACACCAGATATTGTGTAAGTGAGCAAATGATTTCGTATGAATCACAAGTCATTTGATAGAATCAAGGGGGATTTCACACCACCATCATAAATAGCAAAATTTGCCGAGAATTGAAGCCTAGTCTTTTAAATAGCTGCATTATGGAGAGGATATAATGAGCTTTGTCATTGTCAAATGTCAATAAAATAAAATAAATAGATCTTGTTCATAAAGCTCATACCGACGGAATGGTGTTGAGCAGTATCAGTCCTGCAGATATGTTGCATCATTTCTTATCTGTCTCTTTACTGTAGGAACCCATACTTAATTATTACTGGTAGATTGATTTATTGATTGATTGGTGTTTCACGCCGTACTCAAGAATATTTCACTTATACGACGGCGGCCAGCATTATGGTGGGAGGAAAGCGGACAGAGACTGGGGCAAACCCACGACCATCCGCACGTTGCTGGCAGACCTTCCCATATACGGCCGGAGAGGAAGCCAGCATGAGTTGGACTTGAACTCACAGCGACCGCATTGGTGTGAGGTTTCGGGTCATTGTGCTGCGATAGCCCGTTAACCGACTGAGCCACGGAGGCCCCATTACTGGTAGAGAATTCATCCATAATCATCCAGGTCAATTTTCACTGCAATACATCACTTGTCTGACTGCTAATTTCAGGCAAATGTATTTTTCCATATGTTATTTATGTAGGGAGCTGCGGGCCAAAGGGAACAATCCAGCCAGTCACTAGATGAAACAGTGGGAATGAATTAATGAATGCTTATTGTTTAACACCCTAGTCAAGAATGTTTCACTTATACGAAGGCGATTTCCACTGTATCTTTTTTCTGGTGCTGCCTCACCGAGACGACTTGCCGAAGACACCCAACAAGCCCCCTCACCCAGTCACATTATACTGACACCGGGCTGACCAGTCCACCCTCTATCCTCTTATTGCTGAGCGCCTAGCGAGGAAGCAGGATGTAACATTTTTTTAAGTCTTTGGTATGACCCGGCCCAGGTTTGAACCCAGATCTCCCCGTCCGAAAGCGGACGCTCTAAAAACAGTGGGAAAGATATCAAGATACGTCAACCCCAAATGAAACACAGCTGCTGGGTGGCAAACAGGTAAATCCATCTGATAAATTTTGATGATGAGCTGGAATGAGTTTATTGATGTTAATCAGATCATAGAACACCCCACCATATTCTAATGCCACAAAAATCAAAATACTAAATAACATGGCGACTTCATGGGGCTTTGCAAATTTGCATATACGTTGAAAATGCTGCATTTTTAATTATGATATTTTTATATTTTTAGTGTATTTTTTCCTATTTATAATGTGTTAACATCTGCATTTTCTGTAAATATCAACAAATCTTACCTGTCTGTTTACATTAAACTTTTTGACTACAGGCTTAATTTACTTTGCAGGAAACAGATGTACTCATCCTAGAACAACAATTCTTGAATGTTCACATTAGGCACTCGATGCCATAAATCGTGTCAATCTAACGGTTTTTGTCATATCAGATCTTGTTGTAATTGTTGCATATGTTTGTCCAACATTTCTAAACGCACACGTTACTTTTTGTTTATTTATTTATGTGATTGGTGAAGCACGGAGGCCCCTGTTGCTTTTTGTTGCTTTATTTATTTGATTGTTGAACCACAGAGGCCCCTGTTGCTTTTAGTGCCTATACAACATCACTAAAACTATATATGGGTGTAAATGTCTGTTGAACAAAATAAGCATATGATTCTCCAAACAAATGAAAGCTTAACGAGAAAAGCACTCGATGGAGTGAACAGACAAAAGCACTGTTGTTTGACTGCAACATTCAATTTTGTGAAGATCCACAGGGCAGTCAGGAAGGAAAAACCAAGTTCTGGGAAAATATGCTCTAAATGCTTGCAGGTGAGAGTGGGGACAACAAGTACAGGTTCATTCAATTCAAATAATAACTACATGATATATTGGTAAATCAGTGCAGTATATGCTCATATTAATCTGTTGCCACGAATTTTGGGTATAAAATCTACATTTAATATTAATTAAGTTTATTCATTATGGCAAGGAATAGTGTTATCTGTCCAAGAACTGTTAAATATTCTGGCTGCTGACAGTACGTTACTGCTGTAGCACTGAATGTAATCATCGGTCCAATGAATTTATTTATTTATTTGACTGGTGTTTTACGCCATACTTAAGAATATTTCACTTACACGACGACGGCCTGGATTATGGTGGGAGGAAACCGGGCAGAGCCCGGCGGTAGCCCGCGACCAGGAGTTCAAATCTGAACGTCTGAGGTAACGATACCTCCGATGTAATATGGTTTGTTTATCAATGAAACGCGGTACCAGCACAGAATCTAAGGTTTGCAGTGGTACCATGCACGATCAATGACATTATTTGTTATCGAAAAATTGACAAAAAACACCGTCAACGATTTTCGTGCTCAGTTTTGTTATGTTTGCATTCTTCATGTGAAATGCCTTTCAAACATGGCGACAGCCGCTGCCTGACGCACTGTATGATGCAGGTCATTTACAACCCGACGAGCCCTCATTCCACACCGCCACTAATATTAGAATGTTTACATGTTATGTTGTGATGGAAAGTCTTTCTTATTTCATCTTTATGATGTAGTGGTCTTAATGCTGGGGCACTTTAAATACTAACGTACCGGTGCAGTCTTGTTTATACTGAGCTCCCTGAATCCATCTCTGTCCTGTTGCGGGGAATAAAGGTATTCGCTCTACCAATGGCGAACTTTCGAAGACAAAACGAACATTCGTGAAAGTGGGTCAATATCACCATGAAATTTGCAATTGAATTAGACTGGATGATTGAAATCTGCTTGGATGAGCCATCTGAGATAGTCATGGTCACGTTGTCATACATGTAACACCGCGCTGGCCCACTAATCACCCCCCCCCCCACACCTCGGCAACGGAGACAATAAATAAGACCTGTACCTGCCTATCACAGTGGCAGTCATCGTCCTTTTCTATTTATCTTGTGGCCTACAATTATCACTGTAATATCACTCATAGTCACTACCAGCCTTTAGACAATGACCCGCAACGCTACATGCTCTACACCTTAATATGTTGGACGAACATATCATTTCAGGGATCAGGACGTGAAGAGCGCTTTTCTAATTCATAATGTTAAACTCCCTAAACTTGTTTCCTGGACGAAAACGTCATTTGTAATGTTGGATAATTACGGCGTGCAGCATGTTTCGACATTTAATTAAACTGTGACCGACTTTAGACTAAACCCTGTTTCTTACTCTACCATGTTTGTTACCGTTCTCAAGTTTTAGTTTAAAATTTTTGACTGAAATTCAATTTTATCTCTTTCAGCTATATAATGTCACGAAAATATGGCTTGAAAATTCAATGTTAGGTATTTCTAACATGTTACTGTTCGGAGTTTTTCTAACCGCATGGGGTGTTGTTATCGTAAAACAAATTGCTCTCCATGTCCACTGCCCAGCATCCCTGCGTTTTTGAATAAATATGACTTCACTCAAGACAAAGGGTTCTTACTGACGAAAACAAAAGTGTGGAATTTAACATTATGAATTAGAACACTTATTTTAAGCGTGGTTTTTAACGATAATTGGCCAAATTGCTGACTAAAAAAGAAGCAGACCATAGTATTTTATTGCTCTAGAGATTGGTCGATATCTAACACTGCCAATCTTGTTATTTATTTATTTATTTACTTACTTATTTTCTATGTATTTATTTTATTGACTGTGCCTTTAACAGGTATATAGGCCAGCTTGACAAATTTCCAGGCCTAAAGCCCCAGACCTTCAGGCAACGGCAAGATTCGAATTCGTGATTTCAATGTTCATGGATTGCTGGGCTGCGTTTAGCTTTGCAAAGGCCCATGTCATAGCAGCTTCTTCATATCTTATCTTAAAATTGTTATTGAGGGAATTTATACATTTACATGGAAGAATCACTAACACTAGTGATATAGATCTGGGCATTTTGTGGTACCTGGCAACGGGCGAGCAGATAGTCTGACCAAACGGGCCCTAAGTCTCAAACTGTCCATACCTGAGGCCCTAGGCGAAGTAAAGTCATTATCATATTTAATATGGTAACCTGAGTGGGGCGACTTCTGATAAGGATCGTTTTTATCACTCTTTTAACCCAGTTGTCAAATTTTGTGATTCCTCCATTCTTCCTTTTCTGGCAAAAAAGCAGAAATATTGTGTTTCCGACCTCGGTCTGGAGACCTCCAAAGTAACAACTAATTAAAAAGTTTCCAGATAAGCGATACAGATCTGTGCAATGCATGTCACACTGAGGAGACCCTCTATCATGCGTTATTCGTGTGTTCCTGATACAGTTTGCAAAGACTAGTATTGTTTTCTGACCTTGTAGACGCCTGGATAAGTAACAGAACTCGGAGAACTGTGCTTTCCCACTGAAAGATGCAAGTTTCGTTATTATAGCTGTGGGGAAATATTTATGTACGAATCACAAATTTTAAGCCCCAGCATTGTGGCAATAGTTCTCCCTGGACCGACCATTGTTGATTAGAACATGCATACACGCATACATTACATGTATGATGAAATACGCGGAGTATGGAGTTGTCGGGATTTTCGGGCCAAATATCGGTTATAAGAAGTTTGTATATATGTATATGAAGATTTGACTTGCACGACAACACCCAGCATTATGGTGAGAGGAAGCCCGACAGAGCACAGAGCAAACCCACGACCACCAGTTAGTTGCCAACAGACCTTCTCACGCACAGCCACAGAGGAAAGCCAATCTGTGCTGAACTTGAACTCACATCGATGGCATTGCTTCTTTCAGCGGTCTTTTTATTCATCAATTTTTTTCACTTCATTTTAGTTTTTATTATTATTTTTTCCTTTTAGCGTTTTATTCTGTGCATAAATTTATGAGTACTGAATGACCAGAGGTGTATGGCCATTGAGGAGATGACTGTGTGTCAAATTTGCAAAGCATTTCAACGGTCGAGCTTGTGACAAACTTCAGTGGAATTGTGTCAGTGAACTGGTATTATCAGGCCCGGGCCTGCAGTACCCGATTTAAGTACAGTTTGTGAGCCAAATGTAAACATGTAAATAAAAGTGAAAATATAGCTGTCAGTCATTAACAGGGACAGCGATGCCGGTTTTCAACTCAGTATGGCCTTATGTGCCAGTCTGTAACGTTTCTTTTGTTAGATGAGCACACATACAATAGCTAGATGTACAGCCCTCTGCACTCCGGGATTTTCAAGTTTACCTCTGCAACAGTTTACATTCACGTTACCTGCAAATATCCGGGAAATTGCACTTTTTCTGATTTTGATCGCAATTTGCGACAATTAGCAATTCCTGTACATTCATCCTAGACACCAATGCACTGCATATGCATTATATTTATTTATTTATTTCATTGCTGTTTTACGCTGTACTCAAAAATATTTCACCTATACGACGGCGCCCAGCATTATGGTGGGTAGAAACCCGACAGAGCCCGGAGGAAAGCCACGACCATCCACAGGTTGCTGGCAGACGATCCCACGTACGGTCGGAGAGGAAGCCAGAATGAGCTGGTCTTGAGCTCACAGCGACCGCATTGGTGAGAGGCACGGGGTCGTAACGCCGGGCTGGTGCGCTAAAATCCCCCGCCGGCCACGGAGGCCCCAAGTGAATACTAAGTACGTGCTAACACCGGATGCAGTTTTGAACCATTTCCTTGAGATGGACGAATGTATGTCATGGGTTTACCAACATTATGTCTGCCTTTACCATTGCTGATTATTATATAAATAGCAACGCCAAGGACATGATTCTGTTTATTGACTGGAACGATGCTAGAGTGTTATCTGCCCATTGCCTACTATCCCCCTAGATTTCACGCAATTCTGCAAAGCCATCTTAGCTGCAGAAGTTTTTTAATTTTGAAACTTGCGAAAATACCAATGTTTTTGTGGCATGTACTACTTTCGGTTTCCGTGGCTGCTGGTTATGCGAAATTTGTCTCCACGCCTTGGGATGATGTTATGCCTTAAGACTGCGTTTCTAGCTCCACTGGTTATAGAGATATGACTACCGACGGTGTTGATGACGTCATTTCCGGTTTTCCAAGATTTGCACATTCGAAATCAGCGTCCAGATCTGACTATCTGCTTAATAAGGATTATTCAATGCTTATTATGCATCTGATAGGTCGAATTGCAGCACATCACCTGTACAAGTGTATAAACTATTAGCTAAAAACGAATTTTTCGATAACATAACATATTCTCCGAATAGCGAACTTTAAAATTTTCACCCCAGAAAGTCCCCGTTCTGCATGAACCCAGATTCTGTGCAACTGCAGTTTAAATTTCAGCTCAATCGCACCAGCCATTCTAAAGAAGAAGATGTTTAGACGGTTTCGTCAAAATCTAATACGGACCCCAAATCAAGTGATCAAAAGTTTCCAAAACTTTACATGCAAACCTTCTGCTCTGCAGCTAAAAGATACTGAAGTTTCATAGCTGTGTTCTTGCTGTTTTCTATACAAGCGATAGGGATTCAAACCTGAATGCCTTGAACCCATAATAATAATCCGAACGAAACAGCAGGGATTCAAGACTGAATGCCTTGAACCCCTAGCAAGCCTGAATGGTTTGAACCCTAATTAACTGTAGATGTATACTGTGGCCAAGAAGGGTAACTCTTTCAAATTCAGAAAGTACATATATACATTTTGTAACAGGAATTGAAGAAAAGGTAACATGACACTGAAGAGTAACATTTATATATTTAATTGACCTTTGAGTTAAATCCTGTATATATACACGAAATAACAATAAATAATATAATATGTACATCACATGCATATAAACAACGTGAGGAACAATTCTTATGGTTATCAACTTCAAGAATATTTCAGTATTTACAGACTTGGAGACCTATCAGTACTGATAGCATTTGACAAAATGTTGTATGTCGACGAACCTAGAACACATAAAATTAGGATACTGTTGTCGTCCCAAAGACGTGTACGTCTGTTCAAACACCATAGCATAGAGAACACCATGGAGAATATTACCACAATCTTTAATGTCCATTTTCGAAGACTGTGTGTTGTTTGAGTTAAATCCTACATATACATCTGGATCAGGATTATCTCACTCTAACCCATCATCTGGAGTACTTCGAGTCGTCTGAGCTTAAAAACGCCGCATGTGATTGTGTGAACAATTGTGTGGACAATTTGGCTGGAAAACATTTCTTTTTTACAAACTAGTCACATTTTGGCCAAATAATATGTCACAAAACTATGCATATTTTCGATTAAAGCGGTGAGAACGGAACTATTTTTACAAGGTAGTATAGACGGGGAGCATTCTCAGACTTTGGAAGGAATACATAAATTAAAATTTCTACCTATCTAAACTGCAGCTCGGTATGGCTGGAAGTCTGTGTGAGACGTCACCCCCGTGCTCCGCTCTGCCATTAATTTCTCCAATGGATCAGATTGATGTCTTGTAACGTCGAACAGGAGACGCGCGCATTGCTACAAAAACACAAATAAATCATGTTCAGATGCGGTAACAGTTAGCAAAGTAATTGTTGTGAAAACAAGTGGCTGATGAGGTCGCTTATTTCGCAGTTCGTTTCGTGAGAAATTCATGAAGCCAGGAAAATTGCCCCGGGAGATGGGCACAGGCTGATGCAATAACAACAACGCCTTGCATACACGAGGCTGATGTACACGTCAACACGTTTTCTCTAAACTGCATTCTATCTCATGAATAAACGAACACTCTCTAAAGCACCATAATATCACGGGTGATTAGATGTTAGAGATATATAAATCGATACCTTATAAAGAAATTAAATTCTCTGAGCTTACCCAGGGACAGTGTCAACTAGGAAGGGGTTGGGTTGTATTCTGTCAAACAGCATCGTATTACAAAGGATTTTCGAGAATCTAACACTCCGTATGGCGTTGAGTTGAGCTAGAAGTAAACAGAAAAACCGATGAGGTAAATATCTGCTTTGCAAAGTGTGGCATTTACATATATCTATGATTAAATTCTATTCTCATTATCAAGAAGGATTACAAATAATACACGAAAGGCATAAATAGCAAGAACTGCTCAATGGAAATATCTGTAGAAAAGGAGTATGGCGCGTTGATTATTTTTAACAATTTAGATGAAATTAATCCAGCCTACATATATGTTCTATACAAACAACACATTATCATAATGAAATTGTTGCGACGATAAGGCAAAATTATCATGCCGTAACTTTACGATACGCTGAGAGAAATGAATGCATTTAACAGGGGCAGGTAAGTCAGAGAACAAAAATTATCCAGGAAGCATTACTTTAGCTTCTTTACCTTGAAGTCCTTCTGAAATGAATATTTCCCGAAATAAAGTCATCGATAAGGGATAACATTACTTTATTCCATATGCCACCCTGTGCCAAATGTACTGATTTGCCCACCGTGACGGAAAGGCATAAAGGAAGGTCACCCCAAAATCGTAATGTCTCAACTGGAAAGCTCAATATTGGCTCCACCATCCCTACCAGATGTCTTACCTGGTGTAAATCTCAGCAGGGGCTCATTAGTCTCGTAGTAGAACCTGTCGCCATTTTTGAGTTCCCTGAACTGCCTGGCGATCATCTTGGCAAACAGAGGTCCTACAGCAATTTGCGAATTTTCCGGCTTTTCAGAGAGACCAGCTGTCCACAACTCGACGTCTTCTGGGTTCCTGTTTTGCCGGAGAATGGATTTGAGATTATCACATGAGACAGACTTACTTAATGTGATACATGTATCTAAGTATAATATTACACAGGCACTCAAATAAAATGTAATACATCTACATGTAATCGAATTTAAACAGACTACACGTAGTGTAAACCCAGAGAACCGACGACAGTGTGATGGTTGGCAAGTGGTCACACCTTACTAGTGACGTCCGGCCTCTTGTTAGTTTAACCTCAGATAGGTTTCGTTTTAATTGTCAGATCTGAAAAATAGAACACTGCACGCCACATGGCAGATTGTTTTAATTTTTTTAAATGGTTTGTATGCCCAATATTAATTAATATATGCGGTAACCGGATTCTGGTATGTTACTTTTGGTATAAACAATGTACTTAAAACTTGCAAAGGGGGCCTCTTTGGCCCAGCCGGTTAGCGCGCTATCGCAGCACAATGACCCGAAGCCTCCCACCTATGCGTTCGCTGTGAGTTCAAGACCAGCTGATGCTGGCTTCGTCTCCGGGCTTACGTGCTAAGGTCTTCCAGCAACGTGCGGATGGTCGTGGGTTTCCCCCGGGCTCTGCCCGGTTTACTCCCACCACAATGCTGGCCGCCGTCACATAAGCGAAATATTCTTGAGTACGGCGTAAATCACCAATCAAATAAATAAAAAAATAAATAAATATATAAACAAATAAAACTTGCAACTAACACCATCTGATTTTCCCCCATCTGAAAACCGATGATAACTAGTCCTATCAGCACAATTTTTACTTCAATACATAGTCACCAATCTCTGATTTAAACTAAATGTTTTAGGTTTCAGTGAATATTGAGCCGACACATACAAAACAAAAGGCAAATTAAAGGAACGCCAAATAAGAAACATAAAAATGCTTACGCGTAAACTTGTTTGAAAAGGTTGACAGTTTCGGGAGTCTGATCCTTGAACCCGTGAGTCCGAGAGGTGTCAAATTGCTCGGCTGGAGAGAGGCCGTACATTCGTCTGAAGGTATTGTAGGACGGGATAGCATGTTCTCTGTTCCTCTGGATGTTCATAGCGGCCAAATCTCCGCCGTTCCCCTCTGCAGTCTGATGCAGATGGTTGACCAAACTATCCGACATGATGCGATCACACTTGGTGCTGGCGTCAGCAACAAATCCCCTCATTAATGGATCTTCGTCTTTCAAGAACACGGAAGAACGGAAGAAAATGTCCTTAAGATTCAGTGCTGGAGTCCCGTCCAAGGCGTACGCCCGGTCCCTCTTGGTGAAACTGTTTCTGATCATACTGTGGCCGAACCTCATAGCTGACGAGGCGAAGGAGTTTGACAGAGACGGATCAGCGTCGCTGTTGTAACCCGTGAAGTAGCCCTCCTTCTGAGGGTTCAGACCAAAAGCCACCATGTTGTTGTCGCCGACTACGCCCTGCAGATAATCCGTGTAGGTGATGTGCTGGACGAGAGCGATGATGATTCGTCGGGTCTCCTGGTACAGCTTCTCATCGTCCCATCCGGGGTTCAGGGCTGCCAGCTGAGTGGCGATCCTGTTGTGTTCCCTCATCCACACCGTCTCGATGGCAATCAATCCGGCATATTCGTTCGCCCTGTCGTCCCCTAAAACACAGAGAAACATCACCAACGTTAAATGGAAAGAGCGTTAACGTCAGTAGAAAGTTTATTAAATGGAAAACACACTTAATCACTTTGTTCACGTAATTAATCCAGCTAATTGTTTGTAATAAGTTGGGCGTTTGAACCATATTGCTACTGCATTTAAATGTTCCTTTCCCTGTAAGGTCAGCAAGGTATCGCATCAGCTCTTAATTTTCATAGGCGAAAAAAGAAAAAAAAACCAAGCAATCATTCAGCTGAAACATGTATAGTTAAAACTCTGAAAATTCAATAACTTTAAAATGAATGAAAAGGGATATGTTTAGTATCGCTTTGATTTATTGTACCAGTAATGTATGGTTTAAAATATTAGAGGCTTAGTGGTTAAACAGTGTGTTGTTTTAAGACAACTTGGGGAAATGGATAACTTTTTACACATAATTACCCTATATGAGAAATATAACTACCTGATCCAAAATAAGAGAACCCATGTAATGTGGCCTGGACATTTGCATGGGGCATTATGGGCAGCTCGTTCGGTTCAGATACAGCCAAGAGACCTGAAAGATATAGGCAACACTCTACCATTAACTAAATGCGAAAACACTTTCCGATCACATTTGTGTAGTCTAACGGTTACAACATTTGTCAGTCTGAATGTCATAACTGAGTTATGCCAGCTCAATGTGATTCACTTCTAATCCGGTAAGACCTTAACATCTCACATTCAGACTTCCCAATCACAGGGGTCGCCTTCTATCTCAGAATGGTCTCCTCGGCGATTTGTCCTCTTGTTTTGAAGATTTGTGTCCCTTGTCAGTTGTCTTGTTATACGTTGGATTCCATTCAATGACGTATCTTTTCCCTAGTGGGGACGACTCGAACGGAAGCTGGATTGACCATTATTCCCTTGTAATACGTTTGTACTATGATTGCCAGTTTGCCTGCAAATCGTCATAGCATATGCAGCGATGAACACTCCGCATCTAAGATCAGAGTCACCTTAGGCGGAAAAGATTCTCTAATGGATGACGCCCTAATGCCTAAAATCTTTGTTCCTTTACACTATGATTGTTTACCTTGTACACCGGCACGAAGATGTCTGGCTCTGGATTCCGATATACCGTAGATGGCGCCACCGTCTATATAAGATGAGGCTTGGTTCAGCTGTTCTCTTTTTCCTAAAAATTAGAAGGCATAATACAAAATAAATCGTCACTTGTGTTATTTTTTTCAGGATGTTTATGTCAAAATCTAGTAATGCTTATAAACCAGGCGGCTTTAAAGCTAGGTTAAATTTCTAGTCAGTAGTATTTAAATTATGAAAGTAATTTAAATAGTAATGTAGACACTCATCACGTTGATTTTTCATATTGCTATTTTCCGTACCGTTAACAATATCCTGATAAATATAAGTATTAAAACGAGATGCTCAGTTAGCATGCAGCTGATAGGTAGTCTTGGGCTTTACCAATATTTAGGATAAAGAATATAAGCAGTGACAGAGATGCTCACCTAGTCGGCAGTTAATATCAGTGACCTCCAGCGACCTTGATAAACCAAGGCAGGGATGGCCGAATCCTCGGAAAATATCCCCTGGCTGAGTTACGATGTTAACACAAACATTGCCGGGCCTGAAAATAATAGTGGAATACAAGCCTATATATTCTACCTCGATATTGTTTACAGGATCTGTCACCAACTTTCCCACAAAAGAATTATAACGAAATTGACTGAGCAGATAGGCCGTTGCAAGATAAAAAACACGAAAAGCTGTCAGACATGGTGTTAATATTTCCCTGGTTCTCTTCACCCTGTTCTGTATATTTGCTTTAATTGTGACCAGGTTTACCAGTGGAGAAAGCTGGACAGCGTTCGAGAGAAGACAACTTCCATGTGCCCATCTACTAAAACCGGATCTTAACCCGGGGTAGCTAAAGCGGTCGGGCTAGGTTACAGGACTCAACAGCACTGGTGGGAGGTTGAACCGGCTGCAACGAGAAGGACTCCAGAACCAGACCTACTAGCAGTGCGCTCAGTGTTGATTGTGTAATGTATTATGATCACAGGAGAATTGAAGGGACACAACTCTGTTTGGTAAATTTATATATATTGAATTGTATGTCATTATCTCCAATGGTACATAAATCAAGACAAGAAGATACGTTTGCCGTCAGAGACAAACTGCTTAGTTAGATCGGTGAGGTCTAAATCTCAAGGGCGATTATCAAAGTTCTAAGTTAACACTCTCTGCAGCTGAATAATCCGAGAGTCACAAAATCTTTTGAATTTTTGTTATACCTTAATGACAAACCATTTGCATTGTTTGCGATCTGTATTATCAATAAAAAAAGTATCCGAAGTACTTACGTAGGTTGTGACTGTTCACAGCATTTCAACATGGAATTATTATAACCTGGAAGTAAAGATAGTTTCACAGTGTCACAACAAAACCATTTATAATCAACTACCTCTAGAAAGTTCAGAAGGCTTGTCCTATTTAACAGCCATCTCATGAGCCATCGCGTGATACCATTGCACTGGAAACTGCCCAATTGTTCAAAGGTGTATTTCAAGTAAAGGTGGGCTATATTTTTAATACCAGTCTTACTCAAATGCGAAACTTAATGTCTTATGTTTAACGAAATGTTATGTTTTCTGAGTTGTTTATTTATTTGCTTGGTGGTTTACGCCGCACTTAACTATCTTTCATGTATACGACGACAGCATTATGGTGAGAGGAAATCGGCCAGAGCCCGGGGGAAACCCACGACCATCCACAGGTTGCTGGCAGACCTTCCCACGTACGGTTGGAGAGGGAAACAGCATGAGATGGACTTTGAACTCACGGTGATCCCATTCCTTTCTGAGTTACACTAGAACAGTTTACATTACTGCAATATCATATTACATTGTGGACAACAACAACCTGTTAATGTAATAAACGCACTGTGCTGAACGAAGATAAAAACGAGTCATATGTCATGTAATATTTTGTATTAAGGACATAATCTGTTCCTCTATGAATCGGAAACCCTTGTATTTCACCAATTTAACAGACCAGCGTTAAGACTGTAGTCTGGTCTTAGTACAGACATAAGTCTATACCAGGCTTAACCGTACGACTACATATTCCTCTGAACCATTGTGACATTAAGATCAACCAATCATAGCCGTTAACAACAAACCCATCACCATTCAACGATTCCGCCTCCGGCTGACTGTTGTCAGCACGGTTATAAGTACTAACGTATGGCTCACATTTATGCTTTCTAATAAACAGGGAGCTGGTCGCACTCCGGTGGATAGAGACGCTTGTTTCAGAATCACAAGGATACACGAGGTACACGTTCAAACCCTGCCTTACACAGAAGAATCGTCGCTGTTCGTGAGGTTTTGTTGTCAGCGAGGGATCGGCGACACCCGTGCGGCTGTTAACGCAGTTTAAAACTACTTGTCCTAAGTGTGCACGTCACATGTGAAAATGTTCGTCATTAACAAGCCAAAGAACCGTGGTTTAAGTCGAGCACTTGCTCCATAAATGACATTGACCATCATGATTTAAGTGGAAAATTCTTCAGTACGACAAGAATCAAATGAATATATAAAAATAGTCAAAATACTGACACAAATGCCTTATAATAACTTTTAACTGTACCTTTGATGGGAGCTCTATCGGCGATATCGTGAGACAGAAATTGTCCCCACAGACTGAACTCCATGGACCAGATGGAGTCTTCGTTCTTCGACTCCGGGCCTTGGTGGACCATCTGGCTAATATCCCTGGGGTTCTTCAAGAGTCCACTGACTCCGTGTGTCTTCGGCAGGTCGTCTCGCTTTGTATGTGCATCTGGAGGGAAGAAGGCACATAAAAAATTGCAGATACTACCGAAGTATTTTTTTCTAGTTTTATAATCGGTATTATATATTCCTTGTCTTGAGGAATTGTTGGAACTTTGTGGTGTCGAAATATATCTTTCAAATATAAGCAGTTTGCTTCCTTCTGTGGGTTAAATAGGCGCTTTCAATAATATTTATTTATTTACTTGATTGGTGCTTTACGGCTTACTCAAGAATATTTCACTTATACTATGGCGGCCAGCATTACGGCGGGAGGAAACCAGTCCTTCAATAATATGTCGACTGTATAACGGCGGTGTCTCAAATTGTCGACGGTATACATGTATAGGTATTATATTCGGCTTCGAGATTTAAAAGAAAGTTACTACCTAAATGAAACCGAAATTTGCGGAATTATTGCAATGGTACAAAGAAACGTTATCTGTATATACTATACCACTTTGCTCGATTTAAGACTAGAATTGAGGACTTCTAGCACACAATAAAGCACACTTCATGTAAAGCGAAATCCGGATTGAACTCTTTTCAAAATGATATGTAGAACTGATATACAAGTATGATTACTTACATTTCTTACGCCTTTCATAAATTGTACACCTACCCGTTTTATACTGGGCGGGAGCCTCTCGCATGAACGGAGTGAATGCGGACCCCAATAGGGGTTTCACCAGATTATTGCAGGTGCCGTCAAACGTCCTGTACTTGGCGTTCGGGTCACACACGGGCCGGATGTAGGGACAGGTGATGCCTAGCTTTACAGCTTCGGGGTGGGATAAGGCTTGGGCTAGGGAAACAGGACTTCCTCTGAAAATAAAGAATTAGGTTTTCAACATCTTGCATTCAAGATAGCTCAAGACGAAACGTCCATGTATGGAAAAACACAGAGCAAACCGCACAATGAAAAGTATGCTTAGTTTTTATTTCACTGATACTTCAATGCCTTACTCAGGAATATTTAAGTAGAAAAACTCTTACGCATACCCATCAAACAGCTATTGAAACTTAAGCAATCTTTTTGACAGGCATATTCTGTGTCTAGTACGCACACGCCAGACCGTTACAAACTATGGAACTGGTAGAACGCATTTATACTTGCAGTTTGTAAGGATAACTTTTTCTCACTGCTAACATTTACTTTTTAGTCACTTGTGTTTTATTTTCGTGACTGTATGTAGTTAAAAATAAATCAAAAAGCTTCATTAACAGTAATTTGTAACGGACAATATCTAAATATCTGGTGCAATACAGTGGAATTCACTGTGCTCCTAGGATTACCACACCTTTGCGTTTTAAAAGTGAAATCGTCTTTATTCACAATTTTCCCCTCATTACAAGGACTCATGGTTACTGTGGTACGTACTTGATAAGTCTGGCAATCCAGTTGATGATTCTGCTGTTTTTAGAGATTGCTGACGCGTCCAGGGGACTCTCTGAGAACAGCAGAGGTTCCACATGAGTGGACGCCTCTGGTGGAATGTCTATACCTGGAGACAAACAACAGCAAACGTAAGATGGCGGGGAATAGATGGAATGACCGGTTGTAAACGTCAAAGTTTTAGTGGAATAGATTGAATGTGAACGTCTGAATTTGACACGTGTTACCAAATCCTCCATGAATATTTATGACGAATTTCTGGGTAAATTTTAATCTCATGTAATCCTTCTTGTTGTATTAATTTTAAATATATTCACGCTGTGAAAAGATGTAATTTCCATCGAAACAAATGAATGATTAATATTGTGACTTGCCACAAGAGGCCATATTTTTGACTGTCTGTCTGCATGTTTTTCTGTCTGTTGGTCTGTTCGGAACTTTACGAAAAAAGCAATAGACGTGTTTGGATCAAAACTTTGTGCATGACCAAACGCCTGCACTAACGATTTTTCACCATCGTCAGATACAGGACGTAGATACCAATATATTGTTGTCCCCTAGTATGTAGCGGAGGAATCTGTACATTTAAAGTAAAACACAGCTCATGAATGAGGCACTTTTCAAGAAAAAGCTTACAAAATTCTCTTTTGAATCCAAAAACCCGTTTGAATTTATATGAGATCCTAGCTGAATTAATCTCGATTAAAGTATGGAGTATTTTGAGGCCGACGGGAAATCTGCGCCCATGCTTTTAGGCTTATGAGAGACTGACCAGTCAGAGAGCTAGAATATATTAACTCTTTGTAGGCTGTAACGTAAATCTTCCGAGTTCACTGTCAATGTAACATGAAATAACATAACAGGAAACCGTTTCAACGTTGTATATTTTACTTATAACAAATAGATGTGTGAACAACACTACGAAGTATTTCCAGACCATTGTTGTGGCAGGAACAAGTTTCTTGGTCATTTCATGTTATGAATTTAGATATATACTTAGTTTTTTAGCGTCTTACTACTGTCTCAGGTGACAAGAGTGTTCTGAACTTGGAACAATTAGGTCACAGCTCACATATAATGGCTGCGTTTCAGGTTAGTGGGAGGAGAACGGTTTCCATTGTCGTAGAAGCTGTTGGAAAAAACACTTTACAGAAATAAACATAACATTGTGTAACCTTTTTTGAAAAACTTAACTTTGACAACATGCGCTGTCTTTCATTTTAAAAGAGACGGAGGACTGCGTTATACATAGTGACAATGTATTAGTGATCTATGATCTGTCAGATTGCGAATATTTTTGAGTCTTTTCCCACTCACCTCGAAGTAATCTGTTTTTCATGAGTTCGTCCTCATTCATGACTTTTTTTACGGCATCCCGGATAATGGCGTCCAGGGGTCTGCTCGGGGTCAGGCGTGGCAGGGGTGATAGGGGTCTCACGCGAGGGGGCCGGCGCTCGCGTAACCCTCTCCTCCCCGGGATGATTACGCTACCGCCTTGGATGATTCTTCTGTCCGCTGGGGGTCGGGGGTCACCGGGCTGAGGCCGAGGCAGTTGGGGTAAAGGGGGGCGTATGTTCACGCCTAGGTTTTTTCGCATCAACTGACTAAGGCCATCTGGAATTATTATGGCCCTCGGTTTGGGGGGAGTTTGTGTTTGTACCAGAATGAACTACAAAATCAAAGAAAAATAAAGACATATGCATTTGTTTACAGGCCTGATGCTTTGTTGAGCCTAATAAATAATACATTTATTTATTTATTTATTTATTTATTTATTTATTTGATTGGTGTTTTACCCCGTACTCAACAATATTTCACTTATACGACGGCGGTCAGCATTATGATGGGAGTAAACAGGGCAGAGCCCGGGGGAAACCCACGACCATCCGCAGGTTCCTGGCAGACCTTCCCACATACGGCCGGAGAGGAAGCCAGCCTGCGCTGTGCTAGAACGCTAACCGACTGAGGCACGGAGGCCTCTAAGAATACATTTCATTTCTTTTCTATTGTTTCAAGACAGAATAAAAGCTCGACACAAATCTAACCTTCAAACACCAAGCTTGGACTCGTTCGGCAATTAGTCATTTTTAGTTTCACGTCTGTTGTATCAGATCAGTCCCTGCATTTCTGTGTTTTGTATATAGATGCAATTTCCATACAAGCTATTGTTGTTTTTACAGAATCTAGTTGACTGTCTATCTCCAAAAGAGATGGAAATAAAAGATTGCAAATGTGTTAAAACTTACCGGGAAAAATCCAAGGACAACAAACGTTGAGAAAATGGACGTCCTGCAATAGAAAGTTGAGACATTCATAGAAATGTAAAAACAGCCAATTACGAATCAATGATGCACCTGTGCTTTTGTGCTATGCTAAGATTTCTGGCGCTGATATCATGAAGTATACTGTTGATGCGCAATGAGAGGACATTTGCACTTATCGCCAGGAACTTGACTTAGAGGGGTCCTATCGTCAAGCCACATTTATTCGGCTAGATGTAAACAATGGTTCATGTTCGTTTTCGTACGTGTAGGACCAGAATTGTGTGTACCTTGGTTCTAAGGGTGGCGGGGCTAGTTATTAAATACTCAAATGAACAGTTATAGAATAAAAACCTAACTGAGGTAACTTGACAAGAAACTTGCATTTCATCGGTAACTTATGACCATTTGTCAACTATCACACTGTCGTCGATGCCCTCGTTTTTCTCTCTGTGCTGTGCACTTTTGTATTGTAAGACTAAACCCAAAGTTTGCAAAATCCTCCCGCCGGTTGTTTAAGGTTGAAGGTGTGAAAAAGCTGTCAATGATATTTAAAACGAGGATGATCACTGTCAGTGCATTATCTTCATTTTTTTTATATGGCTGGTGTTTTTAATGAAGTATTCAACAATACTTCACTTATATGAAGGCGATCAGGCTTATGTGAGACAGGGGTACTCGGAATAAACAATCTTGTCCTTCACAAACTGACTGAATTGAAAGCTACATCCTCCCGGCGATGGCTGGATTCGAAAACAGCCTCATGGCTCAGGTACTGTTCGCCTACGAAGTCCTGTCTAGTCCCATTTGTGTCAAACCATATCATACCAGACTCATATAGTGAAAAGCTTGTTTCCGATGTCAAATGTGACAATGACCAGGGTAAAAATCCTTCGCGTTTCGCACTAAAACTGTCAACAAGCTAATTACCTTTACAAACAGCCACACGAGCGTGCGTACCGAGTCTACCCACTCCGATGCCCATAGGGGAATTTGTGTTCTATAGAAAAACTAACTGCGCAATTCTAAGAGCTTCAAAATTAACAACTCGACAGGTGTGATGCACATATACTTAAGTTTGGAGCAGGAGCACAGGATATGGCCACCGGCTACAATAAGTTAATGGCATTTAACAGAAATACTCAATTTGTGGGCCGCGCGTATAAGGGGTAAGGACTGTCAAATTATAACATGGACTGAACACCTGTCGCTGCAGGCGTGCAAATGAATGACATACCCAGTGAGCTTTTATTTACAGAATTGCAATTTATTTCAATTGACGGGAAATTTGAGTGCAAAGGTTAAATCACCGACCTTTATGAAACAAAATGTAAATGAAAACAACATATAATTTTCGGGGCAAATATGTCGCAGTTGTTAAGAAATACGTTCTGTAGCCAGAGGGATAAGGTATGTTGAATGTTAACTCAGGATGTAATGAGGGATGTCCACTTTTTATGACCTATCGTGTTCGATCGTGGTTAACGGTAAATATAGCGTCAATATTTGAAATCATACACAAATTGCACGATAAAGATCTACTCCACCTCTACATGAGCAATGTAATGCGTCCGCGCTTTCTTATCTTCTTTTTTTCTAATACGAATATAAATTATGGTATAAAGATAACAAAAGATTATGTTGCCGGGCCTACAAGTTTGTCATGATTATCGGTAAATAAAAGGTCATTCGTTTGATTCATGCAAAAGGGAAACATCACCTTTTTTCGAGCAGCTACATCAGCGTGTTTGTCAGTTCTTGCTAGCAAACGAGACTATCTACATGTGTTAAGAACAGAAAGAAGGCGTGGTCGAAATGGGTCAGCCCGTGTCTCGTAATCATATACATCTTAGAAATGTCATTATCAAGTTATATCTAAATAACACGTGAAAAGGCGATGCTGCAGGGTTTGTTCCTGTTTTCGATCGTGCACCTTCTATATTCATGTTTGAAGGAAGAACAAGCCTGTTCAGTGCATATGCGGGATCACGGGTACACATCATTCACACATAAGTTTAGTCAAAGTTTTAAATTCCATGAAATAATATTTGATCTAACCTCTATCACCATTTAATAACGTAACCTTTTAGTTTTGAATTACATGTATGTCAGTCAACTGTTTATGATATTTAACCAACCACTAACTTATTATACCCATAATATTATGTTTTAGGTGTATACACAATATAATATAATATAATATAATATAATAGAATGCAGTACAAAGCAACACAATACAATACATTACAATAAAATACAATACAATATTATATTGATATAATATAACATTCATATACATAATTCAGTACATGAGTATTTTTTGCTTTAGGTCTATGCTTATATCTGTAGTCATTTACCAACTAACACAACAGGCCACATGAGTAAGCTCTATAAAAATCCAGAACGAAGTAACAGGTCGCTGGCAGACCAAAAATATTTTGAATAAATGTAAAGTCAAGAACTTTGTCGTTTATTATAGACTACACTCATGATGGCCATGTCTTTTACTGGAGTTTCATAATTTATTCCTCGGTTTTTCTTTGATATCTCCCTAGATCCGTGCAACAGGCGTAGCATCATTCTTTTAAATGGATAAGATTTATCTTGTGTTTTTGAAATATCGTTTGTTCATTTCGTATGCTTACGTCTTTCAAGGTTTAACCGTTTCTATGAGTAAAGACGTAGTCATCCTGTAGTGTTTTTGATACCATGTACTATGCATACTTTCTTCTATGCAGCTGGTGAAAACTTTATATCGCCTAATCACAGCCTATTGTCAACAATGTTGGATTATTAGTGACAATAAGCTAAATAAAACTTATCTTATTAATACCTACCTCATGATCTTCTGGTTTATGTCTTCCGATTTGTGTATAAATCCGCGCTTTCAAATCGATTTGAAATGGCACACTTCATTTTCTTTTAAAATATATAGTAGTTGGCGCTCAGTAACTCACCCAATGAAATGGCCGATTGGGTGTCTCAACAACAGCAAACTACAAAGAAAAGATAAAAATTTAACCCGGTTATCAGACCGTGAAGAAATCATTGTGTCCTATTCACTATCATACCCTTTAGGCTAGTATACTTTTTCTCACATTTTTTTTTACAATTTAGAAAAAAGTGTGAAAAAATGAAAAAAAATAAATAAATAAAAAGAAAACGGCATTTACTAAGGAGGGGTGGGAATTACTTTTATTAGTGAATGCTATTTAGATCTGACGGTAAGGTGCCTGATTCGAGGAGGTCTATGTGACGTGTTCATAATTTGTTAATGGAAAAACTAAAAAATACAAAGAAATGTAAACTGTTGTTCTAGTTCATCTTTACTTAGGAGAAAATCTGAAATATTCATTGATGGTTGTAACGAAACGGGGAGTTTACAAATGGGAAGAATGTAAAGGGGAATTCTTGCGTTATAAACAACTGAGAAAAAAAGTCAGCGAAAAATTTCTCCGAGGGAGCAAGTCACCTCTAATAAGTGACCTTATCATATATTTTCGACAAAGTATGAGATTTTTTTTTTTGGCCTTCGATTGTCAAATTCTGTTTATTGCTCTAGCAAGAAATGTTGCGGATGACTAGACGCTAGTTTAAGTCATACTCTAGAAGTGACATATGATCTGAGGTTTCTACTAAGAGGCATGTCCTTATCAGAACTTGCACGTGTATATCCGCGTGCGACACAGCACGTGAATTATTACGACGTGAGATTGTAACACTGGGATTGTAGATTGTGTAGTTCGTCCGCAAGAAACCGCCATTGCTCTTGAGGCCTTTGTAAACCTGCACGTGATCGTGCCCAGGGGAATTAAAGCTTGAAGCCATTATATCACCTGTATTTATTGAGATAAGGTAAAATTGTGCTGAAGAAATAACATATACAATCCCAATGGGTATGTATACATTCCTTCAATTCCCTGAGCTTATAAAGTATGGTTTTATTGACATAATTATAAATTAATTATAACATTTCACAAACGTCGTTTTCATATTTCATTTGTGTATATGTATAATAGATGTTATTTATGATATATACATACAAGATCTGATTTTCCCGACGACTGTTTAAGACAACTGTTCGTATTACGAAACCAAAATAAACGATAAACATTAGACGCTTTTACGTAACGCAGCGCGCCCCGTCAATACATGTTTTTAAAACAGGTTTTAACGAAACGCCTCTGCATGATAATTATTTAAAAAAACATATGACTTAGTCACGATGTATCCTGGTGTAGACTAATTTCGTATTTTTATATTCAGTCTTGTACCTTTCTTGCTTCAGGTCTAATTTCCCTTTGTTACCTACGATCTATATTTATCGAGGGAGTAATTTTGAGTGTAATTCTTCAATTGATGTTTTGTCAAATGAATGTTCTACTTAAGCTCTCGAGACGTAATCTTTATGACGTACTTTTATATGTCATTATATGCTCCAGGGATTTTAATTCATTCATTCTGTATTAAAGTTTATCAACTGATATTGTTTTCGAATTTAGTTATTCAGATAGTGTTCCATGCCTTAATAAAACTATTTCCATTTTATGGTGGCTAAGGGGTGCAAGAGTGGAATAAAATAGAGGAAGTTTAGTGAGAACAGCAGCACCTTGTAATGTACCCGAAAAACCTTCCTGGCTCAAAGCCTTCTGAGGAGCCAGCGATAAGTGAATTAGAACTCACAATTTCATCAGTCAAATTCTAATACTCTGAAAAAAAAACAGTCATCACCTCTTGGCGAGCTTGGACCATTATAAACTAAATAAATAATCTTTCCCGCCTAAAGTAATTAGGATCTAAGCGTTTAGTCTACTGCTCATTTTGGCCATAGCCGTGACGTTTTGTTGTTAACCTGGAAACGTATTACCCACGCATTGCAACGACCAATGGGTTAGTTTGGGGTTCGAACTTATTTGTTGTTTGGGGACAAGAAGTGCAACTGAATCATATGACGTTAAAAATATTAGGCAACTTTCGTTATTACAACGATCACTTTTATCGCTTTGTTCGGAAGGTACAAATGACATATCCTTCCTTCAGGATCTTATTAACTTCACAAAAGCTTCACTCAAATGTCTCCATCGTTCGTCTACTCTTATTAACTTTTTATGAATTTTGTTCAGATGCCAGTGTTATGGTAAATGCTATCCTAACCGCTTGCCTAACATTTCCGACGAGTCACATGTTACAGTACGAAATATTTTACCTCGAGTTCGAACTCGAAACTACCCTATTCAGCCTGAAACCGAGTGACCATTGCGCGGTGAAATTATTCCCACTGTCTAAAAGTTTTCTAATATGTACATACATGTAACAAAAGTATTATCAATTTTTGCTGCTCACAACAAGTTTTCTTAAATTGCTAGCCTTCGTTGTACTTATAATATTCGCACCTTAACCTTAAAGCAAACTACTAAATCACCATCAGCAAGAATTTCACTGTTTTGGTTGTAATATTGTCAGCGTTTTAAACCGTTGACAGTTTTGTTGGTGGACAAAATGCTTGTTTTGGAAAACACATGACCAGAGTATTTTTTCTGTAAATGTCATATATAACGAACTCCTTGAGAGATAAAGATGTCTAAGTGACGTTTTGTTCTCTTACGTTCTAATTAATTCTAACTACCGAGATTAAATCTGATGTCTTAATGAACTGTTACCATTCACCTTGGTCGTCCAGCTGTGAATATGATACGGTCGCCTTGCAGGTCACTTCGCCCCTAGCTGAAAAATATCCTTCTGTAATCAAATGTCAATGAAAACACTGGCGACCGGATTGGGCCCAGAACCAAAGAGAACATCAGCTTTATTATCACTTATACTTACGTTGCAACGTTTCGAACATTGTCGAGATACTGAGTTTGAATTAAATTTCTTCTCATCAGCTTTTAGCATTGTGCTGACATTGTCAGATTCTCACATTAGGTAAAATTCATAGCACATAAGACGTGGGTGGAAGAATTAACAAATCGTGGTTTAATTAATTTTGAGTTCTTTATTACATTATTTGCACAGCTGCTGCATTTTTTCTTCAGGAATTCCACGTCTGCTGAGCAGAATATGTTATTATATAATGTTTGAAAATGAACGATGAGAGCAGGGAAATTTACAAATTTCCTGTCCAAGGTTGGGTTTGAACCTTGCTGCTATCGATTGACAGACATGCACATTCACCATATTCACATGGCCCGCTAACCTGAGCATACATAACAGACGCACTCAGCGTGGTGTATTTTAATGTAGCATGTAGTGATCTATAGCCCATTCAATTTGGTTATTATGTATTTATTTATTATCTATTGATTTATTTTTTTGATTGGTGCTCTTTGTCGCACGTCTACGGCCCTTGGGAGCCGACACAGCACGCGTAACAATTTGTTCTGTTATAGGCGTAGACAAAAGTGCGGCAGTCGGGATTGAACTAACTCCAGGTTGCTATTCAGTACCTATTTTATATACTGGGCTGGCGAGATATCACAACCACAGAGGCAAGAAATACTAGAGCTTATGTGCTTTCACGCGAAGTCACATAAATCATTTCTGAACTTTGTTTGCAGCCCAAAACAGGTGTCAACTGTGGCCGTTATCTCTCAACTCGGCAGCACACACAACATCCCACGTATTTTCCACTCGGTAATGGCAAACCTGTCCCAAACTCGCGATAGGGCCAAGCGTCTTACAACTAACTACCTGGGCATGAGGTGCGACTTTCGGGTTTAAGGCGCGTGCGTCGTCACAGAAACGAGAACTCCTCAACACACATAACTGTGAATAACTCAAAATGGTCCCCTCTGAAGCGGTGATATTTTCGCGAACTTTGGGCAGGCGTGCCATTACCGAGTTAACTATACGTGGGACGTTGTGTGTGCGGCCGAGCTGAGAGGTAAGAACTGACAACGTGTGTGAAGTTAGTTCGCAGTCCACAGTTAGCAGTTCACAGTTCACAAGAGGCCAGTCCTTATTTTCCAATCAAATATATCTAGAGATTGCGCCTTCACATATCATTCGAAGAGTTCAAACCACTGCACACTGCCTTGGCGAACCCATGAGGCAAGTACGTGTGCAGCTCAGTCTGAACAGAGTCATCGAGAACTAACTCCTGAGGTGGCTTGAAGTTAGAAATCGCTGTTTGTGGTTGTTGCTTTAAGTCAGGGGGGCTTGTTAGGGAACTGGTGAAAGTAAATGGGCTACTCCGTGCAGCGTTGTCAGACAAAAGGAAAATTTCATGAGCACGGCCTTAAACATTAACCGACCCAAATTAACCACATCACCCAATCAATCAATTATAGTAAATCAACCGTCACTACGAAACTATACCATGTGTTTGCCACGTAACTTCACGAATCAAATCAATTTAAACGGACAGACTGCACAAAAATGAAAATACGGTGAATGAAAAGAATATAAAAACTTGTATCTCAAACATCCGCACTGATTTTATTTAGATTTTTTTCCAACAAATTAAACGTGGTCAAATGTTTTGATCGCCTCGAGGAATTTATGGACCATTTGGTGGACACACTGAAGTATTGTGACGTCACACATTCTTTTTAGTTGTAAACCAACCTCTGCAGGTTATGTGTTTAAGTTATACATAAGTATACATGTGGTATACTTGCATCTGTATTTAATGTGGAAACATAACAACAAGAGGCTGTTCAGCAGCTAAAAGAAACGTGTGACGTCTTTGTTCTTCAGTCTGTTCAATACGGCCCATAGAGCCAACCAAACAATCGAAATATTTGACTGCAATTAACTAGGTCGCAAAAAATCTAAAACAAATCAATGAAAGTATTTTCAAATACAGTTTTTATTCGTCTTTTCACTCACCATATCTTCATTTTGGTGTGGTCTTTCCCTTTAAAGTAAAGCCAGATAAACGCAACTACAGTGAGTGAATGTAAAAGTGAAACCAGAGCAACAGCGTAATAGCCGGCAAACTGTCACTTTTCATGATATTTTCGTATATTTAAATAGTTTGCGTTGTTCATCATTATATTTTACCACTTTCTAACAGTCTGGCTTGCACGTTTATCCCCAGTTTAATGCTTCCTGCTATCAATGTTTCATGTAATTCAGTATTCCAAGCATGCGGTTTTATTTCCCCAGCTTTACCTTAATAAAACCAGTCCCCATCGATATTATATACTCCTCTGCTGTAATAAATTTATACGTTTATTCATAATGCTGGCATTCTTAAAGCTACCGAAATGCACTCTATCATGATTTGATCCTAGCACATGTCGCCTTTGGTTTGGACGATGTTGCCACAGTAGGAGGTGACTTATTGGCGATATCTGCTCATTATCACGTACAGTCGAGAACTGCTCTTGATCACAGCTTTTCTAATCACAACTCCTTTTTTTTGCATGGCGTTACAGTGAGGCAAACCTGTAAACATATCGATACTTGGGCCGGTCTGTTTCAAGGAAAAGCCGTCAAGTCTTCACCGAATGATGATCAAACTCAAAGAAACAAACTTTGAACAACGGGGCCCTGGATTTGGGTGATTGTGACAAGGGCATACAATAATACCCACAAAGAACGCAGAAGCAAGACATGAGATGAATAATTAAAATATTTAATATCACAATTTTAAATTCATTACCACCAGCCTGAAAAACAGTTCCCAGAATAAAGTATTCTAACAAGTACAAGATAACTTGTATTTTTCCATTTTTGTACTTTTGTTATTTCTGATTTTGACTAGAAAAAAAGCAGAATAAAGTTTATAGCCGTCAAGGAGGAGAAGTATTTTTTCCTTGCTCGACGTAACTTCACATATTGCAACTCATACACGGATACGCCTATGAATTCACTTTATTATTATACGCACCCGTTTAAAGTTTACTAGGTGTAGCTCGAATATAAAATTCACAGCGCACGCAGTTAATCGTTGCTCAAAAGATCCGCATTTGCACATGTAGGGCATGACTTCATCCAGTTATTGTGAGACGTGTCTTGATTACCACATACATTTATACGGATTTTCCCGGATAAAAGCAAAAAGCAGCCTGTCAAACTAATCGGGCAGTCGTTAGCAATGATGCTAGGATTATACATGCTCTGTGGCTTTCTGCGCCATAAGAAAGGCGTATCAAAAATAGTTGAACTTGCCCACGAGTCTAGTTTCATAAACATTTTCTGGAATCTAACTATATTTCAACTTCTGAAGTTATCTTTGAGCTAGATGGAATCGCTTCATGTCTGTTAATACCATTTTGAAATTTAATCCACGCAATCTTAGGTTGAAGAGCGATCTCTAGGCAGAGAGTATAACGAAGGGACCATGGAGGTATAGAGCTCATTACTTAAAAATGTAACGCGAAATATAGCACAATGACTCCCGGGCTCAACGAAATCACTGGGCTGTTCAGTTTTAACAAATGATATATCTATCTGGTTCAGCGACATAAATTATACACAACTTGGTGTCAGTAAAGCAAAGCGTCTGATCTACTTTATGCTCAGAGGAAGCCTAAACATATATTTCACTAAAATTATCTAAAAAGGAAAGAAAGCTCTGTATGTATGTCTTTCCTTCGATATTCTCAACATTTGCGGCGTGTGTAGCTGGAGACCCAAGAAAGTACAGTGTCAAGTATTCCAAAAATTTAGGCATTTTGGACGATTATGGGCAATAATGACGATACAAATCTTTCATGTTCACACACATCCTTTCCATAGGAGTGGAACGAGTACTAACGCTTTGTGATAGATATGAATTAGTTTAGAACGAACAACTGCACTCGTATTTCAAACTCACCTGGCTGTAGGCAATACAACACAGAATCAAACTGAACTGAGAAGGTTATCACTGGATCGATTAACAAACAAAAGTCGGCGTTCCTTGTTCCAAAACGTAATATCATTCATGTTCTGACAAGGTTTACGGCCACAAAGAGATAATTCTTCGGAAGTTACTAGTTTGAGACAAACTAGAAAATTTCACCGGTTATGAGTAACTCAAAAATATATGATGTTAATTCTGCCAATGGCCTATAAAATCTGTATGATGCAACGCCACCAAGTGGTTCTTTCCAATTGCGGTAGTCCCTTTCTTTATCGCAATGGCTCTAGGTATCACAGCAGTGTGTTCTTTTTAAATGTAAGTAGCAAATTAAAAGAAATGAATCCCATAAAGTGTGACACATGACTAGAAGCGAGACTTCGCCAACAGCTCTAGGGTGTGATACAGCAATTTTTCAAGCTGACGCTGTCTTGTCTTTGTCACGCTGGTGCCCGGTCACACGTTTTCTTCTCGGACGTTGAAAGTTTGAGGCCCTTGGTCTTGGGAATGAATGTTTTTGTCTGCAACGTTGCCAACAGCTTTTTTATCCTTCCTGGATTTTCCCTGCTTCAAGCCGAATTCAAAGCTGAATAGTTGGCACTAGGTTGCATAAATCGGGTTTCGCAGAGTTTATGTTACTGCGAGCAGTTACCTGGTTGAACGTTACAGTTCTCGCCATTTCAATAAATCGATGCTTTTAATTTCGGAGCATTGAACCTTCGTGTTACTGAAACAAATGTAAAAGAGAATCAATGGTGAAAATACGTTATTTGCCTATTAAAAGAGAAAAGATGATTGAACTGATTAAATGATTATAGCGAAAGTACAAAGTAGATGGTGTCACAGAAGTAAGCTCTGCAAAATGAAGATCGTTGTGCTTAATTTGGATTTAAAAAGTCAGTGAAGGTATTTCCAGATACAGTTTAAATGGTTTTTCCACTCACCATAACTTCATTTTTTACGACATCTTGCCCCTTAAAAAGGCTAACTTGAGGCAATCCTTTAACACATCTTTGTGAATCAGTGAGACAGAAAGAGTCTTCACGTTCATGTGTTATACAACTGAGAAAAATGCTTTTCCAATACTTAGTATAAGTCCACCAAAACTCGCTTAGTTATACATCCGCTTTTACGACGACATACCTGGTTTCGGTGCTTAATAGAAAAGCCTCGGGTTGTATTGTTCTGAATGGCTGATTATTGCACATAACACTGGCATATGTCACCTGTCGAATTTCCTGTAACTGCTCTGTAGATCAAAATGTATATCAAACGCATGAGTTGAGATGGGGTTCATTTTCTATTTTGTTGTTGGTATATCTTTGATTAAAGACATGATCACTTGATAGCAACGATAACAATGTAAATACCTGTATCTTGAAGTTGGTCGAATATTTCACAACATAGAATGCATATTTGTTTGTTTTTCCCTGACTAAGGAACACAGAGTGCAAGTACACACGTCTCACGTGGAGGCCTTCGTCAATAACTTGCCAAAGGTAGGTGGTTTGGACCCCCAAAAGACTCTCCGCCATGATATATGTGAAAAATTCCCGAGAATATTGTTAAAGTATAACCAGGCAAGTAAATCCTTTCAGCGATTTTGTAAACTGAAATATTGCAAGTCGTCAATCATTATTCGAGTTTTATTTTTAATTGCTTTACCCGGAGTGAATGGAACGGGCTGTGCGTCTGATTCATAGAAGTATCTGTCACCATACTTCAGCCTCTTGAACTGGTTTCCGATGATGTTAGCGAACAGTGGCCCTACTGCGGCATCCTCCACTGGCGCTTCAGCAATACCACCAGTCCACACGTCCACATCGTCTGGAGATCTACAGCAAAGTGGACCGTCAATTATTCCGCCAATTGCACTGCTATTGGCAACAATTCCAGAATTCGTCGTCTTGTCCTCGTATTATACCAGACCGAGTGTCAACTTTCTTACAGCTCTGCCTCAATGAAGACACCAGGCACGACACCCCTCCTAGTCACATTATACTTACACCGGGCAGACCAGCAGCCTAAGGTTGGACTACATTTGGGATTGAACGCCAGATCCACCGTTTTTGAGGTAGACGCTCTTCTCATGACGGCATCGCTATATCTAATTCAATAATATGTGTAATGATATGAACTTTTTACAATGCAGCCGAAAACATTAAGGACATACTATAATATTTAACAAGCTGGTTCGGACTCACAGTTAGAACATTTTACAAGATGTATGTATACAAGATATATCACACTCAATAAAAGTGACCAATGATGCGTGCTTTGTTAACTTTGTCGCAATATGTCATTGGGACAAACATGATCGAGGTTATTAAAAAAAGTATTTTTTGTAAACCATATGCATGTAAGAGCATGAGAGCAACATTCATATCACGGTTGTCTCGCGTCAATGAAATTTTCCAATATAACATCTCATTCGCTCTGCATGGACAGGCTTTAAAGATCTTTCTGGTAACATAGGTTGTATTTTGGTGCTGGCTTGCGAAGGTCTGTCCTCAACCTGCTGATGATCGCGCGTTTCCCCCGGGCTTTGCCCGGTTTCTCCCACCATAATGCTAGCCTCCGTCGTATAAGTGAAATATTCTTGAGTAAGGCGTAAGACATCAATCAAACATCAACACAAGCAAAAATTAGCTCACCTATATACTTGACCAAGAAGCTTCACTGTCTCCATTGGATGGTCTTCAAATCCACCTGTGGTGTTCGTAAAGTTTTTGATCTCGGGGAAGCCATAAAACTTCCTCCAGGCCGAATACGATGCCAAACCATGATCCCTGCCTCTCTGAATATTAAACGCGGCAAGGTCCCCGCCGTTGCCTTCGCGGGTCTGATGAAGCTTGTTCCTGAGGTCTCCGCTCACCATCCTGTCACAGGGTTCGCTTTGGTCCATCATGGTCCCCCTCATCATGGCGTGTTCCGTCTCCAGGAACGTGACAGACGTAAAGAACGTGTCCTTCAGCGGAAGGATCCGCTCGTCTGTCATGTTGAAGCTCATGTCCATCAGGCTGAAGGTGGACCGTATCATGCTGTGGCCAAAGCGACCGGCAGCTGTCGTGAAGACGTTGGACGCCGATGGATTTATGGAAGAATCGTAGCCTTGAAAATAACCTTCGGTCAGCGGCCAGAGACCGTAATGCGTCATGCTAGCTTTGCCTATCACCTGGGGCAGGTATTCGTTGTAGGTAATGTGCTGCACCATGGCGCATACTATCCTTCGCGTCTCCTGGAACAAGGTCTCGTCGTCCCAGCCGGTGTTGATGGCTCCCAGGGTTTTGGCGATACGGTTGTGCTCCCTCACCCATACGGTCTCTACCCCCATCAGCCCCGTGTGCTCGTTGACACGGTCGTCTCCTATGTTAGAAGGCAGTAGCAAACCGTTACGATGGGACATGTCCTTTACAACACACCGTTGCAATGTAGTACAACGTTCGACTAACCAAAATTACGCAAACGTATTAGGCATGGCAAAAAAGAAATTAGCCGCGCTAATCAATAGGGGATCACATGGGTTGCCCTAAAAATATTTATTTATGTACAAATGTAATTTACTGATGAGTATTGCTTTTCCAACACATTTTCCACCAATGCAATCAATGGCGGTCAGCTTTATGCATAAAGGCTTAAGGGAATGTCTCGGAGTTCAACCACAAAGCTACGTTGTGGTTGAATACATTAGTGAGATTTCGGGAAGGAATGCTCAGAACTAAATTAAAAATGGAATCACGTAGACCTTATTTAATTTTCTGTTTTACGCCGATTTACGCCGTATTTATTTCACTTATACGAGGGCGACCTGCATTATGGGGAGAGGAAGCACGGCATCATTCCAAGGAGGGTGGTGAAGTGGGGACTATGTGGTTTCAACCCAGCTGTGGGCTACATTGTGTATATCAGAGAGTTGTTGTTTACCTGCAGCGAAAAATGAGTAGCCCTGGAAGGAGGCCTGTTGGTTCGGGTGGGGCACTATTGGTAAGTGATCATTCAGCGAAGTCGCCAGCAAGCCTTGAGAAGAAAAACACAGCTATCATTAAAGCGTACAGCGTTGTGAAGGTGTCGGAGAGTGCTGTTCCTCGCACTATTTCTGTAAGATGTTTGTGAACAGATGATCTGCCATAATTTTCACGAAATACATCAATATGCATTTAATTTACGATAATGAGACAATAATGAATATTAGGAACTGTCACTGGTTGGAGCTCGACTTCAGCTCACGACTTTGAGAGTCTAACCAGCTTTTAGACTATATATTTACCAACCAAGGTAGATCTGAGATCCGTTCATTCGTCCCAGATTAGCTTTCAGAAATACAGATCTGTAGGCATAGTTTTCCCTTCACTAACCTTGCAAGTCAAAGTTCGCTAACCGTCTCAGCATCGTCCGAAAAAAACGTTAAACTTGTGGAACATTTGCATTGTAACCACGCAGGTGTACGCCACTAAAACTTTCTTTTTTTATTTCAATAATAACAGACAGAACCATAAGCAACTACTTTGAAAAGAAAGATGATCTTAAGTTTGGAGAAGAACAGCCGTGTCTACCCTAACAACGATAATTCGTGATCAGAAAATGGCGGATCGCAAAGTCCGGCTGCTGTCCGGGTGGCTGTGTTTGTTACATTTTTATCACTTCGGTGGATATGCCGTAAGTTTACCTCCTTTTCCTGTGCGCAGTCTCCGTAACTTTGTACTCGTGACACCATAGATAAATCCAGCATCGATGAAGGACGAGGCCTGATTCAACTGTTCTCGCCTTCCTGTATACGAAAGGGATATCAGAATGATAAACTTGAGCGGCATACAAAACAGTATCTTAAAATTACCTTTAATTATTTCCTGGATGTTTCTTTTCTAAGTTAAAGGCAGTCAAATATTTTGATACTTTGGGTAATTTTATACACCAATTCAAAATGACAATGTATTTTGCATTGACGTCACATCGTCTTTGGTCTCTTTCTAAGATTGGTATTTAATGTCAGTTTTGGTTTTTTTACATGGCTCACACTGTATGCTCGCAGATTTCATTCAGAGCTGAACCTACAGGCGTCGAAATACTTTTGTGGTATGACAAGTGGCACACATATGATCCAACCATACAGTTAAAACATTTGACGATATTTAATTTAATTTTTAACAGTTTCTTCCCTTAAGTGTTTAGAATCTGTGTAGCTCCTAGCTGAACGTACATGTACTGCTGTGTGTGGAGTACATCATATACACAATAAATCGTTATGTTACAATATTGTAAGTGATTTGTATCAATAATTAAGGCTTATTTTCTACCGCCGTGTTGGCAAAACCGTCTTCAAGGAAGTGGTATAAATCTATAACCTGCAGCTGAACTGTGCTTGCTATTATTATATCGGTTGACGTTTCCTGTGAAGTTATGAAGAATAACGCGAATAAAGTCAAGAAAATGCTACAGGGTACCTTACCTAACATACAGTCCATGTCCGTGACTTCCACAGATCTAGCGAAATCCAGACAGGAGCGACCAGACTCTCTCATTTCGTCTCCTGGTGGTAACGGAATACCGAAACAAGCGGGTCTGTAACCGAATATAACATCATAATCTCTACCAGGCGACAATAGCCCTTAAATATTTAAATTTCGTTCTGAATCTCGGCGTTGAAACAGCAAAGGGCAAACCAGCCGTCAACCACAGTGGACGTTCTGGGTCAGTAATCTCCAGGCTCATTTCAAGCACAGTGTTCGAGACAAGACATCAAAAGATCTCCAGGGGAGGACATTTATATAAAGTAAAAAACAAATTACGAATTCATGCAAAGTGCCGCAGTCAGCAAATGTTGGAGTGCTTTCCAAGAGAGACTGCGAATGAAGTGAAGTGATTAAATATTGAAATCCTGGGAAACAAGCCCCAGACACATGAGATGCGGCTTTAATCCCTTGTACGCAAAGGGTATTTATGTCATACCCGACACCTACTCCTCCGGCACTATCACAATTGGTGAGATTTGTTGATTTCAGTTTATTCAACCCAATACAGGACATTTAACTACAGATAACAATGGGTTCAGCGACTATGAGTTCATCAGCAAAGCACTGGTTTATGCAGGCGCACAATTCAAATGACTACATCATGGAGAGCCAAAACAAGAACAGGGACAAGAATATGAAAGTTTGTTAGTAACTTGCCAAAGATTTCTTCTGTTTGTTAAACTGCCTGCCATGTGTGACAGTTTTTCAGAAAACTGTTAATCATATCCAACAAGCATTGCTTCAAATGTGTTTTCTATACTTACGTTCGAATTCTTTGGTTGCAACAGGACATTACTGATTCAGCAAATCCTGAAAAGGATGAAGCAAAAACATTGCTTACTTGATGGTTATTATATGAAACAAAAATAGTGCTTATTTGATACTTGTCATTTGTTATTATATGGTAAATTCATCTGGTATAGTTTTCACCAAATATTGACAGTCTTAGCATCCTACGAGAGATTCATGTACCAATCGTCAACCAAAGTGAACGTGCTACTTCAGCAACTGAAAGACAAATTTCCCAAACAGCGTTCAACACAACCGCATACAAACTACACTAAAATATATATAATAATAGTTTAGCACGATGCACAGACCGACCCTCAACAGGAGTAAACCGGAATTAGAAATATTTCATTCGTTTATTTCTTGCGTAAACTGCCATAAAAGTATTTGACCGTTTCCATGTTATTTTCAACTATTGAGCTTAAAAAACCACAGATCTTTTAAAGGTTGTTATCAAATACGGCTAGCTAAACACCAATGCTGTTCCGCGTGGCGGCTAACTCCTGTTAAAGTATATGTGCCATATATGTGCTGCTGTGGTTTCAACGGAATAGTTTAACATGGTAGAGTAAGTCACATATCCATTAAACTGACAAGAGCGGCAAGTGGTGTCTTGACTTCAATGGGAACAACGGTATAAGTAGATAATCTCCCTGCCACCGACACGATGTAAGCCTATAGAAAGATAACATGAACCTCAAGGTAACCTGTTCAGATACTTATTTTGTGCATTCGCATAAAATATTCCGTGCCTCTTTCCGTCATCACTGATAACTGTTGACAGCTTCTCTTTGCAAGGATCCGTTCTAATTTCTTACTTTATGTCTTAATTCTTTGGTGGTTTGTTCGTGGCAAATTTCACTTGCAGTTATTGAGAGGAAACGTAAATTAAAGGTTGACGTCTGGTCTATCAATGTCTATTTCGACGCCTACATTGGAAACCGAAATACAAAGCCAGTGTTCATTCCTCAATATCTGTGACCTCCAGATGGACCGGATGTTTACGTTGCGTATGCTTACCTTTGCCCGGGGCTCGGTCTGTCAGGTCGTGAGCCAGCATCTGCCCCCAGAGGGTCAGTTGCATGCTCCAGCGTGTAGCTGTTTCCTGAGAACCTCGATCTGAGTGTACCACGGAACTGATCTCTCGAGCCGAAGGAAGCGGACCAAACTTACCGGTAGTCCGAGGCAGGTCGATCTTACCGGCTGGATCTGGAACAACAGGTACATACTGATTAATTTATTTGAGGAAATCAAAAAACATTAATATACATATAATATGTATTTCATGACTAAATTACTCATTTTGAATAATTCTGAGACTTCTATTCATTAAGGAACTGTATTGTGAGGTTTCCCTGGAAGGTAGGGTGATATCCTGCCGAAAAAATGTTTTCCCACCAATATTAATAGTCTATAATCTCTATTTATTTTTGAAAATGCTACTTTTTGTGCGATTTTCAATGGCATGCTCAGAACCTTTGAAATAGTTTCCCTGTGAATCTTTTAGTTTAATCTTTCAGTTTGTTTTTTGTTTGCTTGTTTTTTTTTTGGTTTGTTTTTTTTTTGGTTATTTTTTTGGTTTTTTTTTTTCTTAGAGAGGGTGTGCTCATTACGTTAATAATTTACAAAGTGTTACATACACTCTATACTTCGTTATTAGCTGACAAACAAGCTAAGAGAGCCTCGACCTATCGCACGAACATAAATTTCAACTGGCTGAAATCCTCTGTGTGAATTCACCACTGTCACTCAGGCTTAGCTTACATGTATAACGGGGAGTGAGACTGCCGTGAGTTCATTTGTACCGACTTTACCGTATGCACGAAGATCGAAATTCAGTGGGGAGCTTTCAGTGGGGAAGCAGATCGTTTTGTCGCTCAAGGCATTTCTCGAGACATATTAGATTACTACCCCAGGTTTAATTAGCTTTTATTCAAGTTTAAAAACCCCTATGGCCGGTTAGCATACAACATAATGTAGAACAGCTTCTGATCAAGTCACGTAAATAGTTTTCACACCTCCAAGGCAAAAGACTGGCCGCTCTATCCGGTGATGCGCAAGCGTATCAGGCATGCAGGCGCGTGAAATCAGCTATTCAGGGATGTCTGCAAGGTTGGACGCTATCGAGTCGAATTAAAGGTGTTTATGGGTTCCTGGTGATGTTTAATCAACCAAAGCTGGGAGGAAAAAATGTCAAATTCTTGACATTCATCAGAAAGAAGGTGAAGCCTAATACTTAAACAGAAGCAAATCTCTTGCGATGCTGCGTTTTCGTATCGAACTAACTTTAACCTATTTGTCAGGTGCTAAAGAAGTAAACTGTTTACCACATTATTTATTATTTATTTGATTTGTGTTTTACGCCCTATTCAAGAATATTTCAAGTATACGACGTCGGCCAGCATTATGGTGGGAGGAAACCGTTCAGAGCCCGGGGGAAACCCACGACCATCCCCAGGATTTCACCACGCTACAAAAATATTAAAACTAAAGCAGTTTTCTGTAGATGTTTACCTTGCATTTGCTTTGCGGGACAAAATAGTTAAAATTATACTATGTCAGCGTTAGGCTTCAGACTGATTGCTTTACAAACTGATTTGGGTTTGCGGTCAATTTTACCATGGAGATAAATTATATACTATTTCTTTAAAGAGAAATAAATACAAATAAATAAATGAATCTATGACTGTGGTCAGCTTGACGAGCGCACCTGACATACTATTCCGGTCGAGGTCATGTATTATATTTGGACATTATTTCATCACGATAGCAAAGGATTAGGGCCCGTAAAGAGAGATTTAATCCAGCGCTGGCACTGTCAGTGTGAGATAGAAAGCAGTCGACTCTATGACAACTGTCAATCATCGGTAAAGCGCAAGCCGCAGACGGGGTCGTCATCGTGAAAGCTAGGTATCGACAGAAGGCCATTTAAATGCTATTTATTGCCTTAGGTAATGGTGTACTGGATCATCTTGGCGGTCAGACAGGGCGCGCTGTTAACTGCCCACACCTGGAAACGTCGCGTATAAGAGGTATCGTATGTTATTTGATTGGAAAATTTGTAAACGTGTGTTATTTTAAAATTATTCATTTGCGACAAAAAAGTATGACATGTATAGAAATGACAAACCCAGATTCGCCCCCGCCCCTCCAAATAAATAAACAAATAAATAAATAAATGAAACCTGACCCGCTATCCTCTACATTATTTCCAATACATATTTCAATTTCGAACTGATTAGGATAAAAAGAGATAGACTCTTAAGATAAAAGAGTTGACTTCCAAATCAAACCACAAAGGACTTGGTGGAGTCAGAAAGTGCATCAAAATGAGCGAGGTGAGCATTGGGGGCACATTCAGCACCATATGTATATTGCAAATACATAGTCACATATTTGAGTACTCCCTAAAAACCACTGTGGACGAATGGTATATATTATAGTGGCAAATATCCACATCTACATAATATTGTGTTACTGGAGTACACAATTTGTGTAATTTCTGAATGTATAATACATCCACAGTGACGTGTGCCTCAGTGAATGCTAAATTGTGTTGTAAAACGAGTTGTTAGGCACGATTACGAGGTCGATACATATTTATACATGTTTTCGGTGAAAGTGGTTGGGCCGCGAAATACTGTAAAGTATTGTACTGTAAAGCATTAACTACATATATTTAGTACAGTGTAAACCATGCATGCATGAAATTAACATGTGGAAAATTTGTCGTGTTTTTTAAACAATGTAAAAAAAAACATAACAGATATGCCTCCCGGTATATGGCTACGTTCCAGTACCGACACTATACAGATAACCAGCGTACTTAGCAATGTTAGACATACTACACCAATGCATGGGGCAGCTATAGAGACAGCAAAGATCACAATTTGTTATATACCCACATGCAAAGTACGCTTCCAGTATCATTCGTATGCTGTTTAGATGATTTTGCATTTTGCTACATCTGAATACTGACGATATTTTGGACTTCTACATTCAGACTTGAGCTACGTGAGTGCAGAGCGTAAACGTCAAGGTAAGAAAATAACCTCGGAGTAAAGTTAAAAGTTCAGCATAGCAGAAATAACCAACAAAGGCCGACCTACCATTCTCATACACTGGTGCAAGCTCTCTAGCCATTGGTGTAAAGGCTGCACCAATCAACGGCTTTTGTCTGTTGTTGCACGAGCCATCAATGGTGCGGTATTTGTCGTCGGCATTACACGTGGGATTTCGAAAAGGACAAAATATTCTCCGAAGCACGGCCTCTGGGTGGGTCAGAGCTTGTGGGATCGAGATCGGCACTTTGAAATCACTGTAACAAAGAGAAAGAAAGAGAGAGCAATGAAAAACAGCTCTATTATTCTATATTTCTGTATGGATTGGATTCGTGTTTGGCGCCATGCTCAAGAATGACTACATGAGGTCGGCAAGGTTTACTGGATGGAGGGAACCTGAGGGGCCGGAGGAAACCCGAGGGGCCGGAGGAAGCCTGAGGGGCCGGATGAAACCACAGAGCTACGCCGCCCGATACTTGACGTACATGCATCGGTGCGAACCCAAAATTTTAAGACAGTGTTTTAAAAATACAGGGCGTAATAGTAAGAAACGAAGCGTGACTGTCAAGTGATAGCTGGCACGTATACGTGCTCTAAGTCATGGGTAGTGAAACATACGGGTCAAGCGAACCTGTCCAGTTTACACACAATCGATGTGGAACAGAAAAGTCTTCAAGTCCTAAGGAAAATGGCGTGCACTTTTATCCGTTGAATCAGTGCAGCGTGTACTGATGGCCAGATATTTGTGAGACGATGGGCTCAAATAAAGCGGTCTGTGGCGTTATCGCTAAACCGCACTAGTATATGGACAGTAAGGCCGAAAGAACTCTCTGGGTACACGTGTTCAGCTCAGGATGAATTGCTAAAGGCTATAAACCTCATAGTTCTTGTTTTAATAACAAGTGTGTATCACAATTATGCCGCACTCCCATAAAACAACCACCTGGAACAACTTAAATAAATAAAAATAATAATAATGATAAATGAAATGGTAAAACATGATAGGAAAGGAAACATGAAGACCAAAGCTTTACCCTTCCAACGTGATAACACGCCCTACTCCACATTCAGAGAAACATGAAGACCAAAGCTTTACTCTTCCAACGTGATAACAAGCCCTTCTCCACACTCAGAGAAACATGAGGACCAAAGCTTTACCCTTCCAACGTGATATCACGCCCTATTCCACACTCAGAGAAATACCGATATTTACAAGAACTCGGGAAAAAACTAAACCATTCTCTTCCACTAATGTGAGGTTTTGACCGGGTTAAAGACCTGTATTTCAAAATTAGGGAGAAAAAAACAAGACTTTAAAGTGCGAAGCCAAACTTTTCCATTGATTATTATTTTTACATCAACAGTTCTCGCATCGGACTGAACCGTGAGCCTAAGGAAAATGTCGATCCAGTTACTGACACCATATGTGTATAACTTACTGGCAATGAACTGACATCTGGTAACTTACTTAAACACAGTGCAGACTCAGCTAATGATGCCATATGTGTATAACCTTATGTTTATTGTACCTTACTTGAGCATAGTGCAGATCACCAATACCTGGTAACCTACTCAAGCACAGTGCCGATTCAGTTAATGATGCCATATGTGTACAGCCTCATGTTTATTGTAACTTAGAGCATCGTGCAGGTCCATTTAATGACATGACATGCGTATAGCTTATACACGATGAAGCAATATCTAGTAACTTACTTGAGCATAGTGCCGATCCAATTAATGACGCGGCATGTCCGAGACAAAGGCGAGACGTTCAAGGGACTGTCTGAAAAGATGCTGGGTTCCGGGGTCTCAAACTGTCTGATAGATTTATCGATGCCTTCGAACAACAACAACAACAACACGAGGTCAGAAATAAATCACTGATTTTTGAGACGACATCAAAAACTTCCTGTAGTGCGAAGGTGATTCTGTTATGTTCATTACCGATTTCGGATTATTTCATCTTTTTATCTATTTATTTGCTGGTGTTTTAGACTGTAGTATGCAATATTTCACTTGCATGAGGGCCTTCAGCTCTCTGCGAAGGAGAAACAGGACAGAGAGGATAAAATGCCAGCCAGATTTTTCAGGCACACCATAGACTTTTTTGATCTAAAAGCAGCCAGGTTTTATCACTTACCAATTTCTACTCAGCTGATGTCATACATTTACGTTCATTTCACCCAATCATGACACGGGCAGAACACAAAAATCCTGGTGATTTTATTCCCGCCATTGTTAAATTTCTATCAACATCCGGTCGTAAAGCTCATTTTTATCGGTTAATAAATATTAATTAAATCGATAGCTGGATGAATTAATCAATTAATTAATTAATTGTCTTTCGCAATCATTCTAATTCGTCATTGCGCTGATTTTACCTAGTCTGAGTCTATGTTCCAGATCTTGTTCCTCGGAGTGCACGTTTCTCACGGCTTGGAGAATGATGTTTCTCACCAGCGTGCCGTCCACACGTGCTCGGCTTGGTTTCGGATTAGGTGGAGAAGGATTTCCTGAGGACGGAGGTAGTTTCGTAGATGGCGGAGGAATCAGCGTACCCACCTGGTTAGCGCTTTTCGAATCGATTTGTGTGTTACCCGGTATAACGTTTGTCTGAATAGCTTGCTTAGCTCCCCTGTTCTTTGGGGTAGGTTCATTGAGGATCACGTTGAAAACCGTGGATTCATGCTGCGTTTGACTACCAGGAACAGATGTCGCTCGCCTCCGTTCGCCGCTTTCTTCACTGCCCTCTCCACTTCGCTTTGAGCGTGAGTTTAGATCATTTAGACTGATGGAATCTGCCGTGTATATCTGGAACACCAGCGTTATAGATGCATGTCCATTTGCCATACCATTTACCAATAATTTATTGTCCCAAGAGCTGAACAGTCCAATAAAATAATACTGTCATGAAAAGTCCTTTTTAAAATATTTCAGTAATTCAGTCGATTCAAACCAATCATGCTTTTTGACATTATGTGTTTGTTCATGTATTTACCGTTATTAAACGCCTTTGTAAAGATTTTCCTACCAATAAGTTGGCGGTCTGTTTCATGGGTGGCGGTAAACGTGATGCCAGGGTTACAACAGTGATCTGTGTCAGGTTACTGATTAGCTTTCCTAAGTGTGAGATACAGACTTGTACGACATAATGGTGGAAGATAATTGCTCTTCAACCTAGGTATATTTGCGCACACGACCCCAGGCGCGCTTTCAATGACCTAGTGTCACAACGTCACACGATGAACGAGGACGGGGAAATTGAGCAAGGGAAATGGGAAACTCTGACGGACTACACAAAAGAATCCAAATCACAGCAAAAACGCATCGTTTCCTGCTGTGATCCTGCAGTGCTTATGCACTGCCTGAGTGTTTTGTGAGCACACGTACATCTAAACGTGTGATGTACCACTGGTAACGAACAAAAGAACACACAGCTTTGGACACTTTAGGTAAAGGCCGGAAGGGGTTTTACGAGTTCCCCATTGAACTTGCCCTTCCTGGGCCTTGCAGAATGAGTAATCCGCCTTACGATTTCCGTTCCCAGTATCACTTGTATGTATGTACATGAATCTCTGCTCAGGGTTAACGTCGTATACGTCGTACTCAACAACTGTACAGTTATATGACGACGAGAAATCCTTAGAAGGTGTATATAAATACACGTATATACTGTGTCTTCTTGTGTCAGTGCGAGTCCATGCCGCCAAGTGTTGATTACCCTAGAGCATGACACCAAAGATACCAGACATGACACCCCATCCAGTCACATTACACCGACACCGGGCCCAGCAACCCTGTTTCCTTGCTCTAAGCTTCAATTCTAAGCGCCAGACAAGCCAAGAAAAAGGTCCAGCGTTACTTGTATTATTATCGGTTTCGTGGAATCGAATGTTATACAGGATGATTTATAGACAGGAAATAGTCATATATAACTGGTAATCAATATATGGGGTAATTCAAAAAAGGGCCAGGCAAGGAAAATGTACACTCCCGGCTGTCACCGCTTGTGGGGTCTTGATGACAATTTACTAAGCGGTCGGCGACGATTGAGTATGCGCTGTCTAACTTTCACTGAAGACCACGTGTCAATATCGTGTAAGTCACACGTGGGAAAGCCCGTCATTCAAGTTTGGTGACTTACCTGAAGAACTCCGGTTAAACTGATTGTCTTCGTTTCAGTGAAAAATTCTTGAGTAGGGCGTTAACCAATAAATAAACAAACAAACAAACGAACAAACAAACAAATACATAAATATAAAGGTTAAGTAGCAGTTATACTAAGAAGGTGCAACAAAGCAAGTTGGGCACAATATCGTAACAGCGTAAATTTATTTCTTTGATTGATGTTTTACGCCATACTCAAGAATATTTCATTTACACGTCAGCCAGCATTGTGATGGAAGGAAATCGGATAGAGCCCGGGGAAATAATAGCGTAAATACCCTGCCTTGTATTTATATAATGGCGAATACATTTGGCAGTACTTCCTTTTATTGCCTTTTTATATTTTGTGTGCCTAAAACATTACTTTTTTACCGTTGATGATTGGTTTGGGTCGTGAGGTCATGGATGGTGTTCCGAAAGGACATACAACGTTCGCGTGCAATGGCAAATCGGATCTAAGACCAAGTGACTATTGTTTTCTTCTATTGCATGAGTAACACGACGTTAACAGTTTGTCTTCAACTCGTCGCGACAAAAACAGGAATGAACAAGACTACACAGCTTGGACCTGAGTACCACACTGAACAGAGAATAACACATACAGTACTTACCATACTGGTTAGGACAACCAAAGCAGCAAGAACCTCCACACACCTATGAGAAAAAAATCATACAAATAAGACAAATGAAATCTGACTCACTTTCAAACAGAGCAGTTGTGTATACAGTGTAATATCACGAAAGACACAACAAATTATGTAATGCGAAACGTCCAGTCTTAGACATAACATATACAACCATGTATTGAAAATGGTTTGAGAGGGCTTCAAATATAGGCTGGAACGTAACATGCCTATGATACAAAACCCAGCAACTACTGGCAATAACATGACGTATCAGAGCTACTCAGTATATTTTTCAGGTCTCCCACACTTTAGAGCTCACTTGAACAAAGCCCTCTTAACACCACCGAGGACGTAACCACCATGGTAACCAGCTCTGTAGGTATCATCCATGTGATCGTAACGTTGTAAAGAGGGCTTCGGGCAAGTTGGCGCCGGATCACAGAGCCGCGATAGGCTTAAGTCAGACGGAGCCATTACTTGTGATGTTATACCTGAATTTAGGTTTGAAAACAAAAGCTCGTTTACACTTTTATTATCAAGGATTAAGACACCTTCAAGTGATGCAAGAACAATTGCTTAGGTGGGTCACAAATTTGATTTCCCAGACAAAAAGTCTAAGGCAACACGGTTCATCTTGAGGCCGTGTCAAGTTCGTGGACCGGTTTTGGTGTTTAGGAGAATAGGAGAATACGTCTGCTATATCTCTTGCCGGGGGCGTATAGAAACCTGACATGGCCCTAGTCAGGCCAGAGAGAAATAAGAAAATGTTGGATACGAGCACGCGACTTCAACGACCATATGCCACTGGTTTAGACTGACAAAGTCCTGTACTGTTGATGACTTCAACGCACAAGATACAAAGAGGAATAAAATACTACCCAATTAACGCCCTAAGCGGTCACTCACAGGATTTTTGTATTCTGTTGATAGGCAAGTATAAAAATGCCATTGTTAAAATAATACCACATGCTAAACACTGTTAAATATGAGAGCCAACATCCTATATGTTGCATCATAATTGTCTGCAAGTTGTAAAATAATGTTGGATTGCGACATTTTTAACCTTTAAAATTTGAAACACCGAAAAGTGTTAATTTCGCCCATAGTGTAATGTTAAAATAAACTTCATTTTCTAATGATTTTTAAAGCTGTCAATTTCTATCGCTTCAGGCAGTCTTAACTTAACATTATGAATGCTTTGTTCTCTCTTCTAGAGTCGGAATTTTAGATTCAAAATTATTTGAAATATATATTAGTGTGAAAAAAAAACCAAAAAAAACAGGCGTTGATGAAATTTCACATGAGAAATCTGCGTCAGCTCAAACTAGGATAATCAACTTCATACGCTGTTATTTTCAGATACACAAATACACAGTGAAAAAGTCTACGTCCGTGATCATGAAATAAAAAGAAACACAAGCTCATTCTGCATCATCTATCATCTGCTGTCACCCCATTAAGTGTTTGATCAGAGATCACGCATATGGCGCCCCAGTCTGAGTATCGTATATGGTCACTGGTAGGCCAGATTTGGCCTATGATGTCATTTATATATGTTCGAAGTTTCTCATGTATACAGAGCGACATGTTATGCTCTGATAGCGCGTAATCCAGTGGCTCTGGATTGATACACGTGACTGAGTGTCTTGGTGAATGTGGTTCGCTGTTTGCGCAACGAGACTGAAAAAATTATAAAAACATGTTTTGCGGTTGAGTTCCTAATAATAATTGCGGTAAACATACCCCAGTATGAGAAATCTCAAGCTGGTACCATTTGGCTTTTTATAAATTTAGAAAAAAAATCCATGGGAATAAACCTAAGAAAAATTCGAGGTTAGTTCTAAGAACGTTGCCGTAGTTTTCCGTTATAAGATTAGTGGTGTAACACACAACATTCCAATGAAACTCATGCATATACACGTGGTTGTCGTGACAGTGGTGTAATGGGCGCGAATTGTGGGTTGTCACAACAGACAAATTCAAGTACATGCCACTGGACATGTGATATAACAGCGTCAGTCTGAACACAGTAACATAAAACGCCAACAGTTAAAATGATGGGATTATTTTTCCGCTAATCGTTACGACAGGGCGGCAAATTTCCCCACCTTCTCTTTCATCGACGGAGCCACGTGCATAACGTTATAAGTTAACCATTTATCGAGAGTTTCGTCATGTCCTGGTACATTCAGAGCTGGATAATCATGTGAAACGGATGTACAAAGAAGTTAAAATATTTCAAAATAACTTTAAGAAATTAAAGGGCACACAAGAAAAAGGCGGAAGTAATTAGTCGTAAACAAAACCATCTCTGTCAAAGAGATAATCCTTCAATCTCAAGAGATCGGTGTGGTTTAAGTGAAACACTGAATACGGCGTAAAATACCAGTCAAATAAATAAATAAATAAATTTGAAAAATACATTGTGTACACGCTGTATTTTCAGATTTAGTTTGCAGTGTTGTTCGATGATGACTGTCGCGTAATTGAAGGTAAATGTTATCAGAACTTCATTAATGATTTTAAAAACTTTCTAATGTTATAAATTCCGAAACTCTGCTGAACTGTACTTACAAACATACAAGGCCACTGGCTATAGTAACTAGTACTGCATAAGCTACATCGTTTACCAGGTCATCTGTAAAAGGTCGTTTTCTTGTCTTGGTTGGAAAGTAAGCTTCTTTTTTATATTTTTTTTATTTAAATTCTTAGCCTGTATAACTGAACTGTTAGTGCGAATGTGTAACATAATTTAATAACTATGTACAATTGTACACCCTGGCCTTAGGTAGCCTACCCAAATCAGAACTTAAATGCCGTGATGATGGGAGATAAAGCTGGAGGGGGAGTCTTTATTCGTTATCAGTTACAAATAAACAAATAATTACACCCATCCATCAAAATACACACTTGGCAGCTGTGTCTCGTGTCACGTCTAAACAACACGGACTTATGCGTCAGGAGTTAGCGAGACGTCCAAATGACAGCCCAGTCCGTCAACCGTTGAATCAACAACTGAAGTCAAAACCGCAAACAGAATTTTCTTGAGTAAAATTTGGACCACAGTATATATATATATATATATATATATATACAACCTCGTCAACCATAACAGTCTTTGTTCTGTGAGCAAGTCTTGATGTCAGTGAACAGGTCTGAATTATGAAGAGGTATATCAACTCAACTTCAAAGAAGCTGGCAAGAGTCTTGATCTTAGATTTAATGCTAGAGTGGATCGTATTTAAAAAAAGCACACATTATATAAAAGGCCCCGTTCGGGCTGATTCGTTATACCTATAGTTTTCCTGATTGTTTTGCATTATTTTACACTGAAAAAAAAATGCGATTAAAGTTCTGCGCTGGACTTTTTAACCAAATTTAACAAGCTTAATCCCAATGACGTATCGGATCCTAGTGTTGATGCAATTGCTGCATTTCTATGCCTTACACAATCCTCTGTGCATTTAGTGTGGAAATAAAGAAACAGAGCCTAAATAAGGCTAAAAAAAAATCAACGATACCACTGTCTTTTAGTATATTCAATACGGCCCACCGTAGAAGTAAATGTAAATTTGGTGAATAAATTACTTACAAAGACGCAAAATTCATACTTAAAAGCTGCATAAAATGGGGTTTAAGAAGTAACCTATGTTTATAAGATTCTCTCACTTAAACGAAATGGCAGTCTAAAATGAATTCAATCGTATCATATACAATAAGGAAACCGCTGTCTAAAATATACGTTCACTAGTATATTCAGCAGAAATATTCTGCATTTAATGTCGGAAATCTAAGAGGAGATTTTTGAACCATATCTACAGTGTTATTCGTCAAAAACGACAAGTATTTAGACTATGAATAAGCACGTGGGTATTATTACTCACTAATTAAAAAAAATACAATTGCTTCTGGCCGCATCACTGTCCGTGTGAGATTGAACCATTATTCTTTATTCATTCTTTGATTGATTGATTCATTCATTCACTAAGCCAGTCATTCAGTCGCTCATAAAATGTAAATATCGATTATTTCTGTTCTTTATCCTCATCCGTTCCCCGGACTTATTCCGGTTTCCTCCCACAATAACTTTGGCCGCCGTCGAATAAGTGAAATATTCTGGAGTACAGCGTAAAGCCAAAATTTTGGACGTTAGAAATGGCAAAGCCCTAATCCTATCCAGATTCATCTTGCTGATTTCTGGGCTCAGCCTGCTGTATGATCAGAGAAATCCACCTGATTTCTGGGCTCAGCATGCTGTATGTTCAGAGAAATCAACCTGATTTCTGGGCTCAGCATGCTGTATGATCAGAGAAATCAACAACATTCGAAGCGTTTGGAGCGTTCGCTCGCTGGATAAGCTGTCCAACATTCAACAGCTGGCCATAAAAATGCAGGTATGAGCTATTCAAACTGCAATGATTGTGCACATCATTTAATTTCCGTAAGAATTTTAAATCTAATGTGCGGGCTGGCAGGGGCTCAACAAATCCAGTACAATCGGTCCCCTATTTTGTAATGGAAGACGGATCAGTCAGTTTAAAATAGGAGGTTTATTTGTGAATGTGTGTCTGCGGTTGGTCGTGGGTTTTCCCCGGGCTTTGCTTGGTTTCCTTCCTCAAGAAATAAACTTGAGTTCGGCGTCAACCATCAAATCAATCGAATCAAATAAACAAATCAATTAAAATGTCTGTCGGTCATTCAATGAGTTTTTCTCGGGAATGAGAAATCTTCATGAAATACATTTAATATCGCTTTACAGATGTTTACATTCTATAAATGCGTAACAAACGTTGCGATGAAGGAGCGATTTTAGTGTGATGAAGTCAGAGTGAGGTGGAAGTAATATGTCATTGAAAAAAATTGTTCTAACCAAGGGAGACTACACCGGAAAGCGAAAAATCTGCTTTGTAAACACAATTTTAGTGGGTGTTCTCCCTTATCTGGATTTGGCGAACCGTGCAATATAATCTGGCTATTTGAGAATATTTGCAGTAAACTATGATTTGTTTTTGTCTTTTTTTTTCATTTTAACGCCATACTCAAACCTTTTTGACTGACAATATGATCATTTTAACGACATTGTCAATAAAGTTTCCGTTATGATCCAAAAAAAGAAATCTGTTAAATTTAACACTCTTGTAACATTATACTTTCTGTATGATGCTAGAACTGAACATATTACTGCAATGCAGGCATGTTGCGTTGCGATGCGATGTGATGCTATGCTATGCTCTGCTATGCACAATACCTCGTGAACAAACGACAATTCTTTTGGCAAAAAAATAAATGAAAAGAAAAATAAGTCTCATATAACATAGCGGTTTGCTGGAGTAACATCATCTATCCGGCCATCCATGTCATGGCTCAGAAAACACACCATTCTGTACATGCAAAGGGTATTTCTTTCATTATACGTATGCATGACACGCCTAAAATGTTTAATTAAGTCAAGGGATTTAGCTCATTATTACAGCTATTATGGTAATCGTCGTTTTGCCCTCAATAAAAACTTTAAATTAAGACCATGAAGGATGATGTAAATATTATATAGGACTATTTTTGAACTTTAAAAGTATGCCATCCGTAATGTAATGATAATAAACTAAATTTAATTTAGTTCTATTTAAGAAAGCAGTATTCCTGTCTTGTATAAAATCAGTTTGAGATAAAGTTGTTATTCAGCACATATTACGAATATTACCATTTCTGGTAGTCTGATGTAAACTTCATGGCAATAAAATGAAGAAAACAAAGTGATAAAACTGAAGAGAAATTTTACAGAAAGAACACATTGTTGTAAGGTTTACTGGAGCTGTCAAGACAGCTACTGAAGTGATTGAAGCTTTAAAAGATTTCGGCCGGGGTGATATACATGTATACGGGAATATCGAGACGAGGTTTTCTCTACGTGACATGCATTTAAAAAATCTCATGTCATGTTGCACGAAGCTCCAGTGTTATTCAAATGGGAGAGTTTTGGAAAATTTTGGTTGTTTTTTTTTTCATGACTTGAAAACTATACAACCTACGAATACAACTCTTCCATATTGTAATCCTGCCCTCAAGGTGCACCAGATATTGTGTGTGATCATTTTAAGCAATTTGTAGAGTTGACCTTGTTTGGACCCTCTTTGACCTAACTTTATCGGTATGTGTCTTATATCTAGTAGCCTAATTTGCATACCAAAATCAAAGTGTTTTTGCAATATCAGTAGAGAGATCCTGCAAGACACAGTAGGTGGAATTTCATTCAGATAACTTAAACCGTTTTGGAAAACAAGATTTCTTAAGCTTAACAACAAAATTCAAAATGGCGGCTAAATCTCGTGACTGGCCAAAGATCACGAAAGGTTAGCAGCTGCTTTGATTGTTCGTTATTAAAACTGCGAAGTTTGGTTGTTCTACCTTTAGCAGTTTTGGAGATATTGCAATTTTTGTGGTCTGACCAGGAATGATAATAATAATACTTAAAGCTGCTATCCAACAGGGTTGTCGGGTAAACGCTATGACATAATTACCAATTAATTATGCAATAAAATGCTGGGGAAAAAAACGATAAAACTGAAAAATAATACGCTGGATTTGATTCCAAGACTGTTGTGTATTGTTTAAAGTGGGCCTAGGGCAACAGCCTGCAGACAAGACAGCTTTGAACTCTTGCTCATAGCCGATAGCAAAAGACAGAGGGCTACATTGTTGCGAGGTTTACTCATTTTTCTGTGGAAAACTGCGGTGACAGTTTTCATACGCCCACCCCTATTAACAAAAACAGATGTCGGATGATAGCAATCCAGGGGTTCGGCCATAGACGCTCTGCAAGCCCAAACTGTAATAGTAATAAGGAAAGCAGGAAAGGCGGAGAAAAAGCATGACAAAACTGAAAATAAATGAACTCGATCTGAACCTTAAACTGCCAACTATCACATACATAATCTCTAATGTTTTGAACGAGCACATACAGAATGCAGCTTTGATCTTCGGCCCACAGCCGATAGCGAAAGACAGAAGGAATACATTGTCCTAAGGTTTAGAGACGCTTTCATGACATAGGCTGGAATGATTCAAGCTTCAAGAGATTTCCGTGGGCTAATAGATACCGGGGAATATGGAGGCGAGGCCTTCTGTACATGTCATTGACTTAACCCAGGGAAAGATTTCATGAGATGTTGCACGAAGATCCAGTGCCATTCAAATGGGAGGATTTTGAAAAATTTTGGTTGGTTTTTTGGTCAAAACTTGAAAGCTTTACAATGTACAAAAATAATTCTTGCATACCCGTAATGCCTGACAGCACCAGATTGTATGCTTACTTAATCATTTTAAGGAATATCTAGAGGGAAGGTAATTTTTACGTAACTTCCGAGGTCAATTACAGCCTACTTTGGATATCAGATTTAACAGGTAAAGGAAACTGAGTAAGGCCATTCACCTAGAAACAGCAAATGGAATTCCTCCCCGAGAGCTTTGCTCATTTTTGAGAAGAAGATTTTTTAAGCTTAACAATGATATTCAAAATGGCCGCTAAATCACGTGACTGACCAATAGACACTAAACGCCAAAAGCTACTTCATATGTTGATTATTAATACTGTAAAACTACCTTTAGTAGTTTTGGAAATATTGCAAGTTTACAAGAGGACTAATAATGATAATAATATTCCGAACGATTTCAAGAGAATGGCGTGGAACCCTAAAAAAATAACAACTGCGGATTTATACTGCTCTAATAACGCAACTTTTTTTCTTGTTTAGGTTGACAAGCTAAATTTGACCTCGAACCAGAAAACAACGTGAAAGCCCAACAAATATGTGACCCCAATTTATCAATTCCTTCTTCCCAGATTTTATCTTTCACCTTCAGGCCACTACACTTACGCCTACATTTTTTCCACATGCAACATGAAGTAAAAAATAATGACCCACGCGAGGGTATATAAAAATGAAAAAAAAAAGTGCAAACCAACCACTGATGGGTCCCCTAGTTCAAGTGTGTTTACTCACGTCAGCGTTCACCGGTTTGTACACTGACCTCTGTGTAAATACTGTGGTTCGTGAGATACCTCTTGTTGTTGTTGTTGTGAAACATGTCATAGGTTTGATGTTATATCATAGCTGCTTTGAGCCAATCACCGGTGCTATCTTTGATCACTCAGATGGTGAGATAAGCCTTGAAAAAGAATTCATCATACAGAAATGAAAATTAAAACTCTTAGATAAGATCAAAGCCTCATAAGTGAGAAAGGTAAAATCATGATGGGACATTTTATTTATATATTTCATTGGTGTTTTACGCCGTACTCAAGAATATTTCACTTATACGACGGTTGCCACATTATGGTGGGAGGAAACAGGGCACAACCCGGGAGAAAAACACGACCATCCGCGGGTTGCTGGCGGACCTCCCCAAGAACGGCCGCAGAGGAAGCCAGCATGAGCTGAACTTGAACTCACAGCGACCGCATTGGTGGGAGGCTTCGGGTCACTGTGCTGCGATAGCGCGCTAACCGACTGAACCACGAAGGCCCCTGTGGGTCATTTTAAGCGCAAGATTACTTTACTGTATAGGTTCCTGACAATATGTATGGCCTTCACTTGTGACAGTTTCAGAGGAATGATGTTACATCAAAGTTAAGAAACCAGCCAAAATTCAGCCTTTCGCCCACTTAGTCCAATTTTATTGAATACCTACAGTTCCTTGCGCAGAACACGGATGTTGCTCGATAATATGAAAAGGTGGGACTGCTGACTGGTAAATGATATATGGCTGAACGCGGATTAACTGGGTTGAACACCAGATCTGTAAGACTGATATCATGATAATATCTTTGATATTAGCGATATTAAATGATTGAGAGCTGAATTAACATGTTACAAATGACACTGTGATGGGCGTCTCTCCACGTGTATGAATGCCTATATGCTATTAATAGAGTAGTGATGCCGTTTCATTTAAAGAAAAAATATCTCCCTGGTTGTACGAAATTCAAAACCGGTTCAATTACCCAGGAGCCCCTGACCAATGCGATCGCTGTGAGTTCAAGACCAGTTCATGCTGGTTTCCTCTCTGGTAGTACGTGGAAAAGTTAGTCAGCAAACTGCGGACTCTCGTGGGTTTCCCCTGTGCTCTACCGGGTTTCCTCCTACCATCACTTATGCCTGCCATTGTCGGATAAGTGAAATATTTCTCAGTACTTCGTCGCTGACCTAAACATACTGATCAGCCAATGCGGCGACAGATTTACCCGAGCCTCTATTTAAAGAAAAGAGCAGAGCTTAATGTAGTGCATGGAGTGAATAACGACGCAGCCCAAACTGCCTTGGAACATCAAATAAATAACGGTGTCTGCCAGAAATAATATTGCATGATCAGTCGTCTATGTGCGTTAGGAATAGTCATAAAGGACACATGCAGAAATCGTGGGTAAGGGCAAGACCTAACGGAGACGAGAACATGTACAGGGCCTCAGTCTGGGGCCGGATACAAATTGCAGCTTATACGCATTTCAATGTAAGTATCAGGGTATGACTAACGGTTGTTCAAACATTACTACAAGCAGATGCATTGCACTTAACTTTACATATTAAGAAAAAAACAAGATCGTATACGGGACACGACCGATTATAGAGAACGCATTAAATTAAAACTGTAGGGAAGCGGACCACTGAAGACATAAATATGAAAAAAGATCAGGATAATGTGGCAAATGGTCAGATCTATCCGATGAACTCCGATTTCTTGTCAGTTTCCTCATGTAGGACTTTGTTCTAACTGGGCGTGTAAATGATTAAAATGGCATGGATCATAATACATCTAGCCGGTACCTTCCCTCCATTATGCTGGCCGCCGTTGTATAAGTGGTACATTCTTGAGTATGACTAAATCACCAATCAGATAAATAATTAATAACTGCACTTTGGGGTCATTGCCTCACCTGTCACTGCCATGTGGTGGGGCTGGGGGCTGGGGGAATTGACCACAGTTTACGGTTTTGTGCACACTACAGATTCCAAACCTAACCTAATTCCGCTTATCCCCAAATGCTGGCGTGGCCGTAAATTGATGGCTCATACTGAACTGGTCGCAATGTGTGTTCAGGTGTTCAGCACAATGAGAAGGAGCGTCAAACTGGCTGAAATAAAACCTGGATCTGAACCTTCGAAAAGATCTTGAAATTTAGTGGGCTATACTGTTTCTTATTTACATTAGAAATATCTCCACATTCATTCCCAGCTCAGAGCTGGCATGCAATTTGTATATATATGTTTCTAATTTGTGTAAGAAGAAATATCACAAAACATTCGTCAAATTTCGCCATTTCCTGCAATCTTATATTAATATTTTATACACAGACTAACCCACTTTGGTCAGAGAGCAGCAATATCACAAAATGTTTTCTTTCTTGAGATGCGCTAACAAGGTCAGGTTAATAAATGCAATGCATAAAAATATGATGAACTCTTCAATACAACGCTACATGTATGAGATGTAATATTACTGCCATCACATAATTACCAACCTGCACTGAAGTATGCGAAGACTGGAATATCATCACTTGGTCTAATTTTTAGCTCCGAACAGCAGCACTGTGGCCCTACGGCGTTGTTGTAGCGGTTGTTTTTGGAAATGGTAGCCTATTTTTTTCTTGTTCTCTTTCCTTGGAGCATTTTTTTGGTAATGGACATGTGTCCTAGCTTCTACTGTACCTTGGTCATTTTTTCTTGTTCAAATGAGGTAAAAGTATGCAGCTTGCCACTTTCGATTCCATATATTTATGCCGGCCTACCGGTGTATTCCAAAAGTATTAGAAGAGAGTCACAGTAGTCAATGCCAATTGTCAGGTTGAGTTACACAATTCCAGTTCATTCATAACAATTTTCCTTGATGTGATACACACAGGCCCAGCTGGTACTAATATCACAAGATGACAGTGTGAGTACAGCAATTGAACTAACTGTACAGCAAAATGATGACCCTACATCTGAGTCTCATATTTCCAGAGAGATTTTTTACGAGTAACTCCCCTCAAAACAACCCCATGAACGTATTAAGGTGAATATATAATAAGTACAACATGCCAGTAAATAATCCATGCCAGTGCATCAGTTATATATGGTCCACAAGGCCATTGTTAAACTTAAAACACAGCATATTCAGATCCGAATACAGGGATTACAGCTAACGAAGATTCTCTAATGAAGGGTTCAGATTCTCTAATGTATCCCTGCAACTCTCGAAATAAAAGTATATGCTCAAAAAGGAGCGGAATGAGCACAAGGCCGTGGTAAATGATGTAATTAGGAGTTCAAAATAAAAACAAATACGGACAATGCGTGCCACATCATTTCAAAGGAGCCAAATTATGCGCAGTTTTAAATTTAGTGGACAGATTTTGTACATGTCTGTCGCGAGCAAAGCGGTCGTTTTCTCTTTCAGCCTGATGCTTGCGTAAAGTAATTGATATGATTTATTATCACCACATGCGTTCTAATCATTTCCCCCACTTGAACTCAGAAGTCACGAAGACATGGAGTAAACTACACAAATGATGAAATTTTGGATTACTGCCAATTAAATAATATATAGTTATGTAATACAATTCAATTGTAGGTATCAACCCAGTTCTTGAGTGTGGCGTGAAAGAGCAAACAAAACTAAACAGTAACTAATTGTTTTCAAGGACAGTGTCAATGCATTGTTGATGATATTGATTCTTCAGATTTCTTTGCTGCTTTATGACTTATTCCTACGAAGACAGGTTTATGGGTGTCTGCTCAGGGTACAGTGTAAGATGAAACGCATTGCGAAGCACCTGACAAATTTCCTCATGCTTGGCTGCCGCTAAGTCACGTCCGGCAGACACGCAGCATCTCGCACAAGCAGCAGTCTAGGCAGTTCAGAATCTAGCCCCGGGTTTTTGATGTGAAACGTATAGAGGGCATTCATATTCAGGGTGAGAAATGTAAAAATGGAGTTTCCCACATCATTACAGGTAAAAAATGTTTCTAACCGTTTGCAGTCTACTGCGTGCCTGGGCCTATTCTGGAGGCCAATGTACCCAGCCTAACTGACTCCTATGTGCTGACAAATCAATCGATATTTTTTTATTGACATGTCTTCATAATTTATCACGTTTCCGTACTAACAATACAATTACACATTAAATGTTCCTAAATTAACTGCCCCGTCAGTGTTCTCTCCACCCGGCCAATTGCTTCAGTCTATCATTTGCAGTAACTTATAACACAAAAACCTGTTATATAGCTGTACACGAGCTGCATTTAAATATAGATAATCACTCTTGATAATCTAACGGCAAATATCAAACAAATGTGCCGCTTGAATTGGAGTTTAAATACAAATGTGGCTGGGGGCTTAGAGGGCTGACTTAACATATATTTATGTACGTGATGGACTGCACCACAGATTTGGACTACCCCGGGGGGAGAGGGGGGGGACGAGCAAAGGAGAAAGAAATGAGGACAGTCACAGAATAGATGAATCATCCCTGTTTTAATTCAACCATACCAATAGGCAATGTTTTTTTAATTATTCCTAATAGGTAAAATCGACAGCGTACGTCTAGTTTGTACAAGCCGGGAAGTATTGGGGGAAGTAGATAAAAACTGGTCTAAGATGTCACGAGTTCGACTCCAGATCTCGTCGACAGTGATTTTGTTTTTGAAATTTCTTCGTAACAACTAACGGATGGTCGTGGGTTTTCTCCTGGGGTCAGATTCCCCAAATTTTGCCAGTCACTTTTTCCCTATCTTTTCTCGTAAAAGACGTCGTCCAGGTTAAAGGGCGATTATGGGACGTGTTTGACAAGTTACAAGAAATTGATTTACCAAGCTGTGTGAAAGTGGACCCTATATCTACCCGGTTTCCTGTCAACATAATCGTATCAGTGAAATATTCCTGAGTACGACGAAAAAAGCAGATAAAATATATATAAAAGAATCAAACTTATCTATGGTGACTGAAGGCGCTGTGAAACGAACGTAAGGAACGGCGCATGCGCTGTGTTGATATGAGGGCTTCGAAATGAACCGAAAATCGTTCCGAAACTCAGCGCGTTTGCCTGGAGGTCCACGCGATTAAAAGTCAAATGAGCCTCCACTTTGTGAGAGCCACTAAAGAAAGTGAAGACGTCATCTACAAACTGGTAACTGTTAAATACGTCGATGGACTTGATAACTTATCAGGTGTCGAAACAAGAGTGCTTTAGTCCGTTTTAGAAACGGATTAACCACAGAGATTTGTCTGGCAACATGTGACAAATTATCAGCCGTTAGCCATGAGAAGGCGAAAGTCCCCCCGGGAGAGACTTAATTCTCGAGACCTATATAGAAGATGAGATATGGGAGAATGATAAGGGTCAATTTCATCCAGCCGTGCAATTTCATTTTGTGGCTCTTTGTGCAGAGTTTCTCGCTTGCATTTTCGGTTGTTAAATATATCTAGGCTACGTGAAATATTGCTGCCGTAGTTCATCCATGGGATAAATTCTTTATTGTATAGCCCTCGCTTGCGTACAACAAAACTGTGTGGGAAAATCACTACAACATGCAATATGCATAATGAGACATCTTATGCTTAGCATACCACAGTGCATTGGGCATTCCTGTTGATAACTCCAGTGATGACCGTATTGTAGTTATCATATATATGGAAACAAATGAACACCATAATACTGGTAGCTGGAGTATTTTTTTTGTTATATCAAACATTTTAGAGCCCCTATTCATGCATTTTAACCTTGCTATCTCGTGTATATTGACTTTGATATAATGTCTATTTTAATTTTGACAGATCGGGGTTTTAATCTAGATGTGTAGTGCATATCAGTCTTGATATTTAGTGCACTTAAACTTGATACATCTCTCTTGGGTGTTTTAGCCTTAACATCTGGTTATTTTGGCCTTGATGTATCTTGTATTTTAGCCTTGATGTCTGAAAATTGCCCTTGATATCTGTTATATTTTAATTTTACACGTCAAAGTTAGGGCTATTTAACAAAACATTTCAACAGGAATACTAGTAATCGATCTTTACGACTTGGTAAAATGTCCCTGGAACGAAAACAATTTCGTTTAAAAAAACATGCCACCAGACCAGTAATAAACAGACGTGAAAACTCCGATGGCGGTTCTTGACTGCGTTCCATTGACATTGTACTTACATTAGAGTTATCCCTCAATTGTGTTGTAATACTACATCCTGATGATCTTAAAAACGTAAAGAAAAAAGAAGAAATATTTCGGAAATGAACTCACCTCATGTTTTCTCCGAGTCTAATCCCCCTCCACACGCCGGCACAGTACACCTCCTAATGAATTACCTACGTCTGGTTTCCGCTGCAGCTTCCGATTTCGTTTTTACAGGCGCTCTTGTCCCAGTCTGCGTTTTAATACGGCCCGCGAGGCATTATCGTTTAGCCATATCAAGATGTTCAGAGTTAAGCCCCCGTGTATCATCTTTTTTTTTTTGTAAAATGTAAATAGATTACATACAAACGGGTAGAGCAGGGTAGATGTCAGATAAGCGGCAATTTTTATGTACAGGCCCACAGGCGATGCAAATATGCATACTATCGTAATGCATATATAGGTAGCAATGAAGATTCGTCATAACCTGTAGCCAATCTTCACCCGCCTACCAAATATTCATATATTTATTTATTCGGTTCCTTTTTGTCGCCATACTCAAGAATTTTTCACTTACGCGAAAGCGGTAATTTTGCGGGTGCACATTCGGGTGTACACCTTCGACATTTGGCAACTTACTGACAAACTTTCCAACATGTGCCGCAAGAGCAAGGAGCCGAACATCGATTACGAAAGCTTGATCTCTAATCCAGCTAAATACCCTACTTTCTTTATTTTGGTAAGACGTAACGCCTTAGGAAGACTTGAGGAGCTCATATATAGTTTTCTCATGACACTTGTCGACTAAGCTATACATATATAACAACACGTTGCCCTACCATTGCAAGTTGCATCAAAAATAAATAAATAAAGTCTGGATGTCAAAAAAGCTTGACTGGTTTGAATGGAATGAATTACTGGAACACTAAGGAGGATTTATCCTTAAACTATCACTTTATTAGAATATTTGATTTTAGGATAATATTTTTGTGGAATATGGTAATTGTTAAGTAAGTTTATTTACTGACGGAAATATATCAAAACGACTAATTATTAATTTATGAAGTTGAACAACCTGACCTGGAGCTTACTGAAGGCTCACCGCGACGGCAAGCTCTTTAGCCTGAGGGGATTTAGACCATAATACAAAAGACAATTGCTTGAATTAGGGGTGGTCGCACGAGTTATTCATCCTCTAATTCCTCGGGTTTTCATAATCATTTAATAAGGTGTCCTGAGGGGACACGTCGTGTTACATGCAGAACCACACAAATCTGAATTACCCGCACCGTTGGTGCATGACAGAAAAGAAATAAGATTGTCTGTTGAAACACGACAAGCATTATTATACATTAGAGGAAGTAATTCGAGTCAGAACTAATATCGCTTCCTTCGCCAGGTCTACGTCGAGACATTAGCTCTAAGATACACACGAGCAAATGGGATGAAAAAAAAATACTGAAATCCTCCGGACGAATTCACTTGCCTGTTGGTAGCCATAATAGCCAAAAGGATGACGTCACGCAGCCACGACATGAATTTTCTTACACACCCACTATGTTGTGAAACCAAAGTGTATACAAAAAGAGTTTCCTCCTTGGACAAGAATGACTAAAATCTTTTCCCAACCTTATATTGAACGTTTGAGCACCCTGTCTATCTTTAGCAATCAGTCATTTTGTCAAGCAATTATGGCTGCCAGCTGTGGAGGCACTCACAAAATTTGACCAGTTCTACACTCTGTAAAATATTAGTGCTTCTTATACCTGAATATAAGGCTTTTCAGTTAAGCTTTTGAATTTTGCTACCTGAAACTTTCCTTTAAGCACTAGTGAGTCATGCGTACTCCTGTTGTGGGTTGCATATTTAAACATCATTATTCTTATTATTTTATAAAATAATTCAGTTCATAATCTTTTGTGGATGAAATATGGATGACCAAAGCGGTCATTGTGAGTACAGCTCATGCTCGCTTCCGCTCTGGCGGTACGTGTGAAGGTTTGCTATCAGCCTGCGGATGGTCGTGGGTTCCCCTGGGCTGTGCCCGGTTTCCCCCCAATCAAATAAATAAATAAATAACACAAATAAATAAACAAAATATATAAATAAATAAACAAGTAAATAGATAAATAAATACAATGTGGATGAAAAAGTGAAAGGAACAAAGCACTTAAAGTATTTGAATACAGGCAGTGTAGATTTAGCGCAATCGTCTGTATATTGCATTAAACATCACCGCTGCTTTTCCACCTAATTCTGCTTAAAACATGGTGCTAGTGGGAGTATAAGTTGTTACTTCTTAAACACTTAAATGAACAGTTAAAATGAAATCCTTACAGATGTAAAACGAGAAAAGATCGGAGCTTGTCGTTAATGCCTGACCATTTGCCAAAAACCCCTCACTGGTCGCTGCTCTCTGTGTTTTACTCTCTATGGTGTAGTCATCTTCGTTACATGGTCGTCGACCATTCAGCGGTAATGTTCAAGGATATGGAGGTGTCATACAGCACTGGTTTCACCAGCAGACCGCACCAGGCTCTGCCTCATGCAATTGTAGCAAAGGTCGTCCGGAAATTGTCAAAGTTCAACGGATTGTACCGGACACTCCGGTTTTCGCATCACATAAAACTAACAGACATTACGCAAGATTGAAAACCTCGCGTGTTTAACGTTATTCGCCCTCAACGGAGCATACATACAGACATTCGTGTACTAACCGTCAACCAAATTCACTGTTCTGGATCAAGAAGCACAAGACCAATTTCAAAACATCGTTTAACACAAACCACTAAAGAAGTACATGTATACAGGTTAAGAAATTAAGACGGATTCATGATAAGAGAAGAGGTCATCAGTTTTCAGAAAATGGAAAGACGTGATCTTTGGTCTAGTTTGGTGAATCAGATCGCTATTCACGTCGTGAACCATTCTAGTTTACAAGTTGAAAATATACATTTCATCTTCCCTTTGACCGCAGATGTTCACTTACGCAACATGGCGAATACACCAGACGGGCTATGAGTTCAGAACTTCAGCACAAAATTCAGATGAGCTGGTAACCCGTCCTGAAGAGACTACTTATTCCTGTATGGTAATATATAAAAGATTTCAGATAAAGAAAAAAGATCAAGGAAAAATGAATTGAGCACCTGGAGAAAGAACATTTCGCACGGAATCAGAAATTATTATTTCTTTTGCAAACACTTTTATGTTTTAAGTGAATTAGACGGAGTCAAACGTTTTAAAGGTAAGATTTTCTTTTTGGGTTTATGTTGAAAATACATTAACCCAATGACGTCGGGCTTTTTCTACACCTTTATTTTTCTTTAGTTCTGATTGAAATTCTTCCAACCTAACTCGGGTTTAATAAATATGTGCATGTGCTTTAAAAAGTCAATTGCACTTTAAATACCCGCGTTGGGGAGAGCGAAAATATGGATTGGACGTTCTTGGGGGCTGTACACTGTTAATATAGCCCTCATAATAAACACGCTTTGACTGCATTAAGCTAAGTGAAAAAACATAATTTTGAAAGGATATACATGGTATTTTTAGATACAGTTGTCGGTCGTCTTACTCATTCGACTTCATTTTTACATCGATCTTCCTTTCTACTGTCCATGCGTCCTTCCATGCTTGAATGATTTTCACCTTTATATACATACTTGTAGGTGTAATACACGAGGATGCCCGCGTCATCAGAGCGATCGTATCGCCGTCAGTATCCCCGGGGTGTGGCCTAGATTGAGGTATTATGCTAGGGGCGGCTTTTTTCCCTTACGACGCATGTTTACAAACTTTCCATGAGACGCAGGCATAAGTAGTCATAATTACGCAGATAGTTTCATAAACATGTGTTGGCGTATAACTAGATGGTTATAAATAAATATAAGCTAAATCGTGTAAACATAGCGTTGTGACGAAAACAGTTCGCCGTACAGGAAATATACATATATGATTTCAGGTCGTCTCGGCTAATAAATCCCTGAACACAACGTTAAACCCGAGCAAAACAAAACAAGGCAACACATATGTTTATATATACGACGGTGGCTGTGTACAGATAAGGTACCCATAGGAGTGAAGGTTAATCTCAGCAAAACGCTGCTTTATTAATTAACTACTGCTTGATTATTGATATAATACGTAGAAAACGGCCGCAATCGTATTCAAGGTCCAAACACAAAGATTCGCCTAAAAAATTTATCGATTCAAAACTATGCAACAAATCCGAATTACATATGTACCTTTATTTTGTCTGTTGCTCGTAGAAGAATACAGAATTATTAATTATTATTATTAGTTTGTGTGAAAGTAATTAAATATATGAGTCTTAGCTTGTTTCACAGTGTTATGCTTTATCAGAATCAGAAATTTGAATTTCGCACGAGGAAATTTATTCCGGTGAATAGGTTTCTTATATTACATGTCCGCAAAGTTCATAAACGAACAGGTTATGTTGCTAACGACATGTGAAGTGACTCAAATCGCCTCCGCTAAGGTCAGTACAAACAACATTTTGTAAAGCGGTGAACGACTTTCTGAAAGTCGGTCAAATTAAACATACGTGCAACCAACAAGTTATTGTGTTTGGTATTCACCACAAAATACGACACGCCGTAAGAGATGAGTGTGCAATACCTCGATCTCATCCTGGTTAAGACATATGCGGGAAATCTGGGCGATAACATCCCGGTGGGGAGGTGAGAGAGGCTATATCATCACGACCATAAAATCTTTGCCTTTCTCTGCTCGCCATCTAATTTCGCTGACAGACAAAACTCAAGGGTTTCACAACAGCACTTGCTACCTAAGGAATCTGTAAAATTTATGGCGGGTCAGTGGATACTCAACTGTGTAACCACAAACGAATCGGATCATCGTCTGTTCTTTGCAGAAATGTTAACTTGAAGCATCTTTGAGTATTTAGACAGTTTAGAACTCTGTTTTGCTGTTGACAACAATTAATGAGTCATTTCCAAGTAATTTTAGACTCTGCATCCTGACTACAGATGTACATGTATACATGCCATCGAGTTCCGTTCTAGCAACTCTTCACACTCTGGCACACACCGTGCCTTCTTCGAGACGAAAATCACCGTCTATTATATGTGTTGCAAAGGGGAGAGATTCTTTTGAAATATAAAGGGGAAACACTAAAAACAGTACATTACACCATTTAAAACAACCGCTAAATCTCGTGGTGACTTTGCATCATATTAACACGGAATCATTTTCATCAGTGAACTGAAAAACCTGATTTTGATGTTATAAATCCTTTTGTCTTTCTTACCATTTTCCGATGTCGAACTGATGGGTTTTCTATTTGTATATCTTTTTATATATTGTGTCTAACTGGCGCTGAAAACATGCTCTCTGCTCTGTGATTACTATAAGTGAAACGTCTTTATCCGCGATGTCACCGTGTGAGTACGGAGGCCTTCGGTCTTTGGTCTGATGGTGGAGTGAGCATACCCTTGCCTGGCCCCTCTGCATTGTTTTCATGCTATCGTAATGAAGGTAATGACAACACAGCTTTTTGAGTAATTGCACAACAGTGACACCTAGAGAACTGTGTTTAAGATCACTGCGTTTTTTTCTTTACCTAATTCTGCTTAAGTCACCGTGCTAGGGGGAGTATAAGTTGTTACTTCTTAAATCCTGACATGAACTGTTAAAAGAAAACCCTAACTTAAATGTCTTGACCAGAGGTTGGATTTCTCTGGTAGCCTATGACAATTTAACATGTATCACAAGATTTACTCTCTGCGCTGCATGTCATCTTTTACATTTGTGATTGTGTTTGGCCCATGCTTTCGGGAACTTATAAATGTTCAGAAAGCTTGATGCTGTCACTGCGTGTTTCTACATCACACTTACTCTGAAGAACGCCTGGCCTGATCGTGATTCATACAAAACTTATTTATTTATTTGATTGGTGTTTTACGCCGTACTCAAGGATATTTGACTTTCGCGACGGCTACCAGCATTATGGTGGGAGGAAACTGGGCAGAGCGCGGGGGAGACCTACAAGTATCGGCAGGTTGCTGGCAGACATTCCCACCTAGGGCTGGAGAGGAAGCCAGCATGAGCTGGACTTAAACTCGACTTATATAAGAGCTATGATTGTCCGACCCACAAGGTGCGTATGTGATCAGTTACAATTTTTGTGCTAGTCAATACAAGTTTTATTCGTAGTCGTATCTAGTGCATTTGTGTGTTCTAGGTTTTACTGTTTAGACCACCTGTGTAAATACTGACACAGATTTTATGTCTGGGGTGCTATGCAAAGCTTATTTATGTATACACTTAATTCCATTAAGCAATGATTGTGTTTCTCCTCAATCTGATGTTCAGCTTTTTTCGCAAACCAAACATTATATACACTCTAAAAATAATCTGGTAAATTGAACACACTATTATGTTTTCTGAGCGGGACTTGAATACATTATGTTACGGCAGTATAGCATTGTGTTGTGGACAACAGCTAGCCGCGTTACGCCTACAAACGATAACATAACATTATAGTTTGTAGCAATAATGTAATCTATTCTGGCATTGCTCAACGAGTATCACATTCCAAACGTAACATTTTGATTTTAGTCCTTTTGTAAGTATTACGCGATAACCACCAGAGTAGCAAATGAAATAAGAAAATAGTATAAAACACTACAGCACAGAGAGTACACTGTAAAATCAGAGCAGTGACGACATCGTGAAAGTTGGCAATTGATCACACACGTTACCCGTGAAATCTGGCCTCTTGTGTACCTCAGCTATAGGGTTTCAGTCTAACAGTTCAGGTAAGAATTTAAGAAGTAACAACTTATACACCCCAAGTACCATGGCTTAAGGAAAATGTAGTAAAAAAATACCGTGATATTAAATGCAATTTATTAGACGTCACTGGTCTAGAATTACTCAGAGTGCTGTGTTGTCATGACATTTAAGCGTTACCATTCATGGAATGTGTCGTTGTTTATTGGGTTACTTGAATTTCTTATTAATAATATTTATGTGAATCTTGGGCAAACATAATATCGACAGTAGGTATTCCGACCGCTACAAATTGTGTCCCACTCTTGGCAGACCTGTACAAGTTCTTTAGCACAAATACGCCTATATGCATAAGTTATTAAAAAGTAGTCTTCATCAGACTCGATATTTCCCGTTAACCAAACGGTAAATTGATGATATACTAGCTCTAAACAATCCGTATATAACAAAGTCTATTAAAGATATATGTCTACCTTCGATAGATTTAAAGGAAAATACAGATTCAACCTAGGATACGTTTTATATGGACTTGTTCCTGTACAAAGACGGCAGTGGTTTGCTGTCATGTCGACTTTACAACTAGAGTTTCGATTTTGACATTGTATATTATCCCCAGCTGGAAGGCAATACACCGAATAGACATGCACATGGCGTATCTTATTTCGCTTTGTAGCACGTGTTAGATCCTGTTCACTGTGTGATGATTTTCTACCATCCATTCTATGTGACGTTGATTTCTATCAACGTCACAAAGTTAGTACTGCAAAAACTGGTGTGTCAAGGATATTCCTACGAAAGATTCACTCTAAGGTTCTTCAACTTTACAACGAGTACGCCTCTCGTGTTGGTAAATATGGACGGAGTGTTCAGAATCTCTGGGACTCCGGGTCTCACTGTGTTGAGTGTGATTGCCACCATATATGAACAGTTGCAGTCAAATCGCAACTAAGATACATAGTTGATTATCGACACTATATATACTGAAATAGTGTACCATTTGGATACTGAGTTTATTCATCCTGCTAGAATATTCGTCTTTTCCTCATCATTGAAAACTGTTGACTCCTTCTCTTTTCATGAATCCGCCCTAATTTTTATGTCTTATACATTCACTTTCTTCTTTCGTGGTTTGTGTTATCTGTCGTTTTTTTTTTTTGACTCTGAGCGCCCAATTTGGTTGACGGCTGGTATACGAATGTCGGTTTCGACACCTAGATTTATCACATGCACAGAGAATAACATGAAAACAATGGAAAGCCACTCGCTAGATCATACGACAAAAGGGCAATTCTCTCCCCAAAGCTGACGTCTGAACACTGACCAATGAGTTCGAACACGGCTCTCGCTGTACCTGACAAAAGTCGATGGTGCACAATTGGTATCCTGGTTTTTTTTCCCAACCACTGACATGACTGCCGCGGCACAAGTGTAGAACTCTTGACTGCGGAGTTAAACACAAATCAAAAAAAGAATTCTGCTTGGTCTACGTTTTTAAAACTTTTACATACAACTCTCCTTATTTAAAAAAGTGCATTTTTCAAAAACCTAAGTGTTCATGCAACTCTGTCCTTCCTATTTGTGTACATATACAGGTAGTTTCTAAATCCGCGACGACGCCTCACGAATGACGAGGAATTTAGCTTAATCAGATCAAAAGTTGCCCTACACACACCCAGAACATTTTTTCGGAAATTCCAAAGTCAATCGTGACAGCAATTATATGTCTACTTTTGTACCCCAGGGTTCTTTCTCGGGAAAACTTATGATCGTGCCGTTCCGCGCACAGACAGGTGGTATTCGCCAAAAACTGTCGTTGTTTTCATTTTTTGCCGCCACGACTTCTTTTTCGCGCATTATCAAAGGCGTTTATCAACATTTGGTTTTTAATTAAGGATCAAATTTACAGATTATCATCCTGCATCTGAAGAGCAGTATTACTCGAGTTATGCCTTTCTTTGTCACCCATCAACTCTGTGCCTCGACATTACCCCCCCCCCCCCACCCGCTTTTTTGTTCGCCATTTCGGAGGATTTATTTATATGACTCAGACTGCTAATTGATTGAGCGATAGCATCGGGTAACTATATATAGCAGTGCAAACACTGAGCCTTTGCATAGCCGTTCGAGACTCACTCAACTGCATGTTAATTAAACTATGTAGTTAAATATTTATCTTATTGACTTTTAATTTGAGCATAAACGTCTAAGATGAACTATGTGTTTTTCCGATACCACTGATTCCTACACTTTAGCAGCTGTATTAACTCCTCCATCGTTAAAAATAACGAACAAAGTTTATTTATTTATTTGTTTGATGACAGTTTTACGCCGTACTCAAGATTATTTCCGTTATACGACGGCGACCAGCATTGTTGTGGGAAGAAACAGGGCAGTGCCCTGGGAACATCCACGACCATCCGCAAGTTACTGGCAGAGGAAGCCAGCATGAGCGGGGCTTGAACTGACGCCAACTACATCGGTGAGAGGCTCATTGCGCTAAAGGCCAAACACTTCGGCTACGGAGGTCAAACACGAATTTTAAATTATAATCTTCTGTAGCTAGTTGCTACCGTTGCTGCATGCCTTTGTTTTGATCTCACGTCAGTGGACTCACTCACCGTCTTTATTTATAAAGGATATTTGCAAATCTGTGGACCACATGCGCTAAAGTTTGTTAGGCCTCACCAAAACTCGGTGGTTTACCAAAACGGACCACCATCGTACACATAAGTAACACATAATTCTTCAATGTGACGTAAACCAACCATTAAAACCATAAAATTTTGAGCTACAGATGATGCCTTGAGGTACCCAAATAAAGATAATACTGTTGAACATGTGGGTACGTGTAAGAATATTTTATGGGTACATTATAAGTGGGTCGTGATCTTAAAATAGCACTCGTGTCCATAAGTGAACACAGTATCTCTATCTAATTCCACATATCCCGGGGCTATATAAAAGAGGTACGTTCATATACATCTAGCGCTATACGACATCAGCACGCAATATGCACAAGAGTAAACCCGTCACTAACCTAGGCGTCGAAAGCAACCTTCGTATTTCAGCCGTCAACCAAAATGGGCGTTTCGGGTCAATAATCTGAGAATAAAATTTTGGTTCAAATACGACTCCAGTATTAAGAAATTAGACAGCGATTATACTTTATTTTCACTTCCTGTAATTCTCGGGGAATTCTCGTGCATCGTATTAGAAACATGGATTTTGTCTTTCCAACATCACTAAAACTGCAGTTTGCTTGTCATCAGCAATGTACGAGTCTGGTTTCACATTTCGCATAATATATACTGGAAAATATAGACAATGGCTTAGACTGATTACACTACCGTATTGTCCACTGAGATTTGGATGAATCTTGGTATAAAAACGCCTACATTATAAGTTGAAGATAGCCTCCCGACCACAACACGTATTAAAAAAAAATTAAAATTAATCTCGGTCTTATCCACTGACCCATTTCGGCCTGGGGAATGTAACAATGAAGAAGAGAGTCGACAGAAGATTTTTTCAGTGATTGGTAATCGAAGATGTGAGTGAGAATAACGTATATAGCCAATGTGATACTGACACCAAAAGGAGAAAAATTCAAAACATGCTTTTGCACTGACACCATGAGCATTTTTTTTTTACTCTGGTCCGAAGATCCTTTCCCTGTATGAGAGTATGTACCACGTGGCCAAGGCATTTGCCGCATGACCATGCTCGTGAACCGACATGCAGGAACAGCTTTGTTTATACTAATGCTAGCAGCAGCTTTTTTGCGTGGGAACTCTCCTTTACAGTGTCTCATTTGGTAGAGTGTTGGATTTCGGATCAGTAGATTCGAGTTCAATTCTCCGTTTGATCTCCTGATCTGTTTGACTGACAAAAACACCCATGTATCATTTAGATCGGCGTAACGGATTATTGTGTTGTTCGTAAGGAAACAGTAACATAACCTACACTATCATCACTCACAACGCATAGTATTATCTTCGACTTCACAGAAACGATTCGATTTTAAATCCGTCAGCCACTACACCAGAGACTGGGGAGGTTCGATATTGCCATTAAAACTATTAACTACATGTAACTAATCAAGCAGAGCCCTAGGTGCATAAAACAAAATGTTGTTATATGTAAAACAGCACCCAGACATTACTTAAGGCCTCAGACATGGATTCTGATTTTATTCATCCGCTTAGAACATTTATTGCGACTTTTCATTGTCACTGAAAACTGTTGAAGGTTCTCTTTCCATGAATACATGTACGTCCTTTTTTTTAGTTTTTTTAACATTTTATATACTTTCTTATCTTTTTTTTTTTGGTATTTGTGTTATTTGTTGTTCGTTCGATAATGAACCCTGATCGCTCATTTTGGTTGACGCTTTGTGTACGAATGTCAGTTTCCACGCGTAGTTCTCACACACACTGGTGGACAATGGGCTTTACTGTTTGACAGCTAAACTTTCCAAACAATAACTGTCATTTTAGGACGTTGTCTGCTCATTGTGGCAGGGCGGTGTCCGAATCATGCTGCCTCACTGCCACGCCATGCGAAAGACCTCTCACATTGCGATACACGCCGTCCTAGCACGTTGGCACTATACAGGAGAGCGGAAAACCAGAACCGCGACGACAGTGTGATAGTTGACAAATGGTAACACGTTACAGGTGAAATTCGCCATTTTTACCTGACGTTTGTATTCTAAATATTCATGTAAGCGGATAAATAGTAGAAACTTACACGTCTCTTAGCAGCATGGTTTGCGCAGAATGAGGTAAAGATTCCGTGATGTTGATTATAATATGTCACATGTCAGTGTTCTAGAATTTCTGAAAATTCTGTGTTGTCATCACATTTAATAAACAATAACGTGAAAACAATGTAAAGGGACCAGGCCTCGGGGATGCTTCGTCAACCAGGAGAATCCTGCTTTGAGACAGACCCGAGACTGGCATTATTCTCTACGGTTGACAGGTAGACAGAAACTTTGAACTGATGTTGAGCACATGATTGTCTTCAGTGAAGACAATCAGAGGAAAAAAATTTATCCAAAAATTAAATGAAGACAAAAATAATTCATTTTATAACTAACGTATATTCTTTTATTTAATTTTTCACTTCACAACATCTGTGTATTTCTATTCACTCGTCAAACCTGTACATATATACGATAAAGCAAGTTAACAGCATCTTTGTCCATTAATATTTTTCACACATTACTATAAAATATATTCGGCATAACAACCATACCGTCGTAATACTCCAAACGTATTTTCACATAAAGGCATTAAAAATATTCAAGTTTTGTGTTATGCTACATCGTCCGTGTATTCAAATGATATTACTTGGTGAATATCATATACCGGGATTTGCATATAGATCTTACAAATTTGTCGAAAATGCTGAATAAGCTTCTTGTATGCAGGTATTGAAACCATTTGTAGTCTAACGCGTTTCGCAGTAAATTTTGCTACAATGTAACAAACTTAATTGCAAATGATGAATTTGAACAAATTTTAACATCTGGGAATTGCATTTAGTAAATATTTCTCAAATGAGCCTGGGAAAACATATTACAATCAAAGCATCTATCGATTTTTGTATATATGGTTATGCACTACTCTCTGGTGGCAAAAATCGATAGAGAACATTGGATGACCAAAGAGATAAACAAAGTTTTGTCTCCCATGATAACGATGGCCAAAAAGAAAGGACAATGGGATTGTGAGTTCAAATCCAACTGCGGGCGAAATTGGCTTGATTTGTATCAATAGATTTCTGCGACACCTGATGGAAAGCATTGTTTTATTTTCTTTGGCCACTTTAACCCGATTTGGATAAAAGTATTGTCACAAGGGTAGTTTATTTACTAAATATTATCTACCAGACTTTGGACTAATTTTACACCGTTAAATGTAGAAAGTGACTTGAACAATCGTCTGGGGTCAATGAAACCACGCAGCAGATTGGTTGATGGGCTAGCCACACATCCAATCACAATACAATTAATTTTTTTGCAACTGACACAAAATGACTTCTTCTTCCTTGTCCGATGTCAGCAGGTCAGCTGTTTTGTTTGGTTAACTTTATTTTGGCTACCTTTTAATTATTCTTTCAAAATTGGAAACTCTGAAGATACAAGTTTCACCATCTCAATTTCCTTTACCAACACATACTATTACCTGATATTATCTCGGTATAGCGGGTTCAGTCCGGGTGGTTAAGGCACACCCACTAATGTTCATTTAAGACCAATGTGCTGTACGACCTATGCGTCACGTGTAAGAGAGCTCATCAGTTACTGGCCATAGGTCGGTGGTTTACCATGATTGTCATCGTATCAGTAAATGCTTCCTGAGTATGGGGTAAAGCAACATTCAAATAAATAAACGAATGAATGCAATGGTAAATTGCAGGCAGCGTTCGAAACAATTACTTTATAGAGAAAAACACTGGAAAAAGTGATATATTAGGGTATAAGTATAGGGTATAGGGTAAGGGTATACACTGTTAAGTGTATCAGTGTCGATATACCAGTCAAATGTCCTAGTCTTATTAAAGCCAATGACCGCATAAAACTCATGTGTGCTTCAAGAGAAAGGCCACTGAAAACTCGTTAATATGTGTTTACTTATATTTTAGAGTTTTCACTGAACACAAATCTCAAATGCTTGAATTGTGAGTAGGTCTTAGAGATCATGATGCAAATGGCAAGGTACTATACAACGTCACATCACTTTCTTTCGACACATTCCTTGTTTACCTACACGCGAAGCTTTTTAAAACACTATTTAAGTAATATTTTACTTAGGGATAATATGACCTGTACCACCATTAATAGCTGTCACAAGAAGAGAAACTTCTTGTGATAAAAGAGGACCTGAACATTAACTGTTTGATTTACACAGCCAACCATATCGTTCAAATCTGAATCTCTTTCAAAGCTAGGTAAAAAGGTATTTTTACGTCTCTTTCACTATAGGAGAAATTTCCCGCCATTCTCGACATAAGGTTTTCCTAGTAAGTAGGCTATATAATTGGTAACCTTCAAACATAATGGGGTTCTAGATTTCACAGTACAACCTTCAAACATACAGTAAGGGGTTTCCAGATTTCATAACAGAACTTTCAAACATATAGTATGGGGTTTAACGATTTCATAACATAACGCTCAGTAATATAGTAAGGGGTTCCATAATTCATAACATAACATTCAAACGTACAGTAGGGGGCTCTAGAAGTCATAACATAACCTTTAAGCATACAGTAAGGGAGTTCCAGAAGTCATCACATAACCTTCGAATATACAGTTCCAGAAGTCATAACATAACCTTCAAACATAAGGGGTTTTCAGAATTCATAACATACACTCCAAAACTAATCTGTTAAATTCACAGAATACTGTTTTCTGGGTGATGGCAGAAAGGACGGTGAAATTCGTTAACCATAAGACAATATTATGCTGTTAAATCATGATCTAGTCTAGCATCACTCAGAAAATTTAACAAAATAATCTTCAGCGTGTAGAGAATGTCCTCCTGTTCTGATGATATAGCTGTTGATTTGACAAATCGCGTCCAGGTAACCTTCTGATATGGTTGTGAGCATGTATTAAATGAGACATTTAAATGAAATTATAATAAATCTATATCGTCACATCCGAGATAAAACCTAACACGGACGAAATAATGTCACACAGTTTGGTGTAGAGCCTGTAAAGGGTGAATGAGAGATAGTCGCAACATTCTGACATCTGAGATATCATCTGAGATAACTTCCTGTAGCTCGGTATCTCAGAAAGTGCCAAATTCACCTAGTGATCTCGCCACTTGAGCAAATCGATGTCTGGTAAAGAATCACACGACACTCTGGAATTCCTGCAACATAAAATGTGATAAAATAACTTCAAAAGATACACCGCCATTTCCATTTTCACATCGTGTAGCTTATTGATTACATGCTATGAAAATGTGATAGGAACACAATGAATTAATCACAAATTTCAGACGGCTAAACCACGTCTAAATGGGGAGCAAGGTCATCATAAAAGATTTGTCCATCTCGAGTCATACAGGTCCATGCCGTAAAGTCTATTTTCACTGCTGTCTTTGCGATGACGATTTGTGGGCAACCTGGTAAGTTAACATACTACACGTGTATTACCAACATAACAACAGTCAGTTCAGCTTGGATCCGCGGGGCCATTTCACGGGAAAATATGCTCTTGAGTACGGTGTAAAACATCTATCACACAAATGAATCAAATAAATATTTTGGGGAGAGTATATACTGACGGTTAGAGTATTTCATATAATAATGGCTTTGCTACATACCCGGGTTCTGAAGTTAATGTAAACGCACTCGGTTGTATCGTAACGAAATCCACGTTATTACACAAAACCTTGGAAAATGTGACTTTCCTTATTTCGTTTATTTGCTCTGAAACAAAAAGACATAATTATCTCTGTTAGCTCTTTAGTTTTCAGTAAATGTTTAAATAGAAGCAACACAGACTAGCACCATGACAGAACGATAATTTGTTATCTTCATTTATCAAGTCAGACACTTCGCCTATGGCTATGTTTAATACCTTGATTAAACCGACAGAAACCACCCATCACCGATTCAATATTTCATGAATGTGAATAAGTGATCAAATAGGAGTTTCCTTGATTATGGACAGCAAAAACTAAATGACAACGCCACACATAGGTTGTCTGCATTTACGGATTAAGTTAGTGAACGAAATGATATTCAAAGCATACAAGTCGTGTCTGAATGAATGAATGATTATGGCTTTACACCATAATATGGCATTATTTCAGCCATATTGTGGCGATAGGCAGTGTCTGGCTTGCTTTAATGAAGATGATACTTGTAGTTGGGTAATTCTTTTTAGTTTTAATGCCAAATTATTTAACGTCACTGGTCCAGAAATACTCAAAATGCCGTGTTATGATCATATTTAATAACCAATAACATAATTATGTCTTCACAACACGGATAGATAAAAACAAGACATTAAACTCATAACAGTGTGAAAGTCGTTCATGATCAAGAAGGGTCACACCTACCTAATGTTAAACCTCCTGATATTTTATTCTCGTACCAGAACCTATCGCCTTTCCGGAGCTCCTGGAATTGTCTGGCGATGATATTCTGGAAGAGAGGTCCCACGGCAAGATAGCGGGATCCCGTTAGTTCTGAGACGCCACCTGTCCACGGGTCGACGTCATCTGGGTGGCTGAAAACATAGGAGAATCGTGTGCTTTTATATATCATTTCGTGTGATGTATTCATATTATGGTTTAACTGAAGATCGTTAACGTTATATTTGCATAGTTATTTGGTGGTTTGCGTTGAATGTTGTACTGGAAAGTTGAGTTGCGATTATCAATGGCCTTTGCGTTATTCTTGCATGGTTATTCAGTGGCTAAACGTTGTTGTGAAATGCTGAAACGTTGTGTGCTACACACTGAGAAGTGTGACTCCAGGAATGAACAAAGGGCCGCTTCGCTAAAGGCGGAAACGAGTTTTGCTATATTCCCATTAATGGTCGAAATAATAGAATGTTTCTTAGCGGCGAAGAGAAAATGCCTAAGTCGCTCTGTGTGTAGCTTGATCGCTTGTTCGATCTGTCAGTCCTTCGTTGCTTTAGTCCAAATTTTGTCATCCTCTCTATTAACATCCGTCATGATGACAGGTGGGAGGAAGGTGGTAGGAGGTGAGTGGAAGGATGTCACAGCTAGTGTGAATGCCCACCCGCTTTTAGAGAATTATAGTACAACATTGTTCTGACAACCTGGTCTGCAAAAAAAAAAAAAAAATTCCCCTCATTCCGCAACAGACATGACCACGACAAACCATGAAGTGGCTGGAACATGTCTGTGCATCGTGGCGCTCACTCTCCTGCTAGACACACTGACTGACTGACTGACTTTCTTTTTGGCCTGACTGACTGATTTTCCTGGTGGACAGACTGACTGACTTTTTCTGGGAGGCAGACGGACCGAATTTCCAGCTAGAAAGGCTGACTGGTTTTAGTAACTTTGCGAAAACATTATGACCGTTTTTCTCGGACGTGTAACCGGTTTGACTTTATGTTCAAATGTGTTGTCGGAATTAGTCTGAGATGTTCAGGTAGAGGGTCAAGATTATGTGAATTAATTTGGAACGTCCATTTGTATATCACAGTTTGAACACTGATATTAACAAACGGTTACGTTCCCGTGTACTTGTAGAGCCATAGACTCTAGTTCAATCCGCATCAAAGACATTCTTACTAGGTAAATTCATACTGACACCACTGCAACCAGGTGATAAGCTATCTTGTTCCTTAAATTTGTCGTAGAGATGTTATTAAACTATATGTCATAATCAGTCACACGAAAATATTATCAAACAGTACTTGACAGGCGGTGATGAATTATTTTTCTACTCTTTTGCGTTGTGTCTGGGTGTCATTAAAGGATATGTCAGGGTCAAGTTGCTAATTAACCTATGATAACACTTCAACCGTGTGAATTTGTAACGCCTTTCATAAGGAGATAAGGTTGTATGAGAAAGACGTCAAAAGGGCTTCTCTGAATGATCACCATTAACAAGTCTAATTTACGCGAATAAAATTAGGCTTTTAATTTTAACAGTTCAGTCACATGTATCAGTGTTTGCGCTGCTGATAAAGTTATGCCTGAATATGGTGTTTAAATGAGGAGCTTCCTTGCAAAAGACACAAAAAAAACCCTGCTCCTCCTAGGATTCACTTTCTATCAGTGTGAACTTGAAAATTGTTTTGTCACCTAAGCTCGGGGTAAGTGGCACTTAATGTAAAAAAAAATCGTCCCCAGATAACATTATGTAACTGCCAAATTCTATTCTCTTGTCGTCTCAAGTGAAGCAAAATGGGTAAACTACGCCTCCAGGCGTGAAGAGCCGCCGCAAAAATTTGATACGGCCAAGCTGATTGGCGGATGATCGAATGTGTTTAAAGGCATAATCAGGATGTCCTTATTATTCACCAATCAGCCAGGCCATTTCAGTTTTCTTTTCGTGTTCATCACAGAGGCCGTGATGTAGTTTGTTTATTTTGCATCAGTTTGTGACGATCAGAAAGACGACTGATATCGACAGCGACGTAACAAAGGCTCGATTTTACCAAGGAAAAATGTACGACAAAACAGCACAGAATAAAACCAGGACAGCGAAGAAGGTTAAGTGTACACCTCGGTTTTGAATGGCCAAAGTGTAAAGCGTGGTAAGGTTGTCAGCTCCCACTAAAGATGTATAAGGCCATCTGCGGCATTATGTTACGTATGGTGAAATTCATTGGTCGTGCCGTCATTCACAATGGTGAACTGATACCAAACCAAGACGATGCAGTTTACATTTTAACACAGTGTATAGTTCACAACATATTAACAAACAGGGTTTGACACACCGGTACACAGAATTTAATACAAAAGACTGCAGACTAGAGAGCCAATTCGGAGCCGCCACAGTGCGATGTGTGATGGGAGAAGTACACGGCCTCTTGTCAGTGATAGCAATGATAATCCCCCGTTTGTGACAATATATTCTCGTTGAGGTACAAATAAATATCAAGTCCCTTCTAATGAAACTGGCGTATGAAGAACTCCAAGTGAAGAGGCATAGCATACGAGCACAGACTGTTCATTCGTGAGAATTTTGATCAAGGGTGGAGTAACTTTTATCTGTATTTATTAATATATTTGTTTATTCGATTGGTGTTTCACGCAGTAGTCAAAAACATTTCCTTTATACGACGGCGACCAGCATTATGATGGGAGGAAACCGGGAAGAGCCCGAGGGAAACCCACGACCATCCACAGATTGCTGGCAGACCTTCCCAAGAGAGGAAGCCAGCAGGAACTGAACTTGAATTCACAGCGACCGTATTGGTAGGAGGCTTCTGGGTCATTACGCTGAGCCCGAGGGCTAAAAAGATGAGCCACGGAGGACCAGTTTTACCTGTATACAGCTTTCAGCCTGTTCACGGTCTCCTGATCGTGATGTCTGAAGCCACTAGTCTGACTAGTTGTGAATGTCTTAGCCGTCGACAGACCGTAGTGATGCCGCCAGAAGTTGTAGCTGCCTAGCCCGTGGTCACGTGCTCTCTGAATGTTGAATGCCGGGAGATCAAATCCATTTCCAGTTTTGGTTTGGTACAAGTGATTTACGAACTCTTTGGTAACGATACGATCACAGGTTTCGCTGGCGTCTGAAGACATGCCTCGCATGATAGAATCCTCGTTGTGTAGGAAAATAATAGGTCTAAAAAACAAGTTTCTCAAGGTGAGCGCGGGTGTTCTGCCCAGCTGGAATTCTTCGTCGACCACAGTAAACGTACTCCTCATCATGCTATGCCCGAAGCGCATAGCCACGGTGGCGAATATATTCGACACTCTGGGGTCTACGGAGTTGTCGTAGCCTGTGTAATAGCCGTCGGCTTGAAGTGTCAGGTCGTACTGTTTGAGCAGATCTTCCGCGATGATTTTCGGGAGGTACTCGTTGTAGGTGATGTGCTGAAGCATGGAGATGACGATTCGCCGTGTCTCCAAAAAGAGTTTCTCGTCGCTCCATTGCGGGTTGTACCTGCTCAGTGTCTGGGCGATCCGGTTGTGTTCTCTCACCCAGACGGTCTCTATGCCGATTAACCCCGTAAACTCGTTCACGCGGTCGTCCCCTGAGAAAGAAGGCGAATGACCTATTTATTTATTTGAGCGTATGTCGTACTCAAGAATATTTCACTTATACGACGGCGGCCAGCTTTATGGTGGGAGGAAACCGGAATGAGCCCAGGGGAAACCCACGACCATCCGTAGGTTGCTGGCAGACCTTCCCACGCAAGGCCGTGGAGGAAGCCAGCATCAGCTGGACTTGAAATCACAGCGACCGCATTGGTGGGAGGCTTCTGGGTCATTACGCTGTGCTAGCGCGAAGAACCCGAAGGAATCCACAATCCCCAAAATAAGCGTCTCATTTAAAGGAAAAGATTGCTCAAGACCAAAATAAGGATCACTAGATAAAATCATTCAAAATTATACATATAAACACTTTCATTTATGTTTTTTTTAAGATTTAATTTGATTTTAACTTTTTACACTGTACTTAAGAATATTTCTCTTACAATATCGCGTTCAGCATTATGTTGGAAGGGAAATCGAAGCAAACTCCACGTACATAGTCGGGCAGAGTGGAAACCAACCTGAACTGGACTTAAACTCCCCGAGATCGAATTCGCGACAAGCTGCAGACTTTCTTCCTTAGACTTTTTTAAGGCATTCAAACATTAGGCACACGTTTTACAGACAGCGTGAAAATTATGTCAATCGCAACTGCCATGATGACACATACTGTATATATGCGACGCCTTGGTACTTAAGTTAATTTGACTGTGTAGTTACTCAAGCCCTAAAAGAACCCCTGATAATGGGAGATTCATATGGGCTGCATATAAGGGTCCAAATCGCAGTAAAAAGGCAATGTTTCCTGCTGGAACGATGCACTCCTCGTGTACCGGGGTACTAAAGTTTTTTGGGAGCAAATATAAACATAGATATTATGTTCTTAATTAGATATGTATCAGAAGTTTTCCAATAGTGCCAAAAAAGTTCCAGAGGTGTTCAAATTTCACACTAAGAGAACACTTCCAAAACAGCCGATAGCTAAGCTCTTATAGTTTACAACAGTTAATCGGTATTAAACTAGGATTCGACCTGATTTTTCTGTCAATTTTTTAATTTGTTTTGGGTGTTATGGATGTGCCAGAGAATATTTCACTCATACATTCCCTCTGTGTGTTCTCATATACAGAATCGTCTGGTTTACCAGCAAATTTATTGCTTTTTTGGTCGTCAGTTAAGTTCGTCAGTAACTTGGGTCTGTGGGGTTTACTTTCAGTGGCACTCCGATTTCCTCCACCATAATTCTGACCGCATATCATATAAATAAAAAGGCTCAGGCTAGAGTATGTGTCGTTCAGCAAAACTCAAATAAATAGATAAGTAAATAAATAAAGCATCCGCCCACCTGCTAAGAAGAAGGCAAATCCCTGTGCGGCCGCCTTGGCGTTAGGATGTGTGGAGATTGGCAGATCCTTCAGCTGTGACGTTTCAAGCAAACCTGAGAAAAAAAGGAGAGCAGCAAACATTTTAGAAGGATACAATTATGTATTTATCCCAAAATCCAGAAAAAAATACTTAAACGTAACATCTTGCTTCAACGTACAAGGTTTATATGTGCATTACGACTGTGTGAAGGATGGACATAATTCCAAAACTCGTGAATCAAAACAAAATTTAACTGTATTTACTCAAGCCTTAAAAGGACCCCTGATGATGAGAGATTCATAGGGGCTACATATAAGGGTCCAAATCGCAGTAAAAAGGCATTGCTTTTTGCTGTGAGGAGGCAGTTCTGGTGTACATGTGTACTAAAGATTTTTGGAAGCACACTTGCACCCAGAGAAGCTTTGGACCGTTTTGTTAAAAGCAGGGAGGACTTTTTGGAGTTTCTCAATACCGGAAGCGGTTTTGTGCTTTAAAATGTCAAAGCCGTGTAAAGAAGTGAAATTATCCATGCCGCTAAAGTGCTGCTGCCATTGAAACATCATGCTGAAGACACCAAACATGAGACCTCACTGACACCTGGCCGACCAGTCCTGTTTTCTTGTCCTATCTCCTCAAGGCTCAATGCTAAGCGAGGTAGTAACAAGTACCATTTTTTAAAGTCTTTCGTATGACCCGACTCTCGTTTGATCCCGGATCTCCCAAGCCCGAGGTGGACGCTCAACAACTTGGCGGCCGATTCGGATAAAGTTCCGACAAAGAGTTTTTGGCGTAGCCAAATGATCAAGAGAGTGAAATGAGTGATATAAAAGAAAAGCGATACACGTAGTTTCTGGTTTGATTTTTTTAGTGATTTATTGCAGGATAGGCTCTTACCCCCCGTGAGTGCTCGTATTCTTCTCAGTTTATCAAGGCTTACGCCGTATATACTCCCTCCATCAAGAAAGGACGAGGCTAGATTCAATACTTCACGGTTTTCTGAATCATAATAATAATAATATTAAGAATAATAATAATAATAATAATAATAATAATAATAATAATAATAATAATAATAATGATAATAATGATAATATGATATTCCTAAGGGAAGCCTTGAATCAAATTGGCCCAAGTAAGAGGTGAAATCTTTTGTTCTTTTCTTCAATACTTCCAACAAAATTTATTTAGTTTCGCTGATAAAGCAAAAGGTAGATCACAAGCTGTGCTCTTACGCAGTAGTGACCAATATGCGTAAGCGGGAAATGGTGTATTTTTTATCAGTTGCAAAATAAGCATACACATGTATCTAAATTAAAAGCTTCACACATATCCACGTATGCTGTTGATGGTAATGGTTTCGTCACCCTTTCACTTGACGAAAACATGGCGATTAAGTAAATTTAAGAGATCACCAAGGGCACCTTCGCCTATCTAAGCTTCAATTCATGACGTTTTTAAGGCGCCGGTTTGCTCCAGGCTCTGTCCGGTTTCCTCCGCCAATAAATCAGGTCGTTGTCTTGTGAATAAAATGCTAGAAAGTATGATGTAAAGCCACGCAAATTGACAAGCCAGTCGATCTTATGGCACAGCCCATAATGCACTGGTGTGGAGACCGCCATTTGCTACATATAAGCTGAAAACCATTTTTCTAAAATAGCACACCTCCTGAACACTCAAAATCCGTCGCCTCTGCGGACCGCGCAAACGCCAAACATCTCCGACCAAACTTCCGGAAGAAGTCCCCGGATGGAAGGTCCATGTTGAGACAGATTCCTTTTGGTCTGGAAGAAAAAAATTACCTTAAATTTTTATAAAATAGCAACAATTTCCATTCTGTACACAAGAAGTATATGAAGAAAAACTCAAGATTCTTTAGGAATATATGGAAACATCTGTGGTAACTGATTGCTTGAAGATTCTCTGATTCCGTCAGTACGCCTTAACATTGCTTTCATGTTATTTTTTTCTAATTTAATGTGATCATTAATCACTATTTGATTATTTCTGAAGCAGAGACTTCCCAAATTTTTTTTCTCCTAATGACAGCACTGCATTAAGTCTGCTCAACCTAAGGTGGTAGGGACGTGCAAGTTAACCTCCCTGTCCAAATTATTTCACACATATATTCTCTCAAATGAGTCCAGCGTTATACATACGTGCTTATGGTTTGGTCACAGCATTCCAGTGGTACATCATTGAATCCTACAACAAAATAAGAACTGTTTGTTAATTTACACTTTTGGAGTATATTTTCAGTTTTTGTGAGTGCAATTGATATTTTTGACTTTTTAGCTGGAAAGTACAGGCGTAGTTTATGTCCAACCCTGAGCCTCGGCGTCCGCCTAGGCAATGGCGTCGGCGTCGGCGTTTGCGTCCAATAACAGGGAAAGCAATGTTAAACAAATTGTTAGGGTTGGTATCTTAAAAAGTACTGTACGCATTGAACTCAGGGTTCGCACATATGTAGAACACAATAACACAAGGGGAATATTCCTTCGTTGATTCTGTGTGTGCATATTACACACCGCAAATTACCCAATTCCACACTTAGTGTACTGTATATAAGAATCTGTGTTAAACAAAATGTTAGAGGTGGTTTCTTAAAAAGTACTGCATGTATTGAGTTCAGGGTTTGCACACATGTAGAGCACAATAACACGAAGGGGATATTTCATCCTTCTTTCCGTGTGTGGATATTAAATACTGTACAGTACTGATTTCTTGACTCAGTGTACGGCAAATTAGAATCTATCCCCTGCAGGCGAGCTCTTTGGTACCCTTGCTTCCACATCTAAGGTTCATTTTCTAATAGCTTTTTCTTTTTGCTGTCCAGTTTTCAGATAGGCCTTACATTGCATGTCTCAACCACTACAGTTTTTGGATACACGCTCATAACTGTTCATAGTGCATGTTTCCAAGACGACCAGGTTTTAGAAAGGGTCCCATACTCCTCACAGCGGATCCTTTAACGACTACAATATTTGGACGCGTTCTCATACTCCTCCAGGTAGGGAGGGGGTGGGGGCGCCACTCATAGCTTCGGCGATTGAGAAGTGTGGAGGCATGGCAGACTATTACATCGGACGAAAGCTGGGTAGTCGTTAAAACTTATACAGTGCCTCGTGAGATATTAAAATGTGATCGAAAATCACAGTTGATGAAAACTGAATCGAAAACTATTTGCGTTCAGAGAGAGGTTCTCTGGTTCTCTACCGAGGGAATCAACTCTTGCAATTCGCAAAGCAGTAGTGCTTTAAACCTATTTCCATATCACTACTGGTTTACCGATTTCAGTAACAACACCGTAATCATACTCTACCTGGAAATGTTGGCCATTGCCCTTTTTTGAGTTACAAGACCTGCCTCCCTTCCTAGAGGGCTGAAAAATCCTTTCGCAACCACCACAGACATAAAACAACAATCAACTTTTAAAAATACAGCTTTTCAAAATATTTCACATATCCTTTTCAACATTTAATGCGTGTTTAACCTTTTCGTGTAAATCACCTTTTTCACTTTAATCGAATTCTACAGACGAGCTGACTCACATAAATGAGTAAATCCAAAATGCATGCAAACAGGTATTTGTTTGTGCATACATCGGTGTCATCGTACATAAAGTTTCATGGAAACCATTACGTATATTTATTTATTTCATTGGTATTTTACGCCGTACTCAAGAATATTTCACTTATACGACGGCGGCCAGCATCATGGTGGGATTAAGTTGGGCAGAGCCCGGGGAAAACTCACGAACATCCGCAGACCTCCCACGTACGGCAGGAGAGGAAGCCAGCATGAGCTGGACTTGAGCTCACAGCGACCGCACTGGTGAAAGGCTTCTGGATTACTACACTGCGCTAGCCCACTAACCAACTGAGTCACGGAAGCCCATTGCGTATACAGTGAGGTACTTACCTTTACCAGGAGCCCTATCGGCAAGGTCATGGGCCAGGAACTGACCCCAAAGTGTGAAGGTGAAGCTGAATATGGACTCCGGGTTGACGTTACTGGCTGACTGATGCACCTTGGTGCTGACCACTCGGGGGTTCGGCAGGGCTTTACCGTTAACTCCTTTCGTCCGGGGCTTGTCGTCCCGTCGGTGAATGTCTCCAGCCAGGTAAGCGCTTTCTGACGTATGAGAGAAAGGGGAGAAGGAAAAAAAGAGACCAGGTATAGCCTGGTATGTTTGGCTATATAAAGGGCCGATGAAAAAGTAACACAAAAATGAAAATCAGTGTTATTTAGGGAGGTTATGTATCACAGTTCAGGAAAAAGTCACGCAAAAATGAAAATCAGGGTTATTTGGGGAAATATGCCACCTTCGGCCTTAAAGACATTCTGATAAAAAAAAGAACATTATATTATGTTGGGAGGAAACCGGGAAGAGCCCGAGAGAAACCCACGACCGTCCGCAGTTTGCTGGCGGGCCTTCCCACGTACGCTAATTGACAAGTGGTGTCAATTACAACATTATCGCTACGTGAGACTTACATTCATGTGCTGAAAATTGACTAAAGAGAGGCCCCAGGTTTTGAACCTACGACCACACAATCAGGCATCTAATCGCCCAATCTGACCTTAGAGGCAAATCTTCTCCTACGCCGAGACTTCGACCTCTAATGTATTGTGTTGCCATTTTGCTACGTCACGCATGTCGGGAACCTGGCTTGGTTCCCGTATGTTGGTAATCAGACGTGGTTTCCGTATATCGGTAACCAGGCAGACACCGCGTAAATATAAAGTCGTAAAATATCACACCTTTTCAGCATACGGAACAACAATCGTGTCTCTACTTTGACATGTACTCCATAATGTTTCACCCTAGTTTTCTCTAAAATCTGCGTTTGTCAGTCGTAGAGAACGTTTGGTGTACAACAACGGGTGCCTTCCATTCGCCGATCTGACCGCCAATGTTGGCAGATTCAGTGGCCGCCGGAGGACGCGGTCTGACGTCCCAATGTTCCGGAGGCCAGGTCTAGTGAGCTAAGGCGTTACAATACACGCCACCGTCTCCACCGACACATCAGTGGCCACTACCTCCTCCAGCATCTTCTAACGAAGGCTCCATGGGGGCAGCCATCTTGAATAATAATGACATTATTCGTCAAAATGAAAGTTCTAAGAACTAGTTCAAAATTAATACTGTTTGTGTGATTTGGCGATTTGTTTCCCATTCGTAATCAAAATATGTTTTTAGATTTGAAAATAAGACCAAGCCCACATTTTTTAGGGAAGATGGTCACTATCTGACCCAACCGAAGACAGGCGAAGTGCGTCACGATTGCTAATCGCGGAGGACGTTCATGTACACTCACCAGTCTCGTACACGGGCTCAGCCTCCCTCTTGAACGGTGTGAACGCAGCCCCCAGGTAGGTCCACCTGGGGTTGTTACACCCGCCGTCTATCGTGCGGAATGGCTTCCTTGTGCTGCACGTGGGAAATTTGAACGGACACGTCACCTTATGACGTTGAGCCTCGCTGTGACGTAATATTTGTGTCATGGGAACGCGCAGCCGTTTTTCTCTGATAAACAGAAATTAAAGATGTTGACATTTGGATTGGTATTTGATTTTTTTTATATTCATAAATGTTTCATTTATAAGACGCCAGCCAGCGTTATGGTGAGAGATAACCGGACAGAGCCCGGGCGGGAACCCTCGACCATCCGCAGGTTGCAGGCATACATTTCCTCGTACGGCCGGATATGAAGCCATCATGAACTGGATTTGAACTCACAGCGACCGCATTGGCGAGAGGCTCCTGGGTCATTGCGCTGCGATAGCGCACTAACTCCATCGGCCATTAAGGCCCCGAAATGTCCTTCAGTAACCACGCCTGATTTCAAATCTTTACTGAATAACATTTTGTACACCTTTATGTTCGGCACTGAATAAACTTCTTGTGAAGTGTGCTCCTGTAATGTTTGTCGATATATGAAAAAAGCTAATATTACACTGAAGTTCCGTTTTCGAGGGCAGAGAAATGTACTGCGTGAGTCACTGTTGACACACATTACTAGTATGCTCCATACAATCCACCATGTAATCAAAATGTTCCACTACAATTAATTTGGCAAATAAAAATGTGAAAAAATCATTAGGGGTATTTTCAGATACAGTTTTTAATGGCCTTTTTGCTCAACTTAACTTCTTGTATGTGGGATCACACTAAGGGCTGCGTCGCATGCAATCTCAGCTGGTCATGGAGATGGCGCATAGTAAATAAAGTTATGCGAATCATGTTCAATTTTACAGCTAGACTAACCTCGCTAAGCGCCCAATCCAATTGATAAGCCGACATCGTCTGGACAAGAAGCTCACTTCCTCTGGGCTGTCTATGAAGAGGTTTGGATCAACCTCGTGATATTCTTCTACTTCCCGATCAACATCTGAAAAAAAAATGAACATGTGACAATGATAGGTATATATTAATCTCTGATTTATACATAAACATTTTCAAAACTAATAAGGCTACAATGGGACTAGCCATAAATACCAAAGATATATAAGAGTTAGTCCGTTACATTAGAGCATGTGTGTGGACTTGTACAGCCTTCGTCAAACGCCTTTCTTACATGGAGGAATAGTGGAAGTGTAAGCATTGCTATTAATGATTTATTTTAATAATTTATGTACTCTAAAGAAATACATCACGGTATCTTGCGTGTCGTAAACATCTTTGCAGATGAGCACTCTCTTAACCACTCTCTAGAGAAACAGTTACATTATAGATATCGTTTCAACCGAATAAAATGCATTGCAATATTGGACGCTACGGTCACTTTTTCTGGCCCTACTGGGACGACTGACGCCATCAGCTTTTAACATTCCCAAGGCCCGGTTAATTTGCATAGTTTTCATGTGAATGTGATAAAAACACAACATTTGAGTAATACTACATCAGTGCCGTATATTAAATTGTAATTAATATCATTACATATTTTTTTTATCTAATTCTGCTTAAGCCGTGGTACAAGGGCCTTCACACGTCGTTGCTTTTTAAGCCTTTACATGAACAGTTGGAATAAAACCCAAACTGAGTCGGATTTCACCGGTGACCATTTGGATCAGGTCAAAACGCTCTCTAGCAAGCAGGCGCTCTACCTAAACGCGCTCTATGTATAAGCCGTGTACAAAAACAACACAGGTCAGTCGGCGAACCTATACGCGTGGCTGTAAGCCCGGACACGTTTGGAAGCACATGGCAAATTTATATCAGCAACTGTGTAATATTTGTCCGAAATACCGAGACCACAAGAACAAATTGCTATGTTCAATTCTCGATACAACAACAGTTGTATTCTCTCGAGAGCTTCTCTCCACAGGACTTAGACGACCCTCACGTCCTTGAAGGCACACGAGAATTCACCAAATACCACACAGTCGTCATTGCTCCTGCTCATTCTCTGTGCTGCTGTCTTTGATATGGGTCCACTTTGCAAATATTTTACGTCATATTATTGGAATGCAAACGTTTGATACTTTAAATGAGAACTTAAGGAATTTAAATGAGAACTTAAATGTGAATGCTTTAATCAACTATACGTGATAATTTTTAGGGGGTAGCAATATGTATTAAGGGTGTGCTGTAAAAAAGTATTTTCGCCTACATACTAAAATTGTCTAAGGGGAGGTAACTCTAATGAAACTTTTCAAGAGAAGACATTCAGAGTGACCTCCCCTGAAACACATATTTGTTGTTGGCAATCCAAACGAAGAGACAAATCTACTCCTGCGTCGAGACTTTGACCTCTAATGTATTGTATCGCCATTTCACTACTTCACTTTCCTGGTTTCCATAGAGCGCGTAAATATCAAAAGTTATGAGACGACAAACGGACTCATGACGAGAGCTGAAATATCACACTCTCTCTCCATCCTGTTGGCTAAACATTAATCGTGTCTGACCTTGATATACATTGAATAATGTTTCGACCTGCTTTTCTCGGGGATATATGTTTGTCACATTTAAAGAACGTTTGGCGTACAACACGACATCATCGAGCGAAGGTTCTATGGGAGCACCCATCTTGAATACTAATGACCTTATGTCAGAAATTATTTGTCAAATTGAAAAAAAAAAAATTCAAAAAGTTCAAAATTAATACTGCTTGCGTGATTTCGCTATTTTTCCCCATTCGCAATGAAAACATTTAACTTAGATTTGAAACTAAGACCGAGCCCACATTTTGGGGGGGAAGATGGCCACTCAACACACACAAGTCTAGATTCGCCCATTCTCGACGTAAACCGGAGGACAGACGAAGTGGGTGACGATTGTTGTATTCATTGACTGAAAGGTAGAATCTATCCATGGTTATACAGAACATATCTGTGTGATACTTGGATGGTTCACTCCAATGGCTGTTACGAAAGCAAGTAACAAGTAAAACATGGATTCCAATGAGACGGCCTAAGGTCTTCAATACATGCGCCATTTCCCGTTATACTATTCCAGTGTTAACAGCAAAACAAAGCAAATATTAACGTACATTTGGTCGACGCCCTTCATTATTTTAGTACATCGACTGGCAGATGTTATCCTGTTGCCAAGAGAACTGCATCCAGATAAAAAGTTACATAATTGGGTAATAAAGAACAAAAAGAAATTCCCTTTTCCAAGAGGGATAATTGTTTGTTCTTTTAATGGCCATATTGATAAATGTTCCTTACTTTGTTTGCAGAAAAATGTCATTCGTATTTATTTATATGGTTGTATTTGATTTGTGTTTTACTCAAAACTGTTTCACTTAATCACTACCAGGATTATTGTGGGTGGAAACCGGGATCATTGACATACCAGGGAGAAAAATATGGTGGATCGAGTAGGCTGGAAAACATCCTGATGCAGGACTGCAGCTTATGTTGTTTGGAACATTCTAACCTCCGACAAGGTCAGTCAGATCACAGGGCCATCGAAACCATGGTCTCAGGCGCATGTACTGTAACTGTTGAGACCATTCCAGAAAATAAAAACAATACTAAAATGTAAATATACAGTAGGTTTACCTTGGAGAAATCGGCTCCTTAGAACGCCATCTTCCGCATTCACGATGTCGACAGCTTGGGAAATGACGTCACGGATGACGTCAGGGGTGGACCTGCTATTCGGGCGCCGTCTGTAGAGCGTTAAGCGGTAGTTTTTTCCGCTGTATCTGGAGAGGTGTATCGCGGTCACCTTCAACAAGACGGGTGGTAGATTACTAGCAGAGGATGTCTCAGTTATAAATCTACACATGGCTTTTTGTTTCACTAAAACTGAGCACGAATTATCACTACATTCAAGTTATTCATCTATTTCATTGGCGTCTAACGCCCTTTCCTACCCGAGAAGCTTAATCCGAGAGAAACTTATACGACAACGGTTGGTTTTCGTATTCCAGGTATCTTGACCAATTTCCTGACTTAAAGCTGCAGGCGAATCAGGAACTGGTGGATTAGAACTCGCGATGCCAGTATGCGCAACTTCGACCATCTGCCGAGAGAATTACGCTGTCTTCTAATAAAGGCAATACGTATCTCCTATCACATGACAGATAGGAACACCATTTAGATACATGTATAAACAGTAAGTGGTAAAAAAATATTAAATTGAACTTTTTACACCGGACACGTCGTGCTAATATAATAGATTATGTCTATTACGCTAAAAAACGAAATGGGTGCTCACCTGTAGGGTGAATAATGTCAGATAGACCAGTGTCTGTATAGTGCTGAAACAAAGACGTATATGAATTGCTAAATTTATTTTATATCTTTACACGATTGTTGTTTAAGGCCATACCCCTGAAAGTTTCAATCATTAACTGTCACTACCATGGGTGTAGCAAACCTGAGTGCCAGGAGTAAATCAGTGACCTTCGGCAAGTCACTGACGGACTTTCTCCCGTCTTCTACACAAACTTCCAAGCCGTTTTGGTGTTTACTTTCATAAGGCCGTCACGGATTAGGCGAACGGCAAATTCCAGACAGACATTGCACAAGGTACGGACATAAAGATAAATGTAATGCAACCGAAAATAAAAATGAGTGTTTGGAAATCAAATTTTATTTATTTATTTATTTATTTATTTATTTGATTGGTGTTTTATGGCGTACTGAAGAATATTTCACTTATACGACGGCCGCCAGCATTATGGTGGGAGGAAACCGGGCAGAGCCCAAGGGGAAACCCACGACCATCCACAGGTTTCTGCCAGACTTCCCCACGTACGGTCGGCGAGTGAGCCAGCATGAGCTGGACTTGAACTCACAGCGACCGAATTGTTGGGCGGCTTCTGGGTCATTGCGCTTCGTTAGCGCTCTTACCGGCTGAGCCACGGATATATTCACGATAGCTAGATCACACAAGTATACATTGTTAGGCCAACGGGTCTGCGGAATGAGTGAAGCATAAAACGCTAAAAAAGCGTGCCCTTTGTACGCTTGGTGGCAGTTAAGCCCAGAGGGCGTTGTTACGTTCCATGCAGATTGCAAAAACTGCCAACTAGAATGTTTTGCTTTAATGATTTGACTGATCGTCTTTTTATCTTGACTGAGGTAAATTATGCTGCAGACTTACACTGAGCCCTGTATACTGTCGACTTACACAGAGCCCTGTATGCTACCGACTTACACTTGAGTCCTGTATACTGCCGCCTTACATAGAGCTCTGTATGCTGTCGACTTACACAGAGCTCTGTACGCTGCCGACTTACACTGAACTCTGTACGCCGTCGACTTACACTGAGCTCTCTATGCTGCCGACTTACACTGAGCTCTGTACGCTGTAGACTTACACTGAGCTCTGTATGCTGCCGACTTACACAGAGCTCTGTATGCCGCAAACTTTTACACAGAGCTCTGTACGCTCTGTATGGTGCAAACTTTTACATATGCAGCAGATTCTTTTCATTTAACATAGAGGCCAGTAATAGTTTTACATATGCGACGCCACTCCGTTTTATGGTTGTTTGGTGAGTTATTGACAAGCCTATTGACATCTAAAGCACAGATTTTCACCCGCAGGTCTCTTGTGTTTCAGTATTGTGGCGTAGGGAAAGTTATTTCCAAAGACATTCATATAACAGGACTTGAATTTTCGTACGGGCGCCATCGATCGCTCTGCTCTGAAAACCAAAAAAAAAAAAGAAGAAATTCTCTCCTAGGCTGGAATTGAACAAATGGCTCGTGTGTGTGTCAAAACACATCTTGACAAAAGAAGCCACACTCCAGCCTTATTTCAAAGATCAAAAACTTAACATCATTTTAAAAAAGTTTAACATCAATTTTAAAGATGACACTGAGTATGTCACTTAAATCCAGAGCCTGCATTACCAGATGTCAAAATCCACATTTTTTTATCCTGACAACTGCTTTCAGAGTAAATGGTAATCAACCAGATACAGGTTAAAGCATTGTAACGGTTCGTGACGACTAAAAGGTATTCCCACAATGCGTATCATTTTTTGTGTAAAGGCAATAGAAATCTGGGGCATTGTTGTGCAGCTGTTAACGCCCTTTGTAGGCGTCAAACTACACTCTAACTGTTAATAATTTGCATACTGCCCACGCCCTCTTGCGTGTCACTGGATTATATCCCCCCCCCCCTCACCGTGATGTGTGAGATAAGTGAAAAGGCGGGGAAGGGGGGCGCTTTCTTTACTTTGTAAACTTCCGTGACCGAGACCTTAAACACACCTAGCCAGATGAAAGAAAACTATAAGAGTTTCGCCCATCAGTCACAGTAATGAAGCCCGTTAATTGTTTGTGTTCGTGTGTAAGTGCACGTACAGTGTCTGCGTGTAATTCAAAATTCTTTCAGGAACAAATAAATAGATGAGCGGGCTGTACTTCACTCCATGTCATGCCTATAAGGGTCTGTTTCGTGAGTTTATCCCCTAACCACCTTGAAGCTATTTTGATGGAGTTTTCATTAGATATGATATCGTATGTCAATAAATAAATAAATGTATAAATAATTAACATAACTCAAAAAAATAAATAAATGACAGCTGTGCATGGGTTTCATTGTTGATACGTTTGGGTCTTTGCATTTCGTTTAGAGTAAGAATCTCTGGTCTATTATGTAAAAGACCATTTTCATGATCTAATGACATAAATATCTTAATCACAAATAACTATGGTGCACAATACATATTCATATACTGGCTGAGGTTTTGCGCCATGCACAGTATTATTCTCCCTTTTTTTCGGGGGGGGGGGGGGGAAATGACGTGTGATCGGAATAATTATCATACAGTTAGGCCCTAATAAGACGTAGTGCCAAAAGTATACCGTCGGTCATCCAAGAGTAACCGACAAAATTCCGCTGTCTTTTGAACCTCTCAGCAGTGAATGTTTGCTGTGAAAGAAAGACATACGTTTGTACATACAATGGATTTGCGCATGCCCATACTTTATAAGTAAAACAATCTGAAATTCACGATACAGCCTTCCTGACTGTGACGCCATTGTTCACAAGCACTGTACAATTATTACGTGTCACCGGGAGAAGCATCCTGATATGTTTGTCCGGCAAGACATGAACTTAGAGGGAACAGTGTGTCGAATTCCGCTATGCTTTATACAGACATTAAATCAGACAGAATGTACTTATAAAACTTCGAGGTCGGGAACCGCTTAATCAACTCCGGGTTGGGTCACACCAAAGACTTTTAAAAATGGTACTTGCTACTGACTCGCTTGACGCCCAGCACTGAGAGGTTAGAGCAAGGAAACAGGACTGGTCGGCCCGGTGTCAGTATAATTTGACAGGGTGGTGTGTCATGTCTGCATGGTGTCTTCAGCATTATGCTACAGTGGCGGCAGCACCTCTGCTGCATGAACTCTTCCTGCCAGAAGAAGACACAGAGTGTACATTCAAAGGACTCCTTCGTCTTCATACGACAGAAAAGTTACTGAGGACGACATAAAATCCCAGCACACATACTTATGAAACAGTCTGATGCAGACGACGCCTGAAATTGATAAAATGGTGGCACGACTCAGGACTTGATGTAGCACGGTTTAGCGTAGTGGGCTTATACTGCATTTGTCGCACAGAAGACGTCTCAGGGTGCAACATCAAAAATTGCTGTATCCGACGGGGCGTGGTTTTATTCATTGAAGAGAAGAGAAGCATACATGATACAAAAGACTAAAGCACAGAGAGTAAAACCAGAGCGATCATACGTTGGAAAGTCTGCCAGGAACGCGCGGATGGCCGTGGGTTTCCTTCGGACACTACCTGGTTGCCTCCCACCATAATGCTAGCCGCATTCATGAGCACGGTGTCAAACACCAATCAAATAATTGAATAAATAAATAAATAAATAAATAAATACATAAATAAATAAATAAAACCAGAGCAGGATCTAAAATTACTCGGTATGATATGTAGTCATCGCATTTTAAAACAGTGACAGGAAAACAATGCAGAGTTACCAGACCAGGGATGATTAGTCTATCATTAGAATGATTAGCTCAGAAAGTAAAGCCAAAGCACAGAGTACAATGTGATACTTGGCAATTTGTCGCACGCAACAACAGATGTTGTCTTGCATTAAGACCCCTCATTATGCGAATGGTTCGCGTGAAAAGTTAAGATATCATTAAACTGACGGCGCCACACACCGACAGACCGCCATGCAGCCAGCCAGCCAGCCATCCAGCCAGACAGCCAGACAGACAAAACTTATACTTACAAAGTATACTTATATAACATATCCCTAAGTCTATGTTTAGTAACAGCATATACGCAACATCAGAGAATCTCCTTGTTCTTTAGCCGGCGGCGCTTTTGTCTGACAGCTATTTGTACACATGTAATCAGCCGAGTGCACTAGGGCAAAACGATCTCAGGTTTTGGCTGCTGTTTTTATTTCTTTTTTGTTTTTTCTTGTTTGGTTTTTTTGTTGTTGTTGTTGTTGTTTTTTTGTTGTTTTTTTTTTGTATCAAGTGAGAAGAGTTGAATGACATCTCTATTACATTTGACAAGCGGAATCAAACTAACCTTTACAACTTCTGCTAAAAAAAACTGGCAGGCGGAACCTACAAGTCTATGTTATCTGTGCTGTTCTTAATGTCAGGTAATTATGCTGTTTGTTCACATGAAGCGGATGGACTCGAAACAGACACGAGTGGTTTTAACACTTCGCCCTGCCACCACCCGAAAGTGATATAACGACCAGCCTATTGTGCGAAATGTATCAGTGTAAACCCAATGAATTTGTTCTTTGCTTGGCTGATGTTTAAACGCCGTATTCTAGAATTTTGCACCTATACAACAGGAGTGAGTTTATATATTAGGGTGCATGGAAGAAATCTTTGTGCAATAAATAATCCTGTCGGCCCGTTGTTATATCTGCCAACGTTATGTTTTAAATTTATTTATTTGATTATGTTTTACGCCGTACTGAAGAATATTACACTATTCGACACTCCCATTACGGTGGGAGGCAGCCGCGCAGAACCCGGGAAAAACCCAAGGCCACCCGCAGGTGTCAAGCACACCTTTTCACGTACAGCCGTGGAGAAAACCAGCGTGAGATTGTATATTTTAAACCACAACCTTTACTGGTTCAGTATATAATGTACCAAACAGTTTATAAAGCTAAGCAAGTAACAGTAAAACACAAAGTGTTTATCCTTTGGACTATTTTCGCAATGGTTTGTACATGTAATTATTCACCATTCAGGTGAATGATGATAGAGTTAACCTTAATTCTTCATGGCTGACACGTAACAAAGGAGCAATTTTATGTCAAGAAAAGGCAGAATGTTGGCTCGTACATTTTCTGCTGGTGGTAAAATAATACGTTGTTCAAACCTCTTAGAACAAGAAAGTCACATAACCCGGCAGCTGATCAGCCTTCTAAGAAGAGGGTTGAGAGCTCGAATCAGGATGTTTCCATGAGGCTCTGCCCGCTTTCCTCCCACCATAATGCTGGCCATATAAATCGTATAAGTGGAATATTCTTGAGTACGGCGTAAACTTCTAATCATTTAAATTAATAATTATCTTCATTGTTATCACCAATTGCTCGGGTACACTGGTGAAGGAGGATATCCTTCATTTCTATGCCTGCCCACTGCTCTTGAATAATATGTCTGCTTGAATAACTGTTGACTACTTCGTTTAACGGCAATCAATCAACTACCTTCTCCTCAATGACGTATAATGTCTTACATCGATGTCAACACTTCTAGCCAAAATGAAATAACATCCAATCTCTAACACAGCTCTTATTATTGACTCTATATATATACTTCTGTGTATACCAGCTCAAAGCAGACAGATCAAAATCTACATACACGCATGTAAAATGGTAATTACAAGTTGCAGCGGGAAATAACAGGTTATTGGATTTTTTGCGAATAACTGGCCATTTGCTTTTACTTTAATATCACAATCAAGCTTTTACACGAAAAAAAAAAGAAGACAAAGAATGTGTGTCCAGTGCACACGATAAAATTAATCAGTCTGGCCCATTATTCCTGTTTAACAGAAAAAAGGTCTTCTTTCAATATGTAAATTTGGCGCTTTACATCTTTTGAAGATTGTGAATGTGCTGTGAATTAAGTTAGGGCGTCAAAAAGACCCTACCAAAATCAACCACACTGCAATTACATGGTTTTACAACCTTCTGAGAGGATGGCCTGTTCTTACGTAAATAGACAAATATACCGTGGAAAGTCCATTGCGTGCATTTAATTGAATAAGTAATGCCGACTGGAAAATAAGGTCGGATACTTACGAACTAATTTGACGGAAACAAGCACCCCGTCTTGTAGTCGTGTTCTAATTGTATCGTTGCAATGTTACCGATGAGCGAATGAAGTTCACCTATGTTCATTGAAGTGTTGTGTATCTAGAGGACAACGCTTGTGTATTTAATTTTCCTTCGCTGCACGTGGTTCATTGCGGATGCATAACACGATACACGACACAATGGCAAACGTTGTGGCTTCACAACGTTGACCGTTATGTAAAAGACAATTTCAATGATTGTGGGCAACTGGGGTAATCGTCTGCGTAGGCACAACCATCTGGGGTTACCAAGTAACTTTTATTTATTTATTTCTTTGTTTATCTATTTATTCATTTGTTTATATATTTATTGATTTTTGTGTGTTTACGCAATACTCAAGGCTATTTCACCTACACTCTTCGGCCAGGATTATGGAGTGAGGAAACCGGTTCCGAGTAACTTTTCCTCCACTACCTGACAGGCATGAGACTAGCAACTCGTGTCAAATTCTTACAAAAATCAAAATTTTACTTCTATTGTAATTAGGTATGTAAAACACAACATGACCGATGGCCATTCCTGTATTTTAAACTAAACATTTGAAAAAAATACAGTCCTTATACCCAGAAATTATAAACATGAAGTGTGTTTGATGTCACTCAACAAATATTAATGTCACTCAACAAATGTAAATGACGGCCAACATGTAACGGGAAGATTAATCATTTTCAGCCCAAATCATCATCAGCTGTATGTGTGCAAAATTCATCAGTCGCTTTACGGCATATGAAAACTCTTCATGGATCATGGGTCAACAGCAAATTATTGCCTTTTCATTTTGCCATTTTTTTCATTTTGCCACTATGAACTCAGCCTTATTAATTTGCTAGAACGAATTTGGATGGCGAGTGTACTCATATATAGGTAGCATTCCATAAGCAGTTAGCTGTTTATATTTAAGAAATGGTTTACATACTACAGCTAATAATGCATCTTAAATCATCTCCCTTGATTCTGTGTTTACGTGTGAAAATATACCATGCTGTATAGCATGAGAGGCGGGTTTCTCCGAAACGAAAACGTTATGTTATCACCAAGGGAAATACTGATAATACTGCAAAACAATATTTGACTACTATCTGTTCTCACATCGCGAAATACTGCAAATGAGCCAAAAGTTAACACCTATGTCATGAGGGAAAAAAAAGGTTGTTATCCCTGTGGGAAATAATGCAACTGTATCAAAAATAGGAGCAACAATGTATATGTTGTCATGTCTTTGAGTTGATAGTTCTAAAATACACTCAACAAAACCATTGGCAACTTATAGTTCCTTACACGGGGAAATTCATAACAAATACATTTGTGCTTCTCATAGTTCCTTACACAGGGAAATGCGTTACAAATACATGTGTGCAAATAACTCGACAGTTACCTTCTTGTGTAAATCATAGTATATGTTGTTTTTTACAAACTCCACCACATCATATAATAGCAGAGAGGGAAATAACAACCTGTGTATTCGAGTTTGTCTATACTGATGTGTCACCTGAATATAATGTGGTAAAACAGTTGCACTCATGTGGGATCAAGGCCTAGCAGGGTTGTTCTGCCTGTTAATTGACTAAATAAAAAACCGCATTAGCGGCGCACCCCCAAGGCAAGGACAAGTTACAAAGAGCTGGGGGCGAATGTAACGGGAATTGCTGAAGCGTGCTGAATGTCTTTGCGGCTAATCTTCGTGACTGATGTAACTCTATATAATAAACATGTGAGGTACACACACGCTATTCGGCGTATTTATACTCTGACCATGGCAAATATAAATATGCGTAAAGTCAACAGTGAATTCCTCTACAGTGATGTCGCCACTATGTGGATATAGCAATGCTGCCAATGTCATTGTGATCATTCGGTCTATGCAATAATGTCTCATTCTGCCGTGTACTAAGTGTTGGTATGTATGTATGGATGGATGGATGGATGTATGCTTGTGTTTAATGTCGTAATCAACATTGTTTCGTCATATGACGACGAGGAGTCCTTACAATGTGTACATTCTGTGTCTTCTCGTGGCAGGGTGAGTCCATGCCGCCAAACTGCTGCCCCACTCGAACATCATGAGGAAGACATCAGACATGACAACCCACCCAGTCACATTATACCGACACCGGCCGACCAGTCGTGTTTCCTTGCTCTAAAGCTGAGCGCCAAGCGAGGCAGTAACATGTACCATTTTGAAAGTCTTTGGCCCGGGAAACCGACCCGGGATTGACAGCCAGATCTCCTTACCTCGTTGCGTACGTGCTAACCATCCGCCAACCGGGGAGGCCTATTTGTCTTGTAATACAATATAATATAAAAATTATGTCATATAATAATGCCATACTTTACACAAGTGTATATACCCACAGCTTTTCTTAGTCCCTATGTAAAATACAATGAAACAATGTAAAACTCCAACTAAAAAATGTTTTTTTTCTGTCATATACCAGGTAACCACGTCAAAATCAGTGATCCAGTTTTAACTGTATATTACAAGGAACACTAATTTACATTCTGTGTATGTAAAGCACTGAGAAATATGGCCGTATAGTGCGTCTTTATCAGGAAGATTAATTTTAGAGTCTTTATCGTGGAAGGCAGATGATACTGTAATATTGATGGTTACAATTACAGAGGCCTCCCGGGATTTCATGGTGATTATAGCTGTGCACAGTTCATTCAGAGCGACAAATGATACATACAGAAAGATCGCTATTCTTAGCACGTTGGGAGGAAATATTTAAAAATACAAGTCAATGCATGTTATTGTTAATTTATTGCAGAATGCGAAATTCCTGAAATTCATAAACATCTTTTACTTCTTATTGCCTCTTTCTGCTTGCACGGTCAATGAAAGGTCGCGTGCTACATTTAGCTGATTTAGCTCCTATAGCTGATTGACCAGATAAAGCTGAGTAGGTTGCGATTTGCATAGGAACGTCTGTAATACCGTTATACACAAGTTAAGAAAGACATAAACCAGAAGTATACAGACTCTGCGTGTCTTTTAAATTAATGAAACGAGTGGACATTACTTGGGCACACACGATGAGCAATGTTTACAGTACGCAATTTCCTACGACTTTTAGTCAATGTCATCTTGTCTTAACTTGTACTAGTACTTATTATTTTAATTTATTTATTTATTTCACTTAACCAAAAGAATATTTCACTTCTCACGACGGCGGCCAGCAATATTGTGGGAGGAAACCGGCCACAGCCCGGGCGAAACCCACGACCATCCGCAGGTTGCTGGCAGAACTTCCCATGTACCGCAGGAGAGGAAGCCAGCATGAGCTGGACTTGAACTCACAGCGACCGCATTAGTGGCAGGCTTCTGGGTCATTGCGCTGCGCTAGCGTGCTAACCGACTGAGCCACGGAGGCCCCCTATGATTTTAAATGCTCCATATATACGTGCATATATTTCAGTCCATTTTCAGATCAGTACGGAAGCAAAATTTTTCAGTCAATGCAGGAGTGTGACCTGTAAATACTCTCTCAGAACGAATCGCACATATTTTAAATATACTCCTACATAACCTACTTAACAATAGGAGTTGCGCATTGCAGGCTTATATAACAGGAATGTGTATCGAAAATGTCTGTAGTGGATAACAAAACATAAAAAAAAAACACGAAATTCAGGTTTGGGCTAACAAATTACGATAAAAATTAAATTTTACAAGAGTAACGAAATACCAAGAAAAGAATGATAAAATAGTTATTGGGTTTTTGAAAAAGTTTCCTTCCCCGGATGTGTATTTTTATAGACATATATCACTAACACACAAGTGGCATCAGTTTTCTTTGCATGAAAAGTATTGTTCTTGTGATAATGCCAGTTTATATTTCAGATAACTTATGTCATCGTATCAAGCCGGATGGGCAGGGGCAGGTGCAAGGAATGTGAATGTAATCTGGTGACTCAGCGAGATTTAAATGCATATTATTGTCACATAAAAGGCTAAAAAGTTTTCCTAAAAAGTGAATGAAATCTGCAAAAATAATTTGGTTTAGCCAATAGCAGCGGATTCAAACAAGAAATACATATCAGAGCCTTGTAAACCACCGGATATTAAAAGATCTGTATAAAAATTAAGTTAAATATAAATGGATATAAAAAATACTATAAATCCACAATTCTAATGGCTACAGATGGCTTGTTAAGAAAAGACTGTCGGTTTGAACCTAAAATACCACAGCACAGAGAGTAAAACCAGATCAGCGAGGACAGCATGATATAATTGGCAAATGCTCCCACGTTATCGCTGAAATCTGGCCATGTGTCGTTTTACTACATGCAATTAAGGTTTTATTCTAACTGTTGACGTAAGTCTTTAAGGCCTACAAAACAACTTCCACGCCCTCTAACACCAGGTATACCCATAATTTTGATATATGAGATAGTTACTCTCAACTGAATAGAAACAAAAATTCTTTACGCAACGGTAGAAAAAGCATGAATAACTATGTCCCTAACTAAGCACGTGTGTACTAAATTTTAAAAGCATGTTGTTGAATTAAATCAGTTAAATTCGAATTTGTTTTGTACAGTTTTCTAAGACCACTTAAACAGGTGCCAGCGACATCACAGATCTTTTGTGCATTCCAGTTTTAAACCGTTGTTTATAATGTTGTGCATGGCTAGTTCTAGGTACACATCTCCGGCAAGCAAAAATTTTATCCTGCGGCGGAATTAAACTAAAAGTAGAAAATCTCAATTTTACATGACTTGCACCCATCATTGATAAGCATGGTTTATAAAGCTCAGAATACAATCTAGGTATTTAACTGAATGCGTGCATTTAACATACATATGCACGTGAATAATCATGCATCATCCGCATGCGTAATTTCTATTAAATTGCACAGTATACAAATATGCGTATCACAAGCCACAAAACTTAAAATATCTGATGAGAGCTTGTCCGTTTAACTATCACATCCGCGGGATCCTAACAAGCATCAAAATCATAACGAGTAATTAAATACAGTTTTTCACTACAAAGATTTACAAAATCTCTGGGAGATAACTAGAGGGATAAAGCGTCCCTTACCTCATGCTTGAAGTCTGGTGGTTTTATCTGTATTCCGGGGAAGCTGTGTGAAACGTTGTCGGTCACTGAGGCAATACGCTCCAACGCTGCACGCCTCTCGCCAGATCGTGAATCAGATATAAACAAGTGTCGAAATACCCTGTTATAAGTCGGATTATCGTTTTTGGCTTTTATAACTCAAGGACAAAGATAGTTCTGTGGCCAGATAAAATAAGAAGGCGTTTAGGAACGTTATAATTATCATGAAAAGCCAATCAACAACCGAAATTTTCCGTTAACCGCGAAATACGAGGAAGTACAACTCAAAGGGGTTGTCCATGCAACCGCAGAATCCCTGGGCTTTTCAGGTATTTTTTTGGGAGGTTTTCTTTCTTTCTATTTTTGTTTATCCTCCTCTCGGCTTCTGTGATCCACGTAAACCTTCCATGTGTCCAGCACTTAACCTAATCGACTGCACAAAACTGCCGATCGTGCTAAGAACTGAATCACATTGCTCAGGGCCATATACATACAGGCAGACGTACCTAATATTAGTTACCTAGATGTGTTTTACCACTGCACGACGACAAACCACGTCATATCATACGATCTTCAGCAATACTAAACTCAGCTTGTCTCTCAAACGAATTTCTCCAGACTTCATTTGTGAGACCGACGAGAAGATGTATATAACAGAGCAGACGACTTATGTCGAGAGACCGTAGCTTGATATACCCTTGTATACTGGCGTGACAGAATGTTTTGTTTTTCCTAATTCGCTCCAGCCACGACATGCTTTCAGCATGACAAACACCTACAGGTGCTTCAACGTGCATTCGTTCAGTCTCCGACATGAGCATGCGCATTAATAATATACTGTGTGATTTTTATAGTAAATTTTCTGCCTTTTTTGCGCCACAGTGAGTATTTTTGTAGATAGAAAGCTATCTTCTTGCAGCCAATGTTACCGTCTCGTGTTACCACCTTGTTCTCGCCACGATATGGCTGAGATATTGCCGATGTGGCGTTAAGCCATAATCATTCATTCATTCATTCTTGCAGCCAATGTACGGCCGACTTCGTCGTTACATATGCAAGGTGGTGTGAAAGTGCAACAACTGTTTTTTCGCAGCTAAACTTTTGCAAAGATACAAACACCAGTTAATTATACATCGACATGATGGAAAGGTACACCTAAAGTCAGTTCGCGTAAGTATATGGTAAGTCAATCTGCAAACCCAAGTATTTGTACAGTACTTTTTTGTAGATCTACTCTGTTTGTCGTTGGTGGCCGAGCGGTGTTAACCCGCTAATGTAGTGTAATGACCCAGGTGCCTGTCACTAATGGGATCGCTGTGAGTTCAAGCCCAGCTCCCTCTGACTTTCTATCCGGTCGTACCTGGGAAGGTCTGCCAGCAACTTGGGGATGGTCGTTTGTTTTACTCCCGGCTCTGTTCGGTTTCCTGGCAACATAACGCTGGCCACGGTCGTATAAGTGAAATATTCTTGAGTACGACGTAAAACACAAATGAAAATAAATAAACAAATCAGCTTGTGTTTGTAGAGTATTTAGCTGTTATTTCTATGTCGTAAAATACTGAAAAATTTGGAAAAGCGGTACGGAGATAACTATAGGTTTGTATTCGACCTTGAAATTACTCACGCATCTTCCAAATTTGTTTTGCACATCATGTCCAGGATAAAAACTCTCCTGAATGATGTTTACATATTGTGGTGTGTCTCTGTAAACTGTCTCCTTTAGCTGCGTCATTTAAGACTGATGACTACCTACTCGTTCACGTTACAAGCCTTATTACTAATAAATGTTTATGAAAACTATAGATTAAGATGACGAGTCAAACTACAATAATATAGAAAGCTGGTCATGTTTTGGTGTTTTTTGCAAAGAGTATAAATTTTAGCTAAGACACCAAAGAAGAAAAGAAAGCATTCATAGACATGTGAGGTACGATGAGATTGTCCTGCTTTATATAGAGGCGTATACACTTCTTGAGGAATGACACAATGCTGTTTCCATAACTGCATAGGCCTTTTTCTGAGTGTATGAATTATTTGGCAATTTTGCTTGAATGTGACAATTTTGATTTGCATGCACATGGGAAAATTTACGGGCAGGTGATATCTTTTACTCCTCAGTACCTGTTGTGTTAGAGGGAAGCAGGTTATATAAAAAATCTGAAAAATGCAACAATCAGCTAATCCCGAATGATCTGTAATAATATCTTTCTGTATCTATACCTACCTGGGAATTTCAACACCCAATTATCTCTTGAGCATGTAATATATTCACCTTGATATCCCACATAATGTTGTTCAGATTGTGACAGCGTACAAGAGTCAGCCGCTGTATACAAATCTACAAAAAAAACCCATTTATTTTGACGTAAATTTAATGAAATCTACATCTAGCCTCCGATTACCCTAAAGTTCTTAATAATACCCTGGGTATACTATTTGATATTGCACATTTACATCCTTCCAGCATTCTCTCGATGAGGCTGGGTTTCTAGTGTAGGTCTATGTTGTAGTCTTCTATCGGCACTTGCATTTTAAGGCATTCGTTGGTATTCACACATTCTTACTCCATTTATGTGGAGGGCTGCCTTGATACAAGGCTGTCTTTCTGCATCTATGTTCAGTTGCAAAAACATTCAAAGAATGCAGCCGTTCTTCTGCGCTTATATTCACTTACAAACATAGGATGAATGGAGACATTCTTTCTGCATTTATGGTCACTGTTCGTGGAATAGTCATTGTTCTGCACTTATATTCACTTGCAAACATTCGTGGAAAGCAGTCATTCTTTTTGCAATTACATTCACCTGCAAAACGTATTCGTCGAATGCAGGGCTCTGCCCAATATCCCTCATACACGTGAACAAGTGCATTACGTTGAATTTAGATGTGTTTTTCATAGGTATTACCCTCTGAACTCGCAACGATGCACGAAATCTTAATCCATGCGTCTCACGTATGCATCATTACCTGTCTGTTGTCAACTACGAATCCCAGTGAAACCACATTAGGATATAAATAGGTTTGGGGAATTGTAGACAAAAGCCTATTTTGGTCGAATAGGACGCAGAAACTTTTAACGTCCTTTGATCGTTTCTGGTACGTTACACACGGATGTAGATGATGAGGGGAAATGTAAAAATAATCGTAAATATTTCTATATTTTTAACCTAGCAACCCTACGGGCGCTTTTATAATATACGCGGTGTGTCATTATGCAAGGTCCCTTCACTCAATACTGGCCACGTGTCGTGTGGGTAGAGGAAGCTGACAAAGTGTCTTGATTTGAACTGAATACCATGCCTACTTATTCACTTATTCATTTATTTTATTTGATTGGTGTTTGACGCCGTACTCAAGAATCTTTCAATTATACGACGGCGGTCAGCATTATGGTGGGAGGAAACTGGACAGTGCCCGGGGGAATCCCACGACCATCCGCAGGTTGCTGGCAGACCTTCCCATGTACGATTTGAAAGGAAGCCAGCATGACCAGGGCTTGAACTCACAACTACTGCATTGGTGAGAGGCCATCACGCAGCGTTGGTGCGCTACTCCCTTGGCCACGGACGCCCAGTGTCATGTCTAGAATATCGACTTGATCACCTTTTCTTACACGTTAACAGCCTCGTTGACTGTTTATATATAATTATATTTCTTACACATTCCTTTGGGAACAGGTGTTATAGGTTGTTTGGGGAAGTGATTATTGACTTGGATCAGCCCTTCGTGATCTTCTAATGGTATGCAAATTATCGGAATTGATGCTCAGATCAGACAGGCAAACTACGTATCAGCAGTAAAGACTTATTTAAAAAGCAAAGACAAAAAAAAACAAAACAACAACACAAGTTTCTGTTGTCCTGTATTATTGCTAAATAAAACTCACAAGGAAACAAAACCTACGTCATCTCTCATTTTTGGATACTACAACCGTGGCAGTGATTCATCCTTCGGACAGTTGCTTTGACTAATGAATACTCTGTCCGCGGCGATCAATTGTCCAGTGTCCGAAGTCGCGTGCTCTCTACACGTCACTTGAATAACTTGACCACTGGTTAGGTCAAGCTTATGTCTTGTTGATTGATATTTGTCGAAATGAAAGAAAAAAGAAAAAAACTTTTGAACTTCCTTCATTTATTAGGGGGATAAATGAGTATTGGTAGGCTATATATAATATGTATTTACACATGCATAACATTACTGCGCATACTTGTGTTTATTTATATGCTGACGCATGTAAATTACACCCACTTTTGAATATTTGAACTGTCGTGCTATTTAAGCACAGCACACAACCTCCCCATTGTGCGTACGTAGGTCCGTTGACCCATTGCTCTGTATTATATTTAATTATATAAATTGAGTTGAAAGACAGCCTGTTAATGGACGACGATTGGATGTACTAATGACCAATATACAGAAATAGATATATACGTATGTAAGTCAGGTCTGCACGACCTGGACAGATTATAAACTGTCGGTGAACTGCGGGGGAATTTATTCACCCATCTGGCTGTTCATCCCTGAACTCAATTGGTCAAATAGGTAACTGACATTCCAACGAGTGTGAGTGGCCTAGACTGTTGACACGTACTACAAGCGGCTGGTTGCCTGAATCTGACGTTGAACTTTCGAAAACCCAGAGTGGTCGTTACCAGTACCCAGAAAGTAAAGTCACTGATAACGATAATAGTGTTACATACGTGAATAACAGTATCACAATCTGTACATGCTAAATACCAGGACACGTTTCTTACAGACTGACAGTAAACTTATAGTCATGTAAGTTGTGAAAACATTTTCCTGGGTAAGGGAAATAAGTAAAGTTAATTCTGGTGAGCAGAAAAACGCACATGTTACTTCGCATATATATGTTTTGCATTGCTCATGTGACAGACAAATCTCCTGCTTTGCTGTAATTTTTTTTTTTTATATTCATTGTTTTATTTGAGAAGTGTTTTCTCAAGAATACTTCACTTAAATACGATCGCTGCCAGTATTATGGTAGGAGGAAAACGGAGAGAGCCTGGGGAAAACCTATGGCTGTCCGCAGAACTTTTCAGGTGCGGCCGGAGCGGAAGCCAGCTAGATATACTAGAGCTGGACTTGAACTCACAGCTACCACAGAAATAGTAAGTATGCCATTCGGCACCGATGAATGCCGGAAAGCATTAATAATGTTAGGTTAACTATGTCGAAAGTGTTAGATATTTAATATCTCACATAATGCTTAAAACATCATGTAATCTAACATAAATTAACGCTTCTATGTGTTCTTTCCTCGACATTATAAATGCTGTACTCTTAAATCGTGAAAGTTAACGTTGTATGACTGCTTGTAAAAAACTTTAACGTGCCGTGAACGTTATAAAATAAGGACGCTCCTGTGTCACAACATTTAACAGATTATGTCATTTAAACACTTAGAAAGTATGAGTGTATACGTAAAAATATAGCATTCCGGGTTAAGGGTTGAGAGAATCTGCGCACGCCGTCTGAACTTAGACACTACCAAGGAAACAATGAAATAGCTTCCGCTGGATTCCAACTCACGAATCAATTATTTTGCCATTCATAGAAACCATAATTGATGATTTAAATTCTGTTTAATAATGGAAGTGTGTATTGATTTTTTTGTATACTCGGCATGAAAATTTATCTTCAGATGAATTAGATCATAGCCTGGATGAAGGTTATTTAGTCTTGCAACGTGTTTTTTTCTTTCGGAAACTCAAAATCAGACTTCCTGCTCCTTAATTTAAAATGATATTTTGACACATGCGGGTTGAAAACTCACGACTTGTCAGTCTTGTTATCCCTCGTGTTGCCGTGATGTCATGTTAACTCATAACGAGGTGTGGTTTGTCGAGGGTGATGTATTACGCGGTGAGATGAATATGGAGTGATACAACCACAAACATCGCCACATTATGGCTGAAATGTTGCCCACTCGCAGTTAAGCCCTAATCATCCAATCACTCAACCACAAACAAGCCTCTATTTGTACCGTAAATACCTTAGTAATTAGCACGTACAATTAATAGAAAATATTCTTACTTCATTACGGACAAGGAAAAGATAAATTTCATATATGATGGAAATATAATAATATATATATATTACACATAACATAACCATCTGTATTACTACATCTGCGGGGCCACCGTGGCACAGTTGGTTAGTTAATCATCTCTCCAATGAGATGCTTGTTAGTTAAAATCCAGCTCATGTTACCTTTCCCTCGGACCGTACCTGGGAAGGTCTGCCAGCAGCCTGCGGATGACCATGGTTTCCCCCGGGCTCGGCCTGGTTTCCTCCTACCATAATGCTGGCCGGCGTCGTAAATAAATATGCATGCATTGAGAAAGTATAGAAGTTAGTTTGTGTATTTTATCTATTTGGTATTTCATTTATGATATATGTGCATGTAGGGTTACCACGTTCACGCTGGTGAAGGAAAGAAACCAGGAAGAACCTGGAGGAAATCACAGTACTCACGACATCGATAACCCGAGAAACCACTTCTACTGCAACCGCTCTCGTGCCAGATAAGAAGGGGGTGAAAAAGATTAAGAGTTTCCATAGTTGGCTTACAATGCTCGAGTACACGGCATTCAAGTCTTTGAACATTATACTATTTATAATCAGTTTGTTAATACCTCAGCAGTAATAAACCATGTTATTGCGGATGCTTAGATTGTTACATCTGTTTGTAGAAATAAACCATTAATAGCGATTAATGTCAAATGCCATTAGTACAGGACATGATGTGTCGACCGTCAGTATTTAATAGAGCTTTTGTAAGGTTCAGATAATACACACACTTTTGTAACATTCAGAGCAAACAAGCCGTATTAAAGTAAGATTAAGATAACATAGATAGTTTGTAGGATTCAAAAGACTACAGAATAGGGAGTAAACCTAAAGAAGTTAACCTCAGCCAGGGCTTTATTCTAGCTGATTATAGAAATGCTTGCATTGTAACAGCTTACGTGCTCCAGTATCATCATGACCCAAGGAGAATTGGGTAAAAATAAATGCACGGATGTTAACTGTAATTTGTTAGACGACACTGGCCGAGAATTGTTCAAAATGTTATATCTTATCATCATATTTCTTAAACATTTACATGTAAATAATACATAAGGACCAAGTCATGGGAGTTTATACAGGTATACATTTATTTATTTATATTTGATTGGTGTTTCACGCCGTACTTGAGAATATTTCACTTATCCTGGCCAATATTATGGACCCTGGTGGAAACCCTCGACCTTCCGCAGGTTGCTGACAGACCTTACTCGAACAGCTGGAGAAGATGGCAGCGGGAGCTGGACTTGAACTCACAGCGTCCGCACTGGTGAGGGGCTCCAGGGTCATTGCGCTGCGCTAGTGCGTGTACAGTACGGAACACTAAGTATATAGCAGAGTAAAAAGATAGTAAGACCGTTCTCAAGCTAGGCTTAGTTGAGTACACAATGGATCAGGGTAACAAGAACACCCAAGCACAGGCTATCAGAGTATGGGGGAAACATTGCATTTGTAGCTCGCAGTAGTCGAACTGTTAGATGTCTATGTTTTACACCGAGAACTCCGGTATTTCCACGAGGGTTTAACGACTACAGTCGCTTTGGTGGAAAAGGGCCCGCAATAGGAGAAACACGTGATCTGTGTGGAGTTCATATATTACTTCACGCGCCATGATATTACGGCCATTATGAGCGCTTTTTTTCACAGCTTCTTATCAGGCGTTTTATCCGTCACTTCACGAAAACAGTGCACATTATCTCTAAATTTTATTTAACTTTATTTCACCAAGGTAGTTGTAAAACTAGATGGGTTCGATGATACAACTGCAATGACTTTATATTATTATACAGAACATAGCATAGGTATACTTAACGCCCCTGTAATCGTCTCTCAAAAAACTGATTTAAGCCCTCAGTTCCTGTTTCCCCTATACTACTGTCTTTCTACTCATAAGCGTGTGCGTGTGTAAGTGGTTAACGCAGACTGAGTTTAATAATAGTTCATGTATAGCAGGGCACCCAAGCACACGGGTTCACTGTAACGCACGCGAGCATCACATACAAACTGTGGTGTATGTAAAATACATATGGCCGAGTGGTGGGCAAGAATTGTTGACTTATATCTATGACAATGGTCATGTTTAAGGCTCGAGAAGGCCGGAGTGCACGGTACAGGTACATGTAACTGACAAACCTCTTGACTGAAAACAACAAGCCACATTTAAACAAAATACGCATCATCTAAGAGGCCCTTTCGATCTGATTCCAAATACGGTCTTTGGTATTTTCACAGTGATTTAAATAGAAGTAAGTGTTGAGGTGACACGGTGATGTTTTTGGACGATATTGAACACGCTGAAGCACAGTGACGTCACAGATTCTTTTAGCTGTTAAACATCTGACTGCTAGATGTCTGCATATATATGTAGTACAACATCGGTATCCGTATATGGAAATATAACAGTTACAACATGTCTAGTAGAAAATTAAGAATCTGTGGGGTAAATATGATTCAAAAAGTTAACCGTAACACGTCAATCTTTATTTTCACGTTAATCACTGACTTATATTTGCAATCAGCACGAAATGGCTTTTTGCACGACGCGTATTGTACTTAAATGTGGTCTGTTATTTTGAAAAATGTAAACCAAAAACCTGATATGGTCACTGCGAGCCAGTGCCACAACCATTCTGACCCAGGGAGCCCCACAAAAAATATTATATCACAATTTGTAAGTCACTTATAAAGTTATTAACGAATACCCCTCACCTAAAAAAGTCCCTAATTTATGCTGGCGAGTTATTAAACAACCTGAGCGTGTTCTCAGGAAGTTTGTAATGTGCCTGGCGTAGGGCATTGGTGTCTCTGCATGGGTTCTGTCATGTTTCCTTTTCTAATAAAGCTAATTACTTACGTATAACGGATATCTCCTCGAGTAAGGATTAAATACAAAAACTAAAAACAAACGAATCACTACAAAGCGCAAACTTCTGCCGAGGCTACAAGTGCAGAAATACGCTAATTTTAGGGAACAATACTCGGCATTTCTGTTAAATTGTGGAATGCCGGTAATTACATAGTTTTTTTTTTTATATCCAGCTTCCAGGTGCTTGGCCTACAGCCAACCCGTGCAATCCAATTTCATCCCAATCCTCGAACAGCCTTTTCCTTAAAATTGTGACTATATATATACTGAGAGAGATAGACAGACAATCCGATTTATTTATATATTTATTTAATTGGTATTTCACACTGTGCTCAAGAACATTTGACTCGCACGACGGCAGGAAGTAATGTGGTGCGAGGAATCCCAGACGCTCAGAAAAACGATCTACATTGTAACCTCGTTTGGCGCGGGCAAGAATTAAATGTAGATACAGGTGTATACATTGGTGTGCCTCCTTCTTCAGCAGTGTGTCAAACGATTGTGCACAAATGTACACATCTATGCGCACAACCATGCGCAATGCTTGTGTGTCAATAATCTGCATTTTTACCAAAATAACGTGTACCACTCGTACACAGTAGTTTTTAGAGAGTACCGTGCTGTTAACTGGGTGTACTTTTTCCCGCGCCATGGCCACTCGGGCACATTTTATCTGAACTGACAATTGTTCTCTTGCAATGCATGATTGATACGTTACCAGTTTGCTCGCAAAATCTCGTGTTAAGGGCAGATCTACTAGCCCGATTTACTTTACAGGCCGGAGAGGTTGTCCGATTGAGAGGAAGGCATTAACTTGAACGTTCCGTGTTCATCCAAGTTCCTTTATGCTTCTACCCAAAGGCGGATAGATGCAGCCTAAACCAGATGTGATATTGCTAAGGCCCTTCCCGTGTGACAGATTTTACCTGCATTACCTGCGACTATATTTAGCAGCAGGGCGGAGGTATACGTGTGTAGGTATTTAATGAAGCGGGGGCATTAACTGTGAGTGGTAGAGCCATGTGTGTCCAGAAAGCCTTGATTGTTGCTGAAATGAAACTCATCTGAGCAGAAAAATGAACACGTAGGTTTACAAAGATCAAGAGCCAAAGTCGAATCAAAGTCAAGTGACAAATGATAGTTGATGAAGTTATTCAAGATGCGCAGGCAGAATGAATGTGGCCTCTCTACCCGATGTAAACAAGTGTTAGCTGGCCTTCACACCGAAGTTGTAAGTCTGGTTACAGCAATACATTTCCGAGTAACATTAACTATAACTGCGGTAATTCACTGGCAAGGCGTAAACCGACTAAACTGGGTGGAAGTGTATGAACCAAGTGGAGTCTGCAATTGGAGCACATAATTTGCAGCCTAGATGTATCACATTGCCATGTCTAGGCGTATCAAATTGCCATTGCCATTGCCATTGCAATGAATCACCACCAATCCCCATCCCACCTCCCAACAAAAAGGGGGAAAAACCCTTCAATGTAAAATGTTTACAATAGAACTTGCACCACAATCTCTCACCCAAGCAATAAATGAGAACGGAGACTAATGGCTCTAAAGGGGACGATGTCTTCAAGGTTTTCAAAGATGTCGCATAGATGTGTGTGCCATACATAAAACCCGCTGCCTCAAATCTTATGTCCCACATATGTATATATGTCACGCCCAATGCTTCAAACCTCTCACCTTACGTCAGTGCGGTCTGCAGAATTCAACGTGGACAGGGGAATTCCCTGAGGCAGGTGATTATGGTGTGTTGAAATGTTACCGACATACTTGTGGTGATCGATATTAAACCCTTAATGCGTGTCTGTTAACAGGCTTTTTTTGGGGTGAAACATTTAAAAGCTTACGGGGATTAAAAACTTTGCGGGTTCTTAAAATACACCTCTGCATCTCAGTAATCGATTGCCCGCAAACTGATATGCATAACTCTAGGCTAGTAGGCCTATTGTGTGGTAGAATTAGAGAGTGTTACGGTAAAAATGACGTAAAGGCTATTCATGGGTAGATTGATTTGTACATACATGTGTGACGTGATAATCATGTGATGATGGTACTTTTGGAGTGATGTTATAACTGCTCTAAGCCAGTCATCGGTACTGTGACTTTGGCTTGGTCACGTAAGAATACTGGAGGTGTGAACAAAGCAAACTAAACCCAAGGCGATATGGGCCTTGAATTTTATATAAACATGAAAAACTAAAGCCTTTCAGAAAGGAACTTAATGAAGTAAGGAACTCTTTGTGGAATTGTATAATCAGAATGTGTGTAGCCGTTAAATATGAACAGTTCTAGTGTCCTCTGACACACACATCTTTGTAAATCTGCAAAAATCAACATTTCGCCAATCTGGCTCTCTGTTAGTTATCAACTCCTGCTCCGTGGGAAGTACCAGGGTGATCGAAAGTATGAACACAACTGTCTAATGTATTAGGCTAAATGTTGATGAACCTCTAGTGATATAGCATAAGTCTACTATGAACACGGCAGCAAAAAAGCAAAGATTAACATATGTAAATAAGCCAACACAAAATTGGAACTTAACTTGGACAGCTTGGATGGTAATTTACTATTTTCTTTTTTATTTAACTTGTTTAACGCCATACTTCAGAATTTTTCACTTATACCATGGCGGTCTCTGTTATGGCTGGAGAGACACCGGATCGTCTGAGGTGAAACCCACCAACCTTTGACAAGTTCCTTGTACTTATGAATAACTAGTTGAAATAGATTGTGGTTTCCCACGAAAGTTATATGCGAACAAAGGGAGCGCTTTCAGAAAACGCGTGTACATGTACACGTGAGGGAGTACATTTGAGAAAGTAGACGATACATAGTTAGCTGCCTTTTTTTCACCCTTAGGGTATAAACAAGTTATAACACTCTCGTGCAAACTTTCGATTTGCCGCCTTCCGGCATTGGAGTTCCGGCCCTGCATTCATCTCGGATCTAGTGTAATCTGGGAAATTTCGTCTACAAAGATGTTCTCACGAAAACACCCTGCATCCAACTACTTTTGCACTTGTACAGGAGTCAAGCAACATTTCAAACAATTTACAGTCCAACCCCCGCTTGACTGGAGAATGCCCGTTTGCCTCCGGCGTTGTCGGGATGACACCCGACCGGAAGCCCCCGAGAAAACGCTATTTCCTTCAAAAAAATATCCAACCGCTGCTCTACACGTCGGTTGTAAATGTGCGCAGAGAAAAAAATCTCCCAAAGTTTTAAAACAAAGGCGTTGGTTAGTCTCTAGATGTTCTCTCGCACCACCATTAATCGTTTGCAGTTTAGACATGTAGTATCTTAACACCCCACACTGAGGTTCCTTCCCCAGCCAATCACGCAACGCACCCAAACTCCTCAGCCACTCTGGTACCTGAAAGCTCCTCCGTGGGCGACATCGCTAGACTATAGTATTAAAACAGGTTTTGAGCAGTGGCAAACAAATTCTTGACAACTTCACTTGCGTCATGTGCTTCTTGGAAGTGGTAAATCATATTTCTTCTTGTGATACATTTCACGTGAGAACAGGTTGCGTAATTTATTTAATTACACATTGTGTCGGTCGCCCGATTGAGTCGGATGCCTCACGCAAATGTTGGTACAGCAACAACAAATATGATTTTGTCCCTACGCCCCTTGTTTCTGTGTTACCGCAGAACTACCAAACAGCAAAATTTTCATTTCGCAATGTAGAAGATATATCTGCCGAGAATTTGGTTCCATTCACGAAATTAATGAAGTAAATGAAAAGGGTAACAGCTTACAGGCCAGCCAAGTGTCAGCCGAATTCAAAAACAGTAGGACTGCCCTCTACAAACTTTGAACAAATGCTTTGGGTATGTTGCTATTTAACCAGAACGTCTAAAATATCCGAGCAACAGAACAAAATGCTAAGTGAAAAAGTTTAAAATTGAGAAAAAAATCACTCAATAAAAAAAAGCTGGATGCTAAACAAAAGTATCTTAGCTGCAAGTTGAACACATGAATGTAAGAGAAATCAGAATTTCAGGCTGTATACCTATCAGTTATATTCTATCAAAGAATTCCACCCCATCAGTCTTAATAAAGTAAAGAAGTAGCAAGATATTTGAGAATAAAAATGTCAATGAGTTATGATCTTAGTTTCCGAAACCAGAAGCATAACTAAAAGTCAACACAATCTAAAATTTAGCACAGATTAGAATAACCCACAAAAGACTTATTTGTTTGGCAATTAATTCGACCCTGTCTTATGAACACAGTCTTTAAAATATTGTTTTATATTTTTCTATTTGTTTTTACGCTAACCGGGTCAGTGCATTTTTCTCTCTGTGTACGTTGTGACCTGCACTGGAATTCAGATGCGTGTTCACGAGGCGTCTGTGTTTGTGTTTCACGTCATTGTACATAGAGATTACATTCTGGAGCGATATACCCACCTTGTAAAGATGTTTACGATCAAATCATCCAGAATTTCCGAGGAGTGAAACATACATCACCATCTCGGCATCACGGACGCTACTGTCAATTCGTCCGCCCTGAGAAGTTACACCTTCACGGGCAATTGGATATCATCGACGAGCCGTACCCTACAGTTCTTCACTTACAGGACTGTCATCCTTCGATTCAAGAATTCCCAACAACTGTGGATTCTATATTTACGAGGACTGACTCGTCTGTGGAAGCCCGAATATTCCATCCGGATTCGGACGCTGTCATCAGTAAGAAACTATATATTTATGTAATTATCTGGATTGTTTTGTATATTATTGTCAGTTGTAGTATTTGTGTATTTTTTTTTCAAATATATGTATTGAACTTATTAAGTGTCTTCGTGTTTCTTTGTTTGATCTTGTGTAAGGCATATCGTTGTCTGAGAGTTGAACAAACCATTTGTTTTGTGATATTTCCTCTCCGATAGTGATACCCTTACATCGTGTTGCAGATTCTACAGATGAAAAGTCTCCCACTGATATGCATGTTTGTTGTGAATCACTGTCATCAAACCAGTAAGTGGGCTGGGAGTGCGTCATGGCTTAGTGGTTTCAATTTCTAGGACTCAGGAGGTGGGTATTCAGTGCCAGCTTTCAACATGGACCTTGGTGATAATATTAAAGTGGTCAACACAGTCTAATGTTTGTTGAAGATCACTCGCCTTACACCAATACTGTGTGCATATCTGCCCACATCACCCATGGGAATCAGCTGATGGATTCCTGGTGTATATATATTGGCAAATTTGTAAAAAAAAAAAAAGAAAAAAGAAAAACATGCATTTATGCATATTTCAGAGATATATAAATTATGGTCTTGTACTCAATACCCACCTGCATCCTAGAAATTGAAACCACTAAGGCTAGTACTTGAACATGGCCCTTGGTGATAATATTAAACTGGTCAACACAGTCTAATGTTTCTTGAAGACCAATATTGTCTTACGCCAATATTGTGTGCATATCTGTACACATCACCTACGGGAATCAGCTTCTGGTCTCCTGGCGTCTAATATTGGCAAATTTGTATTCAATCATACCGTTATTTATACTAAACAGCACAGCAATGAAAGGCTAAAAATAATCCTTATCAAACACCAAATTTGCACAATACATATAACGTTATTAGTAACTGAGATTAACCGAATTATGCTCTGACAATTACCTGCATCACCTGGGTAAAAGCCCGCAGAGAATTTTTCAGACGTGTAAATTATCATCTACAATAACCATGTTTCCATCTAGGGCACGGCACATGCATTACCGGAAAATATTGTTTATACCATTGAACAGCTCAAGGCAAGTAACTGACATAAAGAAACACCTTTAAAGGATTCATCTGATTCAGCTATTATCAGATATTCCTACAAATGTGGGGAGTCTAAGTGTACCAAAAAAGGATTTACAAGGCTTTCTTTCTTAGCTTGGGATGTTAAGTGGTCAATTACAAACGTCCTGTCTGTTCCAGACAATGTAGTCGTCTTACAAGATAATACGACAGTATTAGAAATGCTTTACTTGGCCTATATACATTTGATGTATTCTGTCTAATTTTATTATTTTAATAGGTTGGTTGTTGTGCTGTGTAAAATACGAACATAATGTACACATTTCCAAATTTTCGGCCGAATGTCACCTATGCATACCATTAAAGTTCATCAGTAGCTTGCCAAATGTACTCCAGCGTTGTCTGAAAAGATTGAACTGATGTCCCAAAAAATTAGACGAATTAGGGTTTTATCAAAAATTTCCAAAAATATTTGGGTGGCACACTGGAGATTTGCTTTTAGTTACAGAGTCAGTGTAAGTAGGAAATGTAATACGTTGCGCATGTTTTAGCCTAAAATAGAGTTTGACAAGAATATAATAAGAAAGCATATAATTAGTGTTTGGACCGAGATACTGCCAGGCACAAAATGTCAGATTTCTGACAAGTGTAATCAAGATATCTACTTCGCATCTAGGCTTTGCCTATTTCACATTACTCGCCAACGAGTGACTGCTCATGGCTTCTAATGCATGTCGTACCCCCTTTCCGGTGCACTGGCAACTCGGACCCAAGCTGAATTTGTTCTTTTGTACTGGATGAACTTAGGCGTTGAAACCGACATTCGTATAAGCCAAATCTGCATTGTAATTGTATCGAGAAATCACACGTGTTTGGACGAGACAGGGTGAGGGCTCTCGCGAACTAACGCTAAAAGACGAATCGAAGGAGAACAACAACATTGTTAACTGGCTTGAAATCACGCCGGTACTTCCCGAGAGCCCTTGTCCCGTCTCATCCAAACCAGTGTCACCAAGGAAATCGGGCAGAGCCCGAGGGAAACCCATGACCATCCGCAGGTTGCCTGCGAAGCTCAGTCAGTTGAATTGCTACATGTTGAACACCAGACTAAAGGCATTCTACCTGTGTCGATTTGAAAATAATCAAACACTTGGCCGTTAATGATATGGTGTATATTTTATTGTTGGTTTTCGAAATCAAAACAACTCAACGACATCACTAGCTATATACAATTACTAATGACTCAAGACTAGGGCAAATTTGTGTCAACAACCATACTGAAAAATGTCAGCCATGTGTCGTTTGGCGTAAACTACGTATGAGATACCGCGAACGTCCGGGCACTTCACTCGCTCGCGGCAGCAGCAAGCAGACGACGCGATGAAAGATAAGGGATGGGAAAATGAACAACACTACAACACGATAATTTGAAAACTACAGCTGATAATAACCACAAATTTGAGTATGTTTTAGTACAGAACAATCTGCATAGAATATGCAAAATATGAACGTTAACGAAACCTAGGCTTGGACTTATGAGGCCGTGAAGCAGAGTTCCCTATGAACTTCCATGTTATTTTGACAGTGTGTTTACTGCTGTGTCTACGCGAGCAGCGTGTTGGTGCGAGTAAAGCGGCTAATGCCCGCATGTCCGCGGTCTTTAATAACTGCGATATATAACATTCGTCATATATAACATTAACAACTCCGGACGGAAATTACATACGTTTAAAGCCAAGTATTTTGTATATTTGGACTACAACAGACCAGGAAAAAAACATCAAGCTATCGTAACAGCACCAGGTTAAATCTGCCGTTTCCAGCGCGTATCGACTGTTGTCCGCGCGTCTTACACACCATGAACTTAACGGTATGCGCTTAGGCATACACACTTTTTTGCTGTGCAGGTATACATGCAAAGTTTGGAGTGGTTTTCATTCAACGTTCACGTTTATTACGTGAATTGCTCTTTACCATGCCCACAATTGTTAGATGTTAAGCTCTCCTTGTTCAACGGTGCAATTTGAAGCCATTCTGACTTTTATACATTTATATATGTTCATATTTATAAACGTTTGACATCTTCACATACAACATGTACAATGTTCACATTTAAAAATTCTTGAGCTCTTTCTATGTCCCATGTATTTGTAAAGTGTGAGCTCGCTATAGGTATAAATTTTTGCACTCTTCTCTTACAATGTTCACACTGGATACACTTCTGCACACTTTCTGACTTTGTAAACTTTTGAACTCTTCTTACGGTTTACACATTCGTTAACTTTTCAGCTCTTCTGTTACACTGTTTCTATTTATAAACATTTGAAATTACAATCTTCATATTAAGTACAATGTTCAAATTGTTACGCCTCTGAGATCGTCACTAACATTGTTCACATATATAAGTCTGAGTTTTTCTTAACATTTGTAAACCACTGAGTATTGCTCTTACACCGTTCACGTTTTTATCTCTTGTATCTTCTTCCCACATGTATGGGAGGTCATAACAAATAAGGCTTTGCCCTGACGCAGGTGAGGTGTGTGTGTGTGCGGGTTATCACGATTTGCAGACATGCACACACTGATGTTTTGTGTATATATGTATCACAAAGAGAACCTACAATTCACAAATAAAATCTGTACCTGGCAAATAAATGAAATGGTTGAAGGCAACAAACACAAGTCATGAATGAAAAAACATACTCTCGGGCATGTCAGGTTTACGCCTGAAAAACTTTTTGACACCACAAACAATTCTCCATGCAAAGAGCAGAGAAAAATAAAACTCTGTTATATACACATACATGTACCAGATAACAAAAGAAATACTCAAAACATGTTAACTAATACTATACCTTGATGAAAGGAGAGCACTGGCATATGTATGTACACCCATCAAGGGTAATATATATAAACACATCCTTGAAAGTATAACGGGGTAATGCTTTTGCAACACACTTAAAAACCTCTAAATATAGTGTGTAGAATGTACCATGTACATGTCCAACTAAAACGTGTAAAAAAATACTCCAAATAAATTACCTACAAAATTTATATTCATGAACACAACAAAACGTGAATAAACGGTAGGAGTAATATATTTAATAAAAAAATGTGGAATTTTAAACATGATGTGAGTTTTAATACTTTACAAACAATTATTAATGTTGCGATTGCAGCTTTAAGTCAGGAGATTTATCAGGTACCTAAAAATATACAGCAGCGGTTTGGTCCAAGCCTTGCCTGCAGCGGTTTGGTCCAAGACTTGCCTGCATGGTTTGGTCCAAGCCTTGCCTGCAGCGGTTTGGTCCAAGACTTGCCTGAATGGTTTTCCCCACCCCTAATTTAAGTCACTTAAGACTCTTATCAGTGCTTATCTGAAATGTGTTTGAGTTCATGCCCAATACACCAGTTAACATACACACCAAAAGACAGAGAAGTCACAGACAGATGCCAACACAGATTACATAACATGTATTTTTGAGCAAATACCCAGATGAATTTGTCAGCCTTGAAACCCTGGGTGTGTTTCCAGTACACAGAATCAGAGGCCAGATTCAGCAGTGTTTTCAGTGTATCAGCAGTGACGATGAATAGGTAGGTTTGGTTACTGGTTACCATAGTTACTGGTAGAAATACATCAGCAACAGCCAGTATAAATACATCAGTATCAGCTTTCTGGGTGGCAGTGAACACTATCTTGTTTTTTTTTGAGACAATGTCTACTTACCGCATGTGAATTATACATCTAAAGCCAGATGCATATAATACAGGCCTTTGTAAAGAAAACACATATAACGAACTTTCCCCATGTACTATTCAGAAAAAACATTTTATAACATGTTTAACTCCCCAAATTTTAATATTCATTTATATTAAAATTGGCTAAGAAAGCAGTATGACTTATACAGGTATCTCTACTTTGATGAATACTGCAACTTGTTAACACTTGTTTCATGCATATCAGCATTATACATGTTATCAGGTAAGATAGCACTTCGTAAATTCAGGAAATGTATGCAACACTGAAGACATACTCGGCTGTCATTTGCCAGTTTCAAAAATAAATAAGCCAAGTTTTTTCAGGCATGCCGCTGAAACTATCCAGCTCGACAGTTGTTGGGCATGTGCTAAAACATGATATGTTCCTACCCAAAATATGAAACACTTTAAATGAGTAGGCAAGAAAAAGTTTCAGCAGTCAACATGGTCAAGTAAATTGTTTCAATAAATTAAAATACAGTTCCTTAATCTTACCTTACAATGTGTTCAGGGTTAGCATCATTAGACCATGTTACCAGACCTATTCTAGCAGCCCAGTATACGTGTACAGAATACATATCGTGCTCTCTGTATAAAACACGCAATAACCTACAGACAAAATGATACCAACAAGCATATGTACATGAGCATTTCAGTTATGACTGAATTAGATTGTATTCAAGTACTGTACAGGGATGTGAAAACAATATCAGTGTAGCAGACAGATTCAAGCACATCTGACCTGTTCTGAGTGGCATTCAAAGTACTTATAAGGTAAAGAGAACAGTCCACATGAGCCACAGTGGGACCAGTTTCAAATTGGGGGAGGGATGGTGTAAGTTTCAAAATAGGCCAGGGCCCAAGGGGGCATCCAACAAGCCATTTCTGGCTTGAAAAGATCAAAATTTAAAACCTCATTGTAATTTACAGTGTTTAATACTGGAATGTGAAATTTTCACACATTTTCCTGCAGATGACCTTTATGTGGTCAAACTTTTTATTTCTAGCGTTCCAAAATAAGCTTTAAAATCACATTTCAAATTCTGACAATTTCTGACTCTGAATCTAAAGCTTCATTGCAATCCTCAGTATTGGAATATGAAATCTTGACCAATTTTTCTAAAGATTTTATCAAGTGGTTAAATTTTTTACTTCCTGTGTCCCAAAATAACCTCAAAGGACAAAACCTTACATTCATAAGTGACTTAAGGGACCAGAGATGGTTGTGTGGATTGTGTCTCAAGAGATAAAGTATACCAAATGGCTGCTCTCTGTTATATAAGGAGAAAGTGAGGTGGGAGTGGGGGAGGAGGTGTGGTTGGTTGTGGGAGGACTAGGGCATGAACTCTGGCTCTATGGCTCATGGCCTACTCTCACATGCATGTTCTCTCATATCTCAATCTGCACAAGTATTTTGTCTTTCAAAATGTGTTCGTCCATGGTATTTTGTAAATTCTATTAGCAAACGTGTATGTATACATGTACAGCGTGCACCACCTGCAGCATGGCAGTCATACATCACAATGTCAACAGCGTTCTACAGCGTTGCAATGACAAAATGGTATATATCGTGTTATCTCTCTGTCTGCGAACTGACCACCACACAGCCATGTATCATGCCTATTGCCTTGTGCCCATTATGTTTTGTCACAGCAGACTGTGCCAGGGTACAGACCAATCTCACAGAACTATGGCCGGTAGACATGATGTCTTGGTCTCCTCAGGCTCCGTGTCGGGGGATATACCCTGCCCACAGATCCGCAACAGGCCCTGGTGTACCCTGTAACACAGATGATCATTACATTATACAAGCACAGATCTGTAGCAGGCCCTGGTGTACCATGTTACACAGACATGACAGAGAAACACTACATTATACACATAAGATACGTAGCAGGCACTGGTGTACCATGTAACACAGAGGAAAACTACATTATACACACACAGATTCGTAACAGGCCCTGGTGTACCGTGTAACATAGACATGACAGAGGAACACTTCAATATACACATAAGATCTCCAACAGGGCCTGGTTTACTGTGTAACAAAGAGAAACACATCGCTGTACATCAACAAATCTGTATTAACACACTCAGGTGTACCGTGTAACACAGAAAAAGACTTCATTATATACACAGAGGTCTCTAACAGGTCCTTGTTTAAGGTGTAACACCACTTAATTCACTATAAACAAACAGATCAGTAAACACTTTGTGGTGCATCCCAAACTAAACACTTTACTATGCACAAATGTTAACTAGGCCTTGCATGAAGTGTAACACAGACTTCAGTTTCACCTAAAAAAAAACACACACAAGCTTACAGAACTCTTGACCCTGTATCTCTGTATATTATAATGAACAGGGCCAAGAAAAACTGTTGCTGAGTGATTTTACTTGCCAATTGGTTGTGACATATCTGAGGTGTTCATCTATGTACAGATGTACTCACACAGTAGTGAGACAAATACACTCTGTACACATAAATCTTACTCACACCAACGTTGGTAATCGTGGTAACGTTTCAGTGCCATTTATACACACCTGATATCAATCTCCAAACTGTTGTTGAACATTTCATTGTCAAAATTCCACGAAGATTTCATTCTACTCTGTTCCTTGGCCTTTCTCTTCTCGTCTTTCCTGGCCTGTTTCTCTCGCCTGCGAATGATCTCTTTCTCTGTGAAGGTCATGCGATAGCGATGAGGATTCGCACTCAACGCCGCGCCATGGACACTAGTGCTGGACTGCTTTCTAACACTACTCTAAAATAAGAGAATGCAAATCAAAATGACACCTGACTTAAATGGCCAATTTGCTGAAGTTCTGTGAAACTGGGCTCCGATCAACAGCCCTTTATATCTAATAGCTAACGGAATTTGAATATTTCATTTATTCAACAGCACCCTGCATTATGGTGGGAGGAAACCTATCAGGGCTCGAGGGGAAACCCAACATCATCTGTAGGTATATGTACCAAGCAGACCATCCCATATATTGTCAGAGAGTAACAGAATGTACCAAATTTGTTGCTCTCAAATATGCAGTTAACCCCTGCAAAGTGTAGAATATCCATAAAACGACAAACGTTGTATGTATAAACAATGTGTTGTAAGCAATGTACATGTATGCATAAACAATGTGCGTATAAACATGGCATGTATAAACAACATATGTATAAACAATTTGCATATATGTATATAAAATGCACATGTATGTATAAACAATATTTGTACATTGCATTCTTTCCCCACATTTTCCTCTACTGAATAATGAGGTCATAAATACCTACAACTGCGTTAACTGGATCCCTACCTTACGCCGGTTGCCATCGTGGCCCTGACTAGACTCTGTGTCGCAGATTTCTGCTTCCGTCTCGCCTCCACTTGTCGACAGAATCTGGCTCTTGGTCTTCATGTGATTGAAGCTGTCATCGTCAGAATCCTCATTGGAATCATCGTCAGAGTCCTCGCCCATGCCGATCATGTTCATGGATTTTGTCCTCTGGTTCAAGCGTTTCTCCACCTTCCCCATCTCATAGTCAATCTCGCTGAAGTTGTAGTCTTTGTAGTTCCAGGTGATGGGCAGGCGTGGACGGAATCGGATCTCCTTCACTCGATGCGTCTCCACAAAGGGAAGGTCAAACTGAAATAATTAAGCCGTATAGAAGGCGTATAGAAACATATTATTTTAACATCTTTACAGTCAGTACATATCAAAACCCATGAGGAAACGTTCTCTTTGTGATATACATGTGTAAAGTCAAATGGAAACAAGATGTTAAAGCATGAAGTATAATATCACATATTTTGATAGATGCTGATTTCAAAAAAGCCAATTTCACTGTACAATTGTAAATCAAATTTTGAACCTTGATTTCACTACTTACCGTTGAACCGCTAAGAGTTCAAATTGACATACACCGCATGTAATAAGGTACACAGTGCAACGACCCGAAGCCTCCCACCAATGGGATCACTGTGAGTTCAAGCCCAGCTCATGCCGGCTTCCTCTCCGGCCATACGTGGGAAGGTCTGCCAGCAACCTGTGGATGGTCGTGGGTTTCCCCCGGGCTTTGCCCGGTTTCCTCCCACAATAATGCTGGCTGCCGTCGTATAAGTGAAATATTCTTGAGTACAGCGTAAAATACCAATCAAATAAATAAATAAATAAAATAAGGTACATCCGTCACAATTAGAACTTCTGGGGCACTGTACTATAAAATACGCCGATCTTAAGATTTATGTTATAAATGTAACAACCTAAACGTTGGGACTGACAATTAAGAAAATTTGACAAAATTTTTGATTTCATAAGATCTACATTCTGCTCATATTACAGATGTACAGAGGCATGAGGTTTTATTATTTATGCACATAAGTTAAATCCCACGTTTTTTTTTCACTGACAGAAGTGACATTTCAATGCTGCGGAATATCACATCTGTTATCAGATTTTACACCCTGGCGCCATGACATCAAGAAAAGAAACATTTTGTTTTATAACATTCCAATCTGAGCTCAGCGGGATGCCTTCATATATATAAGTTTAGTCAACTGTTACGTTCCTACGTCACAAAAAAAAACACAACATCATATAAGGCATTCGGTATACATCACACTACAGACTTTGAGGGCTTACAGCGAAAACTGCTTAAAACTTCTTTATTTACACAAAATCGTATTATTCTCAACCTATAAATAATAAAATAAATATTGCAAAATGAAGGCAGAATACCATAAAAATTGTTCTCATGAAACATGGACAGCCCCAGAATGGTTTGTGTCTCATGGATTATAATTTCCATCTCTCACAAGCACATTTACAGTATTTAACATTCACTGTGCAATATCCTCTACTGGCTATGACAATATAACTTTACTGACCAGCAGACCAAACTCCATGCACTAAAACTTAACTCCAACAGTAATTTATTACCTGTTCACTTCACAAACTCAATCAGGATTTAATATTGACACGTCAGGCACTTATACCAAAACATAGCAATGAATACCCATAGATTAACTGCAATTTTCAGCATGCCAGCAAAATTCATAACAACAGTAATATGCTAATATGTTAGCATTCCATGAAAATACCAATTTTTGGGGGGGGGGGGGGACGAAGAAAGTTGTCTAAAATTTGGTCAATCCACACTGCGTATAAATAATTATAGTGAGGTACAGCAAGGGAGGTAACTTTTCACTATCTTAGACAACTCTGTAAGCTACACTGTAATACCCATCCTCTTAACAACACTGTTCTTGGAAGATAAATATACATACTGCCATGAGTGAGCTGGCAGCTAAAGAGAATCTGTGACATCACTGTGTGTCAGCCTGTTCAATATGGTTGTAAACGTCCACTGTACGACCTCAACCTTAAAACACTTCCATTTTAATCACTGTAAAATAATGAAGACCATATTCGAAATCAGATCGATATGGCCCTTCCCATGCTGCATATATTGTTTAAATGGGGCCTGTTCTTTCACGCTATAAGATAATCAGCTGAGCACCCTGTACTAAATCCTACCTGATTTTTGGAGGTGGCGTGGCGTTTCAGAAACCTGACAAACTCTTTCCTGTCCGTGTTCTTCACCAGAACCAGATCCATACAACCATCTGCCAGGTGTGAAAACTTACTAAGGCCCTGTGGGGCGAAACTGGCCCTGCCAGGCAGGGCAAACACACCCACGTTATAGTACTCCCCCTTACACTGCCTCCATGGGCTCTCCTCAGTCAAATCTGAAAACAATTCTGGTCTTTAAAATTTCCTGCTAGTTATTTATATGAAAGTTTCAAGATTTAGGTCATAATGTGATGAAAGTAGAAGGTAATGCAACTTTTGAAAATGTCACAAATGATTATTAAATTATAAATTATTGATAACTAAATTATTAATTATCAATTATTAAATTATTGAGGGAACCCCAGTGCCCAGGATATTTTCACCTTTGCCTTATTTCTGACAAGTGGGAGAGACCACGCCCCCAAGAACCGTGATGGCTAGGAGCCTACAAACTCCCTGTCTAAAGCCAGAATTAAACCAACAGCTAATGTCTAATTCAGAAAACAAAGCACTCAAACTTGTTTGATTAGTGGCTGACTTACCCATGAAGGTACTGCTGGTGTGGGATGTCCCCAGTGGGTCGTAGTCCTCCACCACATCACTGCTCACACTGTCCCTGTCCTTGTCAGATTTACACACGGTACAGCTGATCATACAGAACAAGAGTCAATGTTAATGCCAGACATAGCCCAGGGTAACTCGACAATTCCAGCCGACATTGTTAGGAAACTCGAAACAAAAAGGCATAAGCTGCTAGTTTATACAATGTGCAAACAGCTGGGATGGCAATAAATTAAAAAATAATAAAAAAAATGAAATAAAAATAAAATCAAATTAAACTTTTACATAAATTGAACTGAAATTACACGTTGAATATGTAACTAGCTGTCCCCTGGCCTTCTTGCTAATACGCTACTTGTACAGTAAAGAGTATATGCAACCTTACGGTGTCAACAAACTTCAAAAGTTCTACTGATAAACAGAAGAGAAATGCAGCATAGTGTTGTTTTCCAGGTACTGCGGTAAAATGAAGCACAGTACAGTCAGATCCTAGCCTTGTATCCTCCACCCGTCATGGCCAGAGAGTCGGCATATGATCCGCTAACCATACATCGACCATACACTGACCATGGGCCGCTGGTGAGCAAATCTGCCGTCACTAACAGCGTATAATCCGGCCATCATACGCGGGTGATGGTCAGATCATGGTACCACGATCAGCGTATGATTTCATGACATTACCCCGCCAGCATCACTTGAACATTCCAGCTTTAGAGTTAAATATTTATTTTAATATCCTGTAAAACAGCATGCGACGACTGTGTGAAAGCCTTTCTAATTTCGAAAAATCTGCTCTACTTTTTTCAATGGTCCCTGAGCCTTATACACACAAAATTCATTATCAGCTAGTATAGCATACTACAGGGGTAGTTTTGCATGTCGCAGGTCCATCAGGTCATATCGGTGTCTTCATCATACCGCCCCTGCGTTGATTACAGTGTTCCTCAAAAGTAAGGGGCGACAACCTTACACTCCTCTTCAGCTAATCTCACTGTTTTGCATGTAGGAGGTCTGTAAGGTCCTGCTGTCAGTGCAAAGTTAAGCTTGACAAGTCGAAAATAGGACACAGTAACCCTTCATTCCTCACCTCTCAGCGGTACAAATGAAATGTTGACAATGGCGAACATCACACTTGAACTTTCCTTTCTCCGCAACGGAATAAATAGTAATGTCAAGAAAACACATCAACTGGAAACAGAGGCTGAGTGCTAGATACAGTCGCCATATACCGCTTAACGGGGCTTATCATGTCCTGGCAGTGTCAAAAAGTCATCAGCCGCATTCAATTTGTGTCTTCGTGACTGGAGTCAACACGTCTAAACGATTCGTGTGTTTAAAAGCAGTACATCATAATGACAGTAATCTCGGATCAAGGCGGTCAGCGTTTCGCGTATCCTTGTTCCATGATGGGCGTAGGGTTTAAGGTTAGTATCCGAGTGTACAGTACGTATTTCCGGATGAGTATCGTAATAACAGCGTGAAGTTTAAGGTGCCAGGTACATACCCTCTCATACAAATGACCTTGTCATTAGTGTGACTGGAATCAAGGTCAGCACTAGGGATATATTCAATGTCACACTCATAGGCTCTGTGAGGGAGAGAAACATTCAAACAAGATTCATGTAAGTACACTATCATAGAGTAGATCATACATTACACAAGAGCTACTTTATGTCAAATCATCTGTCACGTCTGGGTCTTAAAAGCAAAAGTGAAATAATAAAGAGCGAGACAGTTCCAGTTGCTTTGCTAACTTTTCCACTAAATTGCAGTGTATTACTGAAACAGATGATGTACATTTCTTTGGAGCATATGGAAATTTGCAACATGCAAAAGCCCGTAACAAGCCTAAAATGATACCTTTGATGTCAACATTTAATTTTTTTCTGCAAAGAAATTGATCAATCTTCAAAAAAAGATGGACGAATCAATCATAATTACACAAAATGTGTCACTTGAAAACTTTAGACGAAATACAGCATTTGAAGTGTTTACAAAGTCGTAAAATACCCTGCCAAAACAGCAGAACAAACCTTTTAATATTTTAAAACATGTCCCACGTAGGTAATCAAACTTGTCAAGGATTTTGGGTTAATTAAGATGTCTACCTGAGCTTGGCCTTGGTGATGGCTTTGAAGAAGGCCGCGTCTATCCTCTTGGGTCCCAGGGCTTTGTACCGGTCAGCGAACTCCAGGACATTGCCCGCGAAGCCATACTGGCTGTTGAATACCCATGTGACTAGTTTATCCTCGGAGTAAACGGAGCATACGTCCACAGGTTGGGTGTGACCTGGGGGTGGGGGGAAGGGGCAGAGAGTCAAATAATTGCATTATTTACGTTTATTTATTTATTTATTTGATTGGTGTTCTACACGGTAAGTGAATATTTCACTTATACGACAGAGCAGCCAGCATTATGGTGGGAAGAAAATGGGCAGAGCCCTGGGAAAACCCACGGCCATCCACAAGTTGCCGGCAGACCTTCCCATGTCCTTTATGTGAAGACAAATGGCATGTTTATAGGGTGGAGGACATCAGAGGCCTGTCTTACAAAGCTGGAGAAAGGCTGTGACTGGGTCTAAGCCGGTCGGATGTGTGTCGCAGGAAAGATTGACTGTCTTACAAAGCCAGAGTAGCTGCGACTTGATGTAAAGTTTGGTGTAAATTTACATGTACCCTCTGGCAGATGTAAATTCCGTAAGTGTACTGAATATGGCGGTGCTTGTGGTGTTTCGTAGACACGCTTTAAGCATTGCGACAACTTTAGTAAGACGCTACTAGGAGCTGGCGGAAACCGCTACTATAGTGGACGTAAACGTCTACGTCTGACGTAAGCTACTCCAGCTTTGTAAGGCGGGCCTTTGGGGCACTCATCGTCAAGCATGTGTGCTCAAGAAACTTCATCCTGGCTTGACTAAAAAAACCACAACCGAAATGAGATTAAAAGCAGGGACAATGTAGATGCGTGTACATGTACATCTGGGCTCACTTGAATGAAGCCCTCTTAGTGTTAAGAGCACGTAACTACCCCGATGCTGTAACGCCTACAGTGCCGACTGCCATGGTAGTTACATGCTTGTAAAGAAGGCTTTGTGCAAGTGCAATTACATGCGTAAAGTGTAAATCCCACATGTGGATACATTTTCCCACATGCAGCACTGGATACTTCTAAATATAACTCATACTTTTAAATAATGTCAAAAATTTAAACGAAAGAAAAGTTTTCCGCCAGAAGTATTATAAACTGAAAAATATGTGCTACGTCATAGCGCCAGGCATCACAGGCAAGTTCAATTACACCCAACTGCAAAATAACAAAAACCACACCAACAAAGGTCTTCATGTGGTCAGTTTTAGTAATATGTGAACTTTCCAAACAGCACAATTAACTGTAGCGAAATAATTGTGAAAATGCATGACCAAATACCAAACATAACCAAATAGTCGATACTGTTAGAAACAAGAACCTGTGCAAGTCAAGGGAGATAATTCTAACTTACCAAGTACCACATGCAATGCTCCTGTGATGGGGTCTTCAGTTCCTAGCACTGAGTATGCTATATGGTTTGTGGTGCCTGGGTAAATAAGAAACAAGTAACATATATGAGGATTTATTCATTTACATGTAGTTGATTGTTGTTTAACGCCATACTTGAGAATTTTTCAACTGTACAATGCATTCAGTTTTATGAGTGGTGGAAACGGGTGAGCTCAGGGTGTCACAAGAGGATGGCCTTCACATCAAAATATGGTCCTCGTGCTTTCGTAACATTTGAATACATGCACTGGGGTTAAAAAGCAACAGTACCATGTGTGTGAAGAAATGAAGAGTAAGCAGTAATTAGAGACATACCTGTTGCTATGATGGCCACGGGTATCTTGGCTGGGGCTGGGGAGAAGCCCTTCCTCATGGGTAGGTTGTGTTTCTCCTGAGTGTTTGTCAGCAGACCGCTGACCACCTGCCTAACCGTCCCATCCCCTCCTATACACACGATACTGTAAGAAATACATGTAGCCCATACACTGTACCTCTACAGCAAACAATTATAAATTATTCATGTCAATTATTCATACAGATGATGGCATGAACAGGTGCCAATTTATGTTTCAAATTACGTCAAGACAAGCAAAAATGAACATGAGGTAAAAATGTAAAATAAAATGTGTTTGTTTAGAATCATCTGACATTGAAATTGTGGGGTTTCATACCGCTTATTATGCCATCAATATCCTTATTACTAAATCTCTTCTTAAGCCACATATTAGATATACAAGTATTTAAATAATGTCTTGATTTATGAGACTCTAAAGGATGCCCAAAATAACAAGCACAACTCTCGACACAATTCTGTCTCTATCTTCTAGATTTGGCCAAGAATATTTCACTGATATGACAAATGGGCTGAAGCCACCAAGCAGAGATCAATAAGACCCAGGGAATGCCCTTTGTCAAGTAACTTTCCAAACTATTCACAGGCCAATCCCACTGCCTGACCAGAAACAATGTGGGATTCTCCTGACCCTTCATCACCTCTCTCCTAGCCTGTGAGCGGAAAGACTCTGCAAATACCTCATGGATACCAGCAAGGCCATTTCAGATAAAGAACAAGCTTTCAAGTGGAGATCAATATACAGACAGTGCATTCTGTGGGATAGCCTATGAGAAACCCTGAGCCTGAGAGAAGCCATGTTTAACAAATGCGGAGCATGAGTTGAACTTCACTTGCCGAGAGCTCACACTTTCTCATAGACAACCCCACGGCATACACTATATGTTTTATTACACCGAGAGCTGAAGAAAAGGGAAAAGACATGACCTGCTCTGCTGAGGCCTTAAATTACTGGACTTCTAGGCCAAGAAAGCCATCGTCCGACTGTTTACTTTATCAGCAAGTGGACGTTGGAGAGTGGATAAAGGGAGATAATCTTTTAGAATAAGCCTATGAGGTCATTGGATATTGGTGCATGATTGTTGTATATTGACCAGTATTCTATAATGACTGCTGTACATCATGTTTCGCGGAATACCATGTGACTGTGTATTGACCAATGAAAACCAAGTATTACTCTTTGAGTTATAATAATGGATGTTATTTCGGTATCCTGTAAATCTGTCCACCTAGAACATTACGCTACAGAAAATATGAAACATTTTACGAAAATCAAGTACTTTCAATGACTCAATTCAATATTTTCAAGGTCTTGAAAACTTACAAGTACAAGAACTTTCAATGATTTTCAGCCTTTCCTCCACAAACGGGACAACCATATCCCCCCGCCAACCCTCCACTCCTGCATATACATATACATCCCGGGATTCTCCCTCTAAACCATTTCTATCATGCACATACTCACATCTTATGGTGAACATTTAAGTGTTTGAAGACATGAGCAACTTGCCTCTTTTAAAGTATTGTCATATGTTGTGCACAGAACTGATAAGGGAAACAGCCTCTACTGCGAATATGCATCATTTGGTCACAAGTTATCTCGCCTTATTCCACACTGACGCAAACTCTGTGCTTCCCCTACGGAAAAGCTTTTTAGATACTTGCCAAAGGCAGTTGGTCAGATAATCTGGTTTTGGCCATCAATGAAGATGAAAACATTCACCAACCAATCAATCAATCAATCTGTCCCAAAGACACACTTGTCTATCTGAGCTGTTCAGTCCACCTAACTGTACTCACCAGTCATAACTGCTAAGATCCATGTGAATCATCTCCTGCTTGATATGTTCATTGTACTGTACACCTGAGAACAAAAAGAGTAAATCTGCTTGATATGTTCATTGTACTGTACACCTTAAAACAAAAACAGTACACCTGCTTGACATGTTCATTGTATTCTACACCTGAAAACAAAAACAGTACACTTGCTTGACATGTTCATTGTACTGTACACCTGAAAACAAAAACAGTACACCTGCTTGACATGTTCATTGTACTGTACACCTGAAAACAAAAACAGTACACCTGCTTGACATGTTCATTGTACTGTACACCTGAAAACAAAAACAGTACACCTGCTTGATATGTTCATTGTACTGTACACCTGAAAACAAAAACAGTACACCTGCTTGATATGTTCATTGTACTGTACACGGAAACATTTTTCAACCATTCTGTACATAGGAAACCTCTGTACACGTAACTGTGAAAGCAAGAGGGAAAGTGTGCTCTGGAAAAGGGAAGTTTTACCATATCATGTACAGAGTTGGAACAGTGTATGCTGTGTTTATAATATAGCTTTGAAAAATAAGAAATTTTACATACACTATCAGTTTGCATTCCAAACTACATGTAGAAATCATATCAAGCATCTGAGGAATCAGCACATTATAGTGCGTGGCAATAGAGTGAACAGGCCAGAGTATTAAAATTCCACTGATCAATGAACTGACAAAGATAACTGATGAACGAAAGACCCAGATTATCTTGTAAACAGCTTGTGTCAGGCTGGCATTTTATACATTTATTCCTTTTGATGGGTTTTTTATGCCGTACTCAAAAATATTTCACTTATACGGTAGTGGCTAGCATTATGGTGGGAGGAAACCGGCCAGAGCCCAGGGGAAACCTACGACCATCTGCAGATTGTTGGCAGATTTTCCCACGCAAGACTGAAGAGGAAACCAGCAAGGGATGGACTTGACCTATCCTCCACTGCATTGGTGAGATACATGAAATTTATTGGGGCATTGAGCAACCCTAATGTTCTAATCCAGTTGACCACAGAGGCCTCCAGGGCAGTTTCTACTTACATGTACATGTTAATTTATGGTAAATCCTGTTAATGACAAAAAAAAATCTTACAGAAATCTGAAGTCTACATGAATGTCAAACAGCCAAATGCTAATGTCACCTACCTGTACATGTATAGAGATCTGGTGCAAGAGAGCCTCAGCCATATTTGTGCATGATGCGTGAAACAACTACATATGGGGTTCACATGCTCAGCATAAAGTGAAAGGTTACAGTATGTCACCTACAGCCTAATGGATTGAGAAGACAACAGTGAACTTGGACAGAGATAAGAGTGTTAGGAACAATTAAAACACATACAGGTATCGCAGTGGTACAACAACCAGGTCAATCTCTGCCCAAAACTTGCACATGCAGTTAGGACAGTACAGCTCACAATACATGTTAGACAGTTATCTCCCCTTTCTACCCTGACACGCACGCTGGAGACGTAGTGTCAGACTGAACGTACCTTCATTACTATTTGTTTTATCACCAAATCCTTTCCTCAGATCTGAAGGTTTCAATCATATAAAACTCGTTAAGCAAGGGAAGTTGTATCAAAAAATTCTTCAAAGTGTGGTAAATGTTAATAGTTTGGAAATTGGTAGCTATTGAAGTGCACATACGTGTGTGTATTATGCTCCACTTGTTTAACTATATAACACCTTTGTTGGATGTTAAGCACATGAAGCTGAAAGGATGATATTTATTGACCCTCTTCATCTTTATTTATACATATAGCTGTATTATTACCGTGCTATTCATTATTTCTGTGGCTTTTCATTTTTTTTTACATGTACGTTGCAGGTGTGAACATAATTTATTTATTTATTCATTTCATCGATGTTTTACGCCGTACTTAAGAATGTTTCACTTATAGAATGGCTGCCAGCATTATGGTGGGAGGAAACCGGGCACAACCCAGGGTAAACACACGACCATCCGCAGGTAGCTGGCAGACATTTCCCAAACACTGCCGGAGAGGAAGCCAGCATGAGCTTTACTTGAGCTCACAGCGATCGCATTGGTGGGAGATTTCTGGGTCATTACGCTGCACTAGCACTCTAACCAACTGAGTGGTATTAACATAAGTTCATGTCTCTACATGAATACACTTTAACTAACAGAGTGACATGGAACAGTTGTCCTGCAAACACAGCCACAACAGCCTGAGGTAAATCCTTGAGATATGACAGCACCCTCAACATTTCTCTGACTAGCATACCAGCACTACTCAATTATACATGTAAACACCCCTATAAAGCATACGCCACTTTAAGCATATATTACAGAACTATTGACTGCACTCTTCATAATAATTCCTGGTAAGTTCAAGCCATACAGGTAAATGCATGATATGTGTGTTATGCCCAGAACAACTTAAGCATTATTACAGAACTACAGTAGTGAATGCACGGTTAATTCCTTGTAAGTACTAGGCCAAATGTGCCTGACAAAGGAAATGCTATGTGCGTATGCAGACACCACTTTCAGCATATTGTAGAACTAGTGAGTGCACACTTAAGTCTTTGTAAGCACCAGCGAAACAATGAGATTACTACAGACATTACTACAGTACATGTATGTGTGAATTGTAGTAATGTGTGAATTGTGAATTGTAGTAATGTGTGAATTGTACACAGTCTACCCATATTTCATGTAAATGCAATACATAAATACCTAAATAAATAAATATGTAACAGAAAGTACCTCAATTCTTTTAATTTTTGGGAAGAATTTAGTCGCGCTCTTTTTAGCCAAGATACACGTAGAGTACATATAATTGTAACAGTAATACACAGTTTCTCCTTTCTCATGGTTGGTCCATCCAGTGCATGCACATGCATCTTTACCATTCCAAAAAACTCACAGGGAATGTAATTTCTAACATCTGTCATAAAATTTCTAAGAATTAGAGACAGTCAAGCTTGGAACAACTGTCAGCTCCAAAAACATTTCCTTAAATACAACATGACACAGGCTTAAAGTTCTCAACAGCATGCCCCTACTTTCACCAATCACTCACCAATCTCTCACCAAAAGCACACTGTTAGCCAATCAAGGCTCAGGGCAATGTTCAGAGTCACTTTTGTTCCGTAAATCACGAGGGCTCTCAAACTGTTTGTTGTTTTAATACATGTACCTTCGTCGTGTTAGTTTCCACAGAAATTTCTTCCATTCACTGAAAGGAAGGCTGTTAGAGGGCATCATTTGAAGGCAAAGAGGTTTACTACAATGACTGATGAGCGTGAACAGGCCACCATAGCCTATCTTTCTAAACCGAACCCCAGGGCAATGTTCAGTATACAGCTTATTAATTTGTTTTTTCAGCAGTTCTCATTAGCACACTGTTATATGAAACTGGGTATATAAATATATACAGCTCTAAAACCAATCTACTATCATTCCACAAACTCACCACAGCCACACATCTGGCAGGCTACTGACTCACTACTGGGGAGCCCCTAGAGAGCTTTGAACCTGGCCTGTATTCTACAGACATCTGACTACAGGAGTTTTACCCATGAGATCCCCTTCTATTCCAGCCAGCTTAAATATCGGCTGGATGTGGGTTTTGTAGAGACCTGCTCCCAGTTTTTTTCCTGCATGAGGCTGTAATATCACTTTCACACGCTTTGGTCTGTTGGTGAAGACTGCAACAAAAATGGAACAGACTTTTCGTGGAATAATATTCAAAAATACTTAAGGACTTACTGTATAATTTCTCTTAAATTCAGACATGAGAGAAGCTAAATGTGCAATAACAATAAATTTCAGATCAATACACATGTAAATGTACCTATTTCTCACTAAAATTACAGGAACAGTGTGAAGTGACTATATTTTTCAAGGCACTGCACGGATTCCTGTCACAGCAAGGAAAACGTCGTGAACTCATTCAAGAAAGAGAGACTGTGAAAGTGTGAGCATGAGTAGAAAGACCTACTGTGAAATACCGTATGTGTAAAACCCTTTTACTCGAAATCATAATGAAATGGCTTTTAACATTGTAGATGATGTGTACTTGGCTTAAATGGGGTCTGTTCTCTTAAGGTCTTTACCAGTAAACAAGATCACAGTTGTGTGCCAGATGTAGTGATTAAAGTAATAAGAAGTGTAACTCCATTCTATCACTGAAACCTCCGCCTTAAAAGAGTGCCTTACCCTTCAGAGCGCTCATAATCCGACTCACCCACTGCCTGGACAGTGACTCGCTTGGGTGTTCCAAGGACACAGGATAAATTTTCAGTTTATTTGCATCTTTCTTTGCAACTGTAAAAACTGTCAGTCCCACACATATGCCTTCACTGGTACAGGACTGGTTAGGTGACGGCCTATATTTCACTTTCGCACCGTACACGTCCTTTATTCGAATCACCTCGTCTCCAGCACTGTTTATATTGACAGAGCTACCCTTCAGATTAGACCTGCTGGACGATCGAAATATTCCGCTTCCTTTGCGCTTACTCTTTCTTCTGCTTCCTACAAAGACAAAAAAAAAAACATATATATATATTTCAAAATATTTGACATTTTAAATTGTTGTTAATTGACTTAATTTGCGTTTTGTTAGGCGATTCACACTTGATTTCATATTTGACAAAATCAAATCCCCAGGCAAATCTACTTTAACTTAAAGCAGGGTAATTTATTTAATATGCCCACATTTTTAGCCAAAAGTTTCAGTTACTACAATTAAATGAGGTCACAGGTATCTGTCATAGATCTGTCCTTATCCTGGTCTAAGATAATGAAGGGAAATGGCTTGAGAAGGTAATAACTTAGGACTTTCTGGACAAGGTATCAAGATACTTTAAAATCAGTTTAATCAAAATGTTTTGTTCAGCTGTAAGATGTGCTAAGTGATATTTTCTGTCTTGTTTATATTATCTGTACGTGGATACAAGGTGTTTATAACATCATCTTTTCCATTTGCTATTACATTCAAACATTCTATAATCACTGATACATTAATAACTAGAACAATGATATGATAAATAACTACATCGACAGGACTGCACTAGTGAATGTGTTCCCTTGTAAACATTTATTCATATTTTTGGTTGCAGTATAAAGCGTCATCATAAAGATCATTTCATTTATGCAGTGGCATCCACTTTCTCAGTGGAGGAGACTGGTGACCCTATGGTCTACCCACTAGCCTTTGAAAAGTCACTTGCAAATGTTCTGACATAGATATGCACACCATACTACTGGGGAGAGGCAATTAGTCTACAAAGAACGTAACACTGTGGGAAAAAATCACGCGTCTTATATGCCTTCAAATAAGAGCGCAGAAATCCACAACTTCAAAGAACAAAGCCAAGGCTGAAGTTGAACAAACTCTACACATGTGCTAGTGATTAAAGAGATTATACCGGAAAATCATTGCAAATTTTCCGTTCAATCAAATCAAGTTGAACCTTTTTCCTCTTGTTTTCTTTTTTTTTTTTTTAGCCAACTTATGCACTTTCAGAAAATGCCACTCTCAGTACCTTGCCATTTCTTGTTTTTACGCCAAAATTAATTTTTCCAAAATGTTCCATTTTGACCCAAACTACGAAAGTTAATATATGCATGAAATGTAATGAGTATTACCATATACTGATGTTAAAGAACGCTCTACAAACTTTGTGCAAAATGGACGAATTTATTTCTTTCCATTTTTGGCTATAGCAATTGTGAAGCCCTGACGTCACAGAAAGACTGAACGTATGTAACCAATGTTTGCGTCATCTGATTGACGTTTTGCAACAATATTTATGTCATACGCATGTTCTTGAGTGACAGCTCAAAACAGGTTGCCCTAAAATTAAATATTCACGAGTTTATGCATATTACAAGAAAAGTAGGATTTTCCAATCCAATTTGTCTTCTTTCACTTATATTTATGCCGAGAGCATGCTAGGTTAATTTATAAATTCAAGGCATATAAAAGTCACACCATAAACCACTCTGCCACAACTCGCACCCTGTGAATATTAGAATAACATATACCTGAGCTCATAGGCGACAGTATCAGTTTGGATGAGGTGAGCCTCACGTCAAACCCCTCCCCATCAATGTCAAACATGGCCTGTAGATCGCCCTCCCACTCCTGCCCAACGTCTGTGTATTTGTGTGGGCGGAGCTGAGGCCTTCTTTCCACTCTGGGAGCCGGGTCATTCTGCCCCTTTGGTGACCTCTCACCTCGTTTCTTACTACTTGGACCATTTTCCGCCGGCAGTGTCAAACAGGCAATCTCGTCGTCAATGCCATCCTCAAGCGGACTACTTTGCACAACAGTATTTGCGGAATCCCGTGGTTTTCGGGCAGGTTCGGAATCGATTCGAATCGTCTCTACGTCGGGCAAAGTACTGGACGAAGTATTGAAGATATCGTTCACAGGCGAGTGATCTTGGTATCGCTTATTTCCGTGTGTCCTATGCCTTGACTCTGATTTGGGCCTCTGGTCACTAGCGTCGCGATCTTTTCGTCGCCCAGCCGAACCTTCTGACTTGCGGTCACTGCTGTTGATGTCGTTGTTGTTGTTGGTGGTGGTCAGGCTGGACGATAGGCTGTTGCGACTTCGCGGATTTGTGGGTAATGGCACCGGTAATCCGTCATCATCGTAAGTGAAATCCTCTAACTCCAAATCCATGGCACGGTTCGCCATGATGACACCTCTTAATCTGGAAGACACTTCACCCCACAAAATGTCAAGTTTTTAGCATGGAATATTTTTGTGCAGGCCAGCCAGCCATGCTGAATCGCTGTCTCGGGCTTATGATTATCGACAATTTCTATTGGTTGAAAATTGAGCTGTGGCACGCACATGGTCGGTTGCTAGGATACAATGTACACATGGCCATAACCAAGCATCTGACAGTTGACTCAGCGTGCCAGCAAGTGAGGGCTATATAAGCATGTACAATGCATTGATTGTCACAAGATCGATAATCAGAATAACTGCTGTTAAAGACCAAAGCGACCAATACAAAAGAGTAGAATCTTGATGTGGTGTGGATATCAATAAAAAATCATCTTAATGTTTATTGGGTGCTCATGTACGACAATAGGCCTATAAATCAATGTACCAGTACATATATATCGTAAGCCCTCACACGTGCTTGCACTTATAGGTTTGATATGTATACAATTTGTTTGCTTTGAGACGTTTACAACACCAACCAGACGAATTATGCACTGTTAGGCCGAGACGAATGTGAACGTGAGACGAGTATGTGGTATAGACCTTTGGATCTTCAGCACTTTATTGGTAAAATTGCTGTCGTTCGTTTTCTTTACGCTAGGGACCATTTGTTATGTACATATAGCTTTGTCATTCGTCATTCGGATTAGGGACTCTCGTATCCAGTGGCCGACGACAGAATTTATTTAAAAAGTTGTAGTTAGAACTACCGATAGGCATAAATGTAGGCGTACAGACAAGCTGTTTGCAGGTTAGACCTACATGTACATATATATATAAACCTATAAGAACAGCCAGAGCCCTCATCGATACTACGCACTCATATGGACCTACATGTAGCCTAGGCCGGTACAACACGTACATTCACTATAGGTGGAGGCACAGAAAGTGTGGAGTTAAACACATACATGCATCTGTAGCATAAAATATAATTTGCAAGAGCTTCCAAGTTACGAATTATCGGTTAGTTTAGACTAGTATGGATATAAGCCCCTTACACATCAGGTGAAAACATACCCGTTCCATAGACATGCCTAGAAAAAAGGCAGCAGATGGGCGAATTTCACGCATGAGTAGCCTACATATACATGTATCGATAAATATGCCATTTTCTCCCTGACTAGTATTACCCAGCTCTGCTATGGAAAACGGTGACAGTATGCTCAGATAGGGAATCTGTCCATGCACATATACACTGTATAGGCCTACATGTAATATCCCAATACATTTATGGTTGTTTTACAAATATATTTTAAATTATATTTAGTTTCTTATGTCAGAGCGAATAATAATGTCGTATAGGTCTAGGCATATTTCTACATAATACAGCGATTCGATGAATCAGTAAAATATTTTAATTAATTAAAGGAAAACATTCATTATTTCATAAGTTTGCCGTAGGCCATAATGGCTAGAAGAATAAGCATTTCAGCTATACTGGCCACAAGCATAAGTATATAGGCGAGACTGGCCACAAGCATAAGCATACAGGCGAGACTGGCCACAAGCATAAGCATACAGGCGAGACTGGCCACAGCCATAGGCATATCGGCTAGAATGACCACAAGCATAAGCATATAGACTATACTGGTTACAAGTATAAGCATACAGGCTATGCTGTCCGCAAGCATAAGCATATAGGATAGACTGGCCACAGCCATAAGCATATCGGCTATTTTCACCACAAGCATAAACACATTGGCTACAAGCATAAGGATATCTGCTATAGTGGCTACAACCATAGGCATATAGCCTATACTGTCTACAAGCATAACATATATAGGCTAGGCTGTAGAGAGTATGGAGATTGGATACCATTTACAGGCTTACATAGCATATATTGAGTCTACCCATATTTAAGCTAACACTATGCATTTCGAAGTGCAGGGCAATCTGAAATAGCTCCATACCAGTGTATTTATGAATTCAAGTTGTTAGGTTCATTTGATGTCGATATGACATAGATATGATATAATTAACACACACAAGCTGGCTCCTCCAGGCATAAAGCACCGCCCTCGCTATAGAATGTTTTTGAAAATGTTTATGTGTAATTCTGTGCTTTGCACCTGACTTTTGAATTAAAAGTAAGACAACGTGTATTTCAAATGAAAATGCGGCATCGGTTATAAATGGGGGAACTTTTCGGGCTTAGAGTAATTCACCACTATGCTGTGTAGTGTATTGTTAACTCTTGCCTTTGCGGCGATGTTTGGGTGAGCAAACTGGCCACATGTTATACATATTGCATAGGCGTACTTATTGCAAGAGAACCCGAGTCCCCCTTGCGTGTAAATTTCGAAGTGCTTTGACAGGCATATTAATGGAACTGTATATATGTACACATGACACATACACATTTCGCCTGTGCTTTGCTTATCGGTTAATTTTGCAAGCCTTTCTGTTTTTGATTCATGTATAATTTAGTCTAGAATAAGTTTACAACTGTTTGGCTAAAGTAACATGTGACCCACACATCATTACCTATTTCTTGCATATGTGCGTGGTTCTTATTTAAGCAACAACTCGTGGCGGTTAGCCGCACATGCATAACTCGACTGATCGGACGATGCACTAACGTACTAAGCAGTACATGACCTAGTCGGTACGTTAGTGCATTCTTAAGTCAGGTGTAAGTTTCACTTGTGGAGCTATGTAGAAATACCTTGTTCAGTAATTCCCAGAAAAGTTTCCAGGCCACGTCTGGTTTCTGAGTTCGCGGCAGTGCTCGCATGTGTGAACCACCAAGTGTGCAATTAAGCCTCAAAGTCCTAATGGGTCACGGTACTTTAAAATTCTAAATAAAAAACGACCATGTTAACTGAACATAAGCTCGTTTATTTGATTTATTTATTTCCTTGGTGTTTTACGTCGTACTCAAGAATATTTCATTTATACCACGGCGGCCAGCATTATGGTGAGAGGAAATCGGGCAGAGCTCGGGGGAAACACCCAACCATCCGCAAGTTGCTGGGAGACCTTCCATGTACGGCCGGAGAGGAAGCCAGTATAAGCGAGACTTGAACTCAGGGACAGCATTGCTGGGAGTCTCCTGGGTCATTGCGTTGCGCTAGCGCGCTAACCAAACATAAGCTTGTTAATAAATACTATACAGAGAGTTACAGAGCTCATATCATCCTATCGTGTCAGTTGGTATAATTACTACCAGCATAGAACGTATGAATTATTTATTGCATCAAAGTAACAATATAATCAAGGTTGTAGGCCTACATTAAACATGTAATTTTTCGCTGCTCTATGTTATACAAACGTATTCGTCTCCATGCTTGTTGCCATAACAAGCGCCACCGCGAAAGAATAAGTGGTTTGAGTTCGTTACTGGAAATAATTCTAGTCCACTCGCGGATTGATAATTTGCGACACTTGAGCGTCGCGCTTCTCAACGAGATGCCCCGACTTTCGACCTTTCATCTCAATCTCGTCCACATTGGCGACATTGATGGCCGAGAAACATTAACTGTGCTCATTTTTTTGGGCCATGCAGTTAACATTTGCTGCGCGTGGGTAATGCGATGGTGCACCTTCTGGCTATACCAGGTGTTCGGGGTTTGGGGTTTGACTCTTTGGTGTGTAATTTGGTGTTCATTGTACATGGAAGTACGTGTAACACGTTTCGATCAATGAAGTACCAGAGGGAAGGAAATGTTGTGATCAATCAGAGTGTCCCTATTAAATGTGCACCGTAGACTTAAACAAGATGTAAATGGCAACAAAGTTTGTGCTCATGGTGAGGTTCCATTGGATGACATAAATGATGCTTCTCTCCAGGACTTCCGCTGTGTCCTACATATCCTATAAATCCTATATTTTAGCTCTGTCCTATATCTTGGTCCAATGTCCTATATATTCTATATTTTCTTTACACATTTATTGTCATATACTGGACAAAAATGTAGTTAAACCTCGGAAAACAAGCATTCCTATGTCTACTGTCTGTCTTATAAGCATTTGTAATTTGTCAAGGCAATTTACTGTGTAACAAACCTGAACCATAACTGACAAATCAGTTGCTACTACTCAACATGCACTTTAGTGTCCCTCTGAATGGTGGGGCTGACACGCTACTTTGTAGACAGTACAAAAATTGTCTTATTATGGTAACAACAAACATTAAGCCAAAGTTATAAAATAACAAGTTGACAAATGTGCAGTGTATTCTGGCTACGCTGGCCCCACGCCTGTTGGCCAGGAAAGTAGTTTTGCTACTTCAGCCAGCATGAGTTGTAATTTTAGTCTCCTGAAATGATCTAAGACATCTCTTTGACAAGCTAAAATGCCAGAACTTCCTCCTGCTAGCTGCTCCATGGACCCGCGCCTCTGAATATAGCATATTTCCCTAAAATATTAGTTGACTGTTTCATTAGTAGCCAAATTATAACATTCCGGGCACGCCTTCCCTGGGTTGGTAACCCTTTGCACACTCTTAAAATATGTCTTATAGCTGTCGGTGTGTGACCTATTTGTCTTGTATTTTCCTAAAAAATATCCTAAATTTTTTCCTATTTGACCTTTGATGAGCAGCGGGAACCCTGTCTCTGTAATTGGCTCGAGTCTCCATTGGCGCGTTACAGAGAAAGACCTTTTGATTATATGGTGGGGTTTATGAACCATATTGATGATGCGTGTCAAGAGTGACGTCATACCCACCTTTTTCTAGCCGGAAAGTAACTTCACAAAAACTTTATTCCGAGCTCAACATACAGGTGAGCAAAAATTGTTGTTGATGATGACACATATTATCAATATGGTCCATTAAACCGACCGTACAATCAAACGTTTGACTGCATTTAATTTGTTTCCCGTTTGCATCGTGATGGTGACGGTACTATACTCTGCATGGACCCATGGGAAGCGATCGAGTCATTAATGAAGCGACGCGGAGAGGGGCGATATGATGAATTAAGTAGAACGAGGCGATGGGGCCATAGCCATATCACCTCTTTACTCCATCGCGCCATGCCATCGCTTATCCATTTCTTTGTCGTGGCCAAGTCGGAGGTGAAAAAAGTGATGTCCATTCTCAGTCATCATACGGACGCAAGAAATCAAGACACTTGATTGAAATTTATATCCAACTGTGCTACAGAACAGAGCCCCAGTCTTGCGATGAAAATATTCCTTACTGCTTCATACAAACTTTACATACATTTATATATCACCTCTTTAATAAGCCCTTAATAAGGACATAACGCCTTAGTAAAAACAAGAATCTTTTTGGCTATTGCCATCAGCCGTTATCTTTTTGTATTTTGAATTAAATATTTTCACTTTATTTTTTTGGCAAATCGCTTTTCCGATTCTGATAGAAACATTAAAAACAATGCCTTTTTACCCAATCTTCTTCATTGACAATGTAGATAAAATTGAGATTAAAGGATTTAAACTTTATATCCGTTTAAGTTAACTGGGTATTATTATGGCTTAATGACATCCACATCGGCCATCCAGAAGTTAGATGAAGTTAGAAGGAAATATTTATGTTCAATGTTACATACATTGTACACTTGAGAATATTCCGGCCTAATTGCAGCCCAATCAATTATTGTGACATTCTTTTATCAAGATGAGTTTTTTTTTACTTTACATGCGAATATAAATGAAAAAAAAATTTCAGTGAAGTTAACTGGAGAATAACTACCACAATGAGTAATTAGGACCTAGACGCATAATTAAGAGAATTCAAATACTTTTTTCAGATAATATTCCTAAATGATGTGCAGTGCTTTCTCTGGGTTGTTTCCGGCTGACCCATCTCAAATATCTGACCACAGTCATACAGCCAAATGAAATATTTTTCAGAATTATGGAAAACGCCAGTCAGGTAAATGAATTAAAGTGTGGCAAAGTGCAGTAAAAGTCGAGAGAGAGAGAACATGGACGGAAAGTAGGTATACGATGTAAAGGATAAAAACACGTTGTTCGTGTGTGAGTAGAAAACACATTTACTACAGGCGTAATTGCCAAACTATGCATGTGTTTACACAGTATAAAAATGCAGCTGGAGTATTAAAGGTGAAAACTAATCCGGTTTATTGTTAAAGCTTAACTCATGCTGGCTTCCTCTCCCATCGTGACTTGGAAGTTCCGCTAGTAAGCTGCGGATTGTCGTGGGTTTCCCTTGGGCTTAGCCATGATTTCCTCCCGCCATAATGCTGGCAGCCGTTGTATAAGTGAAATTTTCTTGAGTACGGCGAAAAACATCAATCAAATAAATAAATAATTTAACTAATTTACTGGGCTTAAACGTCGAAATCGATATTTGTACGGACTCTTTAATATATATATCTCTGGAAAGAGAGGTGAAAAAAATAATTTACCAGACGGTAACATTGATTCAGAAGTCGATCTTTATACTCCATAAACGCTTTTTGCTTGATTCAGGAGTGAAAATAATGCACTATAAGTTGTGTATAACGTGTCTATTTTACCTAAAAACATATGGCTCAGATGAGAAGTGGGCAGTAAATTCTTATGGTTTGGGACTTCTTTTACAAAGTTCAGTCAAATACTAAAGATTGATTGAAGTATTTTATCGAAAGTGGAAGAAGTCTGCATACCAGTCCGGCATTGTCGCCTTGCAACTGATAATAATCCTTACTGTTTTAGCGAGCACTGCATAGCTTATACACCATGTTCCAGTAATTGTTGTTTATATAAGTGGAATTTTCGACGGCTGTAAGTTTTATCTATACGGAAAACAATTTCCTGTTGCCAGTGACTTACTAATTTGTGTAATAGATTTATAATAGATGTAATTATTTCATTACTCTTATACGTCGTACTTAGATAGGCCAAGTTCCCGCTGTGTATACACACCCTAATTCCAGAAACAATACCCTCAGGACATAATTTATTCCTATACCAATATAATTTCATATTTTTTTTTTTATTTCTTCGTTGGCCAGCTGGTGCTATGTGCAGAGAAATTAGATTTGAATGTATATGTATTTACTCACGTAACCCATGATTCCGTTAACACACCCAACGGCTCGCCTCAAAATGATATATGTCCCCAGGCAGCGTGACGCGCAAGTTTGAAGGACTTCTCTACATAGCCTGTAATAACATAGCCAGGACAGGCACAGCACAGAACGGCACAATCAAGCAGGGTAAGTCTAACTGAGAAGAATTTCAAACTTGCAGCCATTGATTGTTTAATAAGATACAGTTGCACGCAGTTTTTAAAAATTTTGTTTGTTTGTTTGTTTGTTTTGTTTTTGTTTTTTTTTTGGTTTTTTGGCAAAAGACAACAAATCTGATCAAAAGCAGGATCGTAAATGTTTATTGTTTAAGAAATCAGTGATTATCACCATTCTCCAGAGTTTTCACTAATAGGACGGCGCCCAAGTCTATGGGTTGAGGAAACCGCATGACAGGAAATATTTTATTTCTTTATTTATCTGATTGGTGGTTTACGCCGCACTCAAGAATATTTCGTTTATATTACATGGTGGTCAGGATTGTGGTGGGAGGAAACCGGGGAAACCCACGAGTCCGGGGAAACCCACGACCATACGCAGGTTGGCTGGTAATAAGAGTGGGGCTAAATATGTATGTCATTTCAAATTCTTCTCCATTTATAATATATTTGTGTAGGAATCCATATTCAGAATATATGTGTGTGGAAAGCACTTTTAAAACACGTCTGCATATACGGGAAGCCTCTTTGAGAACATGTCTGCATGTGCTGGAAGCAACTTTTAGAACACATATGCGTGTGATGGACGCCACTTTTAGAACACGTCTGCACGTGTTGGAAGCCAGGTTTAGAACATGTCTGCATATGATGGAAACCAGGTTTAGGCCAGGTTTAGAACATGTCTGCACATGTTGGAAACCAGGTTTAGAGCCAGGTTTAGAACATGTCTGCATGTGTAGTTTACAACACGTCTGCATGTTTTGGATTTATTTATTCATTTGATTGGTGTTTTACGCCGTACTCAAGAGTATACACCTTATACGACCTCGGCCAACATTATGATGGGAAGAAACCAGGCAAAGTCCGAGGGAAACCACGACCATCCGCAGGTTGCATGTGTTGGAAACCACTTTTAGAACACATCTGTGTGTGTTGGGGGCCACTTCTAGGACACCTCTGTATGTGTTGAAACCGCTTTTAGAACACGTCTGCATGTATAGCAAACGACATTGAGAATACGTCTCTGTAAATAGGCACATACAGAAGGCTTCATTAGGAATGAACCTGAGTCGGGGAGGCCAGATTTAGAATATAACTCCTAAAAGCGGAATGGACTAAAAGCGAAAACTGAGACCATGCCTCAGAGAAGTTCCCAAGGTGGTGTCCATTCCATAATTTAGCTTGGCAGTAAAAATTTTGTGAAAATAACGCCATTCAGTTTCCTTAGACGAAATTTGTAGAGGGAAATCTTATAAATCTATTCATCCATACATTAAGACACAGTTGTGGGGTGGCTTTGGTACATCCGTTTTTACAGACCGATTTCCTTTTTATTTTTTGTTCCCTAACGTTGCAGGTTTTAACAAGTGTACTATGCAAACACACCACAAAACAGGATTCCACAACTGCAATTTTGGGACGCGCTGATATACTCCTACAGTTGAGGTGTCGTCCACATTTTTACAGAATACGAGCTGTTAATTGTATTATTTTCCACAGGTAAATGTTTAAAGATAAAATGTTGTCCTTGCGCAAGACCCTGACCGTGCTGATTGGCTTCACTCTCTTTCACGTTGGGAAGGGTAAGTTATAATTACCATTTTTTGTTACGTATTAGGTTTTGTGCTAAAGTAGTTTTGTTACTGAACTGAATTTTAAATAGTTTTATTCATTCATTCTTGCTAATTACCTTCTCTGTTTTTTCATTTATATCGTGTTGTTTATTATATGCGAAATGAAGAAAAGGAACCTTTTCAGCCCAACAATTTTCTCTCAAATCTGGTTTTAACTCAGCTATGGTGATTTCAGTGTTTCTTTCAGAAACTTGGTTCTCCACGAATGTTTATTTATTTCCGTTAATTAAAGATCCTGTTAACCATATACCCACATTCTGTCGTAAACTGACTTAATGGTTGTAACTGAAGCAGTTTTTTCCAAACAAGGGCACGAGGTGCACTGATTTGAAACAATTCTGAAAGAATTACAAGACCATCCTTGTAAGCCAGTCACAGCCTGCACCGTCGCCTACAAGGGAACTCGTATATAATGTCTTCCTGCTTCAACGGATGGGTTCAAAGCTCTGGGGTTTTTTTTCTGTTGGTTCCTGTAATACGTCAGTCGTCTTAGGGTATATATGATAAATAAAAAACACTTACTACGTTGTGCACAAGCTTTCTAATACTAAAACAGAAAACAAATTATTTGATATTAAGCCCCACCTCCCATTACTTTGGAAATATTTCCGTTACTCCTAGCCCATAATGATTATATTTTAAACCATCTCTAAATGCGAAACGTCCTTGCTTTTTCGTTTGTCAGGATATGAGGACTGTGACGCCTCCAATGTTGAGGTGATCAGCGGTATTGAGACCCATCCTGACCCCATGACCATCATGAGGGCGTCCAGCGAGCGGAACCCCTCCTACGGGGCAGAGAAAGGCCTGGCTCTCGGCAAGACGGGCTGGTCCCCCAAGACTGCCAAGAAAGGGGAATGGCTCGAGGTCGGACCACACACTCACACGCACACACCAATTATCATGGAAGTTATATAACAATTATATTTTACTTATGCAAATACTGAATTTGAAAAGATGATGAGAAATGCACTGCTTTGTCATATATAAACGGTGCAAAAAGTAATGGAATGGGAAACTTGAAAAAAAACTCTCTCCATTTCTTTTTTTTTACCAAGAAGCCCGAAGCCATGTGACCTCAATTTATTTTTTACATTTCATTGCAGAAATATGGTAAAGGTGAGCAGATATACTCTTACTTAATACGCACAAGTTAACAATAAACTGTTGATGAACAGTCGTGCAGTGTTATATATCTTCAAGCAGTGTAGTGCTGTAGTACAAAATGACAGGTTTATTGCAACTTAGGCGTTTTTGTGCAGTCCATTAAATATCCAGTCAGCCAAAATGTTTTGGGGATTGTTCATCGAAGGAAATACGTAGCTCTGGACTAAAATGATTGGTTGATTTATTGACCGAGGTTTAAAGTTTTACTCATAAATATTTCATTCATGTACGATGTGATGGATTTATGGGTACATGGAAGGATCCTGGCGAAAACAGGGAAAGCCACTGCCTTCGCAAGATGGCTGAAAATCATCTTGACTTCATCTCAACTGAAAGGGCAAGAGCTGAATTTAAACACACTTGCCTTTTTGTACGTCTCGATCGGCTAGCGCAGCGCAATGGCCCAGAAGCATCTCACATGTGCATTCACTGTGAGCTCAAGCCCAACTCATGCAGGCTTCTTCTCCGGTCTTATGTGGGAAGCTGTCAGTAACCAGCGGATGGTCGCGCGTGGGAGTCCTTCGGGCTCTGCCCGGTTTCCTCTCACCATAATGTAGGTTGCTGTCGTTTAAGTGAAATATTCTTGAGCACGGCGTAAAACACCAATGTGATAAATAAATAATAAATAAATAAATAAATATCTTGAGGGTGCAATCCAAAATAATGATAAAACTAGTGCTGTTGCATTGAAAATATTCTACTTTGTTTAAGGCTGACATTGGATCGTGGGCGTATATAAAGCAGGTCAGGATCATAACACGTGCGCCGGGCATGGGCGTGAAAGTGGAGGTCTCCATGGATCTCCAGGACTGGACACGGGCAGATGTGGTACGTATGGCACCGTATATCACACTCATGTGTCAGAATTACACTGTATACAACAAGACGCGCTTCCCCATGTAGTTGAGGATGGCCTGTGTGGCTTAGTGGCCAGAGAGTCCTCCTCGGAGCCGGGATATCTAGGATCAGTTCTGCTCGTGTCATGCCATTCAGAGACTGTAAAAATGATACTTATTGCTACCTCGCTTGACCCTTAGCACTGATAGCTTAGAGTGAGGAAGCAGGACTGGTCTCCCCGGTCTCAGCATAATGTCACTGGGTCGGGTGTCATATATGGTGTCTTCGGCATGATGTTCTAGTAGCGGCAGACTCGCCATGCCACAAGAGGGCATAGAATCTATACGTTCCAATTACAGCTCATCGTCACACAGTCATGCGACTGAAATATTGTTGAGTACGGCGTAAACCCAAGCATGCATATATACAAACATACCATTTAGTTAGTCTAGCTAATGGTTTGAGTCGGGGCCTTGGATTGGGGATATGCCGCTCTAACTGCCCATAACGGTTAAGTTACCATATTCGGTCGGTGACGTTCGTGTGACGTCTTGCCCAGTCTAAGGCTCATTGACAGACCACTTGCTTTCTTCCAAGATGGCATGCCAGGGTCCACCTCACATTTACGAAAGTGTGCAAAAAAAAAAAAAAAAAAAAAAAAAAAAAGACAAAAGTCGGTGGCTTATTTCGGCCAAAGAGTTTTCTTCCAACGATAAAAGTGATTGCCATCTTGTAAGCGAAAGATTCATGGGTACTAAGTTAAGCAACAATCAGATAATGCCCAGCTCTCCACCCTTCTAAAATCACTGCCATGCACCACTAGATGTGTTTGGCCTTTCTACCCCATGCAATGCACGGATAGGCTTGGGTGAGTTTGCCCTGGCCAAAATGTCCTCTGCATTCATGAGTAAAAAGCTGTATGTGTAGGCGCTCAGATGTTGGTATCGTGTCGAGTAGTAGAAACAGATGTTGAGATTAAGCATTTTTTTCCCTAACATCACAAATTTTCTGATGTACAATCTAATGGTGGCAGTGATGAATATAGGCAACACAAAGCAAAAGGGCACAAGCCTATCAGCACGCTTATAAGCCCACTCGCCTTTACGACAGTATATGAAAAATTCGTGACTGTACCAACAAATCACCGATGAAGTGAAGAATTAACTAAATCAGGTGAGTCAATAAGTCAATCAAAAAATAAAACATTTACAGATGATCTCAAAGGGAGAGTACATCAAGGGGGAGTTCACTCAACCCGTCATGGCGCAATTCGTCCGTGTCACCGTCACCAAGGTTACTCGTGACGTACAGCTGGAGATGATTGTGATTGGCTGTAAGCGGCGGCGAGGAGTGGCCGTGGAGCGTGAGTAGCACGACTTTGTTCCTCCACGCGCTCTTCGGATCTGAACTGACAGATGTGCATGTTTATACGCTTGTCTTAAGGAAATGAAGAATCAGTCTGTTACGTCAAATATCCTGCCGCTAATCTATATCTGGGGCCAGTTTCACTTTACTTTTTACAAGAGTTTGGCCAGATTTAGAAAACTGGCTATATAAGGTAAAAAGTATATATAGGGGCTTCCTTGGCCGCGAGGGGCTAGCGCGCCAGCGCGGCGTAATGACCCCCAGGTTCCTTTCACCAATGTGGTCGCTGTGAGTTCAAGCCCAGCTCATGCTGGTTTCCTCATGGGAAGGTCTGTTCCGGTTTCCTCCCACCATAATCCCTCATATTCGTGAGTACGGCGTAAAACCCAACCAAATAAATAAATAAATAATTAAATCTCTGCATACAGTCTGAAAATCTGTAACGGCATGTTGCTGGACCACATTTCTTCCTTCATGCACGCCATTTGTCTTTCACTTTTTTGTCCTTTGACGAGAAAAGGTATATCCTATAACAAGGACATACCATTCAGTAAGCACCTCATTTCTTTATTATGTATATGCCGTCTGATTGCATTTCAGATCGACTATTTGGCCGGCATTATAGCGGAGGTCGCTAATATAGGAAGGTCATGGCGATTTTTCCGCGTGTTTATAAGACTGTTTTCGTGTGTTTTAAAATACAAAGCACAAAGTAACTTCATGTGACTGACTTTTGCTTTATTGTAGCAAACCCATCCTGCAAGGAATTAAAGGCGAAAAACCATAAACGGCCTGTGCTCACCGGATTATCTAATGTGTGGTATCAGCTGCCAGTTTCCTCCTCTGTCCGGTTTCCTCCTCTTTCCATTTTCCTCTTTACATTTATATCCTCTCACAAGTTACCTAGATCGCCCAGTTTCCTCCTGTCTTCAGTTTCCTTCTCTGACCAGTTTCCTCCTCACTTCAGTTTCTTCATCAATCCAGCTTCCTCATCAGTCCAGCTTCCCCCTCTGTCCCGTTCCCCGTCGGTCCAAAGCCCTCCTCCATCTAATGCCCACCTCTGTGCAGTTTCATCCTGTGTCCAGTTTCTTCTTCAGTACAGTGTCCTTCTCCTTACAGTTTCCTCCTCTGTCCAGGTTTATCCTGTATCCAGTTTAATGTTTCTCCATGTTTCCCCCATCTAAACACCTAATCGGTTGTGGTACAATTAGTACTCATCATACAGCTTTAAAAAGTTAACAATAATGCCTACTCGGAGAAAAAGTCCTTCTGAACACGCCTGGAAAAAATTCCTTTGGATTCGTTTTTTTTCTTTCTTGTTACTCATAGGTGGTAGTATAGGGACTGGTGTGATGAAAATGATGAACATACTGCTCATGCATGACTCGGTCTTCCCAACAGGGGAGTTTCTTGTTCGAACCCTTTTATCGCTAAAGGTAAGAAAAGCACTACTGTACAATGTGACCTGTCAAAAATGTTAGGCAGTTATTTCTGACTGCATTTAGTATAACATGGACATCTAAGAAAAGTTATTTAGAGTAGACTAGACGTACGATAGGTAAAACTGAATAGCTGAAAGTTTTTCTAACTTAAGAAGCTACCGGTTGAAGGAGAGGAGGTTTGTACCTGTCTAACAGGGCGAGACAGGTGATCGGAAAGTTGAAGTGAACAAAATTGCCCGACAACTTTGATGACACAGTTGGACTCATTTTACCTTTTGCGACAAAAGAGTTCGAACTCCCCTATTACTTGTAACTGTTCTAATTTTCCCATTAAAATGTGTACATTTCAAAGGATCCTGTACATAACGCACGTAAACATTATATTAGAAACTGCATCTAAGCATCACTAATAAGATATAAACGCATGTGTCGTCCATCTGAAATGTGCTTAACCATGTTTAGATTGTGGCATATGATAGGAGAGCTCCGTAGAGAAAAAAATGAAAAGTTTAATTGAAAAGCGCTACATTAAAGTACCAAAGCACACTAAAGCACGAATTAAAACTTTGAATTTTTCTTAAAGAAAAAAAGAGTTAAATAAATGGAGTTTAATATCACAGCTGATAGCCATGCTTGGCTTGACTAAATACCCGGGTGGAAAGTGCGCAGTTTTCAAACGCACGATGTAAATTAGAAAGTTTGTAAGATGTGATGGGTTTTGAGTACAGATTTGAGAGAAAATGTTTTCTCTTCTGACATACACGGGCTTTTCACATGAAGCTATGGTGTCAAATTTAACATTTTTGTAGAATCTTGCAGCAATTACGTGGCAATGTACGAGTGAGTGTATAGAGGCTCGGCACGTGCGTTCATCACCATTATATCCGGTCAAACATCATCGCATATAGACGCTTTTCTGTTTGAGGTTACACGCGACTGATCACGCCTCCACATTTTCAGTAGGAGTCAGCCTTAAAGAGGATGGGCATATATCCTATATTACACAGGTGGAACAGGAAAACGTCTCCGCAGAAATTTTAGATGTCATTTAGGTCAGCTTTACTAGCGCATTCCATCTCTGCCTGGGCTCTTCCCAATTGAACTCATCACTTCAGCATCCAGGGTATGATGATGATGACGAATGATCCAGTCAAGAAAAAAACAAATTCTAGTTCATTTGTGCGACAAATTACACCACTGTTGTGAATGGTTGTTTTTTTTAGAAGCCTGAGGGAGTGCTGAAACGTTAAATGGGAAAAACATACTCCCAGGCTATAGGTATTGTTTCACAATGTGACGTAATTGGAGTTGCTCAAGAACTTCAGAAAAATAAAGCATAAAGAATGTCACATTTTTTTTAGCTGCGTTAAAGCGCGTGTGCACAATGTACGCTTACGAAAGACAAAGGTGTGTGATTGTTTGGGATTGTTTCCACACATTTTATAATGTCGACAGGAGAGGCCTCTGCTGTAGTATTCCGAGTATAAGTGTCAGAGGGGAAAGGTCAAACGTCATCAGCGGCAAGCCAATGAGATTTCTCGAAGCTACGTTCACGCGGACACGCACTTGACCTGCTTCCGGTCAAAGTGTGTGTATAAATATGAATGGGGTTACATTACTTCATTGAGAAATCTGCGGATAATTTATTTGTGTCCGGTAACTTGGTATCACTGAGAGAAGCCTTGCATCACTTCATCTTCGGCATGATAATGAAGCTTGCGTCCATCAGCGTGATCGCCCTTGTGGCTGTATTTGGAATGCTGCAATGCGTTTTGGGTAAGTAAAATTTTTTCTCGTCAATCACTAGAGCATTAAGTCATTTCAAATATAACAATCTTATTTGTAGTAATCAGGATTACCTTTATAACATTAAACTGTGTTCTCGATACCCCGCGTAGCTCTTTGTTGGGATATGGTTACCAGAGCAGCACAAGTTCTTGTGCCCGAATTAAACCACCGACATTCGGCAAATTACTGAAGAAGTATCCCAAGTTTGAAAGCAGTCAACATCTTATTGTCGTCAAGACCTCATAATCAGCCTGAATTTGGTGTGCACAAATACACTTCACACTTGGTGAAGTTAAGCAGTAACTTGCCGAAGGTAGGTGGTTACGCCTGCCCCAGTCATTGCTGTTCCCTTCATCGATATAACTGGCTATTGGCGTAAAACTTGAAAAAAAATCTAGAGAATAGTTTCAAAAAACTACTTCAGAATAATGAAAAAGTAATTGGTGTAGGCGGTGTATGTGGTTTCCCCTGCCAGATCTAGGCACCGTTGTCGAGTTCTTTCTATGCGGCTGTTTTGGTTGCATTTTCCACACAGTTTTCGTGCTGAGAAATTTCATTGCTGTTCTCTTGTGGCTATGTTTCTCTTGATTCCTGTGCCACGGATTTGTGCGCCACGTTTTCATGAAACCCTCTTTATAACATGTCACGTATAAAGAAAGGGAGGTATCGACAGACATGAACTCCATGTACACGGTAACAAAAAAGTAACGCATACAGTTTGAATTTTCACCTTTAAAATGCCTTTTGGTTCAAAGGAGGATAATTAATTTAATAGGCTGTGTTAGGCCAGAAAGTCAGAATGGCAGTAATCATGAAATAGGCAACAGAATCTCATTTAGATATGAGGCCCTCCGCGGCCGAGGAGATTAGAGTGCTGGCGCAGCACAATAACTCGGGAATCTCAACTTACATGTGTGCACTGTGAGCTCAAGCCCAGTTCACACTGGTATGTGGCAACGTCTGCCATCCACATATGGATGGCCGAGGGCTTCAACCGGGGGCTCCTCGGTTTCCCCTTGCAATATGAAGTATTCATATGAAGTCCTCTTGAGCGCGTACAAATCAAATAAATACATAAAGCGTTCAGCCATAACACCAGGCCTCAATTTGACGTTCACTGTGGGCTTTGATGACATGTGATACCAGGATTTTCTAACCAACGATGAGTTTCTGTTTAGTGGGAAGTATATTTTTGCTCGGACATGCAATCAAGTGCATGATTACGCAATTGGAAGTTGATATTGTGGAACACATTGCGCGAGTGTTCATTGGCCGTGTGATTCGAGTTTGCTTAATATTTGTGAAAACAAGATGGACCATTGAAATGTTAGGTAACTCAATTCATCGAGCCTGTCATAAGAGGGACCAGGCCGTACCCTAGTGGCTAAAGGTGCTTACCTTTCAATCGCTGTGACACATATGGCGCCGGTTCAAACCCGGACTTGTGTAGGGAATTTGTATAATTTCCCGCTGTCACTGCTTGTTTACACCTGACACTGTAGTTTTCTCCACCCTCAGAACTGACCGCCATCTTCACATGAGTGGAAAATCCCTGAACATGTCGTGAATAACGACCAATCAGTCAATCAACCAATTAATCAAACAATCAATCAATAATACCTATTTTACAATGAAATCTTTCATCCTATTTACAGCTAACAGGGACGAATGTCGTCGATCAGAACTGAAGATACTGAACGGTATGGAGACCCTGCCCGACCCCGCCACCCTGATGCTAGCCTCAAGCGAGATTGACGGGCGCCATTCCGCTACCCACGGGCTGGCCTTCGGGAGTACAGGATGGTCCCCTAGGCGACGGAGACAAGGAGAGTGGCTGGAGGTAGGACATCGACACGGGGGTGAGGGGAAGAGTGGCAATAGCGAGTAAATAGAGGCACCATATCGTACACTTATACACCCTGTTAGAACTGGTCATCCACGAATAATAATTTTCATCAATTTTCCTAATAATGGACATTCTTTTTTGTGTGTAGTTTCAAAAATTACTTTGAAACGACTTGATTATAGTCAGGAATAATGGCCGTATTGACAGTATGTCGCTCAATAATGTCATCCGTGCTCCTATGCACTGATCAGTCGGATTATCCGGTGTTCATTTCATGGTATGATTTATCCAAATATATATGCCCTATCGTATATTGATTACAATATACAGCTTTTTGTAGTTGTCTGTACAAATCTGAAAAAAACTTGAAAAAGACGGAAGAAAATGAACTGATGGTACTCTCGACTTACTGTTGCATTAATTGTATCCCACATTCCAAAGAAAAGGGTAATCAATGGAGATAACTCCTTCCATGCAAGAGCCGACACGTGCCCAAGCACCGCCGACTTAGTATGCCACTGAATAACAAAATTCCTGTTTACCATCTGTCTTGTTGACATATTCGGCTGTGACCTGAAGATAGCTACACCTTGATTATCTTCCGCAGAATCGGTTGTTTGATATAGTAAACATTTTCTAGGATACACGTTTTCAAATCGAAAAAAAAGGAGAATATTCATCAGTGTTTGAGCTTGCCTAGCTTGACTTCTGTGTTAGATATTACATTTATTTATTTAATCGATCGTTGCTTAACGCCATGCGCAAGAATGTTTCACAGTTTTATTGGTGGAGGAGTAGCCGACGTAAACCATCGATCTTTGACAATTTACTGACGTACAGAAGAGCATGAAATAGACATAGATGTTAGACAAGTTTATCTATTTCATTTATTTCACTGGTGTTTTCACGTCCTACTAATGAAAAATGTGTTCGTCAAGTGATCATCAGAGTATATTAGACTAAATAAACTAACTTTGTTGCATTAAACATCGTGAATCATTTAATGTCACCAAGGCTCCCACAAGCAATGTCCGGGTGGCGGGAGCGTTAGATATCAGAATGGCATATATAAAGTTTAAGGCGCATATTTATTTATTTATTTATTTATTTATCTGTTTTAGTTCTTTTAAATAGATTAAAAAATGCGTTTAACTATTTCAATCGTGTGGTGAGAATCCCAAAATATGGCTTAGATTATCAGTCGATGTGGCGTTAAGCCACAACCATTCCTTCATGTTATGGTGTGCAGTATAAGCCATACAGTCCCTGAGCCGGACGTTAGGCACCATGATATCACCAGATGTTTTCGTTTTCTCACATATATTACCACTCTAAACACACTCCAGATTTTAGTGCTGAAATAGCTCTTCTAACCCGCTGGTAATAGATTACTTTAATACTGTTCACAAAAATTTCTCTTGATGCTGAATATATAAAAAAAGGTTCATGTGACATCAGAGACACCCGGGACCATAGAATTCATACATTTGGATGCATTTATTTCTAGGTTTAAAGCTCTAAATATAGAAGTCTCTGATATTATCCTACACAATTTCTTCCGGAAAAAAATCCCTGACTTTCCTGATTATAAATTAATTCGTGACCAGGAACAGATTTAATTCATCACCAAAAAGGGATTAATTCGTTATCATGAACGGATTAATCCATTAAAATGACCAAAATGCAATTGATAATCCTTCTCGTAACGGGTTTAACGGAAGACTTTTTGAAGGATAATCCGTCTCCTGCATGAGCAGAAGGAACCATACGATACACAAAAAATAAGGTCATTAGTTCTTATATGAATGAATGAAGGCTTATTTTTTAACGCCATGCCTATATGACACAACATTTGAGGATTTCGTCGGAAACAGATTTTTTCCAATTTTCATGTGTATTTTTCTCTGTGTGTCATTTAAGACAATGCCCAAGTCTATGTAGCATGCGATATTCCAAACGTGTATCAAATGTCCGCAATTTGCGGAGAGTCACAAAGCTTTTACCGCAGATATGTCGAGAAATCTTGGTCATATGCATTTGAAATGGAGCATATAGATATGTGCACTTCAAATGTGCTATATATGTTCAGATGAGAATAAACATCATTCCTAATTAAACTCGGGTTATTTTGATTAAATTTCTTGTTTGTAAAGCAACCAACTCTGAAAACGTTGAATTGAACACGCTTAAAATAGAAACCAAAAAGCATTGGCTGTCTGGGAAATTCAAATCTGGTTTATATATTCAAATTGGTGACCCAGGTGCCTCTCACCAATGCGATTGCGATGTCTTTGTGTCCAGTTTATGCTGGCTTCCTCTCCCGCCGCACGTGGGAAGATTGGACAGCAACCTGTGGTTGATCGATGGTATCCCCGGGGCTCTGTCCGGATTCCTCCCACCATAATTTGGCAGCCATCATATCAGTGAAACAGTGTGGAGTACGACGTAAAACTCCCATCAAATAAATAAATACATTCAAATTGTATTCAATTAGATTTAAATATGAACTGAGGTGATTCTGATTAAAATCTGTACTTCTCCAGACTGCGGGTATAGGCTACCTGACTGTGCTTAATTTTCGCTAGTACCGCTGATGTTATGAGTTGACAGGTCGTGGTGAGAAAAACTCAGTTGTCTACTCTGTGAGTGATTGATCGATATTCTAGAGTAAACCGTAACCTGCTCACACAGCATGACGTGGGCGCTCTTTTGTCTCACTCGGGCAAGTTCAGATGGGACATTGGCTACAATTAACCGGAAATTCCTCATGTCATTGTATAGAAATATTTGTTGAACTTATAGGCATATTTACACAAGAACGCACTTTTAAAGAGAGTATTGTGTTTCAGGCCGACCTCGGTTCCCGGGCACTTGTGAGTCATGTGAGAGTGTACCTGCTGACCCCTGGGGTCAAGGTCAAAGTGGAAGCTGGCCTTGACCCCGCCAGTTGGGATGAGGCCTCTACGGTAAGCAACAATGACAAATGACACATTTTTCTGCATTGTAAAGCATCGACCGATAGCTCCCCCTAGTTCTGAAAATAGTACCCTCATCATCTTTTTAGGACAAAAAGTGAAACACCAATCAGATAAATAAATAAATTGTAACCGGTTTCATGCAGCTGTGAACCTAACAACCAGGAAGCGGATGATACTGAGCAGCACTGAATAGACGCAGGTGGATTATTGTATACACGGACAAAACTGGATATTTTCAATTGTCAGTATTTACCAACAAAACAACACATTTTGAAAATAACAGGAAACCTTATTTCCAAAACGAACTAGAAAAGAAGTAAACATGTGCGCAGTATGTTGATAGCACTACAAGTGTTGTTCAAGGGAGACTCAGACGTTCATGTTCAGATAACGAAATTCCGGTTGTTTTTCAGTGAATGCTACATAACATATATATACGTGTAAGGTCAAAAATAATGTCGGTCAAACAGGTGACTCAGACTTTGTGACTCAGACTTCCTGGTATATTTAAAGACATGTATTCGTGAAGCTTTTAATATAATCTGACACAAATATGACCTCAACGACTGGAATTTAAACCATTTCATATATAGGCCATGATGACAGGGAATATCTCGGTCAACTTGCACCATGACCTTCAATATGTAAATACAGCCTGTGTCACAGCGCCAACGCTAACTACAAGTACTACCTCGTCCAGGATTTGATTAATTCCAATTCGTAGCTCGCGAAACACTTTGAGGAACTATGCAACCATGGTAGGGCACAGAATGCAGTTTTTTTCGTTTTGTTGTAATCCAACATTTCAGCAGAGTTGAAGAATATTAATTTATAACTGCCTCGCTGCCATTCAGTGTCTCCGCCTCGTACCTGTCTGTCTGTGTGTTTGTTTGTTTCCATGAAAACTGCGCGATATATTATACGATTTTGACCAAATTCATAGCAAGTAGTTTTACACTGTAGAATGTCCAATCTCCTGTGAACAGCAAGCCGAACCACGTATATTTCTCAGACGATAAATTTCGTTCTGATTGATCGTAGGTCTTCGCGCGGTAATGGCCTGAATACCAGCTGGATCTATATAGAATCTCCTCATGGTTTTCTTCCGATTTGACTTGAGTGAATTTACTTTTATATGCTCCGTTGATCGCCTAATTCTGAGTAACTATGGAAAGTCTTATGAAATGGAAAGGTCACAATTCTTATTTTACTTTATTTTGGAGGGGGGGGGGTATAAGCTCTTCTTGCTTAATTAACCTGATTTCAACTGGATGTATCGAGTGACCAATATGTGTGTTACAGCGCTGTGGAATAATAGTGCAAGAAACGAATGAAAAATCACTCAACAATGATCAATGGATTCTTCAAGTCAAGTTAGGTCAAAACCTTAAAACGCTTAGATCACCTCAAGTGGTACACTTATATGAGGTGAAAGATGTATATCAGTTTGACGGGGAAAAGGCATGAATGAGATGTAAACCAAACAGTATTTCCAGAGACATTCTAAATCTCTTTCATACATTTACAAATTTGCCCTATAGTCTTTAGGTTGGAAGTCGTTCATGAACAGATCGAAGAAGGTTTTGATCGTAAATAGAATACTTAGGTAGATTCCTAGCCACTGAAAATTTCGGGCAAACAAGCAAATTGCGCTGTTCATCACCAACTTCAGTGAGATCAGAATAACCAAAAATGTCACTCCAACACCACCAACAGGAGTCAACTTGAACAAACACTAGAGACATGATTAATTTCTACGTCCAAAAACATTTTCCTACAATTTAAAAGATGTGTATATCCTTGAGCTAATGGCATCACTGTTCATCAATCAATAACATGTGTCCCGTATCCTGCTGGAGTCAACTGACGAGCTACGTTAACAAGCGCTAAATTTGCACCAAAATGTCTGATTTTTTGGAAGAAAAAGTAGACAACATAATTTCAGTTTCAAAATTTTTTTGTCCATTTTATATCGTTGGATTAACCATGACAGTCTTCACTAATCAATAACAGGTGTCCCAGCAGAGCCGTGTGATAAAGGCGGAGTTCGATCCCCCGGTGCTGTCCCAGTATGTCAGAGTGACCATCACGGATTTCTATGACGACATTGAGCTGGAAATGATGGCTATAGGATGCCAGAGGCGGCGGGCCGTAGCTGAGGAAAGTAAGTAGAACAACCCAGCTACCGTTAAATTTCTATCCCGATGTAGTAAATCCCTAATCATTTGATACGATAACTTTGTGACTCATGCCACGCGCTTTACAAAGAAAATGCACTTTTCTGCAAAGATTCAGGTCACGGACCCCATTAGCATAGGGTTTTCAACTACGGTTGTCAACCGTGACCGATTCGTTAAGGCGCTTGCCTGTTTTTATTTGTTAGAGCACAGGAGGCGCGGGTTCAAACGGAAGCCTTGAACAGGGAATGCCAACCCTTTACTGCACGTGTATTTTTTTCTATATCTCCGCTCAGCGGTTGTTTTATACGTCAGTGGTATACCCAGTCATTAAAATGAAAACTTTAGTTCTAGAACATCTAGAAGATTTAGCATTGTCAGTGAGTCAGATCGTGTTATGGTAGCGGAGACGCAATCTGTTGTAAATGAGATTGTGGTATACTGATACTTCTTAAAGTTCACCGACACTGATAGATTTGATATTTGTGAAGATGATCAGTACAAAATTATCATTTCTGGACAATTAGTAGGGAAATATCACTGTGTGAGGTTGAACGGCGTTATGCCTTAGTAAGATATTCGAGTATTGGTTTCAATATTGAAATGTTGTTTCTGTCTTGCCTGTTTCAGATTTGCTGTATAATTAGTTCTTCTGTCCATGACCGTCAATGAATAACAAATGCCAGGACTCCTCACAAAGCGTTAATGATATTATGTTGAATTCGATTTACCTCTAAAATGTGTAAAATATGTTTTCTATGCCGGACTCTTTCCCTAAAATATATTTTTTTTGAATGTGACTATTTATCTAGCTGTTTGTTACACGTGTAATTTTATTTTATTTGTCTGTGATAAATAAAGGCACATATTGCAAAAATAGCTCACAGGTAGTCTGTAACGTATTGTTCAGAAATCAATGTGGTTTTGTTTAACGGTTCAAGAACGTGGTTTCCTTACTGACTGCTTCCAGCCATATAATTGCAGTCATTGTTTGTTTGTTTGAATTGTGTTGGGCGTCGTTTTCAGCGTTACGTTGGTCATATCACGGCGGTATCTCCAGTGTCACGTTGGTCATATCACGGCGGTATCTCCAGTGTTACGTTGGTCATATCAAGACGGTATCTTATAGAAAGCCAGACCCAATGCAAATAGACATGTATATATGTCCCTGCCTCACTGGCACACCATGCCGACGAATACCAGACAAGACACCCTCGCACCCAGTCACATCATCCTGACACCTATTGACCTAGATGCACTGCCAAGATTATCCGAAGTTAATTCGATACAGAATTAAACCCCTGGACAAACCGTTCACGGGACAGACTCTCGGTCCACGTTGTCATTACAGTGACAAATTAAACATGGCATATACTTGAGCTCGATCAGGTAAAAGCATGTAAGACACATGGTGGAAAAGCTTGTGTGCCCTTTGTCAGAGGACGGTGCATGGTTAAGTTTACTCCCTGTAATCCAGCTTCCTATTCATGACGCTGACCGCCAATACATGGATCAAATATTCTCATGAACGATGCTAAACGCCAACCAATCAATTATTCAATGATCGAATCAACCAATCAACAAAAATGGCGAAAATAAAATAATTAATTGTATTGGTATATCATACAGAAAGTTCGCGCAGGTTATGTATATATTGGAGCCATTTGCTGTCAAGTACATTGTTGAGGCCTTCGTGCAGCGTACTCACCCAGGTGCCTCTCAACAATGGATCGCTGTGAGTTCAAGCTCAACTCTCTCGAAGTACGTGGAAAGGTGCGCCAACAACGTGCGGATGACCGAGGATTTCCCCCGGGTACAGCCCAGCTGTCTTCCACCATATTGCTGACCGGCATCGTATAAGTGAAATATGCTTAAGTACGGCGTAAACACCAAGGAAAGAAATAAATGATTACAAATAAATTGTATAGAAACCAACAGCAATGACGAAAGAAAAATACTATCAAAAGGATTTTACTGTTATGATGTAACAGGTGTGGACTATATGGACAGTCCATACGACACAGACATACTTATACAACAAATAGACCGGAAACAGGAACCAGTGCCAAAAGCCTTTATTTGTTAAATTTAGGGTGAGTTAACCAGGAAAAACATTTGTGTAAAGCGAGTAAAAGAAAGATGATTTTCAATACAATGAACGTGCATGGTTTGTACAATATTTGACAAGAACATAAGCGTGAGTGGAATTTTTATTAAGTTACTCCTATTAGGTACATTGCTCTCAATATCACGTGACACAACATGGCGGCGGGGTTGTCCATAAGAGAGCGGGTTGGCTGATCACAAATATGTATGTCGTAACTTTGAAGTCAAAATGTCATCATTCAAGTCATGAAAGGAACGTGAATTTCTTATCTACTACCGTGAACACTAACACTTTGAACTTTGGTTGTGGTAATTAGTAAACATACTGTTTCTTGGAAGAACGGCAATAACAAAAAGGTGAAAAAATTTCGTTCAAACATTGAAGAAATCCAGCCAGTTGAGATTCAGCAACATGATTCAAATAGGTCGTTACATAGATGAACTTCGTAGCGATTCTTATTCTAAATCATTTGATTCAGGACAGACTTCGTAAGTTTTATTTCGGTGGGGGATACCTGCGCTTTCAAATGTCATATGGCTGCAAGTCCGCACAATTAAGTTGACAACATCTAGGTTCGTGATATATCAGAGCGTCGCTCGATGTGAAACCCGAAACGGCTTGCTAACAAATAGACGGCTGAAAAATAGGTCGTCACCTGTAGAGATTACCTACTAAAGCCCTTCACTGACGCCAGTGAACCTTTGTATCTCCTTTTCTTTACCTGGTTATGTATGTTAACCGAATTGTAACTGAAAAAACAGAGGTTCAATGAGTGTGTTTTCCAGGTAAGCATATTTATCTGATGTAAGGTGAGACACAACGTGACGCATATATATAGGGTGTCTTCCAAAAGGTACTCATCCTTTGATTGCCCATTACTCTTTTTGATATTATTTTTTGTTGTTGTTGCAGGTACAACTAATCCTAAATAATGGCAGACGTACGACTAACTTTTGAAGAAAGAAATTTTGTAATAAGTTATTATCATCATCATCGTCGTCGTCGTCGTCTTCGTCGTCCTCGTTATCGTTATCATTATTATTATTATGAGTAATGGGCAGTCGAGGGGTGAATACATCTTTTTGGGACACATTGTACGTGTAACACTCGGAAATGACGTTAGCGTGCTATCCCTAACCGCTAAGAGAATGTTTCATGTTGTCGATCACTAGGATGTATAACTTGCAATGATACATTATTTAAAAGCAACAGACCAGGGATACCACTAAAAATTTTCCTTTAAAACTCACTACATATTATACAATTTCGCCTTAAATCCATTTCTAATATTGCAGTTGAACAGATATGATGGACTGGAAGAAATTTGTAGTAATAAGGGAATATTATTATCCCTCAATGTTTTTTTACAGCGTGCCAACCGGAAAAAATACATCGGAGAGCCTGCGCACCGCCGATACTGGAGTCTCGTCTGCTTAACGTTAGCAACGTGTCAGGTTTCACTAAGATAATGCTTATCTTAAGCTCATGATCATTTCCGTGGATGTAAAAAACTGAGGCCTTTTAAACAGAAAAAATAATCGAAAGTTATAAAAGACCGGAGGGAAGAGGTGAGGGTGACACAACCACGTATTGTTCTTTACAACCATGGGCATTCAACCGGAGACGAAAACCGACAGTATATTTTCCTAGAAACTGAAAATTATAAAGTTATACTGAACAGATTAACGAACCTTAGCGAGCTGTCTATCAACAACACGCATTTGACCAATCATAACCAATAATGTTGCAAGTAGGTCAAACGGATGTCCAACACATTGGTTACAAATGTTCAATCTCTCTGTCACATCATGACATCACAACTGCTTTCACCTGGAATGGAATGAAAAGTAACGTTGTCACGAGGAGGGGTGGAGGGGCAGATAACAGATAACATTTTTATAAGATGCACAACATAGGAAAACTTGCTGGTCCCGGGTTCTTCGAGCCGAAGTATTGCCCTTTGTACACATGTGCGAAACATTGCGAAAGTTACAAAGGACAACAAAAGCCCAAAATGTATACCTCACTTCAGCCTATGTGAACAGTGGTGAAAAGCCTATATTAAATGTCACTACTCGTGTGTGCGATATCGATAGTGAAAGTTGCCAGTGGAATAAAGGCAATGTGCGTTAAAATATTAGCCAGGAAGACTATAGCATCAGTAACTATGGAAATAACGGGCTCCTACACCATGTAGGCAAAAATCATTATGCAAAGATTGGCTACACATAAAATACGTGGATATAATTATTTCACATCGGCTATTTTAGGGTACTTCTTGGTTCATGATCATAAGGTAAAACACCGGTATTTTCTTAGAGTGTTATTCCAAAATCTTGACTTGACGAACGATAAATTTGTCATACTGATGAGAGAGGTGTGCTAATGAATTATACAGAATCGTCGAAATACTATCTAAAAAAACTGTCCTTGACACGACAGCTTTATTATACTGTCTGACTGGCACTTTCACAAAAATGCGAAACAAGAAAAATTTCGCTGTTCAGAGCGTGTGCTTGAAAATGACTATGCGTGTGTTTGATTTTGAAAAAGGTATTTACCGATTGTAAAAACTGAAAACAAATTTCGTTATAAATAACTAAATTATGTAAATATCCAACAAAGTAAACTAGAATAACAATTTAAAACTAAGTAAAAGAAATGAAAATATGGAGGTAACTTTTGACAAAGTTCGTGCGCTCTTGCAAAAATCAGAATTCAAGTCCTAAATGTCAGTTTCTCTTGCAGGCCTTCCTGAAGAAAGCCTTTCAATCATAACCTTCAGACCAATTCACCAAGCATTTACGAAATGTAGACCTATACATTACACGTGTAGTCAATATAGAATGAAAAAAGAAACATTTAAAGCACTATACGTAGAATATATCTCTATATCTCTATACCGGGATATATATGTATATATATATATCAAAAAACTACAAAAAAGTCAGAACACAACAAACCAACGTTTGTTGCGCAGAGATTGAGACACATGGTGTTAGAAAGCAGGCGAAATTTTTGCTAACGTTAACTTAATGGTAAAAGCTTGAAACCAGACATTATAAAACGCCATTCTGGCCAAATCGGGATTTTTGACTGGCTGAGGAAATCTGGCGTCCTGCTCATTAGACTTGGGTTTCTTTGTGGAATGCCAGGCTTGAAAGCTCAAAGCTGGAATTCTCCGTACAGAGGACTGGGCTCCCAGCGGCCTGGATAGGGTGCTTCAGGAACTCTGTCTGTGTACCTGAACACAACGGGACAAACAAACAACTTCAGAATAAGCTCATCACCTGAACTGAACCTTCCTTTACTTCCTTCACCTGGGTGAAAGCAGTTTTCACCTGGACGAGAAGGTTATGACCTGGGTCGAAACAGTTTGGCAAACCGATTAGTGCGTTTCACCGTTTTCAGCTGACTGGAACTTACAGCTGAGGAAAACTTACAAAACTTTTAAAGGGAAAATGGGCAGCACTACATCACAACACTACATTTTACTTTTTCAAGGAATTGTTTTTTAAATCTAGTGAAACATTTGATTCTATAGTTTTTAGAAAACCTTTCAAAAATTAGGTATTTAACTGCAGTTAACACAATTATATTTTTGTACCTAATTCAACCCAGTAAATAGTAGCTTTCTAAACGTTCACATAAACAGTTACAATAGAACCCGAGCAATAGGTCGGATTTTATAAGTTACGTGGCCATTTGCCAACTCTCACACTGTACTCGCTTCTCTGGTTTTGCTCTCTCAGCCTATTAGGCCATAACGAGTGGCATTTTAGTAACTCGGCCAATCACACTTCTGTTGTATCGTAAAAAATTATTTGCTGAATACAATTCCTAACTTGGCCAATTCTACTGACTTAATAATGTGAGGTTAGGTGAATTTCATGTGAATCTTCTTCAAAATGAAACAGTATCAAGACTCGATACAAAGGTCCACAGTAAGGGTAGTGAAATCAAAAGAGCGATAGTTGTGATAGTTGTTAAATGATCATAAGTAGTTCAAATGCTAAGGCCAAAGCTTAAACAGTAGCAAGTTATACCCTCTCGCCCTCAGACAACCCAAGCCCCGCAGAATGAAGGGCAAAATACTAGAATGTTAACATTTTCTCATATCATTCGACGTCACTGCTCCAGGATTACTTCAGATTACCCCAGATTACTTCACAATGAACATGCAGTGCCATAGGAACAGTGCAATACCGTTAATGTTACGCGTACAAAAATCCCTTGTGGCGAAGTTACGTATTGACCCACCTACCTTTGTCGGCAACAGTGACGTCGAGAGCAAACGTTTGGTCGAAAAGGTCCCGAAGATGTTTGATCAGCCAAATGAAGGCAATCCATGTGATAACCCCTGCAAGAAAGCGTGATGAACTGTAAGGCGGCAATTAGTGCGAATTTGTGCCAGTATTTGGCTGGATTTATCCCGAAAATCTGTTTTAATTCGTGCATCGGCAAATGAATGAGCTCCGTTACAACGCAATTTTTGATATAAATAAAATAAAAGATATAAATTTTGAAGAGGTGTAAGGTGAAGACATACATATATTAATTGACGGTGCCATGCCTGGTGCAGACATATTACCTTACAATGCCATGCATAGTGCAGACATACATATATTGCCTGACAATGCCAAGCTTGGTGCAGACATATTACATGGCAGTGCCATGCTTGGTGCAGGCGTAGTACCTAAAAGTGCCGTGCATGGTGTAAACATATTATCTAATGGTGCCATTCATGGTGCAGACATATTACCTGAGAGTGCCAAGCATGGTAGAGACATATTACATGATTGTGCCATGTATGGCGCAGACATATTACTTTCTGGTATATTGTATGGTGCAGTCATATTACCTGATGGTGCCATGTTGAAGGTAACGGGCAACACGTTGTAGGTGTTTATTATGGTTCGTGCGGCATTGGCCACATACACTACCAAGGACATCACGAGTACAAGAACTGGAATCAGCGGGTTCAAAGTCATTTCCGAATCAGTCGAGTCACTGTACGAAAAACACAACAAGGCTTTTGTAATATAACCTTAAAAATGTTGTCGCATACGATAGCCGATTGGATTACTGGTGCCTTAGCAATGTTCTCACGTTATTGTGTGAAAAATGTGATGGTAACATAGCACTGTGAGTAGTTATGGTGCGGTGACATCTAGTAAATTGTGGTCAGCACCAATGCCTTTCAAATAATCAAGCAATTCTGCAACAGTGCTGGAAGGCGGATTACACCGGTAACGTGTGACCAACTATCACACTGTCGTTACCACTTTGTTTTTTCTCCCTATGCTATGGCATTTTATTTATTTTTATTTAATTATTTGATTTATGTTTTACGCTGTATTCAAGAATGTTTCACTTATACGACGGCGGCCAGCAATATGGTGGGAGGAAACCCACGACCATCCACAGGTTGCTGGGCAGGCCTGTCCACGTGCGGCCGGAAAGGAAGCCAGCCTGAGCTGGTGGGAGTCTTCGGGTTATTGCGCTGCTCTAGCGCTCTAACCGACTGAGCCACGGATGCCCCCCTATAACTTTTTACATTCAGCAAATCTACACTATTAAGTTTAGTTTTGATAACACAGAACTATTTACCTGTCCACCTCGTCAGAATACCTTAGACTCTTCTTGCCACCATGTCTTGAAAAGCCAGCTGAGAAAGTTGTCTCTCTATGTCGTTTGGCAGAAGCCCTGGTAACAGACTCGTACATTGTCCGGTTGACAGTTCCAGGATTCTCCACCATGTACTCTTTGGGGATCGTCATTGTCTTGTCACCACCACCTCTGTTAAGTGAACAATGTCAGCAAACTGTATATTCGCTGTGCAGGCTAAATGTACCTATACATAATGCAGGCATGTGGATACATCAAGAAATATTGAACTTTGTCGCGTGGAAATTTTGATAGAGTTCATCTTAAATCACAAATAATCAGGGTAAAGTGAAAGTATAACCAAAATAACAAATTGATTACGGTGACAACCGGGTTATATATGGGAGAGACTGAATCTTAATAACCCACTAGACAGCCAGTAATTTGTGTGGATAAATATTTACAGAGGAAGGGTGTATATTAGAAGAATGGCAACGAATAATTACAAAATATCGGGGTACAGAACCATTACAAAAAGTATAAATAGGATCTTGGATGCCATGGCAACTTCGCTCCATGAGTATATAAATTATATTGACGTAACCCGGACGAAATGCAAAACCCGCGTACGATTATTTCCTTCTCGACACAAAAGGTTTCTCCTGTCTTCTCGACCGTTGGTACTGGCACGTTTCCTCAGCAATTTATATATCTTAACAAGAAATCGTACGATGACAAAAACACTGAAGTGGTCCAAACCCGGACGAACATATTTCCCCTTGGCTCTGTTCAAACGTACAAATACTGAATGGCAAATGGTCATGTGACTGGTCAACACCAAATAATAAGGACAGTCAAAGTTCTTGAAACTCCACTCCATAAATCTTTTTACCTGCCTGAAATTAAAAACTCGAGCTAAAAATCTCTTGTTACTAAACCAAGAACATAAAGGGACTGGTTTACAAGTGTTTATGAAACACTGAAGTGATGATGGCAGATTCTCCTGGCTAACTGGCTCCATACGTGACAGATCATCCAGTGATTACACACATGACAACATAATACTGATATCATATTTCAGAGATGAGTAGTGTAACTCAGAAAAATGAAGACTTCATTGTGACTCAAAATTTCGGCTTTTTATTTTGCCATCATCACTCTCCTGATGATGGCAAAATAAAAAGCCGAAATATCGAGGCACAATGAAGTCTTCGTTTTTCTGAGTTACACTGGTACTGTATTACGTAAAACTCGTCAGTGGCACTACAGGATATTTCAAAGAGTTTATATATTCCACGAAAGAGAACTTCTGAAAGAATAAAATTGTTTCTAAATGTACTACGTAAAATCATTGTCATCACTATACAATTTGTTCAGGTAGCCTACTTTTTCAAACATGTCATTATGAAACGCGGTGAAGTGTTATTTGATTTCACGAAGTCATCTAACTGTAAATTACGTGTATTGAGTATTATACAGGTAAAGATGGTGTCTCCGACCAAATATAAAAATACCCAGAAGAAAGAAAATAAAATGTTTTTTAAAAGCGACAACATTCAGAAGTGTTGCAACTATGGTGTTACACCGAAAACCGATACCTCATGATGACTCATTATTTCATGATTACTGACTTTCTCTCTTAACTCTGCTGAAAGTCACAGCGTATTGCATATGTAAATTGATTACTCTACCCTGAACTAAGTCAAACTATCACGAGAAAATTCCCATACGCTCTACTATGGAGAGGTTATGATGGTCACATGACAAAAATCTCGGCTGATGCAATGTTGTGTCATCCCCATACTGTATTTAAACTGGGGCGCTGGGGGGGGGGGGGCTCCCTGGCTGAGATGATTTGCGCGCAAGCACATCCTGCGTAATGACATAGGTGTCTCTTATCCATTGGTTTCCCACGGTTTCTTCCCACCATTATGCTGCCCTCCGCTTTTTCAGTGAAATATTCTTTAGTAGGGTGTAAAACAACAATGAAATAAATAAGTATATAAATTCAAACACTGCCAGAGATAAACAACTTTCATCCTTACGCTTAGCTGCAAACAAAGCGCATAGGCTACATGGCTATAAGCAATATTTATGAAGAGGACAAATACATACTGGTGAATGGGAATAAGGGGGTCTAAGCAAGAATAAGAGGAGCTGAACAGGATCAAAGGGAACTGAAAAATAACCGAACAAGAATAAGACTATAAGCATGCAGACGTCAATACACACTGAAAGAGGTATGTACAACGTGGTACCTAGTCAAAAGGATCGTCCCACATATAGAGGTGACTTGCATACTTGCATACTGTATTTACAAGTATCAGAGATGAACTGTTTCCACTCTCCCGTTGAGTAGCAAATCCAGCGCAGACAGACATATGAAAAATGCCCAACATATACAGGACAATATAATACTGAATAAATCTTCTTTTAGAACTGACTGGTCCAATGTTGTGGAATTCCACATTATACTCCTGACCCTTCAGGGACAAGTTTCTTCCAACCCGCGGGCTAATTCATTGGTAAATGCAACGGTTCAGCTACACATTTGATTTGACAAGGTATGTGCTACACCCACATGTAGTACTGAGTAAGGGGGGGGGGGTGAATTGTATTGGCGCTTTTCCGGACCAAGGCGCCGTTTTGCGCCATATCTGTACAATATTGGGATTTCTGTTGGCAGATAACATGGCAAACAAGATGTTATTGATTTGAGGCGAACTAGACGTTGATATTGTAATTATTGTATACATCTATGAGCTGTATGTCACCACATGACTACAATACAGCCCACAGGTGAATACATGGTAAATAAACGATTTATTTAGCAGCTTAAATTTTGGGCTTGGCAGAGTATTAAAAAAAACCCCAAACCCCTCGCCCCCCACATATGTTATCATTACTGAATATTATCAGCAATATATTCAAATAGAAGAGGAAGGTGTAAGGACTATATGTGTTAGAGTAGATCGTAAGGAAAGGAAGGCGTTAGAATGTCAGGATGTAGTACTGAGTCAAACCCATCATCTTACTTTAGACGTGGCTTTCCCATTCCAAGATGGGCTTTCTCATACTCGGTGATCATCTTTTGCACGCAGGCTCGGCCGGCTTTCATTTTTGGCTGTATTGTCTACCTGTGGAGATATTATCACATTTTAGCAAGCCTGACTGTGAGTCATATCTGACGACACTATCTACCGTGATAACACACTGAAACTTATGTATATAAGTCATATCAAATTCCTCTACTACAAGCCCATGTGCAGGATTTTTAAGCACCCATGTAAAGCTTTGAGCTGGTAAGGCAAACCTTGATCAAAAAGTAAGACACGCGATAACCTAAGTAAATTTCTCTTGAATAATTCATCTGAAATAAAATAAAATATGAGACTGATCTATACTGGAAGAGCCTTTGCTTATTTTAGTAGTAACGTTGCGGTGATAACCTATCTTCTTCAACACAGGAAATGTTTCTCCTGAGGAACTGACTATACATACATACCGGGACCTAATAACAGGTCCATCGCGCATGAATACAATGGCTATTCAAATAGGTAAGAACAATTTATTAAGTGTAACAGTGGAGCTGTACCAGGAGATTTTTGTACCATTTTTTTTTACCAGGTGTGACATTAACCGGTGAGGTATAATATAAGACCGCAATCGAGATTCTTTTAATTTTAAAATGATTGTGAGGCCTAAAGACAAAGGAAACCATCATTCCCAGAGTAAACTGCCGCCCTCCGACAATCTCCTCATATATTCACTCATCTGAAGCCACAAAGGAGTTCGCAACAACTAGGATCGAACCAGCAACCTCAATCGTGAGGCTTTGTCCGCTAACAGGGTTTAGCCATCGGTCTTGATTCCACACACAGAGTGTGATACGTTAACCGTGATATTAGTGATAGCGTGATATTCCCTTAAAGAAGACGTCTGAATATAAAAATAATATAATACAGCATTCAGCATGGATAACTTTCTCTTTCATTAGCTATTCGCAGTCTTTAACTAATGTACATTCCGCTGCATTTGGATTCTCAACATGTCACAAAAACGGGTACTGGCAAAGTAAACTCTAGGATATAAAAGATTACAGTTTAGAGAGCAAGGCGAGAAATCCGGCCACTGGTGAATTTGCCTAAGATAGGGTTTCCTTTTTAACTGCTCATGTAAATGCTTCAGTGGTAGCAACAGCAAAACTGACGCAATAATATCTGTCATATATTAGACGTCAAACGTTGTATTGTCATCAGATTTAATAACCTTATCACATGAGCACGTCAAAACAATGAAAGACTCTTCATGCTAAAGTTACATAATATCTCCTATATGTTTAACTGAGAATATTTTAACGCGCTGAATACGTATATAGCGTAGGCCTCCCGAAGTTCTACACAAAGATTACGAACAGTTCAAAACTGCCGATGGAATGCTATAAAAATTGTCAGCATTCCTTAGCCTTTGTGTATCTGTCTAAGTCTGCATAATCACCCCCAGCTGACGTGGAATGGCACCGGTGTATCAAAAAGCAAACTTGACCCGACGAGTGCTTGCACCATCTTTATAACTGACACTATTGTGATAAGTACGTAAGGAATGTAGAGCGAAGCTGTTTAGACTTGTCTGACCATTTACACCGTCCTGCATCCCCCGATATTCTGTTTTGTTCGTCAATTATTACTTCATTCTTTTGCTCCTCTAAGCTGTCCTTTTCCATTTTTTCTCCCTGTTCGTTGGTGTCATTATGTAGGGCAGGCTTCAGTGTTCATTCCAGATATAAATATATGTGTTTTTAAGGAAATGGAGGCGGATGCACACTAAGCAAAAGTAGTGGTAAATCATGGTTGTCTGACCTCTGACTGGGTGGGTTTGACCCCTGTCAGCTGTTTGTCAACTTGGCGAAAAAAATTCATCGGTCTCAGAAAAAGGACTCTTAGGTCCAGAGGGTTTTAGCGCTTGAAGATTTCGGGACAGTGCTGTGAAGCCAAACGTTAACATGTAAGTAAATGGGAAATTGTAAATGGGTTGTAAATTGACGACATTCACAACCAGCTTTAATACCATGAGGCCTGAGGTTTCATCCTATTCAGCCATGAATACACCACGGGGACGTCATGCAGAAATGTAACACTTACACATGTGCTTCAAAAAGGTAGCCACAGCTGCTTGACAGAGAACAGGCGTCGTGACAGCAGAACTGAATGATCATCTCGCTACGTAAACTGTGGGGTCTACCTTTCAAAGGAACCACAGGCTCAGGTGTTCATTTCCTTTCAATACAATTTAACAGGTAAATAGGCCACAATGTAATCCACAGGGAATGCAACCCACAGTATTATATTACATGGTCTCGCTGTTTGTTGTATGCACAGTCAGACACGTGCCAGTGAGCAAGTCGCTCAGTAGCTTGCCGTGGAAGATCAGTGGATTACGCCGGGCACTCCGCGGTTTTACTCCACCCATAAAACTGACTACCATCATATGAGTGTAAAGTAATATTTTTTTAACGGTATGACTTATGAAGTGTTAAATGACATTTAGAGAAAAGTTGTATCGCTGATTGCCATAAATTTTCCCAGTTTTGTTAACTTCTGGGCAGATCATATGAGAAATATGGGTGCGTGACATTGATGTACACAGCAATTTTGCAAGACGAGTTTAACTCTCTAATCTTATGACCTTTAAAGACTCCCCTCACACATCACCCTCCAAAAGATCTCTCGCCATCAAGTGTTCGTCTTACTACCAAATAGGATCACTTCGGTGGCCTGGTAGATACAGCATCCGCCTCGAGGGAGATTCGGGATCAATCTCGTGTCGAATCATACCAAAGATTTTAAAAATGGTATTTATTGCTGCCTCACTTGGCGCTCGGCACTGAGAGGGGAGAGCAAAGAAACAGGGCTGGTCGGCCCGCTGTCAGTATAATGTGATTTGGCGGGTGTCATGTCTGGTGTCTTCGGCATGATGCCCCAGTGACGGCAGCACTTTGGCGGCACGGACTCAAACTGACACAGCTTATCTACATTCTAAGGACTCGTCGTCATAAACCGAAAAAATTGTAGATTGCGACGTAAAACCCAAGCATACATACATACATACTACCCAGTGGAATCGCTACAGATATCAAATGTTACACGTACATTATATATTCTAATTTTCTGATTCACTAAAGCGAATGTCTTTAAATAAATATCTACTCTCGGTTTTCAGGTTATTTCAAATTTCCTCCTTCTCGATTGCCGAGGTCTTAGAACTGAAATGCATATTCTTCAATATACAGTATTAATTGTTAATCTATGCAACTATTATATCACATAATTTATATGGTATTCAGCCACGATACTCAGTCCGCGTGAATGTAGAACGTAAACTTACAGTGTCAATATCCAGCTATCGAAGTGCAAGTAGATGGTTGTTTAATCGTCGAACACTTTAGTACATAAACAGGCCTATTTCAACGTGAGTTTCTCCGTCGAATGAATAAAATGGAATAGGCTACTTACAACTGACTTCAGACGTACATGATTTAGGCACTAATCCGCAAGAATGGGCCTTGACAAGGTGGGTTTGCCAACGACGTTTTACTCTCTGTTGATAAAGGCCTAGTGATATACTTTAATACTGGTAACCTTACAACAAAGGTTCACGAGATTTCTAAATTGAAGATCGGGAAAAACCCTAGTCGGCGTGAAGACTTTTTTGATTGGTGGAAGCTGAAGATGTGGCTCAGCAAAATATGAATATAGGTGTATAGCTCTGAACGTCAATCTTGGCCCACTGATCTGTTATCTCCCGACTTTTTATATCTCTAAGCGTTGTCAGCCTTGCTCCCGACATACGGAAACAAGGCACGTTACATAGCAAAATGGCGACACAATGCATTAGAGGTCAAAGTCTCGACATTGGAGTAGAGTAGCCTCTTAATTTAGATAGCTCTGAACGCCAGCGGACTTGGGTGACATTTTTTTAGGGTTATATGCGCCGAATCTGCCCATAAACCAATTGACAGCGATCGGCGAAGACAGGTGTTAATGTGTGCAAATTGGGGCTGAAGCGTCTGCGTTAGCGACTGAGAAGCCTTGAACAGGATCTGTCAATTCCCTTGCAAGCAGCTCACTGATTGGCCAACATGTGGCCTCATTAATATGTACATCAATATGTATCACATCCAGCCGGTCACCTACTTTCAGCAAAGGCTCTCTCGGACCAAACACACAACCTACAATGGTTCTGTTAAGTACATCGTACCGATATTTACACCATGTCTACATGAGCACAATGCATCACACCGATAAGAAAAGCATGCTGTCTGAAAATTCCTTTGTACCAAAGACACAGGAACTGTTACAAAGCAAACATCAACACCTTTTGTGTACTAGAAATATACAAATTTTGCACATCAGAATAAAAACTCTTGTAATGATAAAGGTGACGGTTGTGTACTTCAAGTGCGCAAAAGTGTACGTGTTCAATTTTCGTAGTTTGTGTACCTCTGTGATGCACTTTTTTAGATTGCCTATAAGAACAACAATAAAAATAATTACGCCTACAAGAGCATCATTTAGTTACAAGTAGTTATATGATACCAATAAAACTGCCCCAGCACATCGTACCGATACGGGCACCTTTCACCCTATTGATAAGAATATCGTATGAATACACCAAATGCAGCTAAGGATAAGAACATCATATCCATAATATCACCATTTAGTTGCGTAAATCATACCGATGAGATCACTATGTCGCTATGTACATCAGGCAATTGATGGCTTTCGCACTGTTTTCATGTCATTGTGTAAATATGTTAAATGTGATGACAACACAGCATTTTAAGTAATCCTTGAGCAGTGACGTCTGGTATGTTGCATTAACATCACTGTAATTATTTTTTAACCTAATTCTACTTAAGCCGTAGTAGTATAGTTGTCATGTTTTACTTCTAAAGCCCTAACTGAGGTAAATTGACAAGAGACCGGACTTCACTGCTAACGTGTGACCATTTGCCAACTACCAAACTCTCGTCGGTGCTTTGGTTTCACGCTCTGTGCTGTAGCGGTAGTCTATTGTGTAGGACATTTGGTGATAAAATTTACTTAAAACTCTAATTCAAGTGTGACTGCTGTCCATGTCGAATGGAAACTATGTATGGAAACATAGATGTGGCATCTACTCTTTTCTTTCCTTTTTTTCCCTATTTACAAGTACCCTTAATAATTCCACGGAGGGAATGTCGAAACTTGTTTCATGATTGAAAATTACCAGATCCTGAATTACAACGAAACTGTTTCAGTTTAAATTTTTCTACAAATCATGTAATAGTTCTTTGTACTAAAATCGTACACGGCTTGGATACTGATTTTATTCATCCAGAACATTCATGGCGCCTTTTCGTCATCATTGAAAACAGTTAACTGCTTCTCTTTGCATGAATCATATTTTTATTCCATTACCTTAATGTTCCTTGTTCTCTATCTGATGGAAAAGCCTATTTCTATTGTGGTGGTATACATTTTTGGATTGCAACCTACCCTTTTTTATACTGTGGGCTATACCTTTAAAACGTAGAAGCGTAAAAATTCTGTATAACGCAATAACAATCTACAGTATGCTTGCTTTTTGTTCTCTCTCCTCTCCCCATCTTATATATGGCCATGGCTTGTCAATATGAAGCACTTTACTTGGTAAATAAAGAAAATAAATCCTCGCCTCTTTAAAAGGCCAACGGACGGCGATGGCAGGGCTACATATGTGTGACATTGTGTGCAGTTAAACGACTGATTTAAACCACAGTTTTTGAACATTTTAGAGTTCTGATATCTTAACTGAAAAGATGACGTAATTAACCATAACAATGGGGGCTTGCATCATGCATGCATATATTCCGCTGGTCCCCCTAAAACTAAATTAGTATATACGAGTTTTTTTCCTTCAGGCACGGGACATCAGAATTGAAAGTAAATCTTTAGAACAGACTGAGCGTATCTTCTCATGTACAAAACCAATGTGAGGTGAAGAGGACATTTCTCATAATACATTTTTCTGTAAGCTTTTTTGTTTGTGGCACTGCGGCAGAGGACAAAAGACCGGAATGCGATCCTATTGGCAGGGGACATACGTCTTTGTAAGCTTATCCACGCTATACTGAATGGAACCGCACACGCGGATGTCATATTAAATACAGGTATGGATACAGATATTTGTGTCCCACAATTTACACAGGCATGTACCTTTCAGCTAGAACGTTTTTGTCGTGAGTTGCACTTTATTAAATTTAAATTCACGTTCGCACCGCGAAAAGATTAAATCCCACGTATAAAAAATATGTTTTATAATATTGTTGTATAATGTTTTCATCTAGACCAATAAAGAAATGAAACAAGACTTCGCCCTAGATCCTGGAGCCCCGGTGTTTTGGGTTTCTCACTTTGTTTGTCCTCTTTGGGTTGACAGCCCTTTGCAAGCTTCGCGCTAGTAATCATATGAAGACCAGAACATGTTTCAACATCAACCACGAGAGAAAGCCAATACAAAGAACAGATTCATACAGAGAATATCGGGCAGCAATTTGCAATTATTAAGAAACTATGGAAGGAAAGTTCTAGCCGAATGAATTATGTTTCAAGAAATGTTCAGATCTTGCTCCCTGGCAGCACATAATAGACCGTGGATCAGATTATGTGTCTCACGTGCGCTTTGATGAATCCTAACCGCTAAAATGATAAGGAGAAAGAATAAAAGCGAAATGATAAGATTTATTTATTTATTTGATTGATGTTTTACGCCTTACTCAAGAATATTTCACTTATACGACGGTGGCCAGCATTATGGTGGGAGGAAACCGGGCAGAGCCCGGGGGAAACCCATGACCATCCGCAGGTTGCTGGCAGACCTTGAAGTGATTAGAGACCGTATTTCACGGGATGCGTGTGCCCATTTGAAGTCAGTGAGATGGACATAAATTCCTTAAAAGTGAATAGGTCAAAATACCCCAAGGAAAACTTGATTTTACCCCGGGCTTAGGTTTATTATGCCACTGTCGTCGCTACTCTGGTTTTGCTCGCTATTCTATTCTGTTTTTCACGGACTTCAGTTGTTATATAAATATCATGAGTGCCGATCTTATTCAACGAAATGAATAGGGGCCTCGGTGGCCTCGGGGTTAGCGCGCTAGTGCAGCGTAATGACCCAGGTGCCGCTCACCGATGCCATGGCTGTGAGTTCAAGCATCTTCTCTGGCCTTACGTGGGAAGGTCTATCAGCAACCCGTCGTATAAGTGAAATAAACTTGAGGTCGTCGTAAAACATCAATCAAATAAAAAATGAGTATATTGCTCCCCCAGTCGATTCCCACCGGGAACAACTCTATCCTAAGTTTTTTTCCGTTAATAACCTCGACTGCTGGTAACCTACCTTGGGGTTTTGGTAAATCAATTTACAGTCGTCAGCCGTTCGTCTGCGTCAACACTGTCATACCGTCTGAGGTGGCCACCGGGCTTTGAATTACAACTATCCTACCCTCTTCTTAGAGATAGTAGGGGCAAGCATTTGATTGGCTGTTGAACATCACCCCATGGCTTAAATTGAGTGTTTGCTCAAGTGGAAAACCCCTTTTCGGACTTCTTGTGTATTAAGCGTGCTGGATTGGAATATCTGGTGTGTTTTAACCACTCCCCCAGCCTGTTTTCAATGCATGAATAGATTTTAAGAGCAATATACCACTACATAGGACTTTAATAACCACAATTAGCACTGTAAGTAGTCAAAGGGCCCAAGAACTGCGATATTGCCTCTGTTGTCGGATGATATACCGTTTTACCTTTATCTAAATCTTACTTTCCAGAACTTATTTTCTTCCATAATAATACAAAACATGGAGACATTTCAATATCTAACCACAAAATATTTCTAGACTACGTACTATATCTGACGTATCTTATGATACACGCGTATCTCCGATATCACTGGAAACCGTTAAGTACGTCTAGATCGAGTAATTATTTTTCGTTAAAATCCTTGGGTTTTCAGTTTTAAGCGATAGTCAGTGGTAATTTTCTTGATAAATCTTGTCTCTGAGAATTTGAAATTGAAGACTGATTTACCAATTAATAGCTTGAACTGTGACACGGATAATTCGTTTGCTGTCAAGATCTTTTCATTTATATAAGGGCGATGGGATACACGTCCAGAGTACACCACCATCCTCAAGACTTAAGGTATAAAAACACCAAAAAATAGCCTTACTATTTATGTAGTAATTTCACAAAGAACGCCCTCCTAAAACTGTATTTCATAATTTTCGTTGGCCCAAATGACACATACTGTCAAATAACTAGATGCCAGGTCTACAACATATCCAAATATCATCAGGGGCTGACCTCCATTTTCTCAAAATAAATCCGCTGGAATGCAGGTACTAGCGTCCTGTAGCCATAGAAACAAGGTGTTGGGGGCACTTGCTCATTGGATGATATTTTTCTGTGTTTGATTGTAGCCACATGTAATGGACTTTTTTTCAACCATTATTTGTCATAGTTTATACCGGCAAAATTATCTGGCAGTACTTCAACACACTTCAGACAATCCCTACCCGTCCCCACCATTTTCTGCGCGCCTGAATCTTGGATATAAAATTGAATTAGTATTTTTATACCTTAAGGCCACAGTTCATCGGAATACTCAACGTTTTGTTGGACTTTTGGATGATTTTTCGGTGCGCGTTAGTCGTTTGATTTAACTTGTCGCCCAACATTTAGAAGAGAGAGCATCGCATCGGGACGAGATGATTTATCTGCAAGTCAGTGATCAGACTATCAACTCAGATCATACGACAACACCTGACTAAAGTTGCATTGGTTACATTGAAGCAGATGAACAGTCGCTAATTTGGGCCAATTTTATTTTGTAATGTTACGATCAATACTCGTATAACAACACCATATGCAGTTCCATCAGCTGTTTTGTATTTACAATTGGCCAAAAGGTGTGATTCACAGTTTGTAGAATAAGATAAATAGGCCAGGAGAATTTCGGTAGCGATGACTCACGCTTTTTGGCATATCAGTGATGACATTCAATATGCCGAAGTCAGCCATAAAGACCACTGAGACAGGCTAAATCTTTTTGGTGATTGTCTCTGAGTCACCCCAATATCATGCACAGGTAGCTGGCGGACCTTCCACGTTCGATCGGAGAGGAAGGCAGCATGGGCTGGACTTAAGCTCACAGCGACCACATATTGGTGAGAGGCACCTGAGTGATTACTCCGCGCTGGAGCGCTAACCTCTTCGGCCACGGAGGACCCTCTCAGTTTTTTAGAATGTACTGATATTAACAGGCTGAATGTAAATTACTGCAGCGTGGAGACCAAAATCAGAGCAACATCGACAGCGTGTTTATAGCTTGAATGTGGTCACACGTAGGACGTGAAATGCAATCTCTAGTCAACTTACCTTGGCTGGCGTTTTATGCGAATTATTCATGTAAATACAAGATAAATTGTAGCATCTTTCCCGTTCTTTAGAACCGAGGTCTTTCCCGAAGTACATGCATAAGTGTCATTTTAAAAAAAAAAAAAGTAAAGTGACGTCAACACCAATTTATAATACCTCACTGCTTTAGAATTTTCTAAAAATACAGTTTTGCTATAACCCTTTTTTTTGTAAACAAGTGAAGATGTGGTATATCGGTTAACGGGAAAGTACAAATTGACCCTTTTATTTCAAACCACGACAAAATAACAAAAACCACTAAAGAACTAAGCAATTATATAACTATAAAATTAGGACGGATTCATGCAAAGCGAAGCAGCCAGCTAGTTTTCAATGATAAAAAATAGACGTAGGCCCAATGAGTGTTCTTGAATAGACTCGTGAGCACATATGTGGGACAGTATGTACATTCCACCGGGTCAGTCGGACTTTCATATGACGTGATGTCTGGGTTTTTTCACTAGAATATCAAGGAAACTCAAAGCGTCTGACCCCAGCTTTTGCGATAGTCTGATCTACAAATAGAGTATTATAATTCTGAGCAGTACGTGTCTGGTGGAAATTTTTGTTTGTTTGTACAGTCTCTAATCCAAACTGAGGACTAAAAACTGCTGGCCATTCTGCACTAGATGCCCCTTTTCACAACGGAAAAATTAATGCAACTTAAAAATCAGTGAATGAATAATTAGCCAGTGTTACAGCGACACATCGAGAGTAGCCTGTTCATCTATATTCTCCCGAAAACACATAAGAACCCTGAAACAGAGTCGGCTGAAAAATATTAAGTCTTCTAAGTGAAAAAGAAGAAGGAAACAGATTTCACCAATTTTGTGCATCCGGACTAAGGGTAACGGCGAAGATGGCGGCCGTTCGTAAGTCGACTCAGTCTCACAGCTTACTTGTGATACGTGGAAAAACTATATTGGAAAATTAAAACCACGATCAACTCGTTTGAATAATATCGCTTAATATTGCCTGACTGGGAAAAGTAAAAGCAAAAAGAAGTAATTGGAACGCTTAAAGAAAATGTTGTGTTGTAATTTCAGGCAGTTTTATGAATATTATAAGAAATAGCATACAGATGACCAGTTCACGGTAAGAGTGAATGCCAATATTCCAACCTTATCGCGATTCATAACAAATGTTAAATAGGCAAGATCAAAACTATGTTGAAAACAACAACAACAACAATGACTCAATTAAGTGCTCAGTCAAAGTACTGCGTTGTCATCACATACAGCAAAGATTCAAGGACACACATGAGTCGCTTTGCAGCAGATACGACCTGTTCTGTTTACGGGACCCGCACGGAAAGGCCTAGTTTCGTCGCCTTGAGGGATAAAATTACATCTCAGTGAAGTCTTATTCTTTTCACCCAAAGGCCCCACAGGGGTTCTACACAAGAAGGCTTATATGCAATAGAATAGGTGCACAAAGGCACAATAACGGCACAAAATTAGCCGGGAATTTCGGTGGATCTCTCAATGGCTTGGACTTAATAGAAATAGCGCTCAAGTGATTCAAATGGCTGGTGGTTGAACTCATATTTCATAAGCACATAAAACGGAGCATGATCCTGTAAATTAAATGATCATTTTTAAATAAAAAACATTCTAGAGGCACCTTTCTAACTAATTGAGAGATAGATTTTCCAAGATTCGCATTAACGTATACCAACTTCATCCATTTAACTTATGAAGCTGTTATGCGTTGCCAGCAAAAGTTGTAAGAATATATCTTTTATTCAGTCGAAAAGATGCTACTGGAATGCACCTATTTAGTTAGCTAACGATGCAGCAAACGACACTCCTTATTTTTGCATTCCTTATAAAGTCCCCCTATCAGGTAAATAACGTTTTTATAGCGTGACAAAACCGTAAGACTCTGAACAGTTATTCTAACATTATCACTAAAAGGGTGTGTGCATAACTCGGATCTCTGGTAATAATCTCGTAACTAAATCGCAACTTGAATGAATAAATGAAGGAATGAATGATTATGGATTTACGCCACACTGACAAGTTTTCAGCCATGTACTGGCGAGAACAAGGTTTAAATGACGAATCGGTATATGGTTTTCAACAAGAAAATGTGAACTTGTAAAACAAATGAAAAAGGCAGACGCAAATAAAACCAGGTAAAACAATTAAACCTCGGTTAAAAATTGAAAACCACACTAATAATATCACAACTTGAAAAAGAAGTTGTAAATATTAAAATACCATAGTTCGAAGTGATTTAAGAACATATATTTTGATTTATTTATTTATTTGATTAGTGTTTTACGCTGTTGTCAAGAATATTTCACTTATACGACGGCGGACAGCATTATGGTGGGAGGAAACCGGGCAGAGCCCGGGGGAAACCCACGACCATCCCCAGTTTGCTGGCAGAAGAAGTCAACATGAGCTGGACTTGAACTCACAGCGTCCGCATTGGTGGGAGGCTTCGATAGCACGCTAACCGACTGAACCGTATATTTTGAGGTCGACATATATAGAAACATATGGCAAAATTAATATAAATGCTTATGAGATTGGACACAACTTGAAATAGAAGAGTTTATACAGAATTATGATTATTTATTTATTCGATTGGTGCTGTACTCAGGTACATTTCACTTATACGAAGGCGGCCAGAATTATGGTGGGAAAAACCTGAACAAAACCAGGGGGATGTGAGGGGAAACCCACGGCCATTCCCAGGTTTCTGAGAGGATTATGACTAAAACATAATAATAAAACAGAGACGGAAAACAACAACCAGTGCGTGAATATGATCATTTGAATAATAAATTGACATGACAGTAGCTGTGAGTATATCAACGTTTTGGTCACCATGCATGTGCATGGAATGTGATTTTGGAATTTCAATTGATTTTTGTTTGCTTCACCCGATTTAAAAAAACTCCAGCTTCGAGGGTTTTTTGTGGGTTTTTTTTTTTTTTTTGCTTCAGATGTTATCAATCGGACAGCAAATTACAACTGCTTCTCACGAGGAATTACTTGACATTTTGACAATGTGGCATTCAAATCATTTAATCATTCATACCAGGACACGCCGGATATCGCCGAGTAAGTCTTGCGTTTATTCGGTCTAAATGATGAGCAATGGTCGTTATTCATTTGACTTTGTTTTCACCTAAGCGTCTAATGCAACATTCGAACACCACTCGTGGATCTTGACGGGGCGTTCCAATTCAATAATCACAAGATCCATTTTCAAAGCAACCTATAATTACAGCTCCCAAATGAATATGACATATATATACATATATGTAATGTACTTAAATAGTAAATGAATGAATGGTTCAAACTTCTGCCCCCCCCCCATTCGATAGAGAAAGAAATATACAGTAATTCAGCTACCACTTGAAGTCTCCGGATGGAAAGAATAGGCCATCAGCTTGGCGAAACATGCAATTATAGAGCTGAATTCTCCTGTGTGGACTCGGGGAACATGATATATGTATGTGTGTAAGCTGTGTCTTCTTGTGACAGGGCGAGTCCATGTCGCCAAAGTGTTGCCTCCACTGGAACATATTGTTGAAGACACCAGACATGACCCTGCACCCAGTCATATTGTACAGACACAGGACCGACCAATCCTGTTTCCTTGCTCTGAGGCCTCAGTCCTGAGTGCCACGTGAGGCAGCAACAAGTACTATTTTTAAAGTCTTTGGTAACCCGATCAGAGACTCATCTCGAATCTTCTGACCCCCGTGGCGGATGCGTTAACGACAGGCCACCAAAGAGGTGGGACGTAATAGATCTATATAATCTGATTTTGTTTTCGATGGGGGCTATGGCAAATACCTTGGAATGTTTTTCTTGTGAGAGTTGACGCTTTGTCTCAATCGTTTGCCAGCTGCACGCGACACGGTAGTTTGTAGTTTTTATGAAAAAGTTAAATATGTACGAATATTGTATCAGAATAACATTTTACGTGAATTTCGATTTTGGCTGATTTTTAGTGTTCTTGGACTGCTTCTACATGTAAATGCGTATGTTAACAGTTTATTCTGTTGATTTCTTCGTATGTTAAAAGACACATTTTTCCTGGATATATCAAGTCTGACTTCATGCCAGTGTGGCTAATCATTGATTGGTTCAGTCAGTAACACGGCTATTGCAGCTACCTAAAGTCGTAAAATATTCAGAATGTAATGCTCTAAAATCGAGCAATAAACACGCAAACGCGACACTATACCCGCGACTTACAGTATGCTGATCTTTCATATAGTACTTCCAGGCAATGTATATAAAAGCACGCGAGACATATGAACAAATTAAGCCTTTTGAACCTCGTTTCCGTCTAGGTGTTTTCATTCAAGGGTGTATTTGTGGAGATCTCTTTTACGCAGCAGGCATGTAAGACTTCTCCAATCTGTATCTTCTCGTTTCGTGCCCTGTTCTGGTTCGCTTGCGATTTGTACTGATTGCAACCTCTGCTTTATCGTCTCTGATCACTACACAAGCACAATAGCTTATCCTGTAATTGTAATACAGATGAGTATTAAGTGTGTTGACCTGTAGAAACGGTGTCATATCTTGAAGCCCATACTTTTCTTATCCCTCTTAGCATATCATTTTTCACGGGTCTGTGTATTTTCAGGTGTTAAAATTGAACACGCCATCTGTCCTAAAAACATCAAAGCATAGCAAGTCTCGTATAACAATAACGTCATAACACTTCAAAGGCGACAGACTGGAGTCGAGAGGGGTGTCTGGTACCCGGTGAAGGTCAGCGGTTTACACAGAACTGACGGCCATGATATAAATGAACATAATGCTCCAGCCAAATCTGTGATGTTGAATGTGCAAGCGTATCCAGTTACTGGTAAAACGGTTTAAATGGCGCTGTACAGTGTTGCCATCGATGCTAGCTAACGCTATGTTGAGTCTTTGTCATTCACAGCGTCATAGTCATAAGAGTAAAACTGTATAATTCCGTCATTGTAACGCTTAAAATCATCTGCTAAAACATTTGAGGATTATAGATATACATTAGTTGAGATAAAACACAACGAGGACACAGGATGGGGTGCCATATTTATACCTGAGGGGCAGTTATAGTGATATGACGTTAGGTTATGCAGTTTGCGTCAATACAGAACAGTTAACGAGATTTTAACTGCAAGCGAAACTTTTTTTCCCCGGATGTAATAATATATATGACTACAGCAGCCTGACACTTGGCAAATGGTCACTGGTAATCTCATCAATTTCTCTTAGCTCAGGTTTTATTCCAACTGAACAAAAGGTTAAATACAAACAACTTGGTTGTCCCCAATAGCATCGTGGCTCTAGCAAATTAGGTGAAATGCTATGGCGTTAGTTTTCACCTGTGTAGAATTACCCTATATGTTGTTGTGTCATCACATTTAGTAAACAATTGTCTAAAGACAATACCAAGGGACCAGGCCTAAGGGGCGGTTTGGTTCACTGATAGAACTTCACTGGTTTTTGCAGAAATAGAATGCAAGACTATAAAATACTACAACACGGAGCTTATTTCCAGAAAACAACAAGGCAAGTGTTGACAAAGGGTCACTCGTAACCAGTGAAGTACAGCAAACACATCTATTTATCTCACTTGGGACTTTATCCATGTGCTAACATCTTACATTCCGGCTAGCATCATGGCTTAGGTAGGGTTAAATAAAAATGCCGTCGTGTTAGAAGCATTTTAGTATACGCCACCGGTTTAGAATTACTCAAAATACTTTGTTCCCATAGAACTATGCTCATTTTGTAACATCGAACAAGAAGCAATGTTACATGGAGAAAGAAAATATGTTAAAAAAAAAAAGCGAAAGTCTTTAAAACGGTAGACCAGTCTTTCTGGTTTGGCACAAAGCATAACATAGTGTAAACAGAGCTGATTTGATATGTTCTCTTCAGAAGAATAATTAGATTTAATTGTAACGTCGGTAGAAAATCGTGAATGGGGTGACAAGCAACAATCAAATAAATAAATATATATTGACTGCTATCAAATTCCACGTCCACAGAAACACATCTAACAGGGAAGTACCAGGTACTGATAGTGCTTTATGTATATAGCTTGAAAACGAATTCCTTTTCAAGTAAAGGAGAATAGTAACTGTTCGTCAAACTTTTATCTTCATTTTAGTTGATTTATTAATATTGTTAATGGTAAAATAGTACAAAGAAGTAATAACTGCATAGGTAACTATTGTTGTATGGGTGTTACAAATGTATGTACTTGCAAAATGCACAAATGTTATGAAACTACTTTTGTAGGGAAATGGATGCGACAAACATTTGAATGAAATGGATACCACAGTTGAATGTATGGAAGCCGGGCTGTGTATTTCTACAAAAATATCTGAGATAAAAAAACAAAATCAAATAAACTTTTCGGCTTTCTAATTGGATCATTAATTTGCATTGTTTTCAGATTATGGTTTGATTGTTGTCTTGTGCTACGGAGCTATTTGAGAAGAGGTTCGCTTTTTTCTTCAGTCTTACTCCAATGCCTTGGTCGTAATTATTTATTTATTTATTTCTTATGCCGTACTCAAAAGTATTTCACTTATACGACGGCGGTGGTGGGAGGAAACCGGCCAGATCCCGGGAGAAACCCACGACCATCCGCGGGTTGCTTTGCCACGTACGGCCGGAGAGGAAGCCAGCATGAGGTGAACTTGAACTCACAGCGAAAGCATTGGTGGAGAACCCCTGGTCGTAATTAAAAGACGCGGTAGCTAAGGCAGTTTAGTACAACATGTTATAGGAGATTCCATGTAAGGTATACAGCAACATACTTTAAGACAGATCTGTTACGTGGACAATTTATATTCCTGGTAAAACGTTTTAAACGATGAATCCGGCTACATAACTTTCTACACATTTTTGTTCTTTCATAACATAAGGGCTACTTTTCTATCTGCCCCCAGGTCTGATGTGCAAGCGCTTCCGTTGCAAAAAATCTTATGTTCTTACCGGGCTTTTATTGGTCGGAAATGGCAAAGCCGCCAACATAAGTTTTCTACTGACCTTTCTTTTCAGACTTCGTTTGTGAGTCTTGATATAAAAAAGTTAATTTAGTATAGTAAATATTTTTATCAATTTTTCATAAAAGCGTCAAGTTGAGGCCGCTGATATGTCACCCGTCCTTGTCAACGTGACCATTGCCACGAGATTTTCGAAAATGAAACTGCCCCCTTATTATCTCTATTCTCACTCTGACTCAGTGGTCGAGGAAAGATACACCCAATCGTCGAACGATTTCAGTGCCTGAATAGCTCCAGATATAGCAGGAATATGTTGTGATGAACAAAACTGGATAACTGGAAAAACCGAACTCATAGGGCAGAGAAGCACATCACCCATGGACTATTCCTGTCATGCCAAACGCCAGGCGATTGAGCGCCAAGACTGCTGTTTTCGATGTCTTAGGTAGTAATTTGTTTGAGTTGCTCTGCTCATCTGTTCATTTCCTGATAGCTTCTGAACAAAATGCATTATGATAAAAATTAAGGACTTCCCTCGAAGTCACGATAATTGCAAGAAAGAAATAGTTTTTTTTTACTTGCTTGTCTTTGAGAACAATGGGATTTGGCGATGAATCTAAAGGAAGTAAAACGACCAAAAGGTAGCGGGGAACCGATAAACACCAGGCAAAAGAATTTGACGCAATTTTATTGACGTCAGCCCTTTTTCTCGGTACATCATACTGATCTAACTCTGAAAACAGAACAACGTTACAACAGAAATCAATTTTTGACGTATCAGTCTTGCGACGTCCTTGCTTCTCACTAGCGCAACTTCAGGGGATTACATATCAAATATACCGCCTCTCTATTACAATGAAACAGCAACATCAAAAATGTCACGGATGCTTTTTTTCCTGGAAACAGACGAATGGGCATTTCCTATAAGCAGATGTTTCCCATAAACAGACGGGGAAGCGTGCGTCTAGCAGAGGAATATAACACATATCTCCTCAACAACAACAAAATTAAAAAGGGAAGGGAATGTTAAGAAATACGTTTTAATGCTTTAAGGATACGTGAGTAATTCACAAGAAATGGAAGGAGATGTTTGTTTTCGCCGGTATTTGTTTATGCTATATCATACACAGCTTGAAGACTTGTCATAAATGTAATGTCCTGAACCCCTAAGTAACGTGAAGGGAACAGGAAAAAGAAAACATCTGTCCAGTGTTAACCAGTGTTCAAGATTAAATCATACAACTTCCTCTACTCAGACGACTGATGCGCATCTGCCGTTGGCTTTAACAGTCTCATGCAATAATACCGATTTTCAACAGACTAGAAGTCACAGTTCTGCACAGATGGGACATTGGGAGGTGCTGTACTGGGGGAGCCGGCGTGACTTCGGAGAGGTCATACACACCCACGCAACTCATTAAATTTTCTCCCTTCCTCTGTCCTCCTCTATTCTGACAAGTTATACGGCGTGTCCCGTATAGCTCAGGGCTGCGAGTCATTGGGAATCAGGGGAGGCCTTGCTTTGGCTGCATGGCAACACCATTGTTGGTGTGCTATTTCGAACGTGCCACATGCACAAAACAATTGTGCAATCTTCAAACGTCTGATGAATCACTAAGCGTGTATTATCATCGCTTTCTGACATGTTTTTAAAGATGCTTGAACCCACCTTAAGCAAAATTATGCATTTTGCCCTATGCAGCGTAAAATATTCATCGAATATAACTACATGTACATATATTTTGAGAGCTAAAAGATTGTTGATTTTAAAAATGGTTTCTAAATTTACCCTACCTTTCGAATGAAATAAAATAAAAAGACCTTTGCACAAATTATTCAAAGATCTTTTTTTAAAAATTATATATTTTTAAAATATTCAAACATTTTTTGTCCAGGTGCAGAGTTTTCTAATTAAACTAAAAAACGGCCTAATAGATTTTTAATATTTGTCTTAGATTGTTCTGAGTGACCATTTACAGTTGAATCTTTCAAAAATGTAAAAAGGTTTTGAAATTTTGATATTCTTTTGCTAATATCTTTAAAACTGGAAGAGATATAAAAAATCTACGGAGTCTTGTTTTAACTTAAGTATTTAACTGCATGAGTGGCAAATGGCAAAGAATTATGTTCCAAAACACGACTGTCTCAAAACATTAAAGGGTAAGCATGACCGAGATGTCGTCGGGAGTATGAAGTGTGACAAAATTCACCGTTAAACCGTTAAATCGTTTGCAGCATAATTTTAATCAAGAATTGTCCATCCTACAATTAAATGGTTGGTAAATCTGCCTAGTTACTTGTATGTAAAATTTTAAAAATTATAATGACAGGAAAAATAAGAAAATCGAGAATCAGACTGTGGAATAAACATTTTTGGCCAAAGGACCGCTGGCAACAAGATGGGAAATCGTCCCCTGCCGATCACGCAGATGGGCAACTTGCTCACGGTGACAGATCTACCGCTGAATGACGCAAGGGCTTCGTCGACATGCGGTTGAAGTTCTTATATAACAGGCCTTGCCTTACAATAAGCCAGCAATAAGAAAAAACATTCGTTACTAACCAGGAGCATCCACAGTGTCTTTTTACGCAATAATTTATCCGCTATTACCTCTTCAAGTATGATCTATAGGATGTGGGATTGAAAACAAGTTTGTCTTACGAATTATAACATGAATATGTGACGGGGATTTTGTCGGACAGTTATTATGGTGAATTGATAAATACATGCTGGTACTTTTCCCCATAATGTAACTATTCGATATGCAGATACTTAAAGCGTGGCGAGCTGAAATGGACTGATAACGTGGACACCATTTACATAGTTTTGACTGGATGAATTTCAATGGAAATGTATATTATTATAGATTCAAACATATCTAATATGAAGCTTGGAAAATGTAAACAAATAAGACTTTTCTCTTGCCTAATTTAATCGCTTTCACCATAAAACAGCTCTCCAAAAATAAATAAATAAATGAGCACTGTTTAAGACCGTTGTAGGGAATCGTTCGCTATCAACACAGAACCAACTTGTTGACCAATACCATTTTTCAGTTGTAATCAAACTCGTAAACCCGGGTTTGGCCACGTGCTTAGTATGTGGTGGAACACGTATTCCGGAATTCTATCACAAAAATGCAGTCACTGCTACTTCAATCCCAGTTTGTGCTGACTTTCAAGCAACATGTCGATTGTCCCGGGTTTCTCACGTGCTCTGTTTGGTTTCCACCCACCACGCTGCTGACCGTCGTTGTATGTGTCAAATATTCAATGGCGTGAAACACCAGTAACATGTATAATCTAGGCGTGGAAACCGACATTCGTATACCAGTAGTGAACAAAAATGGGCCTTCCCGGTCAATGATCGCAAAACCAATCTCCAAAAACGACAAATACAACGAAACCTCAAAGAACTAAGGAAATATATAAATATAAAGTTAGGACGGATTCATGTGAAGAAAAGTAGTCAGCAGTTTTCTATAATGTACTGTTTTAGTCTATATAGTGTCGATAATCAACTTTGTATCTCAGTTGCACTTTCATTGCAACTGTTCACATATCCACCGTGGCGATCATGCCCGTAAATCACACGTAACCCTTGGTTTAGCCTGGCTGTGCGTGTTACAAGCTCCGTATTTTGTTTATTCGGTTTTGTGTACGGTATCATATTACTGGCCACAATCAGCCGTATAGGTGTAGACGTACACACGATCTAGGAATACACATGGGTATGTAAAATGTCTGCTGAGTAATTTATTTTGGACAGAACTGTAAACGTCGTGGAGTAATGTTCATGGCCTGTGGACAATTACATTCTCGGTTAGCATGATTGCTCAGTCATTCACTGAGAAGAGTTACTTCCTGTGGCTCTTTCTCGTTGAATATATGATAGTACACATCTCTTAGTGAGATAATTTTACCCCGTTGGAAATTTAGGTTAGTTCCACCAGATCTACACTATAAGCAATGGGAGTAAGAGAATCGTTTTTCATATGCGAAACTTCTGTCAGTTTCTTGTGTTTTTAGCAGAATATCTTGCATGGCCTGCTTTTTTTCTATCAAACTGTTCTGCGTTATGGAAGGGAATTTTCTGGCACTGTTGAGCTTGTTGGACGCTTACACGATATATTCAGTGTTGTCTGTTTGTACCAATGACACTTTTTCCAGCAGTATATATACGTGTTATCCCACTTCTAAAATCGAAACCATCTTGACGTGCACCCGGATCTTCTGGGTGCTTGCTCTATTAGTATCAACCTGTATAAAAATTCATGTTATTATAATTATAATTCTATAAATATTTAAATGTCCTCGCGAGATGACGTGTGATGTGAACCTGTCAAATTCGGTTGGAACCCACATTGTTCAACATTAAGAGAATTATCCATGTCACCCCTAACGCGGTCAGCTGGTAAACCAAGACCCAAAGTCAAATTTCTCAAAAACCACTGTCATTAATAAAACCCTTGTTGGCAAATTGAATTGAAATGTAGCTAGCCCATTAGGTTGACAGAATGTATTCAGAACCAGTCGAGCGATACGAACAAATCGTATCACCGTCTCCCATATGAAAAGAATAGAACGCGATCATTTCTAGGCAAGCTACACGTGGGCTTATAAAGGAGGACTCGACATTCTATACAGGGGTGTTTAGGTTATGTTCCCGTATACGCTCAACGGGACAAGTAAGCTTTGCTGGTGAGATGGTGTTATTAATATTTCAAATATGCTTTTATGCTCATTGTATGAGAAGTATAAGTGAACATATTCTTGAGTACGATGTAAAACACCAATCGACTGAGCCAGATAGAAAAATAAATAAATAAAAAAAAATAAATAAATTTTTGATATGGAGACCGAAAATACTGACGTACTGGATAAATAATGATACAATCTAAATACATGCATGCCATAGAGTGATAGGTATGAGCCATTTATTCCTGCAGCCTTTTTCGGTAAAGAAAAAAACAGACCGGTGAATCTTTTATTGGCCAGAAAGTCAATACCATATTTCCTGTAAATGCTCAATGAGGGTCATTCTACAAAAAGCGCCTTTACTTGATTACTTCACGAAAATGAGCGTGTAAGTTATAATTCACCCGTCACGAAAGTAAAAGAAAGTTCAAGTGGGAATGTACTAAGGCTTTCGTTTTATTGATAGAAAATTTATAATTTTTCTTACTTCACAAAAACACATTTCGTTCAAAATTACTTTCATTTCGGTAATTGAAATAAAACAGGTATTCTGAGGGAAAATAACAGTGGTCAAAAGCACTTTAAAATTCATTTAACTTGTACGTAAAATCGTGAACTGCGTTACTGCATGGAAAACACCACAACATCAGCGAAACTGTATAACGAAGGTATTAACAGTCTGATTTTAGTACATCAAGTCTGACTACAGCAATATGGGGTACATTAAGAGATAGGTAGGCATTACATGCGCATACACTTAGGTCTACTCTAAGGCAATCATTTCTTTTCTCTGGGATATGATCTATCATAAATGGATAAAGCATTCTTCATAACATACCTGTAAAAACTCAAAAATAACAAGGTGATCGAACATAATAAATATATATACACGTACGGAATTAAAAAATCTATCTAAACACAAACGATATAAGGTGTAAAATATAAGGGTTTGATAAGGGACAATCATTCACAACCAGAGTTTTCAATTGGGGATCAGAATGATTTATTTAGCACTAAAAATAAATCTGCGTACATATATGCCCGGTATTATAAATATATATAGAAATATTAGAAACACGTTTCACATTCACATTCAGCCATGACACCATCTTGTTTCGCCAATATATTCTAACTATGTGTTTCCTGTTTGATATAGTTTATATATGAACAGAAACGGTCTAATCCATATCGTTTATATAACAGTCTACTGCTCAAATTTCCCGTTAAAATGCTGCTTTGCTAAATATACATTTAACAGTAAAAACAAACATTTTATCCACTTGTACAATATTATAGATATATCTTTCAGTTAACATTTAGCATCAAGCATGGTGCTAAAGAGCATGTATTTTTTATTTCATTTGACTGGTGTTTTAACCAGAGTTCAACAGTAAGAGTTGCTAATAGTCATACGTTTGCACAAGCACTTACACTGCTAATCCGGAATAAGATAAATATAGACAGGGATTTTATTGGTTACACGTGTGACAATTTGGTAACTATACACATATCAGACAGTCGTGTCTGTTATGCGTTTTATTCCTTTGTTGTAACCTGTTATACTGAAGCTCGTTTGAAGGGGTTAGGGTTTAAGACCTAGGGAAGGTATGTGGCGTAAGGTATATATAACTAAGTAGCTGTGTGTTCCTTTATGGGGTTACACACGGAAACAGATTCTGAGTATGACTGACGAACAAGTGTATTAGAAATAAAAAAAATACCGAGGGCAACACTATGCTCGTATAAAACAGGAAATTTACCACAAAAACTTACACCGGAATGTTTTAGAGCAAATACTTTCTTCATGTTGATAAGAATATTATGCATTCGTGATATGTGCTCTCGAATGTCTGTTGAATGGAGACGGCTGCCATTGAAGGCTATGTCGGCTTTCATGAGCGACCAGTCATTCATAACTATTGTGCCTAGGCTAGATTATTCAACAAAAATCTTCAAACGTGAGGTGACATAAAGCCAACTCGCTTCTTTGCAGCATAGCTGAGTTCTCCTACACGGCAATTACCGTCTAGTCACCTTATACTATATTATCCTCAGGTGCGAATTGTAAATATTAATATATAATGTCAATAGGTGGTTGACCCTTTTGTACACCAACGTCTTGAACACCCTGTTTACCATCAATATTTGTGCACATACCATTGAACAGACACCAAGGCATAGCTTTAAGGCTCTGTTTACATTAGGAAACGTTTTAAGGCAATAATCGTTGACATAGCAACGCAATTGTAAGGCAAGAACTCTTTGTGATGTGCATAAAATGTGCGCATTTTGGGTAATCCAAGACCAGTGGCATGTACCATCAATGCGCTTTTTAAATCTAATTGCGTTTAAGCCCCGGTGCTACAGCGCCATGGAAGAGGCAACTCTCGTCACGTGTGACCATTTACCAACTAGTACACACTCGCCCCTGCTCTAGTTTTACTTCTCTAGAGGTGAAGATATTGTATTCTGTTGGATACCAAGTCATGCTGGTATTCACAGAAACACAGTCATAGACAGGGAGTCGAAAGCTGCTCTTAATAAACCCAAATCTAAGATTAAAATTCCTTATACTGATGTTAAATCTATATTCTTAAATATATTCGTCGCCTTTGGTAGGATGAGTGGGACCTGTAGGTCTATAACAAACTGCATGCCATTCACCCGGCTATAATTGTTATACTCTTGGTATGTCTCGTAGAGACCAAGTAGTCTTAACAAGATGCCGTATTAGGCATTCTCGTCTAATACACAATTTTATCCTGGATGGGGGCAGTGCCCCCGAGTGTTTTGGATGTGATGCACAATACGGCATCAAACATATCCTTGTTGACTGTGTAGACTTTGCTTATATTCTGCAAAGATTCTACACAGTTAACTCCAAATTTGACACATTTGACAGCATCGCGGGCGATGCTGTCATTGATTACTTAAAAATATATAGGATTATATCATAAGATATAATCCCTTTTAGCTTATACATATATTTCTAGTTTATATATACATATTAAAATTTTAAATATTAGTGTGGTTTTCAATTTTTAACCGAGGTTTAGTTGTTTTACCTGGTTTTAATCACATCTGTCTTTTTCATTTGTTTTACATGTTCACATTTTCTTGTTGAAAACCATATACCGATTCGCGATATGGCTGGAGAATTGCCTATGTGGCTTAAACCCATAATCATTGATTCATTCACAAATGAGAAATTAAACTAACAGGTGACTGCAGAAGGCATGCTGCCCTACTTTGTCACTTGATCTCATAATTGCTCATAACCAGAAGTTTCTATTTAAGCATTAAGAAACAAGATTGTCTTTACTGTCTTTCAGACGACCACACGAGACTTTACCTTGTAATGTGTAGGATTCATACTAAAATTCATTGGCAAGGCACGTACTGACCTTGGTAAAAACAACACGCAAATGGGACGTTTAGCTAAATCGGTTCCAGTGAGTGATCGTTAGACTCGGTGAATGTACACATGAAGTTGAATTTTCGACGTGTTTAATTCACAATCTGCTAACAAGGATTTTTGTCATGCAATTCACAGAAAACGTGAAACTTTTCCAACGTATTGATACTTTGACCGACTATACCCTGGGACTACAACGGTGTTTTGAACATTAATGAATTTTTGACATTACATCATGGCGAGTCCATGGTGTTGTTTGAAGCGGGTATGTCTACACGACAGATAGCCAGGTGGGTCAATTGCCACAACACTACAACTGTCCAATTCCCACACCGCCTACAGAAAACTGAAACAATCCGTGTAACGTCCGCTGCCAAGGACCGTCTCATAGTGGGATCTCATCTAAGTTACCGCTTCCGACCAGCTCCTAAAACTGCTGGTCTAATCCACGGAAAAAGATGAATCCTAAGCCCTCTGACAAAATAAAAAACCGATTTTATCAGAGAAAGTTTCATGTCAGTCCACCCAATACTGGACCAGTACTACTTGACGCCTCAGTAGCGACTGTGGCGTCTACAGTGGTGCGGAACATATTGGTCTTGGATACGTCGGCAATGGGAAGGCTCACTGACAATTCCCTGATTCCATCTCAGTCAGGTGGATGGAAGAGATTAGTGTCTGGCACCGACAGCGTGAACGTTACTCTGATTGTTGTGTTCAGTAGGTGCATGAACCGCTTGAATGGTGGTAGTGTTAAGGTTGTGGAGGGACAAGTGTTATGCGACGACCGCTGTCTACATATTAATGCTCAGATAACACCAAAACGTTCCCGACGGATCTCCTGACGACATTAATCCTTAGCCGTATCATGGTGGATCAACTTTTCCACACCTGCAACAGGGCCACATGCTACAAGACACACCATGCACCATTCGACGGACAAAAAAATTACTGCTTGAGCCTTTTACTTTTAGTCGGTCAGGAGCCTAACGCTTTCATGGTGCGTTTCTGAAGGTTTTTAGTAATTTCACTATTCGAAAACACGGCATTTTCATAATTTTAACAATGAGCCTATTTCAATTTGTAAAGATTAGCAATGCGTAAAAAAATGCAAAATGTCTATTCAAAATTACTTTAAATGGCTAAGGTTTAATCTTGTTTAGCCTTGCCAGATTTGGGCAAGCTTGTATAGCGACCGGTTCTCGAGGGGGATTCTCCGATGGTAGTAAATCCACTTGAAAATGGGGCTCACCAGTCACAGCATAAATTCTGCGGAAATGACGGGTAACATTCATCTGTCGCCAAAGGCGCCGTCTTTCATCCAAGTCCAAATCGTCTAATGACCGAGGACTAGGAATGGTGTGATAACGTTCTGAACACTGCTGAGAGAGAGACCACGTGGGTAGGGAACTGGCTCTTCCATCATCACTGTTCCGATCAACGTGGTTCTCCGACATATAGATCTGGATTTCTTTAACGGTAGCCTGCTTACTGGTTCCTTTAAATCCTACGCTTCCATCTAATTCGCTAGTGGTACCAGTAGAAGAATACGCCACATCTTGTCTCTTGGTAGGATATCTGGGCTTTGTTTGTTTATGTGGCCTCGCTGGTGGGGAGACAGAAACATGACCATCTTGACTATCCTGAGAAGCGCGCTCTCTTTCAATCATTCCCGGGATTACAGACTCGAGGATACTTGGTTCACATCTCATCTTCCCATGGGTCATGTCGAGGGTGTCTTCAGAGAAGGTGTTCTGCTTGAGATCGTTCCGTTTAGAGGTCTTTCCTTTGAGAGCTCCGGAGCAGAGGAGGTTGTCGTTGTGCGTGTTAAACTGACCGTCTAATTTTGTAGTGTTAATGGCAAGTTTCTGGTTCGGGCACCTTAAAGAAATCTCTTGGTATTGCACGGCGATGTTGTTGGCAGGGATATTTCCAGTTTCCAGCTGCTCTTCTGTGGGGAACATCGCTCGTGTTCCTCGCGTATCGGAATTGCTTATTGGATCGGATCTTGGACTATGTCGCCCACTGTGCTCTGCTTTAGTCAGTTCCGGGGACTCGGTGACGTTTGGGCCCCTTATTGCCATCAGTTCAGTCATGTCCTGGTTGCTGCCTTGCACAGTTTTCGTGTGGTCGTTGGTATCTTTAAGTTCTGTCCTGCTGGAAGGGTTTGGTTGGGGCGTGTTCGGACCAGTGAGACATTTCCCATTGAAGGAACGTGTTGCTTGGCGTGCCCTTCTGCGACGTTTACAAGTTTTCCTCCGCTTACCATGCCTGGGGCCATGATCATCTCGTTGATTCCTTTCCGGGGGTTGGCACACCGTGTTATTCTGGAGGCTGTTTGCTCGGGATGTGTTTTTGTGGAGGCGGCTTTGGTCGAGATTGTTGGGGGTGTTCGATTGCCTGTTGTCCGAGTGGGCTGTACCAGGTTGAGTCTGTGAAGAAGCGTCTCTCCTCTGCACCTCTGGTTGGATAACGAGATTAGGGATAGGCGGAGGATCATCTGGATTTCCACCGAGTACACGTTGTAGCTGTCCAAGCCCTGTGTGGAATAATCAATATCCCAGAAATTGTACAATATTAATAAATAAATATTTACAAAATACTGGGCAGTCACACAGACATGGACTACACTTCAGAGGCATATATTACTAAGGGGAATTTATATGGCGAGATTGTAGTGTATGTGTAACCGTAGAATATATCACGGCATAATAATCACATTGTTTATTACAAATAAGTTTTATGTAATTGCGTGGCACTAACCTCTCTCAAAAATGTAGACGAGGAACGCCAGAACAACAGCAACGGTTTTCCAAGGGTCTGAGGTAGAAATTAGGAAAAGCATAAAATATGTGAAATAATATATAAAATAAGACTATAGTACAAAGAGTAAAATCAGAGCAGAGAAGAGAGTGGAATGATTGGGAAAAGGTGAAACACTACCGGGGAAATATGGCCTATTATCACTTTGCATGAGGTAGGGTTTATTGATTGACAGCCTGAACTTAGTATTTCATTCTAGCTGTGCTTTAAATGTTTAAACAGTAGCAGCTTACACCCAAAGATCACCCGAGCACCAAAGCTTAAGCAGAACTGAGAGGGAAAATACATTGACGTCACTCGCAATTTGCTGTTCTAGAATTAGTGAGTGCTGTCATCACATTTAAAGGAGAAGAAATCATGAAACGACGCCAAAATCAGATGAAAGAGCAGGAAAATTTATTTGCAGATATGGTCTTTAGCATTGTTTTAGATTTCATTACTTATACATCACTGAAGTCCCATTATATCCTTCACTGATAAAGGTGATATTTTCATTAGTTAGACATCACTTTTGTTATTACATTTTGATATTACACACCCAGACGCCTTGACGTCGAAAATGAAACACTTTGTTTCAATGACGTTCCAATCTGAGCTTACTGGGATGACATCAAAATACGTTTAGTCAATTGCTATTGGGAATAAATAATGAATAGTTCCCGTTTCATGGGTTATCATTTCCACCTCTTAGTCGAACAATATTTACGGTATTCACTCTTCACTATGCAATGTCTTCTATTTCTCTTTTAAGGGAATAGAACACTTGAAAAAATTTTTCGTATTCTGGTTATTTGACACCACCTCTTGGTATACATATAGTTTTTGCATTATAATGTTCTAAATAAGAATATGATGGATGTGTAATAAATGTATTTGAATCTAAATTAGTTGTCTATTTAAAACATATGCATTTAATTTGAATTACGATAATATTTTTTAGTATATTAAAAATATAAATATGATCCAAATCCAAGTTGAACACAATTGTGACATGAAAAGACCAAATTCTAGTGCAAATATATTTATTAATTATGTGTAGCATTGTCCTTTATAACATTATTATTACGCAAAGACAATGTATACCAGTGGTGGTCCCTAATAACAATCATACAGGATATTTTCAAATACTTTTGAAAAGAGACAGGAAATCAAAATAAATCTTAAAAATTAAATTGGCAAACAAATTCTCGCCTCTTTTCATCCAATTTTGGCATCGTTTTTGTGTTTTCTTCTCCTTTAATTATCATTTACAGGAGAACCATACAAATGGATCAAATCTTCTAGCTGAGGCGAAATCGCCTGCGAAAGTGTCACCCACCTTGACATAATGTATAATAATTTCCATGGTAAAGAAAGTGAAAGCAAGGGGTCATATGACTCTGTGAATACATTAAGCAATGTGTCAGTTGAAGGACGGGACCCTGTCATCAAACCGTATTTCAAAGAGGCGTAGATAACGTTAAACGAGTGTGAAACGTGTGTTATGATAAGCTGTGTCTGTAGTACATTTTTAATTATAAACCATTTGAGCACAACCACGACTCGTCCTGCCTACCTCCCGCAGGAGCATTGTTCATCGCTTTTCCGGAGTAGTAACCATTCATATTGACGCAGGAGTTGGAACCTTGCCAGCAGTTGAAGATCGTGAGTACCATACTGACAACAGCAAAACCCGTAATCACAGGATGCTGTCGATAACTGCAACCAAAGAAGACAGTGTCACCATATACGTATCAAAGTTGGTATGTCGGTACATTTGTTATTTATTGCTTTATTTCATCGTTACTTTAGGCCACACTCAGGAATTTTTAACTTCTACGGTAGAGGCCAGTTCTATAGGCGCGGGAACCATCGGCCCCCCGCGTGCCCAAATGACCATTCACGGTCTCTAGGACCTCAGTCGCAGAGGCAGTTGTCATCTTTTTATTCATTGATTGTTTTTTTTTATTCGCCGTGGTCGAAATTACTTCACTTGCGTGGATCGGGCAAACAAACACTCCCATTTGCATATGGGAGCAGTATTATTATCAATATGAAATACGTCATTTACTTATTCATTTCACTGGAGTCACTTTACGTTGTACTCAAGAATATTTCACTTATATCACAGCGATCAGAATACAGGATGAGAAGACCTGGAAAAGACTTAGTTATTCACTTGATTGGAGTCAAATTAAGCCGTTTTCAAGAATGTTAGACAAATATCACGGCGGCCAGCAGTTATACAAAGGAGGAAATGGGGGAAAATCCAGGACTCTCCGTAGGTTTCTGGCATTCTCAATTTCGGCTGGACAGGATGTGCGCAAGAGAAAGAGACCGGTTCGGTGAAAAGTTCCTGAGTTATTGTGCTGCGTTAAACTGGCTAAGCCCTCGGCTGCGCAGGTCTTCGAAAGGTATTTTACGTAACTAAACGTGTCCAGCTGAAAAGAAGATAAAGAGGCCATCATCGTGCCTTGGTAGTATCGTTCCATCGCCCTTCCAAGAATCATCAAGTGATCAAAAGTGTGCATTGTTGTCTATACTACTTTGGCTCGCTGACACTTGCTTTTAGTCGAACACTCAGTGTAGTGAAAGCTATTATAAGGATTTGATATCGTGATTCAATATGGCGCCTGGTTTCAAGCTTTGAAATGTTTATGCGTCACATTATGGCATTATATACTGCATGAAACAGAAACTTAAAACTGGCCTGGAATTTACGCTGGTGTACGAATTCTGTTACATCCTACTGAGACATATGAGTGCAAGATAAGCGATTCAGACCTGTGTAATATTTGCTATGCCTAGGATTCAATCAATCATGTTTTACCCCGAACGCTTTTCCAAGGCGAATACTGTTTTCTGACCTTGTAGAAGCAGGAATCAAACTCTTAAAGCCGGACTTTGTCCACCGAAAAATGTAAGTTCTGTTTTTCAAGCTCTTGGGAATTATTTATGTGGGATCCACAGAAATTAAACCACAGCACTATGGTATAGACCTCTATGGACTGGCCATTGTTGATTAGAGCAGCCTGGTTTCCTTGCAACACATCTTACTGCCTTGGCTCAAATCATTCCGTGGAATGGAGTCGCCATATGAATCCATTTGTGAATGTATGTATAACACATACGAGGTAGGTTTTGGTTGTACGTGGGAAGGTCTGCCAGCGACCTGCGGATGGTCATGGGTTTCCCCCGGGGCTCTGCCCGGTTTCCTCCCACCATAATGCTGGCCACCGTCGTATAAGAGAAATATTCTTGAGTACGACAGTCTTCACAGCATATTTAAATTGCGAACGTCAACACAGCATAATGTTTTATTTCTGTCACGTTGCTTATGAGACTTGTGCTAAATGTTTACGCCTCCGTGTACATGGAAATGCATGTATTAAGATACGAGGAAAACAGCAAAAACTTGTTGGCTCGGTGTTTCAAAAAATTAAGTAAAATGCTGGAGTCCTAACTGACAACAAGACTCTCTGTAGATGTTCTGTTAGGTTACACTATCGTCACAGCATTACTTATTTGATTTTATTTTTTTTATTTGATTGGTGCTTTACGCCGTGTTTAGTAGCCAGCACTATGGCGGGAAGAAACCGGGCAGAACCCGGGCACGACCATCCCAGGTCACAGCATTACGACTAGCTCGAGCCCCTGTCCACACTCACTCCACTCTAAACATTGAGATAAGCAGTCTAACAAGTCATGTGTATAACAACAAAAAACATTTACCAGTGACATAAATTGTCGTAAAACGCATGGCATCTTGACACGGAGCGATAACAGGATACAACGAAGCGACGACACGATATACTGTGAAGCGATGAAACGATGTTGCATCGGTTCATTACTAACCGGCTTCCATACTGGAGGGATAAGTGGTTATTCTCTTTAATTTGTTCCGGACTAAAACAAGACAAACCCTGTAAGACTAGAACAAATCAAAACTGAAATTATTTACTCATTTATCATATATTTATTTGTTTAATTATTGCTTATTTATTTGTTTGTTTATTTGATTGTTTTAGGTCTATATATTTTGATGTTGATGGACGGCAAGAGGTCTCGCAAACTTTATGCACGGCGAACAATATCGACAGTTTATCGTTTGCAATGTGTCAAAAACAATGAAACGAGAGGGTGTCCTGAGAAAGTCTCTTGTAGTCCGAAAAGTGCTTCTACGGTGTTTTTGCTCGTATCCGCTTGGTTGACGAAACTCTGACAAGTACAGGACTATGTCAGATTTAGCAGTCTTGTTATATTTTTAAATTCTGTTATTCTTTTTGTCCTAAAATGTTATGGACAATATTTATAAAACCACAACAACAAATACATCCCCAAGAGTCATATAATAAAGACAATCAGATAGTGGAGAAATAAATCAACACACTAAACAAAATAAAATGAAAACGTGAAGCTACTAAAATGATTCATTCACATTCAGACCCAATCTGGCAAACACTAATGGAGTTATTACTATATAAGGAACACATGTGAACTCCTTAGTGTGGGTGTGTTTTAAAGGAAACCAATCCATCGAGAGTAGCTGCTTTGCATGAGCATCACGTTATCGCACATACGTGGCAATTGGTACTGCGTATGTTCTCTCGCGCACGGCAATGTCGAGTTATCTACCTTGAGCGCAAGTCAGTTCCGCGTCAAACAGGACCCAAGCAACAGCCACACAAGCTACTAATTATTTTATAGGTTCTGTAGGTTATGTAGGTTCCAGATTTCGTTTCTCCAACACTTATGTTTAGTGGAGTATACCCGCAACATTTTCCTGTATAACTTAAAAACACCAGGGAAACGAGGTATTTGTAGTAATGCATACATGTAAATAGCATATACAAGTAATATATGTTCAAGTATTGCATGATCACAGGGAAAGAGGAATGGTGTGATAAAGTTGGCAAATGAAACATCGCGACATCCTGGCCAAAGTATTACTATCAGTTCCGTAAATCTGCCCGACACGAAAAACGGTGACATGGAACGCGATTGGTCCAACCGTAAAGGTGGTCTGATTGGTAGTTTTACCGTTAATTTGTTGACACGAGAGCCCCAGTCTACTCGTTGGAAATTCGCGAATCTAGGGTAATGAAAACAGGAAACTGACGGACTGAGCGCCGTCAGGACCTGTCAGATTTTCCATCCTTTCCGGCACTTAGAGTAATCAAAATTAATTCCTGTCAAAATTAAGTCATGAGTTGTAAGATTTGATATTTTTCGAAATTCTTGTTTGCATTTTATGAATTTTTACTCTCTGTGATTAGGCAGTCTGAGAACAGCTTTGAATCGAGAACAAAACTCGCTTTTCTTAACAAACAGCGCTTGGTAATAGATGGTAACTGCGCCCGTGGAAGTTCGCTAGGTGATGTGGAAACATCGCTCGGTGATGTGAGTGTTGCTTGTACAAGGTACCATGACGATGGACATAATGAATGAAGTATGATAAAGGTAGTCCATCGCTATGGCAACCAGTGTTCGGGTCGCTAAATTTATAAGAAATATCATCATGAATTATACACATTTCAACCAAAAATAAAGATTAGCGAACACATTTTAAAAACAGAAATTCAGTTTATTATTATTAAGGAATTCGTTATTACGTCTTTCTCCGAGACACCTTGATTGATTGATTACTTGATTTACAAGATTGGTATTTAGCACCGTGTTCAAGAAATTTTCAGTCATACACTGTATTGATGCGATGGAATTTATGACTTCAGGACACCGCCGTGCCTGAATTGAACCACCGACCTTCGAAAGTTTCCTGGTGCAACCTCCGGACATAAAGCCACAATCGAAACAGCCTGAACTGTATTCAAACACATCACCGGATTGGTCAAAAACCTGACAGTTGGGGGGAGTCGACGTTTCAGCCGTCTGAGAAAGCCAGGACCGAGGAGATTCTTTGATGAGATAAACGCGGTGGTGGGGGACTGTGGCCATATAATATCTTTAACCCACTGCCGCGGTATAAATAAAATATTCGAGAATGGCGTAAAAACCTCAAGAAATAAATAAATAAATAAATAAGTATCACGCTTATTAAAGGGAGTTCAGACTGGTCCTATTGTGTTTGTCGCATTTTGCTCTGTTTATATCTGTATTATTCCTATTCTGAACAACAGGCTTATGAGATCATATATCAAAATATCCCTACCCGTTTCTTATCATATAGAATTACAGAGGCCTGAACAGTCTTCCACTTTTCTGAGATATGCTGACTTGTTATTGCTTTTTATGCTGCATGTACAACTTGGGTTACACTTGCAATATCCGGGAAGCGAGAGAAATTTGACCGACATTTCGCTTCAGTTCACAGAAAAAAGCGTGACACAATCGGTTAAATATACTACCACTGACGGTGGCCTTTGTCCAAGATGTATAGATCGTGATGTATGCTATAGAAAGCTTTCCACCTTGCTCACATTGCACGCGTTTATTACAACTTTATTTATTTAACTATGCCTCTAAGCTCAATACCAGGAAGTGTTCCACAGCGATCTCTTTTATAAAGTTCGCTGCAGGTCGATTTCCTGCCATAAATTTCTGGTACCCTTTTCCTTGGGGGAAAATTCTCCCGTAAGTTGGTGACGATCGGTAGTTTCCCCGCTTTGTCGGGTTTCTTGCAGTTATAAAATTATTGGATTTTTTTCAAGCCAGTATATGTTTGTCAGACACTAGATTCTGTAATGGCATCACATCCATACGTTTACTTCGTGTCATACAAGGTTCAAAAAGAAATTTAAAAGTCGGTATAATTCACATCGTAAAATCCTGCCTTGACTTCGAGTTATTGACTTCATATACTCTCGGTTTGTCTGTTTGCGTCCGAGTTTTGGTGGAAGTGTAATTAATTTGCTGAACAACTTCCGTTCTTACTAGGCGATCCAGACTTGGTGTCTCTGGAATTATTTGTAAATGTAGTAAAGACACATACTTGTTTCGAATCTGCCTTACAATGTCCATGACGTCGCAGTCACTTTCAGATCTGAAAGGGGAAAAGACACAATGAGAACTGCATCAATGGGTTACCGGCAGAAGTTCAAATATCTGATATGCGTGTGCTATCAGTGTGCAAGAATGAGCCCCATATTCTCAGACATCCCACTGACCTACATATATCTGGGTAAGCTTATAAAGAGCCAATTAATTTAGCCGACTATAATAATAACCTTCAGTAGTATAATGTAACCAGTTACACACCTGATAGCAACACCTTAAGTCCAAACTGAGTGATTTTATGGATTTCAGCACTCACGGCACGATTTTACAACAGCCATTGGTGCAGCGCGCCACAGTCACGTAGTTGTGCCCGAAGGACACGTATGGCAGCCACCATGTACAGTCTCAGCTTGGTAATCGATAACACATATATCTGAATAGCGGTGCACACAAAAATTGTACATCCATGAAAAATAACCTGCGATGGGGCCATGTTACACTTTCGTTCAAGACAGAGAATATCCTCGCAACTGTAAACACATTTGTAGATCACGGTTATTTGACCTTTTTTCCACTAAATGGAGATATTCCCTTATTGAAACCTTGACGAGACAGAGTTAACGTTATGTAGGATAAAGGTGACATTTTAGGCTCTTTAGAGAATCTAATGTTGGTACGGACACACTCTTGTCTCATTCTAGTACGCTGAGCTTTAGGCATTGTTCGTTTTTCTGAAACTAGACTTAAAATGCCACATTGAAACGAAGTACGCATCATCTAAAGGCCATTTCCTGCCGATTTCAGATATGGTCGTCATTATTTTGGGGGGGGGGCATTTTTATTTTACCGTGATTGAAATAGAAATAAAGACTGAAGTGATACGGTGGACGTTTTGGGCAATATTACATTGGATGAAGTCGAACGACGCCACACATACATTTTTGCCGCTAAAGATGCTGTAACTCTCACATTTCCATTTTAAATGGACATTCAGGTGTTGTTCACGTAGAATGTAGACATGCATCTATCAGCGGATGTTTTGTAGATAAAAAGTTTTATTTATTTATTTGATTGGTGTTTTACGCCGTATTCAAGAATATTTCACTTATGCGACGGCGGGCAGCATTATGGTGGGGGGAAACCAGGCAAAGCCCGGAGGAAATCACGGCCATCTAGAAAAAAAAGATACTGTGACGTTACTCTGCTTCAACCTGTTCAGTATGCTCCAAAAATCTACCGTTGCAACTCAGTCTTTATTTCCGTTTCAATCATCGGCAAAAAGGCCAAAAATCACTGAAGACTAGATTTGGATTCATAAGGAAATGGCCTTTTAATGAAGAGAATTTTGTTTTAATGTGGTCTGTTCTTTTAAGTAGATGGTAAAAGAAGTCCTAAATTGCAAAAGGCGGAAAAATTAGAGATCTGGAATGGAATTATGTAGAAAATGTGCCGACAAGACAAAATTTTTAGTAATTCTTCACAAGTGATGCATAATAAATTGAAATCAACATTTTTACATTTCTCTATCTACTAAAATTACACGCAATCCTGGTCTATGTACCTGTACGAACAAAATATATAAAAGCAAACGCATGGGTATGACATCAGGGGAGCGACGACATCAGGCCTCTTATCAGTTTACACGTTAGCGTTTTTATTATAACTGTTCATGTAAATGCTTAGATAATAGCAACTGAAAATGTCCCTAGCACCGTGACACAAGCAGGTCTAGGTAAAACAATGCAGCCACGTCCAATACAAGTGATTAGACGCTGGTCTATGGTATACATATGTGTGTATCTAGATATGCTGTAACCATTAGATCATCTGTAGTTTTCTGTTTTAACATGTTGTTATATTGTAAAGTATGAAGGTCTCATATAACAGTATTTATAAAATCTTTGAAAAAGACCCAAAGCGGGTGGAACTAGTTAGCAGGAATACGTTATCGGAGTTTTGTATTTTCTCTTTCTACCTATACATGCATGCTATTAATGGGCTCGTACAAAAAGTATTTATGCATTTGCCTGGACATGGATTATAAGACACAAAAGAAACATGAAGTCATGAAGTTTGTAATTTATGATCCAGGAATCAACGATGGAAAAACTTTCTGGTGTGCATTAAATTTATGCAAAACCATTGCTTAATACATGTTTTGCGTTTTGGGATACACAGCCACTTTAACACTGACTCCACTACACAGGAGAATACAAGTCTTTAATTTTGAGGTCTACAGTAACTGATATGCACCCAGGATACCAAAAATGTCACATCTTCTTTGTAGCATTGTGCTCTTCGAGTTTACAAAAGCTGGGCTCAACATACACCGTAGTCTTTCAGATACCACCTTCAACATTTATCTCAACCTTCCAGTGTGAAAGGGATTAAATCGTGACGTCAACAATAGAAAACACACATCAAGTAAATAAATAAATGCAAAGATAAATAAAGAAATAATGAAAGAAATAAATGTTTACACCCAGTACTTTTCAAGATAAAATTTACCTACACGCCGCTTCCACTGGTATTGTTCGCTGACGCCCACCTCTGGGTATGACATAAGCGATGCCTTTACCTTGTGAAAGCGAGCTAAAATGCACGCAGTAGAATCAATATTTAAGGTGCCCTACCTAAGCCTATAGATTACATGATAAGTAAAAGGAGCCAACGTTATGCAACGGATGCAACACGTGACAATGGCTTGCTGAAAATTACAAAAGAAAATTAGATTAGATAACTACATAATCTACTATAGAGCTTTCCATCGATTCCACCATAATAGGAAATCCCCAGTCATTCCCATGGAAAGTACCTGACATTGGGAAGTTACCAAGTCGTAAAAATAAACATCGCCCCTTTAGTAAGCTGAACAAAGGACATGGTTTCTGACTTTAGGTTAGTCATTAATGGTGGGAGCTGAAATGAAAATGGAAATGAAATGAGCTGGCCTCCTTTCCATAACCGTCTATAAGGCGGACCTGTTGCATGAGATGTGATATAAATCGTTCCAGCAGACGTGGCACTCTCTCTTGGACAGCAGAAAGCTGTACATTTTCACTGCCAGTTACTGTTGGGCCACAGGGATTTGTATATGAGCTAACGTGTAATGCTTAATGTTCACTTATACGACAATCAATCAGCCCGACAAACAATCTAAAAGTTTAATACATGTTGTTGATTGTAAGGGAAGAAAGACGTTGTCAGTAAAGAGATCAGCTAAGTGTGGATAGTTCCATTACCTCATCCCTTGCTGGTAACCGTAGAATATATACGTGCTGTTTTTTTTTTTGTGTATCAGAGGAATATATACCTTATACTAACTAATGTCCTGCTTTGTTAGGTCACTGGTAGGCGGTCTATGCCCCTTATGATTACTACAACATTGAATATGAATGACGTGAAGCTTGCACTTGACAGGTTTTAGGACGTTAACCTGCGGTACAAAGCTCAGATCCAAAGTTCCTTGGTGGAATCCTATTATCTCTTCACGTATATCAGAATGGAGATATTTACCAGATTTTTAACTGATAATTAACATCCCAATAACATTCATTTGTCCCCAGTATGTGGATAGAGTCTACTTCCTGGTAGATGTACGTTCAGACCAAATGCCGAATGATAAAAGATATGGGAAAACTACAAATACTGAGTTAAAAATAGAATCATCTGAATATTGATAGGTGCCATATTTTTGGACAATATTTCGGGCTATTTTTCAAGAGATAGTTATCTAAGCGTGCCTACATTACCATTTTTTTCCCACATTTTCAACAACAGCCGTTTCACAAGCTCGTCCCGGGGAAACCGCTCGTAGACATGAGAAAACGATTTGGTAGGGTAAATGCTACGGCATAGAAATTAATTGTAGTGTCTAAGTAGACATTAGGCGTCAACCATATTGGACGCTCGAAGTCACTGATAGCAAACCGATTCACTTAGCAATGCGTAGCACAAATCAATAAAGGATTAAGAAGGTGTATGAAATAAGAAATTAGGACGAAACAGAGAGCCAAAGGCCGTGGACACGCCGTCCATTTTTCCTTACCAAAGAACTGTACTCATTGTACAATTTAAGAAACTTACAGTGAAGGCGTCTGTTAGAATATCCTTGATATATTACTTTTTGTTTTAATAACCTGTGACTTTGATTGAAATCGTGCACACAGCGGCGCAGAAATGCTACAGGCCGGGGTATCCCTCTGTCTTTTCATGAATCCTGTCTGATAAGAAAGCGTTGTACACTGTTTAAGATGTACCATAAAGAGAATTCGTAGCATCCTTCGGATCTAATGTAGCTGTCTATATTTCTCTCAAGTTTTATGCTATACACTGTTTTATTTTAAGGGCTAGCAGATCAAGAATAGACAGCAACAACGACAATGTGATAATCGGCATACGGTAATACATAACCATTGAAGAACCCTTTCATTTTACTTCAGTTAAAGAGTTTTAGCCCAACCGCAAATGAAAATGTTTAAGTATGCAATAGAAACTGATAGGACCCGTAGCAACATGATTAACGAAAAGTAGATAAACAAATTACAGTGTTGTTATTTGCAATTGTTTAGGCGTCAGTGGTTTGGGATAACCAAAAATACTGTGTGGTCATCATATTTTTAGAGGGATGATGGTTTATACTGCAATGTGAAAAGGCAGCATTAAGAGTCAATCCGGGGCAGGAAAATCCGACCTGTTTTCAATTTTAGTCTAGCTATTCAGGAAAATTCTTTACAGTAGTATCCTGGACGTCCCCCAGCACCATGGCTTATTAACATATAGGATAAGGAAAATAAAATGATCTTATTTGCAATTCATTAAACGTCACTAGTCTATAGTTAATGAAGACCACACACCAGCTAGGCCCTGTCCATCAGCAGAATTCTGGTTTACACGATGGGATATAGACGGATAAAGAAACACTTGATTCAGTGCCCGCTAACAGGGTGCACCTGTTATGGAGAATTCAATTTTTTACTGAGTCAAAACTTGACAAATCGCGATTTTTAAATAAACGATTCAAACAGGAAGTAAAAATTATGAAACACTGGAGTATACATGTAGCTGGCCCCACCACCGTAACGACGACATGAGTTTATGTTAGTGCCTAAATATAGCAGCCACACAAAAGCCCCATACTCTGAGATAACACTCGAGAATATTTCGCTCAAGTTTTCAGAAGGCACAGCCTCACCTACAGATATAATCGGGAGAATGATAGTATATTTACATTATATCCTAACTGAATGCTTTGTATCCCAATGGAATGTTGAACATATGAACAGTTGCAATCAAAGCACAACCTAGTTACATATTTGATTCAGGACACCATATATACTCTAATGGTACTGGAATTTGGATACTGATTTTACTCATTTTTATAGAACATTTATTAGGCCCTTTCGTCATAACTGAAAATTGTTGACTACTTCATTTTGCATGACTCTGTCCTAGTGTTGTATTTTATATACTTTTTTTGATGTGTTGGGGGGATATTTGTCGTTTTGGAAACTGCTCTTTCGACTATAACAAAACCGTAGAGAGAGAGTCAGTCTTTTTACAAATCAATGGCTAGTGAGAACGCCAGTCCTTCTGTTACAAACTACTGGCTACAACACAAGCGTAGTGAGAACATCAGTCTTGTTACAAACCAATGGCTCAGAACGTGCGCTTTAGTTGGCGGCTGGTATACGAATGTAAGTACGCTATTATACGCCCATAAGTTCAAAACTTTTAATATGGCCTGGACGGCCACAGATGTTTACGCCTTCCTTATATTAACACTAAAATAGATACACCCACGCATTGATGACATACATACACAAGTAATAAATTCTGCAGAGCTGCGAACAGCCCAGTTGAAGTGATCTATTGCAGTGATCTGAACAGTGAACGACAATTCGGCTGGCTAGAATGTTACAACAAATTTTTACTGCGTTTTTTCTCGCAAGAAACTTGACCCATGTGTTTCATAGCAGACATTTGTCAACTTCACCACTGCCCCCCCTTCACACTGCCCCCCCCCTTCACACACAACCCCCTTCTTATACTGTCTGTGCTGTGCTGTTTGTTATTATGAAATCTTTATATCACTGCTGTATCTAATTTTGCCTAATCCGATATTAGGGGAAGTATAAACATTTTTAGTACACCATCATGATGCTTCAAGAACAGTTGAAATCAAAGTGCGACTGAGATACCTTTTCCAAATTATTCAGGAGCAACGAGGTCACACCTAGATTAGAGACTGTTTCCTGTATTATCGAAAACTGATGACTCTTTCCCTCGCTACATTTTTACCAGCTTTATTTAGTATGTGATATCTACTAATTCTTACATTGCCCTTTTTTGACTGGTGTTTTGTGTTGTTTTGGAAATGAGTGTTGGGGATATTCAGCACCCCAATTCCCTCCTTGGAACGCCTCTTTATGATTTACGTGTGGTATGCAGTTACAGTGGACACGCATATAGATGTGTTCAGAGTTATGCAGGAATATAGGACAATATGCATGCATGTAAAATTATAAATTATACCAGCGTGTTGCTGGGTATACGGCCTGATATTTCGTCGAGAAGATTAATATAATCCTTCGAGCTCTTGAAAACATTAATGTTTGAGAAGAAATATCAGGTCGTATAACCACGCAACACACTGGAATAACGATTTTATCACAATGAAGAGCATTTCGGGCGACGTTTAATTGAATTAATAAAGGTATTTCGGTCAAAACGCGCCGCGTTTTCACGGACGCTTTGCCACTGACTCCGCAACGATACAGAAAAAATATCAAAGGTGTGAAACTGTATTGCTTGCCTGTTTTGCAAACACGGTAGGCTATTAAAGGCAGATAGACCAACAAGAGGCCTACAGTTTTCTCTGATTTGCGGAACATTCCTGCGAAAATGGTGTGGTTCAATGAATGGTCTTCCTCAATCAGGTTTCAGAATTCACTGCATGTCGATGTGGTAATCCTGAGGAGTCAGTGGATCACTGGTTGTAGGGAGGTGATGATGGACACAATAAAAGGGCATGGATACGGTGAGGAGATTAACACGTCTTTGTTATTACATGGAAAAGTTGATGCCAGTAAAAAAAATCACGAGGTGATTATTTTCAGTGTTTCAATTTGAGTTAATCAATTAGTCCCCAAAAAAACTTGTGTAATACATGTGCATATTTGTAGATGCTCACCTGGTTCTGTGATTAAGAATGTACACACAATCTTTGTCATCTAATCTTTTTCATATGAAGTTTGCCCTACATTATTTTTATATGACGGCAGATACACTATGACTCCCAAAGAGTTAAGTCAGTTCAATATAACATCATCTTCTCCATTGACTAAGTTAATGTTAATGTTTCATTGTACTGCTTCCGCATATGTAAACGGAGCAGTGCTACAAGTAATATACTTACTTTTGTTCCCTGGTACAAACAAAATATGTTTAAAAAAAATATCGGTTTCGACGACACATCGACGACATCAACATCTGAAAGGCGTTGGATCAAACCAACGGCGTGGTTGGAAATGGTGGGGGTGTAATGATATAGGTCTCGAAGGGGGTCTAGAATGGGGGTTTTCTTTCAGATATATTTCATATGGCCGTGCTTTTTAGCACCATACTAATTAAGAAGGTAATAGGGAGAATTTGGGTGCAAGACTACGCGTACTTGAACTTAGGTGCATGACTTCACATGCTTGACCCTGGGTGCATGACTACACGAGTTTCACCAAGGATGCATAACTATGCATGTACTTGACCTTGGGTTCTTGATCACACATGCTTGACCCTGGGTGCATGACTACACATGCTTCACCAAGGGCGCATAACTATGCATGTACTCGAACTTGGGTTTTTGACCACACATGCTTGACCCTGGGTGCATGACTATATGTGCTTGACTTTAGGTTCATCACTACACGTGATAAACCTTAGGTGCACGACTACATGTGTTTGACCTTAGTGACTACACGTGTTTTACCTTAGGTGCATACGTGCCTGATCATAAGTGCATGCCTACACGTTCTTGACCCTTCGGTGCATGACTACACGTTCTTGACCCTTCGGTGCATGACTACACGTGTTTTAACTCAAGGCATCAATACACTGTCCAACACAGATTCATATAGAAATTAGGCTCCATGATTCAACACTATATAATGTTGAGTCAAATGCTGGCCCTTAAAAATGGCGACAGTTATTGTAACATGGCTCTGTTTTGCACATTTACCTAATCTTACATAACCAATCTTGTTGCTAATTAAAATGAGCAAACCAAAATGAAATGATAAATAGCATGTACAGCCGTATCCATATATAAAATAATCTATGTGGTGGGAGTGTTGTGTTTTAGCCTGTAAACAGTCATAACAAAGCACTACTATCAATAATTATATCTATTTTAGAAAATTATAAAAGGATATTACTAATTTACCGTTCCCTTTCAAGTTTTGCTAGGAATGGATTTGACCGCAATGTTACAAGGTTGTGTCACTCTAGTCAAGACTGGTAAAAATGTACATGCATAAAACACCGACAATTTTCAATACAAAAGACTACAGCCTAAAAAGTCAAACCAAAAATGCGATGACAGTGTGATAGTTGGCAAATGGTAACACGTGTCTGGTACGGCCACACGTATCTCAAATGTTGGAAAGGTAGAAACTTAGACACCCCCAAGCACAAAGTTAAAGCAAACTTAGTGATGTTAACTACAGTTTACTATATATCAGTGGCTAGAATGACTTTGTCACACAGGAACTGTTAAACTGCACTGGAAAACGTTCCTTTAACTGTATATGAGTGCTGTATTCCCCATGCACAGTAAACACGAGATAAATGCCTAGAAATACACGGATTGTCTGGATTGATATTAAATAATGAAGATGACTGAAAGCACCCATAACATACCCATAAAATCTACCTTTTTTAAAAAATCTGCTATAATTATCAGAATATTTAATAGTTTATGATTTCCTTCTGTGAACTAATGTATAGATATATATTCTACATTACTTTACAGAATTATGTAAACAGTTAAAATAAAAGGGCAAACCGGATACTTAATTACATCAGAAAGTCATCCATGCAGAGCCTTAACACCAAACTTATATTCCTATTCAGATAAAAGATGTTTTCATCAGTTACACGCAGTATATTTAACAATATTATGTTGGAAACTTGTTATAAAGAATAAGTCTCAGAAATCTGACGCTATCGGTGTAACGGTGAAATCGTAGGATTTACAAATATTCAGACAAGCCGTTTCGGCATTTAGTTTCTGCATATGTACAAATATGTGTATATATGTTTAATAGCTTCAGTTTACTTGTACATATGTGGAAAATGATTATACATAAGGGTCTACATTTATGTACATACGTTTTTTGCACAGATATATACAAGGAGTTTTCCTCATATGTATATATATATATATGAAGTATTTGTACGTATGTGAAGTGAATGTTTATTTTACACATAAACAAAAGAGTTCATCATTTGTAGAATTTTGAGAACTTGTGTACAGCTACAGAATAAATATTAGAACCACTTAAACTATTATCCAGAGTTATTTTTGTGAAAATGAATTTTCTAAATCAAATTAAAAAGCAAAAAAGAATAGAACACAAATGGCACAAATGATGCAAATGACGTTTCGTTTCAAGTTTCATTTAGATTTTAAATGTGGCATTCTACCTCAATCATTTATTTATTTATTCAATTTCATTACTGGCGTCATCCGTTTAGCAAGAAGCGAAAGATCGGCCTGACTACTTTCCATTTATTGCGCGTTTCTCACTGACGAACACCATTCAATGCCATGAACAGTCCTGTAAACACAGTGCTTTCAACTCAAATCCTACACATATTGGATTTGTTCATTTGCATGAATGTCACGCCGTACTCAAGAGCGTTTCACTTATGCGACGGCGGGCAGCATTACAGGGTAGGAGGAAACAGACCAGAGACCATGCGGATAAAACCCACCAGCGAACCCCGTGGACAACTGGACCGGTTACTTTTATTTAGAGAATCACACTAATGGCGTTATGTAAAATTGTGGACCTGAACTTATCTCATTTATTAGAAATGAAAATGAAAGTATCCTGTCAACATTCCGTTTCTTTCACAACATGTGCTTAATCTAGTCCGCTGATCTAATCCTATCCCACATAATTCCTGTGGCAGTTCATGTGAAGGCTTACCTGGTGAGAACAGTCGGTACTGGCGGTAACTAAGGCTTGGAGTAAAGCTATATTTCTCCGCACGGTAATGTCAACTCTCAGACGTGAGAGACGGGAGACTAAATCGTGTGGATGACGTCATGAATATATCACGAGATGACCCTTTTTTTTTAAATTACCAACCGTAAGGTAGGTCTGTAAAATCCTTCTGTAAGCGTTATAATGTCTTTGTAGAAATGCCAGTGAATGAGTCCAGATTCCACACAAAATATCATCTCTGCGAGATACGACACAAGTGCAAGCAAAATGAGTTTATTCAGGGGAGACTAAGTCGGCATTACACCGACTATATGAGTTACCTCCCTTGTTTCAACCTAAACTGTTCAATACACTGATTGGCAGATTTGGAACACGGCTTGAGTCGCGTATTTCTAGTGTCTTAAATGAGCACTAAATTTGTGTTCGAAATCGTAACTTACATAGGCTATAGCGGAGATTTTTTTGTAAAAAAAAATTAGAGCAAATCCAGTCAGTTTTGGTTATTGCTTTAGAATAACCCAAATCATTACCATTATCGTCTACACGAGTGCGCGTGTTACCGTTTAAAACCGGAAAGTAACATTTGCAAAGCGCTTCGCATTTTTCAAATTTTAGAATCTTTCAACACTATAAATATTATATGTACAGGTCTGATGTTTTCAAGTCAATAATTCAAACTACTCTCTGAGTTGATCAGCACATATCGATTTTTTGCCGCAAATCTCCGATATAATCTCCCTGAAAGGAGAGGCAGAAGTCAACAGTACGCAGTATTAAAAGTCCAAAACTTGTGGTTTTAGTGGTGCAAAATTTCTCTGTCGTATGTCCAGCTAAAAACATGTTTATTAAACTTATGAGTTATATAGAGAACACGTCTTCCAGTACGATGCAGCCATTGTGTGAGGTTATGTCGTGATTAACCTAACAGAATGTTTCTTAGGCTTCTTGATAACTTGGTGACGTATCCGACGAACCATAGCCTTAGTTTTCAATTTGGGTGATTTCTGATTTTTAATATTCAGGAGTAGACATTTGAAATTCAACTCATTTCGTTTGGCTAATAGTAAATTTTCAACTGTTTCACTTTTTCGTCTGTTTTTAAAATAATATTCTGTCACATCTAGGAAATCTTTATCCGTGGAAGCATAGGATAAGTTCCGCCGAAAATAACCTTGCAGGTAATAACCTAGACAACATTCCGTGTGAGATAGGATTGCCCAAATAAAGGTTGAACGGTTAAATATGCATGTCTCTATCAAATTATACAAACAAACGAATTTGTCAAAATGGATCCCATCATTGGACAATATGTCAAGTTTAACGATAAAGCTCACAAAATAACCAATAGTACGTCATCTCTTGGGATGTATGTACTGTACGAGGTTGAGATAGGAAAGGGTTATAATCTCCCGCTTTCAGGTAGGACTGTTCAAAAACAGTCTTATTTTTGTGATCCCGTGTATTCTGTTGGGCTTACAATGGTGTAACCTAGAACGTTCGACTAGTACAACATGACAAAGTGATCTTTTTGAAAACGAAAAGTAAAAAAGCATGAATACATTATCTCCTATCCCTAAATTTTGATGTGTTAAAATAGGAATAAAAGTTCGATATTTGTGAGTAAAATGCTTTAGATATATGCAAGAAGACCCGCCGTGCCGAATAGTTGAGAACTCGACCAGCAGCCTCGTTCTCACACAATCGGCCTAGCCATTTTTTCTTGCACATAGATAATGCATTTTACCAAAAAAAAAACATCAAATTTTTATTTCTTAAAAGCAAGTTAGTAAAGAAGTGTTGCCCTGCACACGAGGATATACTATTATATCTCCCTAAACAAAACAGTTTTTATTAAACTGTTACCTGTTACTGGTTGCATGGGATAACCTGCCAGTTGTCAGCCGCAGTGTTATTAAGTCTTAGCAAGACGTTTCTGAGTACAGCTGGGCGAGACTAGGATGTTGAATGCACATGAAAAGAGTATGGAACGAAATAAGCGCTGTGATTAGTTAGAAGAGAGTAGTGGTTCACCGATTACGTTATGCTCATTGCCCATAGCTCTCAGTATGGCTACTTTTGCAAAACCAGCTACACGTACAAGTTCTTTAGTGTTTTCCACAAAACAGCAGTCATGAAAAAGCAGCTTTCATGACTTGTAATAGTAATGTTAACTACTTGTTCTCTCTTCCTTTAAGTAACACTTTGTGGAACTGGTCCCTCTCCAGCTGATTTCACGATGAAAACTTAAGTGTCTCACGAACCCACGGAAATTGATTTCTAAAAACGCCCGTGTGGGCGATCAAACAAGATTCGCAGACTTTCCTATCTACAACTGGTAGGAAAGACCAGAAATTAAAATCGAAAGTTGCGCGATTGTAATCCACATAAATAAAAAGAGTTTGTAAAATGTGGGAATGACAAAAAGGAAAATATGAATGAAAAATTCCGTTTAATCCTTATCAATAGATGCAAGTGAATCCATTTTAATGCATTTAATATTCCTCGACTCTGTTCATCAGGTGTGGGGTTGTATTTCCCTTCTTGGGCTACCTCGGTGTCCACTGTTTTCGGATGTAATTTGTTGATCCGTGCCCTGTTGCATGGTACAGATGAGTAGCCTCAGAAATGCAACCTGTAGATATTATGTTTTCATTTAATTTACGTAATTGCAAATAAATAAAACATAATTTATTTGCTCATTGCACTTTGTCTACAGAAACCCGGGCATTTGCCATTTCAAAACCGTTCCTTCCACATTTTACTCGCACAGACGAGGGCAAAATATCCTCTGAATATATAACGTGGACGTTAATGAAGAATTCTGCTTCTCTGCCAGGTACATCCAAATCTACAATTTGTCCATTCACGTTCACGATTTAAATGTTGTGTAGACGCCACTGGTGCTCCTCTCTCCTCAAAACATCTTAAAAGCCACTTTTTATGTTCGACCAGTCATTTGTTACAGCTGCTCACTCAGAGTTACAGGGCCTATTGTTTCGCAGACCACGATCGTAGCGTAAGGTTAAAGGCGGTGTCTTTCATACTGCGTAGTCGATTCTTGAAGGTTTATCCTGGAAAGTCTCTATTTTCCGTCTTGATGATGTCTTAATGGTCAACTGTTAGACGGCGTTGGGAATACAAATCGGTGCCTTTGGGGGATTCATCTGAACTTGCTGATGCCTGGGGAAATAACGATTCAAATAAACGTCAGAGGGAGAAACGGTAATCCCCACAGATGCCTCCTTTCTTTGACTTGACGTCAGATTTACCTACCTACCTAAATGAGAGTATCTTTTCCCAGAATGATGGGTTACTTTGTTGGATGGATTGAAAATGTGGGATGTCAGAGTTTAATTTCCGAAATTATCTATAATGCTAAATGCTACACAAACACATTCTATTGTCACAGTGTTAAAGTCCATAAGTATATAGAGTGGCGTTAATTTAACGCAGGAGTTCCATTTTCACTTTTATAAACCTATCTTGTTCAATATATGCGTTGTACTTTTCAGCCAGTTTGCACAACGAGTGAGCCATTACGTGAGTAATCATGAAATCATCAGCGGGAGCTCATTCAGCCTTGCTGACGTTTGGGAGTCTTTCGTTCTGCCTATGCGCTTATTTTAGATGAGTAATTTTCTACTTAACGTCACACCCTTTTTGAAAACAAGCCTTTTTCTAAACAACAAGAGCAAAACCAGTCTGTAATATTCCGTATTAATGTAAAGCACATTTCCTTTAATTCCATTTTGTAGCAGTGAAAGTGGCTGATGCCTATTAAATTTCCCTTATTTTTCTCCGTGGTCCCTAATATTTATATCTTAACAGTTCAGACCTGGCACTTTTCCACTCTAGATAAGTGTTGCGGTTTTAAATCATTAAAAATTAAAGATCACTTATCTTCCCCAAAATTTGGCATGATAATGTGGTTGGCTCTGCAGCCGAAATTTGAGTCGGATATGACTGGGGAGGGAGAGCGGAATATGGAGGTGGGGGAACGACAGTGGCTTGCTCAACACACTTCGAGTTGTCCTTTCAGAACATTTCCGGACAGGAAGTCCATCGAACATATTCCTCTATGCATATGTTTAATACTCATGCGTTAAAATCTAAAATAAGACAAAAACTACTGACGCAGAAAGCTAAATACAAGAATGTTGCACGCACTGCAAATGTATAGTGCATATATATATGAGATTGGAACGTACGGTGATGACACTTATATGTAAATTGAACCATCAATTCACCCCATACTGAAGTAAAAGCCATGATTGGGCCTGTACGTCAGAAGACACACTTTCTTGCCCATTTTCCGCCGTGTTAACTAAAATTCTTTAAAAATGGATGAAAATAAAACAGCGAAATGCTTTTTCTATTTGCAAATGGAATAAGGCTGCAGATATATCATTCGCATTAAAAGCTAACGGTAATGTATTCCGATTTTTTTTAACAAGGTCACGGTGTCGGGAATCTCAAAATTCTCAAATATCAAAACAGCCTCTCTGCGTGATGAAATTCCACACCCATGTCAAAATTATGCTGGGAGTTATTGACAATCTGCAGGAAAATTCATCCGTGTGTTTTTAAGCACACAGGGCACAGCTCCTCTGATTGCCAAAAAAAACAAAAAAAAACAATCCATGTTGCCTAAAACTCACCAGTGGTAATGCCTGGTTACCTTCAGTGCGAGACAGTTTGGCCACCATCAGATAGGCTTAGTTGGCTGACCTGGAAAAACGGAGCTCAAGCCCTTCATTACCAATTCTATCTTACGCCTATACATTGTGTTTACACAAACGTCTACCATTAAAACACCATTACGCTATATTGTTTTATCTTTCAATTCCTGAGTACTTAATTGTTTAGTTTGGTTATAAAATCGAATTTAGGTCTTCTCGGCATCGGTTAAGCCTAATGCAATCTCTTCTTTGTACATGCAAGACTGCGCTTACTACGTAGGTGATTCTGTTTATGGTTGATTTAGGTTCAGGTGCTCAATTTTCAATCGTTGGGTGTCGTTGGCAACAACCAATCAGTCTCTTTGGTTTGTTAAAGATGTTCGTTTAAAATCAATTCCCTTTCACCTATAGGACAAGCCCAATCGACTAGGACTATGGGCGACAATTTGTATGTGCCATGTGCAAAGGTGGATCGGTAAATGTCGTTAGTTTGCTGTAGGTATACAGTCCTAAATCCGGCATGCATATAGTTATTTATTTATTTTTCTTGATTGGTGTTTTACGCCGTATTCAAGAATATTTCGCTTATACGACGGCAGCTAGCATTATGGTTCGAGTAAACCCGGCATAGCTTCTGTAACCACAGAAGAAGCCAGCATGAAGTGGACAGCACTAACCACTTCAGCCTCAAACGCCACTCTGTTGTTATAGCCCGAACTCTTCATAATCTATTCATCCAGCCTCACTTTGTTCGAAACGATGAACATTTAGCCAGAGGCACGGAAAGCAATCTCGGGCAAGTGCCGTTATCTGGTTTAAATAGCGCTGTCTGTATCAGGAGAGAAGGCAACGCAGAAAATTGGCGGACGTAAAAAACAACACAAAAAAGTGTGCCATCATTTGGAATTGCTCTAAGCCTTTTAGACAAATACAATTGAAGTATGAATTGCGGTAACTGTATATTGCAGAAAATGTGCGGCTGTAGATCTGCTGTGTGGTAGACGTAAAGGGAAAGCATAGGCATTTTGTTATCTTCTACAAAGTTACGTGGTTGGATTACTGTAATTCATTCTGACAAGTACATCGGGATTTTACAAATGTTAACTTCCTGTTTGGAAACCTTAAAATTGGAATAACGTTCCAGACAAGCAGCAATATTAATACCTACTCATTGAAACCAGTTTGCTGTAGGGATTGATTGATTGATTGATTCATTGAATGACTGGTGTTTAAAAATCATGCTATGAACAATTCATTCACCAAATTAATTGGTGGAGAAAACATAAATGCCCTAAGTAAACCACCAACCTTTGGCAGCTGCCTGGCACTCATACTGATATGAAACTTTGACCGAGGAAGTATTTTTTGTTTATATTGGGGTGGGTATGGAGGAGGTGGGTGGTGGGGCTTGGTTGTTGTTTAACGCCTTATGTAAGAATTCATGCCATAACGGTTAATTTTCTGGCGGGAAAACACCCCCTAACACATACAGTTGCCCTGCTTCTTTCTAACAACTAGTCTTCACCTTTACATATCAAGAGTTAGTGTTAAGTGTTTGATTCCGTTGTGGCGGAGGATGTCATATATGTAGTTAATGATCTTAATTATATAGTTAATTGTAAGATACTTTAACGCCGTACTGAAGAATGTTTCACCTACTGGGTGGCGGTCGGTGTTATGGGTGGAGGTACCCTAAACACTTGAGGTACATCATCAACCGTTGAGCAGCCAATGGCCAATTGGTGACATATAGACTTAACGCCAGACGGCTATAGGATAAATGGTCTCCAACAAGCGTACAAGACCTTGGAGAACCTTCGACTACTTCTTGTCGATAAGTCCCCAGGGGCAGAGAAAGCTGGGAGAAAAAACAAGACCCTGTTTAGTACCAGGCTGGCAATGAACCCGAACCCCGTTTGCCATGGTTTGAGTCAACACAATCTATTATGATGCAGAAAATGAAATTCAGTGTGAATGTTGGCTGGGTGACCAGGGGTGTCATTACAATCCAAAGCATCTATTCTCAAACAGACGCGTTTTTTATCACTCAAGGCCAAATTATTGGCACATCGCCTTTTAAACTCAGTACATTGTCAGATATTACTTGGAGAAATCAACACTGCCACTGTCGTAAAAAGGCATCACAGATATTTATATGTATATACATGCATGGTTAGGTTTTCCGTCTTTGCTTGAATCCGTCCTAATTTTTATATTTATATATTTTCTTAGTTCTTTGGGTGTTTGTGTTATTTGTCGTTTTTGGAAACTCGTCTTAAGATTATTGACCAGGAAGGCCCATTTTGGCTGACGGCTGGTACACGAATGTCTCTTTCGACGCCTAGGTTCACAAGATCTCAGCGAGAAGTCCTTGGAAGGTACATATGCTGTGTCTTCGTGTGGCAGGACGAGTCCATGCAGGCCTCTTGAGTCGGATTTGCAGGATCTATAGGGCAGATATCTGCTGTAAGTCGCACATCAGTGTATATGAGGCAGACCCTGTGAAACTTCTGATAAACAGAAGCATATTGTCTATGTTGCAACATCAGACTGTGATGACAACTCTGTATTGGGCTATTTCCATGTGTATTTTTCTAAGTTTTCGAACTGAAACTATCTTGGAGCTGTGCAAATTCTCAGGCCGCAAAAACCACTCGCAGAAATTGCAGGGAATGGGCTGAACTGCGTTTGACTGCCAGCAGTCACAATGCTTTGGCTTAGCCATTTGGATGTATTTGTCTCGCAGCGACGAAATCTCGCGTTTAGCACTGGAAGCATTTATCTAGCATATTTACCAGAGACCACGATCGTAACTCTGGATTAAAAGCCGTGCCCTTCATATATATATATATATATCTTCGGAAAACCCCTACTTTCCGTCTTGACAATGCCTTAATGGTCAACTGTGAGACGACGTTGGGAATACAAATCGGTGCCTTTGGAGGATTTATCTGAACTTGATGATGCCTGGGGAAATAACGATGCAAATAAATGTCAGAAAGAGAAACGGTAATCTTCACAGACGCCCCTAATGCTGCGATCTTTTTTCTTTGACTAGACGTCACATTTATCTTTTTTCCCTGTTTAGCCAGGGCACCATCTCTTTCCCCCATATTGATGGGATCCTCTCGTATAGACAAAGCAAAAAAGTGAAAAGCCAGACGTTGCTTTCCCTTATGAAAGCTAGGCTGCGATGGGGGATCCTTAAATACTTCACAATGAATTCTTAACGAAATGAAGTAGACGTTTCATTATAGCAAATTACACAGCTATTTCTGTGTAATTTCACATCCTCTATGAAACAAAATCCTTGAAAATAGCGAAAAACACCCTAATTTTCCAAATGAATGTATAGCCTGTTTCTCTTAATTCCTTTTTTAATATATGCAATGTGAAAGTGTGTAATGCCCTTTAAATATTACCCATTATTCTTTATGGCACCTAAAACTGTGTTCTTATTTGTAAGCGATAGAGAACTAACACTTTTCCAATAAAGACAAGAAGTAATTTCAGGTATAGTGTCTTTTTCTCCCCAAAACACAAGGCAAGTCATAAAATAAGATTGTCAGAGACGTTAGGGAATGTGTTTTCTTTTCAGGTTGAAGTCTTATGTTGTCACCGATGTTGTTCAGATATACTTTAAATGCTTTGTAACAAACATTGCCTGGATATTCTCATTAAATATGAGTGAAATGTAGATTCCCCAAAGGAACCATGTAGTGGAGCCAGTTTACAATTCTGTGACATCATTTGACAACAATGGTTCTGTCCATCTTTAGAATTGATGGTTGACAATATGCAAGGCGAAGTGCTAATAATATTGGTTTTCTGCAAGGCAATGGGCGAAAAGCGTGTCTGTCGGTGAATAGACTCTGGGCTGTAGGCTCGGCATTCACCATATAATGCTGACCGCCGTCGTATAGGTGAAATAATCCTTATTAGGGTGTAAAAAAGCAGTCAGATAAATAAGCAATAAGGACACCATTTGTCACCCGGCCAACAATCACTTAGAATTTTACTGATTTTGTTGATATTATTGAATACCGATCAATGCGAATTTAATTCCAGCACTGAACTATAAATAGGGGATTTCGACTGACGGTCTTGCTCTCCGTAATAACAAATAGTCGAAAGTTCTCCTGGGTCCAATTGCGGGAAGTCGTCTGTGTTCAGCGCAGACAGATTGTCCTCCATCATGTAAAGAGCCACTTGTATGGGTCACGGGTGGAAAAGTTCGTCACTGGTTTGATGGTTGATGGTCTACCCATAACAGTTCACTTACCTCCATCTATATAACCGTCTATAGCACCACGACTTCTCCCACTTTTTAATCTGACCGCCCACATAAACCTGGGAAATTCTATGGCACCGAATCTAAAACACTGGTGAAGACAATGAGGCAAAACAAACAAGTGGGTAGTTGACGAAATTATTCCATGACTTAAAGATGCAGTATTGCTCGCGTGTATTGTGAGCTGATACACCCCACCTCCACTAACACCCCCAACCCAACCGAGCACCCCCACCCCAACTTCTCACACATGGTCGTACGGGTCGCGGATTATGTCTCACCAACCATTTGTCAGAATTATTCTCATGGAGCTACAAAATCTATTTACGTCGTAACTCAGAATTACACGTCGTATCATAATCAGGACTAAATGCCGTGTCTTAATCAAGGCTTAACGCCGCACCTTAATCGGAATTCAACGATATCTCTTACATAGGATAAATCGCCGTACCCTACTCAGGACTAAACGCCGTATCGTAAACATGGCTTAACGCCGTATCGTACTCAGGATTTAAACGCCGTGTCTTAATCAGGATTAAACGTTGTATCTTACTCAGGATTACACGCCGTATCTAACTCAGGACTAAACGTCGTATGTTATTCAGGATTAAGCGCCGTATTCTTAAACTAGGAAATAACGATGCAAATAGACCCCAGAGAGGAACGGCAATCCTCACAGACGCCCTCAACACAGTGGTGTTTATTTATATTTTTCTTTTTTTACTCAACGTCACATCTCTTTTTTGGAGATTAGTAAAAGGGTAGACTTTTATGACACAATGCCTGACATCACTTCTTAGATAAAGCAAGAAAGAAGTTAATATATGTCATTCCTTTAGCATGGGGTACAGCACTGAGAGCTATAGTAAATGCTACACAAGCCAATTGTTTACCCAAAAGCAGTAAAAATGTACAGAAAGTATAAGTCGTATAAGTGAAATATTCTGGAGTACGGGATAAGACGCTAACCAAATAAATAAATGGATAAAATTGTTCCTTATTCGTAAACAACCGAGAGCTGTCATTTATGCAATAAAGACAAGAACTATTACGCCATAAGTAATTTGATGTATCGTATTTATTTATTTGTTTATTTGATTAGTGTTTTACGCCGTACTTGAACATACAGCGAGCGCATTGGTGAGAAGCTTCTGGATTATTGCGCTGGGATAACCGACTGAGCTACAGAGGCCCCCTTGGTGTATCGTGTCAAAACAGCTGATTGCCACAAACATTTGGCAAGCAGTTTTCATTTTTGTCCCAAGCCCGTTAATGTCATCTATGAATAGCTCACATATTTATTCACATATATTTAAATACTGTGTTGCCGTGGCACATTTTGAAATATATGGAGCTATATTACAATTCGGTGACATGCCGTTTTATTTTATTGATCTGTTGGCATGATGGCTGACACTCTGATGAGTTCTAAAGACGAAGTGCCAGTAGCATGTGTTTTCCTCCGTGGCAATCAATGAAAAAACGCGTCTGCCGGGCGGTGAATAGAAGCTCTGGTCTATAACGAAACCACTTGTCATCCGGTCAACACCCACTGGGTATTTTAATATCTGCAGCACAACAGTTCTTGTTGTGGGAATTCATTTCGGTCCTGTCTTGAAAAAAAAAAACAATGGGTTTCTTAACCAACCAATATCACATGCTGCTTGAATATGTTGGGAATGATAATCCAGACAGTCAGCGTTTTAAACACTTCGGAACTGAGTCCAGATTGATGTAGGAGCTGACTGCCGGAGTGCTTCACGAAGTGATTGACTGATTGATTAATTTATTGATTTATTGTTGTTTCCTGGACTCTACCCGGTTTCCTCCGCCGTCGTTGAAATATATTCTCGAAAGTCAAAACCGACATTCGTACACCAGCCGTGAATCAAAATGGGCGCCCCGGGTCAATAATCTCAAGACCAGTTTTCAAAAACGACAAACAACACAAGCCTCCTACGATATATTTGTCCAGTACATCAGCATTTCCACTCGCGCCAATTACATAGTCACGTTTTTCATCTCAATCGTGAAAAAAATTATTTAGTTTGACGTTAAAACAACGGTCAAATAAGTCAGTAAATTAGAAAGCATTCAGGCAGAAAAAATCTTCCGCCACATCTAGACCGACACTAACTCCATAGTTGGTGCTTGATATATAAAGGTGTGAAAAAGAATCAAGAAAACAAAGATAGGAAGTGGGCTTCACTAGCTCAGATCGTTAAGGCCCTAGGCCCATTTGCACAAAGCCCTCTTAACGTTACGAGCACGTAGCGACCATAATTACAGCACTAGTTGCCAAGGTATTTACGTGTGCATAACGCTAAGAGGGCTTCGTGCAAGTGGGCCCAGGCTCGTTGTAACAATTAGGCTCTTGAAGGCAAGCAATATACTGGAAGGAAACCGAGCAGAGTTCAGGGGAAACCCAATCAATGAATCAAACTCTCCATTAAAGATTTCATCAGGCAGTCATAGCAGTATGGAATAATTTGCAAGGATGTGTATGCAATCCTGGCTGTCTGGTACATCGTTCGATAGATAACCACAAAGCCACAGCAGGTCTCATTTATGAAACACTGTTCTAAATTGATCGAAACTGTTACAAAAGTCCAGCCGAATAAACATTTAGAAGATAATAAAAACAACACACCCTTTCATTATACGTCTACCATAGTGCAAGCCTCTGGCTTTTTAGTTTCCGAAATATACAGTTACATCAATTCATGCTACAATTATCTTAACCTACAAAGCTTGGAGCAATTCCAAGGGATCGAACAGAGATTTTTTATTCTTTTTTATGTCAACCAATTTTCTGCATTGTCTTCTCCCCTGATCCAGACAACGCTATTTAAACCAGATAACGGCACTTGGTCGAAATTGCTTTCGGTGCCTCTGGCTAAATGTTCATTGTTGCGAACAAAGCGAGACTGGATGAACAAATTCCGGCAGAAGGACGGGAGAGATGGGGCTATGACAACAGATAACACACTACCAGAATGTGGAAAAATCCATTGCTTCGGTTAACGTGGAAAACCGGGGCTGTGGTTCTTCACTGCGCACCAACGGCGTCATGTTAAAATCCAATCCCCCCAAGGTGGAGTATATCGAATCTTGTGATAAAAAAGTTACCCTTTTTAACAATTTCATACAACACGCGTTCCACTATGAGCTGCTCTGTGCTGCACTTGTTATTAAGCGTAGTGGGCAAAGTTTTGCTACGGGTTTCTGTTGCTGTAAATACATCTAAAATTAGATATATATCGTTGTGTCGAGATTTACCAGAAGAAAACAAAAACAAGAAAAAATAAAAAAAAAAAAAAACAAAAAAAAAAACAAAAAAAACAATCAAACAAACAAAAAGCAACTGCAATTTGAACTTTATTTGAACCTTATCTGTGTGAAATTAAAACAATTTCAAGGAAATCGATGCAAGGTCACAGAATTTATTATCACTTTCAACATTATTTCGGCTATAGTGCGACGATGTCTTTCCCAGTCTCCTCACAGAAACGCCATTTCGAATTAAGCAAGTGAGCACGATCCAATTAAGGTATGTCCGCGCCGAGCCAAAAAGTTTTCGGGGCTATCCATTTATGCTCACCATCAAACAGTGAAAGTATTAACATGGTCCATGGGAAAGATTTTCAGATTGGCGTTGCTCGGAATTGATACTGAATCTTGCAAAGGGTACACTCTACTTCTTCGACACAGTCTTGTATGCATATTTGGGATTACCGCCATACTCATTTTTTACATTTTTTCAGTCATATGACTACGTGGAGTCGTTATAATGTATACTGTGTCTTCTTGTGGCAGGGCGAGTCCAGGGAGCCAATATGCTGCCGCCAACGGGATGTCATACCGAAGACACCACACATGACACTCCACCCAGTCATAGTGGAGTGATAACTGACACCTGGCCGACCAGCCGAGTTTCCTTCCTCTAACCTTTCAGTGCTGAGCGACAAGCGAGGTGGTAGTAAGTCTATGGTATCACCCGCCCCGGGATTGATCCCAGACCACCCCTCTCCTCTAGTCACTGGGACGAGGGCGTCAGTATGTCGCTCGATCTGATTAATGCCATGAAACTGACATATCTGGTGACAATGTTCTAGTGCTCCGGTGACAATTATATACCAGGTAGCTGGCGGACCTTTCCACGTAAGGACCCCGAGGACAACTAAATAATGAGGGTAGAACAGATAAGAGCCAGACGATGACAGTCGCCTTGTTAAGCAGTGGTACAAAATCCTGATGAAGAGGTCATTATGTATACTGGCTACAACCACGTCGAAAATTCAGACAGTAACACAGTATGGCTTTTTCGTTATGTGATACACACAGGAGATGATACTCTAGTAGAATCTCGCGTTACTGTCATGTGGTCAAGCCACAAGTTCAGCATTCGATAGTAACACATGCATCACTGCAGGTGACTGTGGTTGGCTTTCCTCCATACGACTTCAACACAAAACTATTTTCCCGTCAAGCCAGTTTTCTCCACCCGCGATTGTTTACGTACATAACAGGGTCATGCCTCAGCAGGAAGCCAGTCAGAGCTTAGGGCGAGAGGTGAATGTTGTTGTTGTTGTTGTGACCAAAACATTTTCTCTGTAGCGTCACAGGGCTGTGTGGTAAATGCGACATAGCACGAGATATTACGGGATTCCAGGCGTGAGGATTCAGATTGCAGAAGACATTGTAAAATGTCGAGATGAAAGTACAAAATCTTGGACGAAAACCAAACACTGGTCAGTATAGAATCTCTGATCGAGGATCAGTTGACCCTGAACATTTATTTAAAGCCAAGTGATAAAAGCTGTCTATAGAATTATCAGGTGCACAAACATGGAAAGCTTTAACTCAGCTAAATTAACCTTGTAACAAACCCTGTTAATATCACAGTGTGCTTAAGTGAAAATAAACCTGTTATTAAAAACATACAACACGACCGGCATTAGACACGTTTTGAGGGTCACTCGATGTAGTCTTTCATAGCGCCAGATACATTTTCCTAAGATTTTCTTCATTGATTATCCTTCAGTCTTATAGGTATATCCTTATTCGCGTTGTTGAGCTCTACTTGAAGTATAAATAGGCAATCTGCTAATGCAACACAAGGAAGAGCTAAATTAATACAAATTTAAAAAATATGAGTATATCTCACGGAACAGTTTATCTATTGCACGAAACAATACAGACGCAAAAGTACCGAAACCTTGTACATAATCACTAAGTATTCCTCTCGGACTGATGTCATTCAATCTTGCCTGATGAATTCTTCAATGCAAATCGATCCGAAGCAGCGATATTCAGATGCCGGTATGTATCCTTGTGTTTTTTTCAATATCCGGATTCTATTGGGTATCCGTGTGCTGTTCGGAATAGTACACAGACATTATTCAATATTTATATGTTTACCTGTACTCAATATCCAGTTATTATTCAGTATCCACACTCTATTTATCCGCATGCTATGCAGACAGTAATTCGTCTACAATATCCATGTTCGATAGTCTTTGCTATCCAGAGAGAAGCACATATTTCATACACTATTCAGCACTGATTATCCACGTAGAATTCAGTAAGCTCTTTCTAGTCGAAGGCAAACTATTCTTTTCTCTTACATTAAGCATATATCTTTCGATGTGATCACAGGCGGCTGATAAAACCTTTGCTTCAGGGCTTATTAGCGCACAACAGGAAGTCTTACGTCCACATTTCTGTCGTAACACTGTGACTCAACATGCCGTATATAGTATTTACGGTAAAATCCACATTAGGAAATGCTAAGCAAATACAGAAAAAAAAATCCAGTTGTTAAATTTCAGTTCGGACAAAGCAGTTTCGTCTGTCAAACGCGGGCACCTTTAAACGGCGCATTGTATTAAGTGACGCGAGATCTTGTGAAATTAAATGAGACTACATGACGCCCCTGAAACATTTCCTTCATTATATACATCTACACCTGAAAAACATCCAAGTACGTCAATAACTTACTCTAATTCTCATATACATCAGTTTTCACGCTCTAATGCGTTGTGACCAAGAAAACTGTAAAACGAAAACATATAATTCTGTGGCTATAACTGTCCTATAATTCTGTGGTATAACTGTGTTATAGCCCTGTTGCATCTTTGGATTCTTTGTCCAAAGCACTCCAGTGTCACCTTTGCAAAAGAGAGCAAATTTATTGACACAGTTTTGCACATGAGAGTCTCTTAATTGTGGAAGACATTGCTCTTACACCAACATCAACTATTTAAAAAAAACATTTAAATACACCATATCTCATAACGTTGAAAATTCTTACCCACAAATTCTGTGGAACGACATGATTCGAGAGATGTAAAAACACAAATGCCGAAAAAATGTTCACGTTTTCAATATCGCCAAATTGAGATACTGATGACAAATCATTTCTGGTACACCACAAATTCATACTTGGAAGCGTGCATTTGCGTGTATCTCCGTATTCACGACAAACCATCCCGCATAATCAAGGGAGACAACTCCCGCAAACTGTTCGCACACATCCAAATATGAACATTAATGTTAGTATGGGTGGAGTCGGGTGAGTCTTGAGACGTCTAGGTACGCAAAGCACTTGGTGGAAATGGAAGCATTTTTTTTTCTAGGATCCAGAATACAAATGCGACCACCTTCGAGATCACATCACAGAACAACTCTTTACGGCCTCCTTACGCAGCTGTAACTGAGCATCTTGAACCCCACTGAAGCGCTTTCTCCTAATGAAGGACCTGTGCCGTTTGAAGGTGGGCGTGTGGCGCGTGCCGGCGGAAGACAGCGCCGCCACCTCGAGAACGTCCGTCACGCTTCGTGGACAGGATTTGGCGGAGGTTTCTGAGTACACCAAAGCACCGATTTGTTTGGCAAGACTGAGACCCTGAAACATTGAGACAACAGAAACGCAGCGATTAATGTCTATTGGTGCGTGTAAGCTTGCTGTGGGGCAAGCTCTTTCCAATGTCGACAAATCGCGATTTTGAAGCGAACTATCCAAGGAATAAATCACAATGACAATGGCCATATCACAAAGCGCGCAACATCGACGCAACGACGACGACGGTGTGATACTAATGACAAAAGGTAACACAACTAGTGAAATAATGGCAACTTACAACACCGCAAGTAGGATGTTTTACAGAATATTGGGTACAAAAATGTATGCATTAGACATTATCGATCTAGAATTACTCCAAATACTTAGTGGTAACGTTTATAATAAAAAGCATGATGGTCAGTTACCTGGTCGTAGGATAGTACTGTTTGTTTCGTCTTCTCTAGCTTGGATATCGTGGACGTGTCTGTCCGGAGATCACTCTTACAACCTATCAGCATGATGGGCTGGTTTGGGCAGTATTCGCGAATCTCGGGATGCCACTGGAAAATAGGACAGTCACAGCATCACTGAATGGTTCAAAGACACGAATGTCTATGTCTAAACGTGTTTATGGTTACTTGTATAGATCACCATTTCAGAATTAGCGAGGTAGCATTTCAAGGCGAATGTTTATTTCTTATTTATATATTGGTGTTTTCCTCAGGAATGCTTTAGCTTTACTTATACGATGGCGGTCAGCTTTAAAAGGAAAAGAAACCCGGCGGAACCCCGGAGGATACCCACAACTTTCCGCAGGTTGCTGGCAGACCTACCCAAACATGCATACCACGGTCTTGCACTCTCGGCGAACACGTTGAAATGCGAATTGTATTCATTTACATGTGTGTATATTTGATTATTACGCGGTGCTAAAAGAGATTCTCCTAAGGTCTGGTGATGGTCGGGAACAGGTCGCCCTGCAAAAATGCTTAACACTTACTGATGGAGGTGGTCGTGTGGCGCGTACGAAAGACAGCTGACTAAAGCCGCAGTCGAACTTACGTAAGGCATATTCGAACTCCCGCCCTTCATAGATAAGGCCCTATACATTCGGAGCCACCCAGCATCTTAAATCGCCAAAGCCTTCAAGGGCCGGCAATGTGTTTTTAAATCCATTACATTCCAACTTCATGCAATCATGAAATACCACATGTAATGGAATACAGTCGATTTTCTAGGAATCAGTGGGACCGAATTCAAAATTCAAACTCCCAGTGCTGTGGTAATTTCAATGTCAAGTACAAATATGTAGGTACCACGATCGGGCTCTGATTGCATATGTTCATAAATCTATCATGTTGATGTAATAAACACGAAGGCTTATACCACCTGGTCAGCCAAAGTCCGTGTTGCGAGGTCTCTTCTTAATTCGCCTTCACGAAAGAGCTCTGTGTTCGTTATGGCATGAAAAATATACCCGATTAATCATATTACAATAGTTGTGGGTTGTACAAGAAACATCGAACAGCAGCAGAATTTTGTCAATGTTTAATAACACACAGAACACGATTCATTATCTAAATTGCAAGTTCTTTCCTTTCTGGAAGTAAAGAAGGCTTCATAGCGAGAGAAATCTGTTCCAGCAATATTCTACATGATCAAAAGTTAACGTGTTTTTATACGTTACATATTTCCTCTCGCTCATATTCCCCACTGGAAAAACAAGTATGACAAATACTGGTGGTGTTTAACATGTAACTGTCGTGTACAAGGGTTCCTTTATTCTTGATTTGGATTCTAATAATTTGGATTCTAAAAAAACAACAACAACAACAAAAAAAAACCCCAAAACAATAATAGGCATGTTTTACACGTTGATCTACACTCCAGGAACAAACTGCGCAGCTAAATAGGTTAATAGGTTAACATTCCTACAAAAAAATTATAAATGAACACAAAGACGGATCTTTCTCAAACGAGTTTATCCACTCTAATGAACACCTCGTTAAGGGTATACATGGTCAATAACATTCGTCCTTGTTTAATAGCGAATTAATCAGGTATGTTTTTCATTCCAAACCAAACACAGATCATTTTCGTGAAGGCGAACAAAAAAGAGACAGCAAACCAGGGACATACACCAAATGGACGGTGTAAACCTAAGTGTCTATGACATCCACACATGATGATTTAACGAACAGTTGCAATCAAAGCGCCACTGGGTACCTATAGTTGTACATGGGAATTATCAGGACTAGGAGTTTGAATTCTGAATTCGGCGCCATGCCTAGAAATATGGCTGCTCCATTCCATATATATATTTCCATATACTAAAACATTCCCTTGGGAACGATTGTTGCGAGTAGTTTAGGAAATGCGTATATCATTGTTATAAACCTTGGACGCCCTCTCAAGGATTATAAGTGGTACAACTTGTATAACAATGTTGGACGGTAATGTTAAGCTCTGACTCAAAGTACATCTTACCTTTGTTTTCACATTCTCCACAGACTCGGGGTCACCTATTGAGAAGCACACTAAGACTAAATCGGCATCTGTGTACGATAACGGCCGGACTCTGTCATAACCGCTGTCACCTGCAGGGATAAACAAATTACGAGAGATAAACAAATTACAAGGGATAAAGAAATCAGATGAGTTTATTTACTTGATTGATGTTTTACGCCATGCCTGAGAATATTTCACTGATACGACGGAAAAACAAATCAGAAGTGGCAAGCTAAGGTATATCAATGATTGAGAGGTGACGACAGAGGCATCACCTAATACGCACAATACATTAACCCTAAAAGCTGTTGCTCTATGTACAGTCAGAATACTATCAGTTATACCAGCTTGTTGCGTGGGTATTCGGCCTGACATTTCGTCTCAAAGATCAATATTTCCACTCGCACCGATCACAAAAAAGAGCATTCCGGGCGACTTTAGTTGATATTTTTACCAAAACGCACAGCGTTTTTACAGCGGCTTTGTCACTGACTGAGCGACCGAGACCGATGTCACGACTCACACGATGAGAACAGCACTGGCTTGGACAGGGAAACTGATGGCACATAGCAAAAAACACTTGCTTTCAATCGACGACTAGATAGAAACTTTCAGTTCGAATTGCCACGGTTTGTAATATAGCTGTGTGGAAAAGATGCCACGGGAAACTTTTCTGAATTTTGTTGTTGCTAAATGCTGAATCATTAGAACTCTTTCGAAAAAAGAGGCAAGAAAAGTTACTGACTCGTACATTGCTAACACACGTTTCTATCCTCCGGCCCGAGTGTCCTTAATTCCGCAGCGATACAGAAAAAATACCAAAGGCAAGAGACCGTATTGCTTGCTTCTTTTGCCAATACGATAGCCTACTCAAGGCTGATAGACCAATCAGAGGCCTAGAACTTTCTCTAAGTGGTGATAAATGGGAATGACTCAGTTGTTTTATGATAAGGTGTATAATATAGAAGGCTATAGCGTAGAGAGTAAAACCAGAGCAAACGGCGACAGCGTGGTATAGTAGGGAAATGATTTCACGTTTCCTGTGAAATCTGGCCTGTTGTCAACTAACTTCTGTAAGGGTTTTATTCTAACCGTTCATGTAAGTGTTTAAGATGTAAAAAGTTATACCACTCCTGGCAACATGGCTTAAGTTAAAATGAGGTAAAAAAGAAAAGGTTCAGTTATGTTAAATGCAATATATACTAGACGTCAATGGCCAAAGATTGGGTTTATTCATTTGTATGAATTTCAACGTTTAAACCTTCGTTATTATGGGTTGATTTTTGTATTGATTAGAAAACAGAACCGCGCTTTGGATACATCTGAACGGTGTTAACAAATAATCCACGAACATTTGTTAATTTATTATTAATAGAATGTGATGACATCAATAAAACATATTTATATGATTTTGATTACGAACAATTTTTGCCTGTAATTTGGACAGAATATCAACAAGACAAAATTAGGGTTTAATATAAACTTTTAGGGAGAAATAAGAGGAAGGGAAAAGTGAAATGCCGGCCTACTCCCATGACACCCCGCACAATAAAAACAATACGCGACGCTTTTTCTTTCCATGCATGGTATTGCTCTCCTTAGAGGCCATATAGCTGGCCTTGTTATAGTTGTAGAATTTCGTGAGAAGAAATCCAACACGGCTTTCAATACAAATACCGCTAACAATTCATCACCCTCTCAAACGACAACGTCAATTACACAGCCCATCGTGATATTAGCGAGGTAAAACAACCAATTTCTAAGCCAACAAAATGCAACTCGAGGCAAAATCGTTTGACTAGAGCGACCAGAGGTCTGTCGGAAAATTGTTATCAGGTAACAAGTGTTTATGGGTGCCGCTAAATTTAATTTTGGCAGCGAAATCCAAAATCAGACAAGCGTTAATCAGGATGTATCGGTTGCTATCATGGCCGACCTTTTCTCATTCTGGACACGAGAGAGGATGACTAAGCGAGACGTGGAAGGTATGATGTGGACGGATGGCGTGACACATTTGACCTTATCGGACACAAAACAAGACAGTGTTGTGCGAGCCAGCACACAGGGCTGGACCGCGTGCATGTATAACCAAGAGAAGAATCATGGGACAAAGGACTAAAAAGTTTTCCAGTACAGCTAATTCAACTCAGAAATCTGAATCATATGACCAAATCATTAGTCATTGAGAAAGAAAAGGGCTTATTTGTGACTCAGTAAGGTAATAAGAAGAGTTTTCAGGGCCTGAGTCGATCTAGTCAAATGACTCAATTTTCTGACTTAAATTAGCTCTGCTTGGAAAACTCATTTTTTTTGGCTGTTGACCCAAACTATTCCATCAGGGTATGGAGAGAACAGTATCCTTGTGCATGAATTAGCTTGGCTGCTGAAATAGTTTGTTGTGGATACTTTCTTAATTCTTTGGTGGTTTGTGTTAAACGTCGTTTTTGAAACTGGTCTTGCGATTATTGACCTAGCGTGTCCATTTTGGTTGAAGACTACACTATCGTTAAAATCTGTTTAACCCTTCACATATCATGTGAATTTACAATACAGTCTGTTAAACTACAACTGTCCTTTTTTGAGGCCGCCAATCGATTTGTTGACCTCTGTCCGAAACTGTAATCGAGATAAGTGTAACGGAGAACCCCTTTAGCTATCCACGGCCGCTGACAAGGGACAGTCTGCTTTCAGCGTAAACCGGCCTATGTACTTAACGACTTTAGGTCCATCAAATCGCCCTGGTGAAATCCCCATGAAATTCAAAACCCACTGGGTAAGAACAAATGGACGCGTGGAGTGTCCGGAGAAATGTAAGTGAAATGTAATAGCCTGCTGAAGGCGCCCAATCAACTCTAATCACCACGTCTGGCCACCATTGCCAATGCCAGACGGAATGGTATTCTTGGTTATTGGCAATCTAATCGTCGGTAATTTGGCCTGGTCGTGAAGTTGGCAATGTAACAACAACCAGTCGACCAGATTCGGCACTTTCGCATTCACGGACCTTCTCGAACATAAAGACCACTCTTCACAAATCTTGCACCCGTGTTAGTAAGGGATTTTCTTACGTGTTGAAAATGTCAAGATTTATGATCTAGGAAACTGGGTAAAAGCCATTCAATGCCCTGAGCTGTGTATGTATGTATACCTCGTGCATCGGTTAGGGTACAAACACGACCAGTACGGGTGTGCAGCAGAAATAAACACATGTGGATAAGTTAAATATCGCTGCCATATGACATAACATATATCATCTGCCGGCATCGCACCAGCCCCAAGCTGTAAATATTTGGGGCGCATCCCCCTGCTTGTTTGAGGTAGATTGTGGGATTGTCTATGTTGCAAACATGTACGAGTCACGGGTCTGGCTCCATTTCCGGTGTCTGTGTTTATAACAGCCCCGCTGATAATCAACACGATGACAAATTTAGATGTCCCAACTAGTGTTTCACTTTGTCTTTCGTCACTGCGTTCATTGACAATATTCAGTGAGAGCAGAAGTAGTTGAAAAGCAACGCATCCACATTATTTCAATAGCACGTATTTCTATGCTGATGTAAGCAGGGAAACATATCTGTGCGACATTTAATCACACGAGAAGAACAAAGCCAGCAAATACCCAGGAATACATAACATAGTTGTAAGCCTTCGGGCAATGTATAACTATGTCCTCTAATTTTAATATACTTTGCAATTCAATGAGAGCATTCAGAATACGTTATTAAATTGATCACGCTGAGCTGAAATCGTGCTTATCACTCAGTTCATGAACTCTTGTGCACTACCGGATGCTAACATTTTCTCGATGTAATTCAAAATATATACATATTCAAATGTATTCATCAACAAATAACGACTTAGATTTAAGATTTAGATTTAGATGCATAACTTTACAAGTACTAGCGGAATTAACCTCCGGTTTGGATCTCTCATTTGTAACTGCACGAGCTAAACATGCCTGAGAGGATAGAAATTAAGCCAAGGCTTTCCGCTGTCACACTTTACTGTAACAATGGTCACACCGCACAACCAAGCGTCGAAGGTCAGTGAATGCTACAAAAGTATTTATATTATCTGTACTATGTTTGGTGTTTTAATCTCAAGAACATTCACTGTCACGACGGCGACCAGAAATATGAAAAACCATCCGTAGGTTTCGGGTAGACCTTTCCACCTGGGATTGGAGGAGAAGCCAGCATGAGCTGAAAATCGCAACATCTTGGAGAAAAAAATTATACACTCACAAAGACGAATTCACAAATTGATAGATGAAAAAAAAAAACACCAAAACATAACATGAAGAGTAAGACTTGGACAGTGCCGACGGTGTGATAGCTGACAAATAGTTACACTTAAATGATCTAATCAGCTCACAGTTCAATCTACCTGTTGTACGTATCTATACATCCATCAAATGAGTATTGCATGTAAATTTCTGTCCGTTCTTTGCGGAAACGTTTGCTTTAACAATGAAAAAAGTAACTTCTCTGGACGTGACATCTCACGGTATGTGTATTAACCTCATGGCTAAGTTTATATAACTGTATGTGTAACTGACATATATATTAGTTACAACACTCAGTATGAGAAGGATGATACATTTTCGTTTAACTGAGAGAAATGTCTTTCATGATGTGACCGGTGTATACTGTTACACATATCGGAGAGTAACACCGCACTTTTTTATGAGCTTGCCAGAACCAATATACATATAGCACGGAATCACCTTCCACTTATATGTGTATGTATATGATTTCCACTGAGTTATTTCTGTTCTATCTGATGTCAATCTTAATTACTTATTTCCGACACCTACGTCGTGTTCTTATCAAGGTATATAATAAACAAAAAAGAGGACATTTTTGACAGTGAGAAGCTAACAAAAGGTGAGTCTGTTGCCGTCAAGTACAGTCTCGACGCATATTAGCGTGTGGTTTGAATTACTTCCCGACACCATCAGTGGGTACAGGAAGCAACCATCTACAGTTAGTATCAATATACAACATCGTAGACGACCTGCCTGACGAAAACGTAGTATCACAGAGCGGATTAGATACTTGCGTCTTGATTATAAAAACCTGTTTGTAGCCTGCATGACAGAATGTTCAGTGTGCTTTTCTCCGCAATGTAAAAGTCTTTTTTCTCTCTCGATGTTTATGACTGAATTTATCTATTTTGTCTAACATGTTTTTGTTCTTGCGTGAATTTCTGAACGGTATTTCGGTACACAACATTCAAAATTGCGAATGGCATTAAAAAGGCCACCGTATATACCTGTATGACATCAGAGAAACGCCGAACTTAAAAATCTTTTGTCTGTTTTCTTCACATGTGTGTTTTACGAGCAGGATTCCCCAGGTAACTTCCGTTCCTTTGGCACACTTTGCCTGCTGTCCAGGACATAGCGGGCTCTTGATAGTTTGTTTTGTTTCTTTGCTGAGACATCTTTCTAAATTTACTCTGAAAAAACACAGCGATGTCCCAGAAATCCTAAAGCTTAGCCCTCGTTGACATTACGACGAGCAACAGCTGCAATAAATATTCCTAACGGGCCAAATTCTACATTTCTCCAAGCCTGTTCTTCGAAAGTGTTTTAATGTTCAAGGCTGGGTTAAGATTGCTCTAATATATAGTACATTTACTCGACGGTATCATGATTTAAATATTAGCATTTGAGATTTTGAAAGGTTGAACTTAAGCCCATTTTCTTTACCGCCCACTTAAGACACTGCTTTAAAGGATCTTGCCTGCATTTGAACAGTTTTTGTTTGAATTTACTGATAGGAACCACTCAGGAATGGATAGTTAGGTGAGAATATTGATATTGCACTGGCATTTGCTCCGTCAATTTACATCGATGGCCTATTTTATAACATGCGTGAGAAAGTTCAGTGTGTACAAAGATCTTCCAAAATTCACATTTACATCTGGGACTTCATGTCCATTCCATATAATTCCAATAAAGTGCGATTAGGGGTACTTTATTCAGGCTAACTCTTTGGAATAACCCTCTACTGTCGCAGTCTTGTTGCTGTCTTTTATTTAGAAGCGGTGTATTCCCAAACATATAAGATTATCATATTCAACCGCGAGCCACTCCGCCGTTCAAGAGTCAAGAAAATAGCCAAAAACCATCAAGCGGAGATGGCATAGCAATTCCCGCAGAAAGGACGCGTACCAGATGTTTTAAAGTCATGAACTTTAAGAAAACGATCAGTGTGAGATACTATATCGTTTTATCAGATTTTCCTTAAGAACTGATCCAGTACGGCGTGTAAATGGGTAAATCTAGAAAAATAACTCGAGAAAAAATTGGTGAAAACTAGGAAAATTGACTGCATCAATTGCGCCACTAATTTCAAATTGTTATGCAGATCATGTCTAGGTTTACTTTAATATGGTATCCTTCACAAAATAAAAAAAACTGGGCAATTGTACCACGTTACATCACGTGAAAGCTACGAGATGTGAAACAAATGTAGAACATAGCATAAAACTAGGGTTGATGGTGCTTTGCCACATCAGCATGTTACAACGGACAAGGATTCAGACTGTTACCAAGCGACAACCTCAAGTTATACGGCTGAGAATGCTACGGGGTTGGTATATTATCTCCGATTTAACGTATTATGTGAAATCACAGAAAGGCCACAGACAAAAAGTTAACCGAAATCATGTAATCATTCAAAACAATTTGCTGGACAAATGGAAATGATATTTAATTAGCTTTATCTTAAAACCGTTTATTAAGACCTGTTAACTATCGACTACGACATCATTCAGCTAAAACTCGTTTCCTGTTTATAATGACTTTGGCATTTTAATATACACTTTGTTATAAACTGTTATGGACTAAATATACACCGCAAACTGCTGGCCTGTACAAGTTGGTCTATATCTAGCCTCATACTCGAGATAATTGGAATTAAAGATGGCAAGCACGTGTGTTCAAATGCCAGAATATTTACAGCGATAAGCTAGTGGTTTTGCGCACGCCCGGCACATGTGGGAAATTGTACCGAGCATATTCGCCATTCTGGTAAAACCTCTTGATTATGAATTCGTCACACAGCTATTATCACTTTGTAAATATCTGCGCAGAATCAAATCCGTTTACGCTGGAGCGAGCCCTTCAGCGAGCAATATATAAATAGCTCGTGTCGCACACGCTGGAATCATTTCAAACTTTCTTTTTTTTTTTCTCGAAATTGCAATAAAATGTCTGCTTTCCAAAAAAAAAAAAAAGAGACAGAATTTCTGCTTGTATATAAATCTGTGAGCATAGGCACGAACAGCCGAAAGCACTCTGAGTCGCGTATTACTCTGGTTACAAACCTATCCATTACCCGAAGGAATCAATACCAAATGAGACTGGCTTTCGAATAACATGGTGGTATTTACGATATGTCAGATTAAATCGCGCCCTGTGTCATTCAACCCATGCCAGCTTAACCCGGCCCTTGAATCGCGCCGTTCACGCCGTGATGATGTAATTGTGAGGCAGAGAGTCAGGGAGTGCTCAGTGCAATGTATACATACATGTGTGCGGCAAGCTTAGTGGAATTCGAGCACTTTTTTTCCAAGCGTAGCTGCTACGTTTAGACTTCAGTCTTACACTCTAAAAAAGGGTTTGCTTTATAAACGGGAAAATGAACACATATATATTACACTTAATAAACGCGCCCTAGTGTTTGGTGATAAGTAATATAAAAATAATGAATTAAAGAGGTGTGTTTAGTACATTGAACATGTCACATGTTTACATTGTATATACTGTGATGTATACTTTCTGTGAACACTAACAATCCAAGAAACATGTCTTGTAAAATATCAAAATACATAAAAGTGTTTACTCTATAAACATATTACTGGGTTACTACATTAAAGACACCTCTTAAGTTGTAACATATGCTGCTTTTTTAACAGAAACAGACCAGGGCTCTGAGTGAAAAATCAGCCTCGCAGCAGACTTCCTCTCCCATCTTTATATCCCGCTATTAACTCTATTTTTATGAATAATATATTCTCGTTTTTTTTTTTTCACCAGGCTATTGGTCAGAACACATGAATTGTAATCATAGTGATGCAAAAAACTATCAACTCTGTCTTTAGCTTTAACTAGATCCGGCCTGGTTTCAATTTACCTCGGTTAAGGTTTTTATTCTTACAGCTAAATGTAGATTTTATGACGCCTGATCACCACAATCTAGCAATTTATTGCGCTTTCTGCATGTAAGATGTTTGGAATCGATACAGGTAACATGAAACTATCTATCTACAACTTGGCAGTCCCAGGGCTGCGACGCCCTTTAAATAATATATATCAACACACACAACACTGACGTCCAGTTGTTTCGTTCTTCTCGTTGACAGATCTCCGATCACATAGTCTTTGCTTAATAGAAGAGGGTTAAGCAGTCCTTAGGTGGTAGATTTCCCCGTTTACTGTTATATAAACGTAGGCCAGACTGTAGTCCACCTGTCACTTCTTTTTGCTAATTCATCTTCAAAACATGGATGTCACTGCATGGCTGGACTAAAAATGGAGAAGAATTAAGTATAAATTCGTGAAGAGTAGTAGTGTGATCCATTTCCCCGCAAGCCACCAAGGGCTGAAAAGTCTAAGCCGAAGCATGCTTTGGGCATCGGGAAAAAACTGCCCCCCCCCCCCCCCCCCCCACCAAAAAGAAAAACATAAACTGAACAAAAAACATTGCGATCTTTCTGTCTGATGTCAATGCTACATTGGAAAATGGTCTATCCTTCGATAAGAGTTTTGCGGAGGGAGGGCCTTGGAACAGCATTTTAACCCCAGACTCATTAACCTGGATGACTATGCAGTCCGACATGGATTACATCTCACGTCTGTCACGATGGTTGTCACGTTGAAACACTGACCAAGTCAAGGCTCATTTCATAACACGTGTTTCTAACACACAACCGTGTTAGTACTTAACAATGATATGACAAGATAAATTTGTAAACTACTCTTACATCTAAACTGTTTCAGTGCCATCCACGGGGATTTGAATTAAGGTCAGGAAAAGCATTTCTTTCTCCAAGAAGCTATAGAGATGTAGAGTGTATCAAGGTAGACATTTAATAGAAGAAGCCGACAAGTATAACAAGTCATCCAGCCTTAATTGGCCCTTTACACTGTAGGAAAATACTCAGTTTCTCGTTAGAATCGTATCCAACTTATTCAACATATATCCGGCGAATGTGAATTATTTTACACATAAAGTGAGGCGTGTGTTGGGGGGGGGAGGTAGTGGGGTCAGGGGCTTGCACGTAAAGTCTTCTGAGCTGGACAAACCTGCCTACAACGATACTGCAGGCATGGGGCAAATAGCATGACTTTAGACAGAATTTTAAACCATAAATTCTGTTGCTGCAAATTATTTTGTGGCCAAAAAACCAAATCAATGCAGAATAATCAAAGGGTATTTCTACGGGCTGTAACTCAAAGCCGAAACATCAATGCCCTCGTGACAGGGCCGCGCTAACGACGCGCGGCTTCTCTAATATCGATCACTTTTATGTTTTGCGTTCCTGGTCATAAATTAAGCAGAAGATCCAGCTGATGCAACATTCCACTGGATCTTAAACCTCCCTAAGGCTTCCGAAAGACGGCATTTCCACCTTCAGCTAAGATTCACGTCGCTCTGGATTCACTGGGAAAAGCTCCCTTACTCTCTTTGTAAACTGTCGGTCGAGGAGTTACTGGCACACATGATCGACAGAAGCTCTAGCCGTAAGGGAAATCCGCAATACAAACTACCTGGTCATAAGCACGAAGACCTAAGAAGCTTAACGTGCGTAAGACAGCATATTGTCTGTATTAAGAGCGCGTAAATGTACGTAATCCTCATCTGGCCGTCTGCTGGTATATAAAGAACCATTATAGTTACGCGAACTAATCCAGAGTAAAAGCCCTGTTATATACAGTGCATAAGTCTGTCTCGTTTCCTCGCTGGCTTCATGCACAATGCTGCTGTCAAAATACCTCCCGGCAAGAACCGAGGGGCAGTTTAATTTTCAGTCCTTGCCGTTTCGTCTACTGTTTTGTATGCAAAGTTTGTCAGATTCTTGACGCAGTCATAAACATATATGTTCAGAAGTGGTATATTTTTCAATGTCTATATACGTCTACCCTCGTGCATGTATATAACCAAGGTATCGGCCATTCAAATGTCCGATCTTGTCCAGTTCAATATACCTTTCATAAGTTTTTAATGAGACCGTGTAATTTTAATGACAAATGCAGTTATAATAGTGGTTGTGTTTGGGGTTCTGTGGTTTATGTTTGATATATGTTTTAAAATCACAACAAAAGTTGTGATTGGTAAAGAATTCAACACTGCCGTAGCGGTGTTTGTTGCCTAACCCGATACAGTTGAACTTTGTTTTGTACGGAGTCAAATCCCCATGTACGAAACAAGGTTAAGCTATGCGCATGCTCGGGATCTGACTCGGTACGAAACAAGGTTCGCCGGTATCGGGTTACAAACCAAAAACCAAGACGAATGTGTTATAGCCAATTATGAAGTAAATGTTGTAAAAACGGAATATTTTATGCTGCCTATCTCTTTTACTCCCATCGCAGAGGTCATGAATTTTTGACCAATCAACAGCAAGCTTAGTCCACTGCAGGTAACGTAGATATTTCAATGACGTGTTGCGTGTGTATGACGTCGTGTCGTATTGATGCGCGACGTCCCTACTGTGGGCGACAACCACAACCGCAACTACAACTGCAACTATATGACGTCTGCCGGCGACACGAAACAGTCGCGGAGAAAATAGAACCAGTTCACATATAGTCGCGACATGACGTCGGCAATGGGGACGGCACTTCAGACTAATTAGCGTTCTAATTTTCCGACGTTGCAGTTGCGATTGAAGTTGTAGTTGTCGCCCGCAGTGGGGATGGGCCTTAAACGTTTATACATGTATTGTGTCTTCATACCTCTGAGCTCAGATTTGAACATCATTAAACATAATGTTTCCTCTCCGAAGTCATAGTGTTTGGGTTTGAAGGGAAAATGTAATCATTGAAGTAATATGTATAAATTATGTGAAATAATAAATCCATCCCCCCCCCCTCCGAAAAAAAATCCTGATAATTCACCTGCATACGAATTATGTAAACGATAAAAGCAAATCTACCAAGTATACAAGATGAAATCATTTTATTTACGGAAATAAACAGCATGACTGAATGCTGGTATGAACGTACCGGCTGGTGTGTTGTGTGACACATTCGATGTTGTTTGAAAGGACATCTCTATTTAATATGTATATTTGCATACAGTCCGCAAATGGCAGCTGGGCAGAAAGGGGTACCTTTTTCGCACAGTGGTAACGCTTGCTATACATGCACTGTTTAAAAAGTCCGTTTTGTTACCACCTAATAGTTTATAAACAAGCCATTAGTGACAGAGAGGAAGGAAAAACGCACTACACGCACAGTTTTGGCAGCAAAAGTTCCTAACTATATTCCAGATGGCTGCTTACACGAATTATTTAGCTTACATGACGGATCTAAGGAATGACACTGTAACACACAAAAGAAAAGGCAAGCACGCGAGTGGTAACTTCGACCACAAGGATTCGTTTTTCAAGTGGCTATCAGATGGAAGTCATTCGGGAACTCAGTACATATTCATACCCTGCCAAATATCACGGCGCATATCTGTACGTCTGCCAGAACTGTACTATATACCTATGTGGCACACACTTATAAAACATATACGTAATATCACGGAATCTACACTCGGGTCAAAAGTCGTCTTTTAACTTACCGACGGGACTGAATGAACTCACACTCCTCTACTTTAATAAGCGTCACTCCTTCACTTTGATTTATAGATGCTTTCTTCGTTTTTGCCACATAGGAGTTTTACGTCGTCTTCGATATTATTTTGACTATGTCATGACCGTGTCTCCATATTGGTTGGTGGACACTTGATTCTATTAATGTGGCGATACCCTATATTTTTATATACCTGTTAAATATACTGCTGTTATCGGCCCTGTAACGGACAAGTTCGACTACATGAAAGTAAAACGAAAGAAACACAAAAGAGTATTACACCATTCCGGTATAATGCTGGGTCTCATATTCTGAAAGGTGAAAGACTATACAACAAAGAGAGTTAAACCAGAGCAACGACGACAGAGTGGCAGTCGGAGAAATACGCCCTCTAGTCAGTTTACCTCAGTTAGGGTTTTATTCTAACTGTTAATGGGTCTAATTAATATACGGTGTTTAACTCGGCTTAACCCATAGGTGCAGGAGGGGGGGGGGTGCTGAATAACACCGCCGCCATGGATACAGCTGTTATTTTCTACATTTGGGCACGTTTAAGAATACTATCAGATGTTATCTCGTCGCTGCGGTCAGCCTATTGACAGCGTGTGGAACACTACAGCTATAGTTCGACACGGTTGCATGTTACATATTTCAGTGCATATCTTCAGTAGCATAATCGCACCCAAGTTTTTTCGTCTGTATTTTTTTTTTCAAAATCGATTTTATGTGATCTCATAGCTCCAAGTCCGCCTTTCACACTGAAGATGCGTGGGCAGTTTGATTCGCCACAACAAGCCCTTTGTTGCGACACTTCATTGGTCCAGTGCCTACACTACTCTAAAAATGCTTTGTCAAACCGAACATATCAAGTGCGCTAATGAACTTCAAAATATTGAAAATATGTACGACTTAAACGTGAACTAGGTGAATATTACTGTGAGAATATCGTTCACAAATAATTGTATCCCTCCGTGTATTTGAAATCTGAAAAACGCAATATCTATTAAGGTTAACGCTTTATTCTGGAAAACAACATGGAGGACATTTTGTAGAACCGTACAGTGCATCATCACGTACTCACCTGACGTGTCCCATATAGACATCTTTATTCTGTATGTGCTCGAGACTTTGTATGTACCCGTGTACGTATCGAAGCCAGTGGGTGTGTATTTCTGAAAAGAAAAAAAAAAACAGCAATTCGTTATTTTTCATATATTTTTGTTTTGAGTGACTGGCATTTATCCGTTGCCTATAGCACGCACCTAACACAAGTGCTGTCATATAAAAATATTCAAAGTGAGTAAGGCAGCGTTCTGGGAACGCGGGGGAAGGGGTGGGGGCTAGTGGAGTCTTTATTTGTGATCTTTATGTTTTACGTCACTTCCACCGCCTTTCAGGTATAGGCTAACACTAAGTCGCAAGCATGTATACTTGGACAGTCCTCGTACTGTCTTATTTGAAGCAGTGAGATTTCAAGACCAGAAATACCTAACAGGAAGTCTCAAAAATCAGAATATTTGGCCTATCACCAAAGTACAGGTTCCGTGTCAGCCAATTCTATGGTCCGTCATACGCCGCGTACTTTGAGAAGATCTTTTTGCATTTCTTCAATAGCACACCTTAACAGGTGCACCGGATTAGGTGGGTCAAATATATATAGGTGTAGTGTTTTTACCACACCGTCAAGTGTCTAAGCTACGTGATGTTATTACTTTCTCCTAGTGCACCAAACTTACTGTATAGAAAATGGAGAGCACTGACTTCATAACATTTATGACTCATAAATGACAGAAGTACCGATGTACTAAAACCGTTAAACCCAGGACTTTGGCATCATATCTGCTGAAATAGCTACCGGACAAATAACAGAGTTAGACCCAGCCTTCTGAGTTGATCGAAACTTCAGCATGGATCCCGTTTACACAAATCCATTGTGCAATCTACTAATGCTGGAAATGGCCTTGGTTTTCTTTTCGCAATGCGTACAAATTATTACGAGCACGGAACTTGGGTGGTGTCCAAAGAAAACAGAAAGATGAAGAAAGATTGCTAATTACTAGGACTCAAAACTCTCTTCAACATTAACGTCAGTGCCGTGTTTTTCATGGGCCATTTTTTCGCGTAAATCTCAGTTGTGTCTAAATATATCTGACAAGGATTGACATTCCCAATAAACCACGCAATAAAGCCCCTGCATAACGGCCTGTTGCCGACTTGAATCCCAAGATTTCTCCTACCACCCCAGCCCACACCATCCCCTTACCTTCATAACTTCGGTGTATTTTCGGCAATTAGTTCACACTTGTAACAAGATATGTTTTTTATCTGAAGAATACGAACACTGGTAAGCATCAACAAGTTCTCATTGGCCACATATATATTTGCGTGTGTATCACAGTATATGTGTACTGATACGTAGTCAGTTCACAGACTGGCGTTTAACGCGTCACTCAATTATACAGCTGGAGGACGACAACAAGCCCGTCAGGTGTTGCCAAGAAAATATCAAGCTGTTCGTACACCTGGGTGTATTACATCTTTCGGCAGGCTGTGAACATACATACTGAGAAACATCTGAAACTTGTCTGGCGTGGAAAATAAACCGGCGAATGGAGACCTTGATGTAATTGCTAATCCTACTCCCTGTTTGTACCAATCAGCTGACTTTATCTTCCGCTATAAGCGGCTTGTTTCAAAATTAAAAAAATATATCAAAAAAGCAAATTGCTTAAATGCAATAAGATCATGGTTGGGCTAAAGAACCCGAATGCTTGATTATTAATCAAAGTTTCGGATTTAATCTGGTTAAAAATTCACTCGCTCCCAGGTTAAAGGGATTCGTCCTTTTTTGTTTCTACACATCTCATTGAAAATGTGAAAATGCCTGCACTTTACAAAGTACTTTATTTTTACGTCTTATTATAAAAAAATCCTTGATATGTATTCATATACTGTGTCGTCCTGTTGCAGGGCGAGTCAATGCCGTCAAAGTGCTGCCGCCACTGGAACATCACGCGGACACCAGAAACGGCCACAAATCATTCAGACGAAGCACCGGTAAAACAACACTGGTTCTAAATCGCCTTTAAAACTGTCAAAACCTACAGTGATTCAGTCTCTAACAGACCCCGGTAGATTCCTCTTATCCGACTTCCACTAGTCTTGAATGGGGATCGATTGCCATGATTAGCTTATGAAAACAGTCATAATGTCTGCGGGCCATTATTGTGTTTATAGTCTAGTCTTCCGCGGAACACAGGCATACTCTAAATATTTCTTCGGAGAATTGAGTATCCAGAACGTTTATGTTTAAAACAACACAGTGGCATTGCAAATACAGCATCAGAGAGAGCGCAGAGAAAATAATCGCAGCGTCCGTATCCGGCCTGAATCTTGCTTTTGATTACAACCAGCTGGCCTATGGATGAGTATAGCCGAAAGCTAGCCAGCAGTACACGAATGCCGTAAACACATGTGCGACTGTTGCCGCCGCTGAAGACTTCTTGTACCGAAATAAACAGTTAATGGAAGGACTTTACAGTTTCCTGTAGCAATTTGTCTGTGAAGAAAGACTGGGCGGAAGACGACAGGTTATCCCATACACATGGAAGTCGATAACATTTGAACAGCGTTTGAAAGTCAGTTGTTGTTGAACGAAATCGTCTACTGAAAGCTACCAGTATGGTGTATTGATAGTCGAAGATAGCGTGATACAAATGCTTCAAAACGGCGCCATTAGCTTCGTGATCTGTTTCATTTCCTTACCCCCACCCCGCCTCCTCCATTAAGCATTCTTTGCAGCTAGACTGTCAGTTCCAGTTTCCTCCCATATGAGAAAATATGATTTTCTCCACGCATGATATTATTTCCTGTGTCGAGAAAATCATGTGAAAATTCTCCCCCCCCCCCAAAAAAAGAAATTTAACAACGCTTGGTAATGGCTTCAAAACAACTCAGTTTAATGTGAAGCATTTCTTTAAGGAAGTTTCAAGAACATAATATTTTTATTATGTGAAGATCTCGTGAGCGGAATACAGTTTGCACTGAATTTTTAACATCAACATTTCCACAGTTTAAGTCGACTTCCTTGTTGTCCACATTTTAGACATCAGTCGAAATATATGTTAGTGTAGGAATTAAATGCAACACACTTCTTAACGGGTATAATTATAATGTGTTCTGGTGAGACACCAATCTCTTGAAAGATAAGCTAAACGAAAGCTTAAAGTCGTCACAAACAGCATTTTTTCCAAAATGTTTTTAGCCCATCCTTTTAATGGTCAAGTCACAGGCATGTTTACGTGAAATATGACCAAACCAGCAAAACACTAGGGGCTTTTGGTTTTTTCTGTTTTCAGCGTGAGTAACTGAACTCCGATGGATGGGGAAAAAGCATAGAAGGTAATCCAATGGGTCATCAATAACCGCTCCTCATATCGCGACTGCCGACATTATGGCATAAATCAGCAAAATAAAAAATGTGGCCAAGTGATGGAGGTTTGAGCCGAGCACCTCTTAGGGTGCTTGGGGTAAAATAGGCAGCAGCTGGTAACGAGTGATTGGGTAATAATTGGATAGTTAATATAGCTTATCTTTCCCCCGGCAATTGAGATGGCCCGGAGTATCCCGAAAGATACGCGGCAATTTACAAAACAGGTAAGACGCCAGTTTGGCCACTCTTGTCGCCATCCTTGTGTGTGTACGTAGTTAAGTGCAGAGCACAGCACTGTTTTGTAACCGCACGAGGCATATTGTCATACAGAACTGGCACACGCCAGGCCTCCGTCTGTATTGCTATCGAGAAAACATGCGCTCGAACAGTGTGCCCTTCTGCAGGAAATATGAGCAGACGGCGGTGGAAGGCAAATCGGAAAATGCCAGGGAATAGAGCGGATACGTGAAGGAGAATACCGGCAATAACAGGCCATGTTACGGGTGACATAAGAGGGCTGTTAGGGTATGCCACTTGAGTCCAGATGTTGTGCTCACAATAAGGCCGGATAGCCTTATATATATATTGTCTGTAATACTATTTCCAGCCGTGATGAAATGGGTGAAAGTCTATACTACATTCCTTTGCTCTCCAAGAAATGTTAACAGCCGTTTTTAAGCTTTCAAAAAAGTACAGCAACGTTCAGCATTTCTTCGAAGTATTTTGGATTTTCATATAAAGCACATTGATCGAAATGAAACAAAATTTTGTTCTCGTACACAACACTGCTTGACACTTTCAGTGGAAATGTTATCTTCGTTTGTTTCGCTGAGCTTCATGATCGGCCTAACATACATACTAAGGCAATGCGAGGTAAAAGAAGAAAGAGATGTATGAGTGACAATCACCAATCGGTCACATAACAATCAGCCCCATCATCCTCGTTCAATGAACATCATCATGTGAGCCACGAATTCAAACTAGCTGTGTACTGCAACGTTCGGTATTCTTTGAGCAGCATAGTGCGAACGAAAGTAACAGAAAACCAGCTTACAGCATATAAGCCAATACAGTGTTGGTGATATTTCTCAGGCCCTGTGTTGCACGATGGGGCTAAACTACCTTTAATTGCGGATGATACCGATCCCAAAGAGGTCGCTTGTTACATCACATACAGCCCCCCCCCCCCAACACACGCTCATCAATGATGAAAACAGATTCTGACGTTATCCTGCTATTCATTTATCGTGTATTCAAAACTACAGACCACTTTTAAGAGAGAGAACAGCATGTAGGTAGGTATTTTGCATGGCCCCTTGCAAGAATAAACGTAATGAGTTAGCTGCATCGCTGGTTTTATTAAAAGAGCTCGTTTCTTTCCAAGAATATGGAATACACAGCTGATATGCGCGAACTCAAGGCGATGCTCCCTGAATTGATATTGAGGGCACTCAGTGCAAATGTACTTAAACTTGCACTTATGCCTACCCGCGAAAAGAAAAGAAGTCCTTTGTCTCGTATATGCCTTCACCTGGATTGTACAGATCACATGGTCAAGTTTGAATATGACAAAATTTAGAATGACGAAAAATGGTGTGTATAGCTTGGCTTGAGTCGATCATCCAAGTAATGTTATTGAATTTGTTAGACACAGAGGTAGGTGCCAGACCTTTATTTAATGGCATGTCTGAGCTGGGTGATAGAGCTGAACCCACTGAACCCGAAAGGATGGGCCTTAGACGCCACTTAGGTCGCTATATGAGAATTTTGTGGGGCCAAGCACCCGTATAACCAGAATCGTTTGGCCGTGAAATAGACTGCTAGTTCCGTCATGTGGCAGTGCCCCCTGTCGAACACAAAAGAGCTCAAGGGCCGTAATTCAGGTAATCAGTGACAAGCGAAATAAACACACGTGCCCAGAAAATTTGTCCAGCGGAACTCTGAGGCTGTCACGTTGTATCGGTCTCCTGTCAAAGTGACAAACTCTCTTCGGTTTTAGCCAAATTAAATCAAGATAGACTGCGCTGCTCGGCTTTCCGGATACAGCCACTTTGACGAGGCGCATGCGCGGTCAGATGGAATCTTCCCTAAGTGAATCTAACCACCTTACTTTATAGTCGTGATAACGGTGTCACGTGCTTTAGCGTGTAATGAAACACTGATATGAGTAGCAGAGAGGAAATTGATGAGACGTTATATCTTCTGCAAGCCTCGATCATAGGAGCGAGTTGACATCCGGCAGGGTGTGCGATAAGTGATGTTCTAGTGCTTATTAAGTGAAAGACTTTTTCACGCGATTCCACCCTCCCCCCCCCCAAAAACACATACCGAATAAGATATCAGATGACTGATGGGTGGTCGAGTGACAGACTATGTCTTCCATGAAATAAATTTTGCAATGTATCGAATATGTACTGAAGTCACACCACCAAAGTTTACTTTTATGATGATCTGACATTTGTATTTGCAATGTTCTCTCTCTGCAATCATATTTCATCACCATGCCTAAAGCTAAGCTACACTAAGGCTTAATCATTTACTACAATTTTGCGCCAAAGTCACGTGTGGCTCTACTGGCCGAGATAGTGAAAATCTGGGAATTGGTGGATAAAAACACATAGACCTGGCTTAGATTGCCAACTACAAACCTCTACAAAACTTTAATTTACGCCACTTGGTATTCAGTCCTAGCCGAAATGTCCACGCAAATACGGACCTCATGCCTTGAATTAGTAACTTAGAAAATCGACTGTGTGTCATTTAAAGCTCTTCACTACTTCTGTCTTACATGTTACTGGCTCTATTTATATTATCTCTTTCATATTTTTTGTTAACTGATGTTTTACGTTGTTTTGAAAATGGATCTTTCGATAGTCGACTTTGAACGCCCCTTCATCGTCTACGAGTGGTACACGAATTTTGGATATGACACTAAGCTTGGATTTTTACTCCGAACTCACACGTAATGAACGTCTAGGAGAGCCAAAGATAACCAACTTAGACTGACCCAGTGAGCCTTAACTTTTTGTATATTACCCAGCTGTCTTCTTATACCACAGGACAGACAATCTCGTCCACAGACCACAGGCCATTTGCAACGTAACTCAAGCGTCAGTCGTATTGGGAGAAGAGGATGACTTCTGAAGATTGCCTTTGTTCCACGTCACCAGATACCAGTGATTCGAATGGGAACGAAATGAGCCGAGGAGACTCGAGTTGGCCCGAAGTTCGCTTTCCGAATGATTGAAAGGCAGGCTGTGACGGCACATGCTCATTATCTCCATAGAAACGAGACAGGAAAATCAGATCCATCTGTACGGGTCTACGTAATAAAGCCACGTAAGATAAAAGTCTTCAGAGAATCGACCGACAACAAAGAACCTGCATACGAAAATAGCCGAGGTTTGCCGAAGGTGTCGCCTCTGGTAACTGGTATTAGAGCGGTCACAGCATAATCTACGCGTAATATCAGCAAGGCCATCGGCAGTCTGCTTATTTTTTTTTCTTTCACCTTTCTTATGAATGGTATTTTTTTTTCTTTCATCTCTCTTATGAATGGGTAGTGAATGTAGACGTCACAGTCTTCAGACATTCACTACCTGGTTATTCAAGAGTACAGTACTTAACCCACCATCCTAAAAGCAAGTGGCGTCAATACAACGTTTAAAAAGGAGCTTACAGTGAAAGACGATAGGCTTCAGGAAATGATAGCGCGACAAAGACACGAGAACCCTTAAAGAAGTGAGGGGTCGTCACAGTTTAGACGCTTGAACCCTGTAATCCAGCACTCGGCACCAGGTGACAGTCTGGTGTGTTGAGTTGGTGCCCATGTGGTTGTCTGAGTCACTGCCGGGTTAGGATTTAACCGCCTAAAACTAGCACAAAGCCTGTATCTGTACATCGGTGAACGCATTCAGGTGTCATCCTTACAAAACAGGCTTTCGCTGAGGAGCAAGGATATTGTATCTCCTCAGTATATCACCATTGCATGAAGTGTTATTTCTTCGGTTAAACTTGAGAAAACAAGGCTAGGAGAGCAAGTTTATATGAAGTAAGTAGTATAATGTAAGCAAAAATATCCGTGAATATGCATACCCCACAGGCTGTGCCCTAAATGCAAACACGTATTATATTCATCACCAAGGTGACTTTCATTCACTGAACTTCGTGTACTGTCGAAAGGAAACGACTGAATTTTCCTTCTCCCACACATTATCCTTTTCGCGATGTCAGCTTTCGCGAAAGACAGTTCAGTAACCGTTTGGTAATATCTTCTGTCAGGGGGTCAAGTAGAATTGTCACTTCAAGATAGCACACACTCTTCGTTCTGTTATTTAACACTAATTTTACGTCATTCTTTAGTTCCTTCAACATACACTCCTCATGATAATTCTGAAACTACAGTAAGTGGGACAACTAAAAGGACCAAATAAGAAATCCATCTCAACCCTTAAGCCAACGGAGCTCGTGGTATTTATTAACATCACCGCAATATTTTTTGTTTACCTAATTTTCCTTACATCATGGAGCAAGGGGAACTGTAAATTGTTACTTCTGAAACAGTTACATGAACAGTTAGAGTAAAACCCTGACTGAGGTCAATTTTGAAGAGGACGGATTTCTCTGGAAACGTGTGAGCATTTGCCAACTATCACACTGTCGTCACTGCTCTGGTTTTACTCTCTGTGCTGCGGTCTTTTACATTCCTATAAAACACACTCCTGGAAGATGCATCTGGAGTTCACTTGCTTGTTAAGAACTATGACCGTGTTTTTGTCCGATTTGTGTATCTTTTGATGCCCAGTCACAGACCCATCCATGGCTCTATCTCAGGATCTGGCGGTATCCGAGACGTGACTGGGAATATGCAGCTTCTCGTTACTTATTCACAGTCATCCTTCAGACGTAGAGATAATTACTGCTAGACTAAAAGAAGTCAAGTGCCTTGCACATTAGAAAAACAGTCCAGGATCAGCTATACATATGCTTCTTTCCACAAATGTTTTCGCTATCCTTCCTTCAATCCATCTTTCTTGCTTGAGACTTCTGTTAGTCGTTTTATCACCGAGCTTGTCATTCCGTGATTAAGAACAATGATTGCCAGTGAAAACAACTCGTCATTTTCACCTCAAAACAACCCCTTGAGAAAGAAGAGATGGCCTTTTTTTCACACGCCCCATGTTGGCTATTTTTACACACGTTGGCGGATGGTCCGGCGTTTCTGTATCATAGGGGGCAACGGTTTCTGAATCCAGCTCCTACCGACCCGGCATTCCCAAGGGAACATTTCTCAAGACAACGTGCAGGAATCTCACTGCATCGGCCAGCTGCACGATTGCACAACTGCACGACTGAATATGGTAACAGGTGAAAGTAAACGTACCTCTATATCACTATACTGAATAAGTACATAGTAACTATAACGGTGACGTGGTATTTATAAGTGTATATCGCTTCTGAAGTAGGAATGTCTTGTTTTGAAGAGGAACTGAGCACGTTTTGGAAACATGGTTTTCTGACAAATCCCACCTTTTGGGGTTTTGGAAACATGTTTTTTTTGACAAATCCCACCTTTTGGGGTTTCGGAAACATGTTTTTTTTTTTACAAATCCCACCTTTTGGTTTACATCTAGAGTTGGAATCTCGTTCAGCTTGGGATCGCGTTAACAAAAAGTTTTACACAGACTGCTTCCTGTGAACAAGACGTGTGGACGTGCTAACTGAATTATAAAGTTTTTGCCTGCTACAACCCTCATCCCAAACATGCTAATCTCTGCACGATTAGACAGTGCTCACTGTAAGGTGCATAATGCGTGATGAATAGGTGTCCTAGAACATCGAATATTCTGGCTCTTCGTACTATAGGTCCCTTATGGTTGCGCATTCAGCAAATGTACGCGCGCAACTCAGATTACACAAGAGAACCAGTATGTCTAACTGTGTAAAACCAGGCCAAGAATTTAAACGTAAAGGTGCTCGCTAGAACTAGCCGCGTAACTCAGAGAACAAGCTCACGAATTCATGCAAGGTTAAACCTGCTAACTATAGAACTGAATGAAGTTTAAGGCGGGTGGTGTCTGGAGCCTTATAGCAACTCTGCTCACCACAGAAGTGGAAGGGGAAGATTTGACTGTGTCAATCACAAGTCTTTGGGATGAAATGAAATGGGGATTGGCTAGAGTTCTGTGATTAAAAGACTGGATGATTAGAATAAAGCTTGTAAATTTGCTTGCTGGGCAAAACTGATATACAATTTCACGGGAGCGAGAAAATGCGATTGAGATAAACGGTAGTGTAGGTTATGAGGTCAACTGTGCAAATCAGGCCTGAAGAGGTCTTGTTCACAAATAAAAACAGAGCATGACTGGACATTATCTTCAGATTCTGAAAATGAAGATCTACAGATGTCTATACCAAAAAAAAGAAATTAATACAACACACGTATACCTAAATAAACCCTAAATATCTTAACCCCTCTAACAGTTTTGTCAATGAGCTTGAACTCGTCTGGAAAGAGAACAATAATACCTTTGAACCCACACAGCGTATATAGGATATACCTAAAAAAAACTTGCATGGGCTAGGCCCTACATGACTGACAGTTTCGTACTGTGTACTCTGTAGAAAGGATGGAGGCAGTGAATGTTTGTAAAGGTCCGTTCCGCATGACTAACTTCAAGCAACACGTATGTTCAGTTTTTTCAAGTAACCTTAGTAAACACCATGGGACTGGCACCAGGCTGTTATTTACTAGTCTACCTATGTCATTTACTTTTCAGTGCCCCATTCAGCTGTAAATGGACCTTTCAAATGTTTGAATATCTGGACAGAGAATGCCCCGTGTGTATACATCAACACTAACTTGATCCGTTAACACACACTGACAGGCTATGTAAGAGGGGTCTTGGGATTCTGAGCCAAGTGAAGGGCATATGTTTGAAATAACCCAATCTTTAGATCATTTCCGAAAATAATGGCAAATCTACAGTACAAATGAAAAAAGAAAAAAAAAAAAAACCACGGTGTTTTATTCCCCTGGTAGTTCTAAGATTTTGGGATATTTCCTAACTAAAATCTTACCAAAGCTTATAAAATTTCAGAAATACACGTACGCAAGTATTTTCCGCGATATTTGTTTCAAACTAACGAATGATTATTTCTGGTTCTCCTGTCTACATGGATAAACAAAATGCACATTTTTCCCCCGATTTTCAGGTTATACGCCCACCTTCACTGAACTTCGTTTATCAGGTTCTCGTAACTTTTCTCGTCAACCACATGTCCCATTGGCGCTATCACCTAGCCGACGTCATTTACGATAAGCGTTCATACGACAAAGGTAACTCAAGGAGTTTTGTGAAACTGGCCCGTGGTTTGTTGAGTCTTATTACACAACCGGTTTTCTCTCCTGTAGGTGTAACCAGGAAGAATACTATGCCTAAAAATAAACCGAGGTGTTCTAATTGACGGGATAACTAGGCTGGCAGACCTGGTCAGTCGTAGATAACCACATCACTGCCAAACTTGACTCGGCCACGTTAGCAGACGGGTCCTCATTAGCCATATGTGAAATGCATAAGGCGGAAACTAGAATTGAAGTACCGGCCATTATCGATAATAAATGGGTCAGTTCATTGCCTCATTAACACACCGGATGAGCTGAGAGAGCTAAATTTGTCCACGCGTTAGGGATTTCACCAAGAGGCTGATAAATTGAGTGGAAAAGCCTTGCTATGTTTCATCTCTTAGTAATTCATGCTCATTATTGTATCGTGACTCGACTCAGAACTGTCATATTTATGACATAAAACACAATAACACTGACGGTAAAACCAGGGCAACGGTGACTGTCAATTATGACACTGTCGCGACTGCTCTGGATCTACTCTTTTTGCTGTAGAGTCGTCCATATTCACTGACTGTATTGACCGATCGTTTGTGGGTAATGCGACGTTTTAGTCAAATGCGTCATTGAGCGTCTGGGCGTTGAATATACGTTATTACGTCGTCACGGAAGGATAGCATGTGTTATAGCTAAGTTCTCGGAATAGTTTGTAATAAGGATGAAACTTTACAACGAATAGTTGGGGAAATAATATGAGACTACGCGCTGAAGAAAAAAAATGTTCTAAACACCACCAAAAAAGGTGTAGGCCTATATATTTTGTTGAGGTCAAGAAGTACTTTCTACTCAAGGACATGCTATCACAATAAGGACTATGACCCATACTTGAATACTGGCAGCTATGCGCTACACTTCCGTTGGAGTGTTAACAAATTTCCCAAGACCTGCCTTGGCACTTTTGCCATATATTTACACAAGAGGCAAGGGGAATTGCAAACCTAACTGCTATTGCTATATGCTTATACTGGAGCTGTTGTATGATTTTAACTCTGAAAACGTTTTTAAATCGGACTGAAAATACAAACAATGGATGGCTCTGCAGCTCGCCGAGAGTTCTAAATGGCTATTACATCATTGGACAGGCCCTGTACAGAGAAATGGGGAGGTCTCGTGTTCAAATGACAGGTACATGCAGGTTGGGCTGCGGCATTACGTCATAAGATTTGCCAGCCAGTTAATGAGGCGTGGTAGTTTTGTAAAGATTTTTCCTGGCTTTTTCCACTCCAATACCTCACGGAGGTGTAACAAGCAATTACATGACCTTAAGAATACATGAAAGTAGAAAATCGCTGCAGTCGAAAACAATTAAATGCAGAATGTATTTACTTATTTAGTTTATTCTGATTGTTTTTTGCTACACCGCTGAGGAATTTTCTAGTCATGTCATTGCCGTCAGTAAATCTGCAAATGAAACCGTAAGCGTCCTTTAGAAAATTGGGCTGAAGAAGTCTAGTAAACTTTTCACGCTGGGACATGCATACAACTGTCAGAAATGTCGGGCGAGTTTACGAACACAATGTGCGATAACTGTTACACAGCTGTTCTGAAGCAGACTTTGGAACTAATACCAGTGTAGAGGGAGTGGAGAGGGCTTAAAGTGTTAAAACAAGCGCGTGTATAACAGGGCATAGCGATTACGGCGCTTAGTCAAGCTGGCATACTCGTCGGTCAGCGTGACATTCATCGGACGGTTGGTTATCTGCCACCCCAGAGTCAGCCAATGATCAATCACCTGTAGATCTGATCAGACATATGTCACACTCTATCGAACCCAGCCGGGCAGCCCATAAATGTCACTAGGTACGTTAAACTCCCCCAATCTCCATTGGCTAAGGACGTTATTCACTGCCCTCCTGGCGACCATTCAAGTGTCTGAGAACTTCAGTTATAGCCACTGAAAATGAACCATGCGAAGGTCACCGGCATTTTGACTTTATCTATAACTATACAATCAGCTGCCAGCTCACGGCCATTTTACAGTCAGACTGACCCGTTTTGTAAGACTGCAGCATAGAGATTAAAACCTGATCAGGGACGACAGTGTGGTAGTTGGCAAATGGCCTCACATACATGGTGAAATGCGGGCTCTTTTCTGTTTGCCTTAGGGTTTTATTCTAACTCTTCATGTGGATGTGTAACTTACAGTCCCCCTACCGCCATAACTTGTACCGGACAGGAAAAAAGAATGCATTGTGCAGAAATGCAATTTATTAGACGTCATTGGTATAGAATTAATCACAATACTGTGTTGTCATCACAGAGACAGGATTCAAAGCCGGGAAAGCTCCTAGCAATCCAAGAGTACATTGGAATTTTTAAAACCAGATCAAGAGTTGGTTATCGAACAGTTATCGTTACACGTAAATACAGATCCATGTCATTTTAATAGTCCAAATATATTTATATGTATAATTATGTATATACCGGTGTTTGTTTATTTATTTGATAAATAATAATGAAAGACAAGCACAGATTTAGCCAGAATCTGAAATCAGAGTGTCTCATTTCCACAAGTGTCTGTCCGGTTTTATATATCCCATGATAATTTAGTCAGAATAGGGTGTCTCAAAGACTCTGAGACACCCCCTGACTAAACCTACCGAGACAAAGGGTTTTCAGAGTAGGCAGGAATGCATAAACATGTACATATAGGTCGTCCACCACATAATGTCATCAATGGTGTGTAAATTGTCTCTCGTGGGATTTGAACTGCCCGGCTCGATATGTCTCGCCAATCAGTCACGACTCGCTCCTGGTAGTGTTGTATGAAGGAAAATAATAACATTTTTGCAACGCACTCAAGTGTTGCGTTGCTGATGAGCATACCTAGCAGTCATTACTCCGCTGCTTAATTGGCACTTGCATGTTGTGTGTGACATTATATTTTCTCTCTGGGAATACAACCGTAGAACACGGATAGTTGTTCAACGTCCTCTTGCTATCTAGGAAAAAATCCATTAAAACAAGTAGAGCATGATATCTCGCCGTGGGACGACTCCTAAACTATAAAAGTAAACCACATCATCCGACATCATTATAAATGATACATCGATTTTATCATATGTACAAGTTAATAAAAATGGGAAGTGAAGATTAATATTCTGATGTAGGTGTGATAAACATGCCAGGGGAATGTAATATGCCTCCATGGAGGGCGAAATTAACGGAATACGACATGCGCCAGTAAACAAGGAAAAGCACTTTTTCTCGATTGTTTGTAAGCAGTTAAGTAGAAATGAATAATTCATTAAATCCCCATGTAGTCACGGACACTTGCTGGCCAGACGGAGAGCGATTGTAGCCTTGTAGAACTGATATGATTTCATACACAGCCTGGCGACACAATGAGTTTTGTGCAGTCTGTATATAGGGGTATTCGGTGCAGTCGTCAGCGATTAATGACAACACATCCTATTATATCATTATCGAAATAGCAACGCATTTGCCACAATGGCGAAGTTCTCTTCCACTTTGTTCATGTGACAATAGACTGCCACCTATGCCCTTTAACAAATGTGCTAATTATCTCTTATTTTATCGAAATCAGGGTCGTTTTTTTTTATTCGTGCATCTAATGTCGGTTTTTCACATGTTGTAACGATTACTAGGCTGTTTGACTTTCACAAGCCATGGAGTCTTAGATTTAATTTTCCACAGGGTTATCAAGTGTACATATAAGACGTTTGCCCCTTAGCTTGCAAAGCATGGTGGTTTTCCACGTGGTCTACCTCTACAAATATATAACGGCGGAAAGTTGGAAAAGGATTTTTTTTGCTAATGTCGATTTTATTAGATGTTCGAAATCTAAGACTCAAGTCTGACATTCACATACCAACCGTAAAGTGTATTCCAAGTCGATGATCGCGAGGCTCAAACAAGCTAAGCACGAGTTCCCGATATCTTAAAGACGATTTCCACAACCGAGAAAGAGAAGAACCAAAAAATAATTAAGATCGGGTCTAGCAGATAGAAGTTGCTCACAGTTTTCACGGCAGTGTCCGAAAGACGCCAGGAGTGTTCTAGGTACGCATACAATAAACCACCCAGTGGCTATCAGTAACACAATCAGGGAATATCTGACCGTGAGAGAGGGCAGTGAAATAAGCTTAATTAGATCCGGGGGGGGTTGAATGTTATCTAATCTTCAATCACAGCATCCCTTACCCGGACCGATCAGGGGTCATACTACACTGCCAGCTGGGTGGGGCACTTGTACATACACCCTGGGGACCCGGGTTTCACGCCCGCTTTAATAAAGTTCGAGAGTCTCTATTTAGCGGTGATCCATGGTTAAACAGCGCACGGTAGGTTCGAGGGCGTAGAAGAGTAATGTGCAGTCTTCTTTAGGTAGGCCTACCGACTGGGCACACGCAGAAACAGTTAACTGCACAAATGCCAACTTATGGTACAAAGCGGATTTATTCCTTATTAAATCATATCTGTACATGCTCGCGAAGGACGCTCGCGTTAGAAGCATTTTGCTGTTCAGAAGGAGGACTCCACACTCTACAAGCCAGTACATAAGTAGACTGTCACTCGATTATGTGCCATGACATTTACAACCCTTAAGGCTCATGATCTTCGCCTGTACGGTCCACGAAATCGAACCCAAAAGTAAAGCAATTCTTCATCTAACATATATTTCCGTATAGCTCAAAATGTGCTCTTTTTGACTATATTACTGTGATTGATGTCCAGGAAAGAGTATGTGTGCTACGGTTTCTCATGTGTGACTGACCTCCCTCTAGTCTGGTCTTAAAACCTGTCCGGTCTATCATTTCGGCCTTTAGGCGAGTCCCAACCATTATCTCACAGCCTTTATGTATGGCAGTTAGATACACGGATTCCCACTCTTTTATCGTGAAGAAACTCCAATTCATAACATCGTCTGCATATCAAAAAAAAAACAATTTTCATTAGCTAACTGCAAGTAAGTTGCGTTGCAACGACAATTTATTTGATGTGGTTGATCTACCTGTCAACAAATTACGATATTACTCTAGAATTCCCGTAGGAAACCGTTTCGAAACGTTAACCACCTATTAGCGGCATTATATACGCCATAAATCTACGAAACGTGCAGTTGTGAAAATTGTGTCTGATGTAACGGGAATTCTCTTCGGATCAATTTCAGTCCCCAAGGTATACCCAAAATAAAGGAGAGGGCAGAAATACGCTTGAAATATCCTGTTTACATACGCACTATTGTCTGGTGCATGTCTGTGCATTCAGCTCAACTGACGTTTGATGAAGTAAGTCCATTTGGAGTAGGTTATGTAGAATCAAACTCCCCTTCAGATAATCGTATCTCTCGTGTTGAGCCTGGTAGCTTAAGCACGCCTGGGAGATGCCATAACATTTCAATTTTATGCTGTATATGATTTATTTATTTATTTGATTGGTGTTTTACGCCGTACTCAAGAATTTTTCACTTATGGTGGAAGCAAACCGGGGGAAACCCACGACCATCCGCAGGTTGCTGGCAGACTTTGTCACGTACGACCGGAGAGGATATATAAGTGGGGCTTTACTATAAAGGAGAGCTTTCGCGGTTATAAAATGTGTATGTCCTGATTTTTTTTTCTTTCGTACGAAAACATTGAACACTAAATATTGATGTTTAAGACTTGATCGATGATCATAAAATCAATACTCGTTGATAAGCGACATAACAGAAGTACAGTTAAGTTGATTAATGTGTACAGAGCGCCTTGTCCCAGTTATGATGTACTGTTTACTGTACAAATGCTCTGATCGACAGAGACTGACGTTGTGTTTGCTGGCAATTGTAAACTAATACACAGCCTGATACGATACCCAGTTGGGTCGATAATATGGCGATAAATTTATACAACTCGGAATGACTGGGGAGTCGTTTCCTTAATTGGATATCGATACTTACATCTATAAACTGTCACTAATGATATCACTCCAGATCCATCCAGTGAAACAAAATCGATCCGAAACAATCTCTCTTTTTGTTAAAGAAGGAAGCATGGTAAACACCATGCATAACGAGGAAATGTTAAAAATGGTAAAAATGCAATACCCCTTCATGTATACAAAATTATACAATATAAACAAACTTAACGACATCAATTAAAAGCGTTTAAACAGAAGCTTTCAGCAATGTGTACAGGGTCGTTGTAACAATTTCATGCCATATCCTTTAAGTATTATACTGCCTGACACACGTACAGGCGTACAATTTTTGTCAGACTAAAAACCTCTCTGAAGTGGAATTATCTTTTCTTTAACCGGTTCACTTGAGCAGAAACGCCAAGTGAAGGCTAGGTTCGTGAAGCAGGGTCCACTTATACCGGAGAACCCCACTCGTGCGGAGAAAATTGTGCCGTGGGAATAATCGCTATTGTGACTTGCCGGCCGCACTAACAGAGACGATCCACCATACTCATGAACACTGTACCAGTGGGTCAGGCGCTGTGCGTAAACAGACAAGACTTAAGTCAACACTTACCTCTAAATACTCTCCTTTTATATAGCGATTGATGAGCGTGGTTTTGCCACAGTTGCAATCTCCCACAATGACGATCTTCGTCTGCACGCAAGTCACGGACGGATCAGCCGTCTCTCCATACATCTTGCTAATTCGATGGATCTTCGAGAAAACTGAGTCCTATGTCATTCAGCGATTACAGCTGCATATCCTCTTTTACGTGCGTAACAGTTGTAATCGATTCAAATGATCAAATACGTGTACTAAATGAAACGCACAAAATGGCACAATAAAATTCCCTCCTTCACGTAGCAACCTGGAAGAAGTTCATGAAACTCGACTCACTGGATTAAAAGGTGCAAATTCTCACTGAAATCAGACAAACAAAATCCACATCGATTAGTAGATTTTCTCGCACGTTCTACAGCTGTTTTTAAAGTTCACAACTCGATTAACTCGAGGTTTCAAACATTTAGCGAAATCAGACAAAAGGACAAGAGCTTAAAACCTTGGGTAAAAATCCAGCTGGCTCTCGAGATGATATCGCGTAGAAGTCACTCCTTAAACACACATACAGATACACTGACAGAACGGACTCGTCTGTCTGATGTGGTCTTCACGGGTTGTAAGGAGGCTAAGGTGCTTATCGCCAGAGATACACCGCTCGGTTTAAATCCGTTATACTATCAGACATAGGACCTTCTCCCATTCGGGATGACGTTGTGAACAGCTGGCTGGCGGAGTCGTTTCCACCCCGCAAGGCTCTCTCTACAGGGGGTTCCAATCTGGGTAAATAAAACCTCTTTTTATCCCGCACCTTAATCCCGTCTTCTGGTCGATCCACGGGCCACGTGGCCCGAACTGAGGTATAAATACAGAGTGTTATCAACCTCTAAATATTGTAGCTTGTCTTCAGGCGAACTCTATGTTTCCAGGCTTTGGCCCCAGGCTTCACGGTACAGGTGCTCTGCACTTCTCTTTCGCCAATCTCTCAGTCTTGAGCCGCCGACAAGCTTCTCAATCTCTGGTTGATCCGAATGGAGTGTTCGGCTTTGCCGTCGATCCCCTGCGTTAAATGCGAACACGGTCCCGGCAGACCCGTGCCTAACTCCCAGTAGGACCAACTAACCTGTTGACTTGCACCCCCATGCCTATTCGTCAAGTCCACAGCCGGAGGTGTGCCCGTCAGGCCCTAGGGAATCCCAATCGACCTGGACCGGACACGGTTCTTCGGTAGCCACTGGGGCAGGAGAAAGCTTCCGTCAATTAGAGTCAAGCGGTAGGCCAGCGGAGATGTAAAACTGACAAGAGCGAGAGTTCGTTCGTTCTCCGGTCCGACTGCTGTCTTAACACAGTGCTCTACATTACACTCATCTAAATCAATGTGCCCAAACAAGTCGGCCCTTACTCGGCTGTGTACGCAGCCAAGCCTCATGAATGATAGCTTCTTACGAACGGAGTTTCGGCTGACCTCTTGAGCGGATATCATTGGTTGTCAACCAGCCCGAGGAACGAACGCAGCCAATCGGTGGCAGCCGTATAATTGGAGATGTCATCACGAGACGAAATGTACACCGAGTCACAATCTAGGCTGTTTCGTAGCGACTACCCCACCCTTTAGCTGCGTGTGTATGCGTGTGTGTAAAACAAAACAAACAAAAAAATAAACGGCAGCAAACAATGAGGGTTACTGTCATTTAGCGCCCGGGCGGTGAGCATGCGTTCCGCTTCAGCGGCTAACCCATACCTTGAGGTTTAAGATTTCCCCTTTTTTGTTTTGCCACACGATGGGATGCAAAAGTTAAAAGTCATAAAAAGGCAAAGAACACTGGTAAGAGATACCTAGGGAAAGACACCGAGTCTGGCATGTTTTTTTTCCTTCAGTGAGACCCGAGAAAGACAGACACACTGAGCGCGTTTACACAATATGTACAAACGCTTAAAACTGTTCCCGTTTTTTCGTATATGTTGTGAGGAGTAACATTGCAACATGACAGTGGTAAAACTGGCTATATACAAAGGGATGACAGCGAAAGGAGTAAAACAAGAGCAGTATGAAAGTTTGTAAACGGCCACACGAAACCGGTGAAATCCTGCCACTGAATAATATACTTCAAGCAGGGTTTCACTCAAACTTTTCATGTACCGCCTTAAACATTAACATGGAATAAGGAGATGCAGATGACTAAAATTGATTTATTACTCCTCGGGAATTACCCCAACTCCTGTCACATAATAAGCATTGGTCACAAAATCCATTTACGCTATAGATTACGTTGCATGCTGGCGTTTGGCTTAGAACATTCATTACATCTGTTCGTCATCATTGAAAACTGTTCACTGCTTCGCTTTGCAGGATTCCATGACAATTTTTATATTTATATATTTTTCTCTGTTCTTTGGCGGTTTGTGTTATTGGTGGTTTTTGGAAACTGGTCTTCCGATTAACTCGGAACGGCCATTTTGGTTGGCGGCTGGCATACGAATGTCTGTTTCGACGCCTAGGTTAGAAGGCCATAAATATGGTAGGAACGTGACGTGATATTTTGTTTCCATGAGGGGCATACTTGTGATTTTTAATCATCATTGTGAAATTTTCTGTTGGTTATCTTTTTGACATTAAAGTTGTTTTCTACGCATCGCACTCTTCACCATTCCTGTGTGTAATATTTGTGTCTATGGAGAAAGGCCCGAAATGAAGTGAAGTAGGGGAAATGCCCTTCTCCAAATGGTGTTTTTGTGAGATTTTTATGTGCTGGATATGAATGGATTGAAATGTTTAACATATCTATAGTCACAGACTGGAATATTTTCAACATGTTTGTCTGTGCTGAGAACTTTCCACTTAGATATCATCTTTGTCATGTAAAATGAATGCATATAGGCCTGTGGAGCCCGGTGGAGTCGTTCGAAGGAAAGGACAGTAATTCGCAGATACTGTATACCTCAAACATAACAAACTACAGCATAGACAGCTAAACCAGAGCGGCGACCACAGTGTGATAGTTGGAAAAGAGCTGACTGCTGAAATCCTCGTTAATTGATCTCTTTTGGGGTTTTATTCTAACTGTTCACGCGAGTGTTTCAGAAGTAACAACTTACCAACCCCCAAGCACCATGGCTAAGCAGAATTAGGTTCAGAAAATGGTATGGGTGTCAAAGACAGTAATTGCTTACAGTTTACAAGAAGAGTTGACAGTATTGGCCTATATTTTGCTCTATAATAGTAGACAGTAATTGCTTACAGTTTGCAAGAACAGTTGACAGTATTTGCTTACATTTTGCTCTATAATGGTAGACACGAATTACTTACATTTTGCCAATATATTAGTAGAGGTGTTGAAGGTCTATAAAACCCCATAAGCACAGCCAAGTTTAGCGAGTGACATAATGCGTGGCTGTGGGGACGTATAAATTGTTGTTGTTTTTTTTTTAACTCTGGCACGAACAATTAGACAAAAACTCTTAACTGATGGAAATATTCAGGATTTAACCGACTAAGAAAGACTACTTGCCAACTGTAATCGCCGCTCTGATTTCACTCTCCACACTCTACAGTAGGTTGTATATAACTCCGCACTGTTTAATTCTTCCGCAGTTGAACGATGCACATGTGCCGTATGTGGTCCGTCGATTCCCTCTCATATCTACCACTAAATTGTCAATTTTAATGTACCTTTGCAAAAAAAACAGGCGATGCCATACATGGCTCTATAAGGTACAAAGAATAGCACTTCAACTTTGACCTGACAATGACATAGATCTGTGATAAAGAGTGTACAGTAAACTATAGCAAAGAGATCAAAATCAGAGCAAATGTTAGCAAATGGTTACACGTACTATTTGTCATTGTACCTGAAGCAGGGTATTATTCTGCTAGAGTAAATGCTTCAATCTTTAGGTTTTGGGCTTGGAACGGCTCTTTGTTGTCTATATAAACGATTTATATACGACTTTCAAACGCGACGCATAGGTTCAATCAGGCCACCCCTGTACAGCACCACGGCTTAAGTAAAATTTTACATAATTGCAAATTTATCAGACATCACTGGTCCAGAATATCTCAAAGCAGTGTACTGTCACTGAATTTGTTAAACATTGCAAAGCAAACGTGAGGACCCTGCCTTGGTGATTCTCAGCCCACCTGTAGAATCCGGTCTTTTACAAGTGTTCAAATGTAAAAGTCTGCAGCCTATGGATAGTAATCCCATGAGGCCCGGGGAAAGCCGCAGGTGCTGTCTTCTCAAATATAAACCCGACTTGCACAAAATGGTCTGAAATGCAAAACCTGATGGAAACATCCTGTTGGGACTGAAATTGCATACGTCGAGTAAGTCACAAATACATGGTCATGGCCACGGTTATGGAGAAATGGAATTTTTTTCTGGGTCAGCCAGCAATTCTGGGTCCCGAGATATATAGGGGTAACACATTAGTCTGGAGCTAATATAAAAGGCACCGCTGAGTTACAATGCTTACAAGTCTTAACTATTGATTCCATCAGATGCATCACATATAGATTTCGGCCTGGCTCTTACTGGAATAAAGTTGCATTGTATAACGTATTATTGTCTAAACACCTGGCGAGGATTCGTGATGAAGTATGCATGGGCCTATATATCTTCTTGCCTGCCTGGAATTTTCATGTATTGATTTGTGTTCGGCATCATACAGCTAATGTTCCGGGCCGGATGACACGCAAGTCGGTGTTACTCAGGAAAGGCCTGGACCGAGGTTATATGCTTCGGGCGGAAGTCACGCAAAGCCACCCTTTCTTTTCGATCCCTCTCATCCCTCAGATTTCTAGATCTCTACAGTATATATGGAATCAGGCTGGTATCTTTCCATTAAGCCATGACTTTGAGTACCGACACAGTATTGTGGAGAGGTTCGTCATTTTTACCCCTTTTTTTAAAATTGGAAGTCCTGAATTCTCTTGCTCAATGCATTACTGCCAAGACAAAAGAGGACAAAAAAAGTACTGGTCTCAGAATAATGTGCATATATGTTGATGATGGCGTTATGCTTGATGTCTTCATCGTGCGTGGCTTCTCGCTTAAGGCAGCGTTATAACAATGTCACCAAGTGGACATGCCGCTTACGCATGAGATAAACGGTTGTTACCAACACATGACTGGACTGAGAGAAAAGCTTGAGTCAACACTAAATATCCAATATCTTGAGTTTTCCAGTAAACCTAATTTAACTCCGAAATCCGAGTCATATATCACCTGTAGTCAGTGACGTCGCACAAGGTTTTCTACTTCTATTTTCGAATCTGATCAAAATTTATCTCTTCCATCCTCAGATAACGTTTACCGGTGCACGAAAAAGCAAATCTTAAAATAGCAGCCGATGGGACTTAATAGAATGCAAATATTTGACTTCATTTAATCCAGGTATATTCAGTAAAAAGAAAGACTTATTTTCAGATACAAATTTTTATGGTCTTACTGATGCTTGTCTTATTTCGATGTTTCTTTCCGTTTAACGTTGTTCTAGAGAATAGCGAATGACTCTGTCTTGAAAGACGTTGTGTGAGTGTAATGTATAAAGAGAGACGTGTGGACTCCTTCCCATGAGATGAGACCGGGATTTCACGTCACAAACTTTCACAAGTTCACATTAACGTTAAAATCATCCAGAGTATAAATGTTACGTACACTGTCAGATGCACTTCAGCCATTTGACATTTACTTCGTCCCACGGGGCGCCTTGTTTTTCATGTCAAGCAGAATAATGCGCATCACATAACACGATGGCATACATCAGATATATATAAGAGCTTGCCTTACAGCTTTTCAGAGTGTCATGTGGATTTCCTCAAGACAAATCCCAACGCTGTTCTTTCTCACTCCACCCGTAAGCTACAAATGGGCTCCCGAAGTCGACAATCGCAATTTAAAAGTATTACCCGTGAAATCTGATAAGCTTGTATATTTCCATCTATTGACAAATGCCAGCTATGCACACTTCCCCTTATGGAAGTTCCCCCTATGGACATTCCCTCCATTCGGACATTTCCCTCTCTGGACAATTCCACTCACGGGGATTCCCCTACGAACATTTCCGCCTATGGACAATTCCACCTATTGATATTTCTCCCCTCTGGACATTTCTCCCCTCTGGACATTTCTCTCCCATGGACATCCCCCCCCTCATGTACAATTGCCCAGATGGACGTTTCCTCTAATATAGATAACCTGAAAAGGAAGACATTATCTGTTGTTCTAGTGTAAGCTGGGTTTTTCCATTTTATCATTGTCTAGCGTATGTGATATTTCATAGCACAAAACATAAATTTCATGGCTGATGGACATAACTTGATATGTAAGTTGGTACAAACATCGAGGGGGATGGTAGTTTTTGTAACTGTTGGAAAGGGCTTAGTGTAACTAATCTGAAATGACACACGACCTGGCTTGGTTGCTGGAGCAAGTTCTTTTTAATCTGTAAGCCTTGTACGTAATGGTAGAACTCAGTGTCACTAACCCCTCTTACAGAAGAAATTTTAATACAAATTGTATGTACAATCGGCTATAATCCCAAAGATGGTGCATAAAACAAAGTCAGGATTTCGTGGATTAATGTAATAGACAAAACGTGAGGCAAAAACTGTCAATGTAAAAATACAATTATATCCACTGTATGGTTTTATAATGTATAAATAAAATAAACACAACCAGATGTATAGTTTATCAAATAAACTGTTTACATATAATAAGCAAAAAAATATTCATAGTGGGAAATGTCCTGGATCCGTAGCAACTGCGGCGGACAGATGTAGACTAAAATGAGATTAGCGAACTTGAAGATAGGCATCACTGATGAGTCTGTTGCAAATGATAGCAATGCTACATGATGGCAAAATTATGTGTACAGATTTAGCATTGCCATAAGAGAGAAAAAACTGAAGCGAAATTCTGCATTGGTGGACTAAAATGAGATCAGCGAACTTGAAGATAGGCATCACTGATGAGCCTGTTGCAAATGATAGCAATGCCCGACATTTTAAGTGATCACACCAGAATCCATTTATACTAATCATGTCAAAGTATACATATTAATGAATAGCCACCGTCACACCCAAATATACCATGTAAGGCGAATGTGGGTTTTTCCAACCTCCTTATGCAGAAGGGAGAATTCAGTTTACAGACAGGGTTTTGTTATGCATTGTAAAACAATTGCACAGAGCGTTCTTTGAGCGTAGAGTAACTACATATGACGACAAAATCTAGTCCCCTTTGTTTTTTCCTATAATTGTGTGGTCTGATGCGACTAAAGAGTATTGAGTTATAATATAACGGCTTTTTTTTCCGGTCAGGATTATTGTGACTATAACACCTATGTTGCTGTATGTTTGCGATCTTATAAAACAAATCTGTAAGGTTCTGAGCTGCACTCCATATTCGTTGTGCCGACAGTGATATATTGTAAATATTGACGTTAATGCCAACAGAGTTTGATTTGAAAACACACAGATATTGACATTAAAACCAATCTGTCCTAAATAGATCCCTGTCGCCAGTTTGTGTATTGTCAAGAAACACACTGATGGTTATGGAGACTCGTAAGAGCGTCACAAAAACAAAAATGATAACCAAACGAAAACACGATTTTGTTGCTTTATTCGGGATGTTTAAATTAATAAAAGACATTCCAGTGTACTTTTCTTCAGCTCCGTAAAGCTTTCTAGATTGCCAGCGGGCAGTTACTCAGAACATTGTTTTCATGCAGGATGCTACATTATGCAGCTGATTTATTGCATTGATGCTTCATGTTTTCATCACAATTCTGTGAAACAGAATCCTCGCATGTATTTTTCAGAAAATTCTAAACGTAAATCACCAGTTGCATGTCCATATTCCTGCAGTGGTCATCACAATATATAGCATATTTTCTTACAGGACTGTTGCTTAAGGCCACACCAAAGACTTTTTCTTTTATGTTCCCTGACTATCAATTTTATAAGAGGAGGAAGCTGGGGTGTCCAGGTTAAACCACCCTGTGGGATATACGACCATATGCTTTAGAGTTTAATTACGTTCATTGTAGGGGCCTCCGTAGCCGAGGGGGTTTATCACGCCAGCGCGGCGTTATGACTCCTTACCTCTCACCAATGCAGTCGCTGTGAGTTCCATGTGCAGCTCTCTCCTCTTAGTCCGTACGTAGGAAGGTCCGTGTTCCCCGGGCTCAGCCCGGTTTCCTCGAATCATAATACTGATATCCTTGATAACGGCGCAAAACACTAATAAAATAAATAAATAAATATATAAATAAATAAATATACTTAGTACTTTCAACTGTGGGACATTTTATGAAGACAATTTCTTTGTGAGACGAAGACGATGACGTATGATGAGATATGGAAGTGCTTTATGATATCGGGAGATGTTTGATGCTTGGTGATGTCCATCCAGGGGTGGGTTTTATTCTTAAATTCTTCATTTTGCTTTACCTCATCTAATAGTCAAGAATTACTCCCATTTTATGCGAGTGTGGTCAGGGTTATGGGCGAATGAATCTTAAATTCCCAGAGGAAAGTACCGCTCTCGGCAAAGCGCGCCTGGCTAAAAAATTATACTTAAGGTATAAAAATTTATACTTAAGGCAGCAAGGCCTGTATTCGAGCCTGTAACATTAGAAACTGATAAAAAAAACCCCACTTCAGTGATAAACAACTTTAATTTCAACAGTATTACCATAATCCCTGGTATTATTTTCCCACATCAGACCTCTGGAATAGCTTATGTACACCATTTATTGATGTTATACAAGGACTTTACGTCGCAGACTGTATAACAATCGAAACTAACTGGGGTTGTATCAATTTAAAGGAGTACAACATACACAACATAACCAGAACAGTGACGACGGTGACGGAATCCAACCTCTTGTCACTAACGATTTCTTAGGCATCTAACACATCTTACTTTTAACCGTGCCCCCTCCCCCTCAAACCACCACAAAAACAAAAAGCAAACGGTAGCCGTGTTTGAACCGTACTCTCTTAATGTGTGCATGTACGTCGCTTCCTTATGGTGGACATAGGGACGTAGTCTCTTTAGCCGATTTGTCTGACAAGCAACCGTAACTCATCGCACCCGATCCGAGCTGCTATTCTGTGATATACACAAATAGTAAACCACGTCACCGTTACAAACGGTCGCTCTGATGGCTGATTTAGCAAAGGCTGTGTAATTACGGTCGTGAGTTTACCGGTCAAGAGGACAAGGCGGAGGAGTACTAGTGACGTCTACTCCAGACATCATTAGTAAATTTCGCCTTCAGAATGTATAGATCGGAAGAACCTGGCCCGATCAAAATTGCTCTCTTGTGCAAGTTGTCTTGACGAAGTAAATGATACTCACATTTGGGATTTAGACCTACATAGGGCCGTTAAACAGGATGTTCGAGAGTTCAAATTCAGAGATGACTAACGAATTTGTTTAGAGGTGGAATTTTTATACAGGCTTAGGATGAATACATTTCGTTTCTGACTGATGCTTAACCATAAAAAAATTTTCACTTGGAAGATGGCAGTCAGGTTTGGGGAAAGAAGAAACCGTATTTCCCGAGAGGAATCTCTCCCGCCTTGGCGACGCACTGGACAAACCCAAAACCAGCAAGGGGTTTATTCGAAAGGAGCTCTTCATTAGTCAAGGGGCTGAGACTCGCAGCATGTTAGAGCTAATTAATCAGTCTGGGCCAATCATTTTAAAAAAACTTAGTTTAAAAAGAAGTGTTGTTTGCAAAGCTTTATAGAACCTGTGGTTCTATACCTGTAGGATCCAACCTGTAGGATTCTAAGTCACATTCTATTATGACAGAAATCCGCCTGTCACAGGCACAGACTAATCATTTGAGGAAGAAGTAAAATAAGTTTGTTTATTTGTTTATTTGATTGATATTTTGCGCCATATTCAAGAATATTTCACTTATACGACGGCGACCAGCATTATGGTGGGAGCAAACCGGGCAGAGCTCGTCGGAAACCCACGACCATCCGTAGGTTGCTAGAAGACCTTTCCACGTACGGCCGGACGGGAAGCCAGCATAAGCTGGACTTGGACTCACAACGACCGCATGAGTGGGAGGATTCTGGGTCATTACGCTGCACTAGCACGATAGCCAAGTAAGCCACTTAGGCCTCCGTAAAGTAAGCATGGGTTTCTCTGTCTACGTGCTTTGTGTGCTACCGGCTCATATGAACGACGCTAGATTTGTTGTATGACAAACGCTGATAGTTTACTTCGTTTTCTTCACATCACGTTATGTCCGTATTGAATTTGTGACGCACTGAAGGGAAGCAATTCCCTTGTGTACTCAGACATCCGGTAAAATGATCACATATCAAGGGCTTTGCTTTCTCATATATCATAAAAAAGCTCATGGTATATTTCTCGTTCATGACTGGATTATCTTTGCTGTCGGACCAGAGCGCTTTTGTGGACTTCATATTCGTATTACTACTACAAGTAAATAAGACAAACCAGTCACAGATCAACAGGGCTGTGATACAGAACCAATTAATTAACTGAAATCATTTTGGATCCTCTTTGATTTAGGTGTCCAGACGATTCCCGACTTATATGTTAAAAGGAGTAAAGGAATTTGAAGCGACATATAATATGGCCGTCTTCAGTCTGTTCGCTATCTCGTCTAGACGGCCCGCTAGCTCACCAGGACCGAAATGGCAGAAGGTAGGAAAAATCGGTGTTTAATACGCCTGAGGAGAAAATACTGTGGTACACATTCACAAAATGAGGTATAAACGTCACATTTGCACGTCTTCTTGCTGAGCTGAAGACAATCGGGACGAAATCGCTTTACAGTGATGCGATTTGTGAGATATGACGTCGTTAGCAACATTGACGTTAGATGTAGTCACGGAAAAGTGTGTGGTTCGGTTTGGCGGGATGTAATATCACCGGCCTCACTACACTGCATTAGGGTCATTGGCGTGTATCCATTTCATGCTTTGGAGCCTTTGAAACATCAGATAAAGTCTGCGATGTGAGGACATTCTCGATCTCGGAGATAGCACTGAAGAATTGATGGGTAGGAAAAGTTGGAGTTATAGTGTCAAACAGGATGTTCGAGGCTCAAATCCAGAAATGGTGAACGGGTATTGATCAGTCTGTAATCTGGGCAAGTGTGTGCGGTAACAAATCCTGAATAGAATCAGTTTGAAAGAAACAAAGCGAACCCACTGAAAATACCTTGCAGTTAAATACAGGCTTGTTGATAGGAAAGAAGGAAATAGTTAGAAAAGTATGCCATCTTCTGTATCTAGGTTAATTCGGATGTCCGCAATACACAGGCCTCTCCCTACAGTTTAGGTCACTCAAACTGGGATGTGGAGATTGAGCATTCTTTCCACCTGTTTCTCTCTCCTTCTCTTTTCATTCTATCAATAAACCTGTATTTAACTGCAAGGTATTTTCATTGAGTTGACTTTGTTTCTTTCAAGCTGATTCTACTCACGATTTGTTTCCACACACACTTGCCCAGATTAACGTGAGATGGTCCGGTGGTAATTATTCACCGTTCTATCCAGGACTTACAATTGGTCAAGAGTCTGAGACTCGCAGCATGCTAGAGCTAATATATCTAAAGACGTTTTCCAAAGTCCACACTGTCGGATTCTAAGTTACATTCAGTTATGAGATAAGTCCACAAGCAGAAAGTAGTCATTCGGGTAGGAAATAATGTAAGCATGGATTTCCCTATCGGCGCTATGTCGGGCGTTACAACTTTGTATATACGAGGCTGGATTTATTGTATTTCTAGTCCTGATAGTTCACTTCCTTGTCTTCACTTTACGTTAGGTTCTTTTTGAATATGTGACGCACTGAAGGGAGATAATTCCCTTGCGTACGAAGTCTGTGAAAGAGTTACAAATGATCACATGTCAAGGGCTTTGCTGTCGCATACATCATAAAAAGTCCACGGTATATTTCTCGCCCATGACTCGATTACCTTGGCTGTAGGAGCAGAGCGCTTTGAGGACTTCCGTCATATTCGATTTACTACTACAAGCAGATAAGACAAACCAGTGACATAGCCACCGGATTGTGATATATAACCAATTCGATTAACTGAAATCATTTGGGATCCTCTTTGATTTAGGGCCCAGACGATTCCCGACTTATATACTCATAAATGAGTCGGCTACAAGGAGTCCAGAAATTAGAAGCGACTTATAATATGGAGAACACGTCTTGAATTTCTTCGCTATCTCGTCTAGACGGCCCGCTGGCTCAGCCAGACAGAAATAGCAGATGGTCGGAAGAATGGGAGTTTAATACGCTCGAGAGTAAACACGGGGATCCACATCCAAAAAATGGTGTCTAAACGTCACACTTGCACGTCTTCTCCCGGCTCGGTTGAAGACAATCTCGGCGAAGTCGCTTTGCAGGGTTGCGATTTGTGACAGTGGGCAACATTGACATTAGATGTAGTCTTTGGGAGGGAGTAATATAACGGAGCATATTGATCTGTTTTAACATCGTTTGCCTGTCTCAAGTTTATGCTTTAGAGGGTCTTAGATATAGTGTACTTAACACTGTTTTGGCACTTATGGGCGGTTTCCCTCTCATAAGAACTATCAATCTAACTGTAATGCACCTGAATGAATGATTGTGTGTTATGTCCTGAAAACCTTGACGAAAATGTCAAAGACACTTCTGTTTATCTCCTCAAGACTGTCGTAACACCAGCCTTAGCCCAAGTGATGCTGACAGATATCGCCTCAGGCCGCGTTTACTTCTGATAATTAGGCGTCACAAAAACAAAGCCTGGGAAAAGAATAAAGGCTGTTATCACATTTGTCGGGCGGCGACAGCGTCGTGAATCAAACATCAGATAAATTTCTCGGTGTGGGGGATATCCGTGTCCTCGGAGATAGCAAAGAAGAGCTGTAGAGTAGAGGCGAAAAGAAAGTTATAGCGTCTTACAACATGGTGAGTCAATGAGTCAATGAGCAACTGTTACACATATCAAACTTCATTCACCCCACGACCTCACGCTGGGGTGGCCTTACAAGGCCAAGAAAGTGCACGTATGGCAGGTGCGATATCAGGTTACATACACAAACAAAGGGTGTTCTAGTGACGGTTTTCCCACTCGTAAATCGGGGGTTAGCCCAGTGGCGATTTCTGAGTAAAATACACCTACCATAACAAACATATGAATGTGTATTAATGAAGCAAATATGTCTACACTAGGCTTTGTCGACAGTGCAGTTGTTTGGTGTAACAGTGAGACATGTAATGCTTTGACAGCAGCGGCTACAATGTCGTGAGATCCTGAAGCAACCGTTGATATTTTGTCTTTGGATTGGAGATGGACATGGCTCATCTTTGCAATGATTTCATGTCATTGTGTCTACATGTGTTAAATGTGATGACAACACACAACGTTGAGTAATTCTAGTCCAGTGAACAAATTTAACAAATTGCATTTAACATCATTATGCTTTTTACCTGATTCTGCTCAAGCTATGGTGCTATGGGGCATGTACTATGTTACTTGTTAAGCACTTACATGAACGGTTAGAATTAAACCCTAACTGAGGTAAATTGACAACAGGCCAGATTTCACCGGTAACGTGTTACCATTTGCCAACCACGACACTATCGTTGCTGCTGTGACTTTACTTTCTGCGCTGCAGTTATTCATATTGTATTTCTGCAAAAACTGTGATTCTGCCGGTGGACGAGGCATCCCCTGGGCATAGTCCCTGCTTGCGCTGCTATTCTATAGGCATGTCCTAAATGTGATGACAACACAGCACTTTGAGTAATTATAAACAAGTGACGTCCAATAATTTACATTTAGCATCACTGTATTTGTTTTACTTGTGATTCTGCTTAAACCTTGGTGCTAGGGCAGTGTAAGTTGTTATTTGTTAAACACAGAATACAATCCTAGGTGAGGCAAATTGACAAAAAAGCCGGATTTCAACGGTAACGTGTGACTATTTACCAATCATAACAGTGTTGTTGATGCTCTGGCTTTACTCTGTGGTGCAGTCTGTTATATATACTTTAATTACAATAGAAAGAAATGGATGCGATCAGGCAGAATAGAATAGCCTTCGTTGTTTTTACAAAATACAATGAAAGAAGTCAAGCCACGTAAAATGTTTAAAGAAAGTCCGTCAGAAATTTGCAATGACTGGTCCCAATCGACAGTCAATAAATGGCTACTATACTTCACTTTATTAAGATAAAAAATACAGGGTATAAAGAGTAAAACCAAACTAATTTACGCTGACAAGTTCGGGTTTTATTCTATATGTACAATCTGAGTTACGGTCTAGCTCTTCAGTTCGAGTTGTATTTTAGTTGTTCAGTTAGGGTCCTACTCTAGCTCTTAAGTTAGCATCTTACTGTTGCTCTTCAGTTAATCTTATTCTATCTCTTCAGTTACAGTGTTTTATTCTATGCCTCTTCAGGTAGGGTTCTCTGTTACAGGTGTTCAGTTAGGACCTAATGTTAGCCTTTCAGTTAAGGTTTTATTCTAACTGTTCAATTAGGGTCTTATTTTAGCTGTTCAGCTAGTGTTTTTTTTTACGATGGCTGTTAAAATAGTGTTTTGTTCTAGCTCTTCAGTGATAGGGTCTTGTTCTCAAGCTGTACCGTTATGGTTATATTCTGCCTCTCGAGTTCACTACTTCTCGTCATCAATTATTGGTGATCACAGCAGTCCACCTCATCATTTATCTGACTGTGTATAAATGAAATATTCATGAGTACGTTGTAAAACATTGATCGAGTACAAAATTCAGGAAATATTTCAATTAATACAAGTTTTATATTGCTTTCAACCAAGGCCGAAAACAGTTAATTTCATTCTTATAGTATTTGATGGTTGTTTGCTTTGGGCCTTTACGTTTACGTTTCAATAAGCGATGTTAGAGTTTTTCGTATCTCGCGTGAGTCACGAGATTATGCAAGAAAGGGTAATAGAAAGCGGGCATTCCTTTTATTTCTACTCTAGAATCTAGGAAAGCTAAAAGTGAAATCCAAGAATTGTGTCTACGCATTACAGTACCAGTTCCACTTATATGCAAGAATGCGTCTGGAGATAAGCGTCCAAATATATACGATGTCGAAGTTGCGCGTGTACCCCATGCAAATCCGGTGCATAAATTGCAACAGGCCTTTTCCGCAATCTGTTATTCCCCAGATCCTAAGGCTTACGAGAGATTTCAACGGAAGTCGAATACCGCTTATTTTATACACACATTCTATTTCCCGTGCGCAAGATAAAAGCGATTGGCTTATACGACCATAATAACGACGATAATTGCAGGAGTATAAGAGAAATGAAAGGCCGATCCCATAGTCAATTCAAGACATCTATTACCACAATCATCCATTGTGTGCACCGGAGCTTAAGAAGGGGATTTCTGACATCATAGTTATAGACATCAAAAACGGATATACAGCCGGCTTTAAGTCTCTGTCGATCAACCACCGGTTACATCGGTCCAGTCCGCTGGCCAAGCAGCAATTATTGGCCATGGACATAACCATCCTGTTATTAAAGTAAAACTACGGGCTTAGCCATTTAGCGTACTATATAGTCGTGCAAGCATATACTGTATCGGAACTGGTTGCGACATAAAGACGACTGCCGCATGGAAAGTAAGACCAGAGCAGTGCGGACAGTGCATTCATTATGGGCAGATGGCAACCGATAAATTCCGGGCACTTGTGAATTAGGGTTATGATTTTTAATGCTAACATTTCATGAAAATGATTAAAAAGAGTTGTGGCTTATGCCGACTAATTAATCACCGCGGCTTAAGTACAGAATTACCCAAAAATGCAGTAATGTTAATAGCAATTTACTAGATGTCCCTAGGCTATAGAATTACTCAAAATCCTGTCATAGGGTTTCCCTCGCAATTAACAAACAATAACATGAAAACCCTGCAAATGATCAGGTCTCGAGTACGCTTAGTGCTTTTACAGAATATACCTACTGGTAACATGCCGGCCTATACACTACGATTTGCGCATGGTGTTTTCTTCTATTTGCATTTTCCTGGCTATGGTATATGTGTCTTTAATAGTCCAGCTGAACTCGGATTACTATCTGAGCGGAGTAAAAGATCGCTGAAAATGATTTCAACCCTCACATGAATGCCGGCAAAATATATGTTTCTAAAATACCTTGACCAATTCTGTCTGCACCCGTCTTCACTTTTGTAAAGTAGAATGTTTGCAAAATATTGACAGTATAAACACGAAATGACTTATATTTTTCCTATCTAAATAGGAAAATAAACTCAAGCGTACATAAAACCAGCGGTAATTTGACCTTTGACACGTGACGCCACGAGATGAACGATGAACGAGCAAGTGGCAAGTTACAAATAGCGGTAGCGTGAAATCAGTGGGTCATGGTCATCTTACAGTACACGGTAATTATCCCAGGTGTCCAAGCGCTGCGTGTTAGGAGGCTGTAGCAACAGCAACGAGAATGGGGCCACTGTGACCACATGTGGCCAATGGACAAGTCTGTCACTCGAAAATGGACAAATCACGTTCTTCAAACGAGAGTGTGGTTGTTTTGATCGACTCCATACTCCGTGCTGTGAGCATTTCTCTGCAGATTCTTACGACAACAACAATGAGCTGGCGCCGAAGTTTGGTATGAAACCTAAACTTAAATCGGATGCAGTACCCGTTTTTCGAGCTGACGGAAGAAAAGAACCACTGCTCACTCAAGCGACGAATGCCTGATTGACAAATAAACAGCTCATGTTGAGAGCGGTGAAGCAGGCACTGTAGCCATTTCACCCCTGTGGATTCGTCAGCTGTGCCAGCAGCTTTCCGCAAATGGCAGTGTGTGACAGTAAGTTTAGTTTGTTTACAAATTAAATCTAAAGAATTCATTCTTTTCAAGCAAATCGCCTATTCGTCACGTGATGTTGGCCCTGTACTGCCTTCTTCATCTTCAATATATATTGATGCTGTTGTTGAAACTCGTAAACAAACTGATTTGTATGTGGATGGCTAACTTTGTCTGATAGTCACATTTGGGCCTGTGTGATTCTTTTCTTGGAATCCAAATTGACTGTTTTCAGATTCTGTGTGTCACCATTGACTTACTATTTTCACTACGAGCTTATCATTGTCCAAAATTGATTTCTATTATCTCCCAACATAGACACGAACAGTGAAGTGAACCACTCCAGCTTTATGGTTCTGCGTGAATAGTTCCCTCAAGTTATTTTATCATGGTCACTACAATAATGCAAGATGAAATCGGGAAATGCATTTACATGTAAATTAATGAATATTATATCCATTTGCTTTTTGAGCGTTGAGGTATTTCATAAAAACAGCAGTGTGCTATTACATGCACAGCAGCACAGTGCAACCTACTGGACGCACCCGCTCTCTGTCGCCTGTCTGAGGTTGATGAAAACAGTGGTGACAACAATGAAGGGTCGGAAGAAGATGACCATAATGAGAAAGAAGAGTCAGTTTATCACCCAGACGAGCAAGACTTTGCAAGAAGAGGAGCAAATCAGTAGATTTGTTCAAAATACTAACGCTTGTGTAGCATCAATGAAGATGTCCAGTTGAAGCACTGGGTCAATAAGTACGACCAGTATGATTTGCCAAAAGTCTTGAAGTAGGAGTCTTGTAATTATTTGTTGCCATACCATACACCATATGTTACTGTCAGTCTCACCTTGGTATATTTCAGTCGGCTATCCGTCAGTTGGTATCAATACACGTATTACATTTATTTATTGGTTTTGAGTCCTGTCTCAGAAGCCTGTTTCAGTATTGGTTGCAGTGAAGGTGTGGTGACATTTAAAACAACAGGTAAGATGGTCAGTGTGCGATAGGTATGCACCACTGCAGTGTCACCAAAGACTGGTACAGTTAGCCATTACTTGAAAATTACCCAGAAGGAAATATCTTACGTTCCTAAGCTATGCTGTTCTGAGGTGCAAATGTCTCAAAAACACTTCATGTTCTCCTCTGGTGGAATCACTTCATATTCGTACCAGACTTTCAGCAATCACCAAAAGTCGTTATTGAAGAAAGCTGTCAGCACCGTGTGGTCAGAAGAGAGAGTAGCATTGCTGACAGAACTCAAAAGGTATCACACTGGCAGGAGATGGAAGTACGCGGTTCAAGGCAAAGTGCAAAGTATGGCACTTACAGCATTCTGGAAACAAAGATAATAAAGTCATCAACATTGAAACAGTGACAAAAAGATCCTTTTTTCACAGATTTTGAGCAAAAAAATTAATTGTAATAAATAAAATGTGATCAAACATAAAATTATGCTAAGTCATGGTTACCATTTGTACAGTTATGCCTCTTTTTATTTTTTCTTTCTTTGTCCTGCCCTGTCACTGGCACGGTATTTACGGTATCGATCCTCTATTCGAAAATATCTTCGCCAGGAATGGCTTTCTTTTAAACAAACCTTGGATGTTTGGCATGTTGCTCAATGTATATCGATGCTTTTCCTTTACTGTAAAATGTTTCACTTATAATGAATGCCAATCCCAGCAATCACAGGTCAGACAATACATTTAGAGTTGAAATGTATATTCCTGCCCACTGTTCCTCGGGTCGATTTAGGAATGGTGCTCAATGTATAGACTGGTGATAGCATGACTACAGATGAAAAGTAATGCTTGAAAAAAGCGACACGACGTTTTCATAATCTGCCACTTTTCCAGAAATCGGGAGTAAATACTGGAGTAAATTAGTTGAGGCATATCAACCAGCTCTTAAATGTAGTGTAGTTCAACAGTTGAAACAACAATCTTGTTCAGTTGCATGAAGCAACCTTGTTTTGAGCATTCACCAGTCGTTCGTTTACTGGACACACAATCTCTTCCTGGGCATGCAATTGCACGTCCCAATTTATTGCCATATTTTATGAATCAGTGTGTTTTGGGCGTTTTCAGGACTGTGTAAGAAAATTGACAACATCGGGAAGAAGAGGGGTATGAAGAAAGTGAGTCTTTGGGAGCCCAGTGTAAACCACCTGTATTGGTGCGCCGATTCAACCAGGGACAGCAATTAAGAGATGATAGTTTCCATGAGGAATTCTATTGGCAATCATGTTCAAAACATTGATCGTCATAATTACCAGCTCTTCCCCAAATGTGCAAACAAACGTCTCTGTGGAAAGGATAGGGAAAACAAGAAGTGGATCGTTCCAAGTAGATGTACTGCCTTTTTTTTGGCATTATGAAATTTTTAGGCTAACTAAAAGAAGAGTAAAATTAGTTACCTGTTAGTAGGGACAGCCTACAATTCTTCTCTTTGCTAGAGTTTTTCTCTTCTGACCCAAGAATTCGGTATCAACACAGTGTGTTTCTGCAATTTACTATTAGGATACCTTTTTTAAGTTATGAACCATTAAAAATACCATCTCATCTCTCACATTTAGTGAAAGTTATACCACTCTATACATGTATGAAGTATTATTCTGCAAAACATGAGTAATTTTAACTGACTGGTTACAAATGTTTGTGTTTTAGATGCGTACAGAAAAGCTCTTGAGCAGTATTTAGAGTGACCGTCAGGATGTAGTCGTGTTGTCAACAGGACTCCAAACTTCACACTTAGAATCTTTCCAGTCAACCACTTCGCACCAAAACTGCTCAACTAGACACCACGTGTTATGGACACAGGGTACAATTAATAATTCCAAGGGTGATATTGCTTTGGATCATGCTCGAGGGCAGAGAATATACTTACATAGGTTATCTATATCTCCTGCAATCTCCAGAACTGTGTCCTCCTTCTTAAACATTTTGCACAGAATACTTACGATGTGCACGAATTATGCGTACATATTTTAGGTTTTGAAGCAATATTTAAGGAGTTACAATAAATGACAAAAACTGCATATCAATGAATTTCAGATGCATTTACAAAAGGAAGTAATATGTTAAATATATAACTTTTCTTAACTAAAGAAATTTGGTATATTATCCCTCCTGAAAATTTGCTTCAGTTGGCTACAGGTTGTAATAGTTACTGGCTGGGAGTTTGGTTGATTACGAGTTAAGAGTAGTGTACATGTATGTATAGGCCAGGTGTCTGGTGTACATCAGGGCCGTGCATGGTCGGAGCCATTTTCCATCGGTATATTGGGGGACATATTCCTGGTGGAAGTCTACACAAGGATCACGAGATTTATTTAGTTATTTGGCCACGAGTCTAGCATGTAAAACTATGAGTGTAAAATTTATATTTATGCTTTAAAGTCAGTCATGCATTACTGTACTTCAGTGAAAATTCCGATAGGATGCAAACGAAAAGAGAAGGGAAGGGGATGTGGGGGCACAGTGTGAAAAAGTTCTTGAACCAGTTACACACAGTATGTTGACTCTTTAAATGCAGCGTTTAGATACCGTAAATATTATAATGTGTAATGGTTTCACAGCCGCAAAGTGTCATTACATCTCACAAAAACGAGAGTCAAGTTTCTTTGTTATGAGAAGGGCTGTTCAATTGACCCACATCATATGTGTTGCTGTGTTACAAGATAAATTGAGTAGTCGTGAAATTTAGCATTTGAAAAAAAAGCCTCCTCTTTTTTTCTTATCTTATGTTCTGGTTAATAGATATCAAAGATAATGATCAGTAAAATTATCCGGTTGGTAATATTTCATTTTGGCTGAAACAACACAGAGCATAAAATTCCATACTGACCACTTATGGTGTTGATGTGTTTCCTTTTGGTTTTAGAGTCCAGAAGCTCATGGATGTTGTTTTCAAGTTTATCACAGACGGAGACAAGGTCAAAAAAGAGCACACATTGCCTTCAACCATATCATCTCTTGTTCGGAAACCTGACAAAGACACAGCTATTGCTGCTTATAAAAGTCGTTTCACACTATAACAACTTACTGCCTCAGCTCACTTTAAAAGCCAGGGAGTTCATCAGTTACTGACCACAATCATATCTTTTGAAATGAAAGTTCTACTAGGATGTAAAATGCGAAAGGATCTCAAAGTGTCAAGATGACTAATAAATAACGTGTAATACATGTACTGTAAGTCTGGAGAGGTTATTGCGTTGTTCGCAGATAAGATGTTCTTGGCATTTTTAAAGCTGACTTTTTTTTTGTATTACACCTCAGAGGTAAAGACGCATACTAAAATTCTTGTTTGATTATTTAATTGATTGGTGTTTTACGCCGCACTCAAGAATATTTCACTCATACGATGGCCGCCAGTATTATGGTGGAAGGAAACGTTGCAGGACCCGGGGGAAACCACGGCCCTCCGCTAAAACACTGCCTTGGTGACAGATTTGTTTTTTCCTAGTAGGATGTCCTAACTTAAGCACAATTTTCGAAATACTCACAATCAAGCAAAATTTGTGTGTTATCTATGGAATTTTTCTTTCGTGACTGACTGTGTTTAGTGTTCGTAGTAAATAGTGATGGCATGATTTATCTTTATTGCTTCCTTCACTCAGATGCCTTGTTGAAGGATCTTCCATGTGCCATTGTTTGCCGGCTATATTGCAATGGTTGATAATATATGACTCATATTAATCATATTTGTCATATTGTCTCTTTGTTGGCTTGAGTGTACTGATCCAAAATCAAAGGTCGGCTGTAAGTATTCCCCACCAAGTAGGATTTATAACGTTATGAACCTAGATAATAGACTGAGGTACCATCCCTATTGTATTAATGGAACGGTCCGTTTCAGGTGATCGGCTGGGTGTAAAAATGCTGGTTTGGTTCGTGGAGAAGGGATCAGGGAAGCTTACCGAGTGGTTGCCCGAGGAGTCCTTTAGACCAACTCCAGCTGCCCTGGGTTAGGACAGACAGGCACTTCCCCGGAGTTTACCCGAATAAGGTATATCCATTCTCCACTGGGTAGCCAACAATGCATAAGCACCTTTGGAAGGTGAGATCCGCGTGGCGTCAGCTGACCAACGGCGGGAAACACTTTCACATCAATCCCTGATTCTGTGTCGAATAAAGAAACCTGTTGTTTTGTACGAACGAGTCTGGCCGAAGATGGCAGCACCAAGATGGCCGAAGCTTTGGTCAACAATGGGGATACTAGGGCAGAGTGGGTGACAGAGGACGAAGGCTTTGAACCTAGCGAGTTCGTCACTAGAAGAAAACGTGAAATGGGCCGTGAGACCGATGTGTACTCAAGAAGAAACCCAAAGGCATCCCCTCTGCATGAAACTAGAAGATTCCAACCATCAGTCGAGAAGCATGACGCCAGATGTTCGAGCGGCGTTCGCAGCTGGACGTATTAGAGGCGGGGGTATTAAATACGTCTAGCAACATCGAGGACCTTGAAAGGAAATTGGGGACAATGAGTCTCAAGAAGACTGGTACGCTTAGGCATCCTGTGGGGAAGTTGGAAGACGGCGGTCGATTTAGCACACGAAAACAAGATTTAGAGTGCCCTGAAAACAGAGCTGCTCCAGTTATGAAGAAGCCTGTTGTCTGTCCAGTGTCATACGGCCGGTAGGGGCCTTGGGTGGATTACCAGACACACTTTGAAGCATGTGCGGGGATAAATGACTGGAATGATGGGGAGAAAGGACTGTATTTATCGGCTAGCTTGAGAGGTGCGGCTGAACAAGTGATTAGGTATGTTGAAGGTGGATTCAAGGCTGAATAGCCGGTATTACTGACTGCATTGTAAGTGGAGGTTTACGCCGCAGGATCTATCAGAAGAGACAACCCCTGGTATGGAGGTAGAAAGCAGGTTCGAGGAGTTTCGAACTGAATTACTGGGCATGATGCAGAACTTAAGCGATACGTACGCTGGACAGAGTGGCGAGCCTGCCGCACCAATGCGAAGCCAAACAGAGCTGACAACATACCGATGTCACCACTGCGGTGAGCAGGGTCATTTCCGACCGGGATTTTCCGAAGCGACGAGAGCGTAAGTTGGATAATGCCAAAAAAATGTACAGGTGGAGTAGTAGATGACGACCGGGATGTGCGGACGTTGGGCGTCCCATTCCAAAACTCCACCCTGGGCAAATGCATTCAGTCCAAGAAATATGGCCACCCATGGCAGATAGCAGTTGATACCGGTGCCAAGGTCCTCAAAGGATTTCGACAAGATTGACACAATGCGACACCCGACTTTACAGGAGAGGACGCAGCATTTGACCCTCGCTGACAGAAACGTGTTAAAAGCCAGGGGTTCCGGTCGATTTCATTTCCGCACACCTGGACTAAAGCTTGAACAAGAGGTGGTAGTAGCCAATATCGAAGGACAAACCCTTCAAGATGTCGTTTTTATACAGGAGCATGGGTGCGTCGTAGACCTTGGCGAAAGCCGGATGCGGAATGCAGACGCATGGTTGCCATTCACCAGCGAAGATTCGAAGTCGTGCTGTCGGGTGATTCGGGATGAGAATTGGGTGGCTCCTCCAGAGTGCGAGATTCTGATCAGGGGTAAGACGACCCCGGAGATCTCGAGAGATGTAAGCCATAACTTCGAACAGACATCCCGCGGGGAGCGTGCGGGTGCAGTGATCTTGGGGAGAGCCTTGGTATGCCCATTCGACAAGTACCGGTTCGTCAACCTTAGCAGCGAACCGAAGAAGTTTTACAAACATACAATTTTGGGATACTTGCAACCGGCACGAGCAGTAGTGGATAGACAGGCAAACCCTTTCGAGCAATACATCGGTTCGGACGTCACGAAGAGCTTACTGGCGACACCTGGGCTGACTGGGGAACAGAAAGTGGCGGTAAAGGACATGCTGAATACGCATATGCATCTTTTTACCTTTAAAAACGACAAAGTAGGTCGTAGTGAGGTGGTCCCGCACAGCATGGAGACGGATTTTCTCCAGCGCTGAAGCAAGAACCAAATCGAGTTGCGCCTCAAGTGCGAGCGGAGATCAGTCAGCAGGTGGATTCAGTGTTGGTAAAAGGGGTGATCGAGCCATCCAACAGTCCCCGTGCGCTGGTACGAACGAACGACGGAAGTCAACGTCTTTGCGTCGATTATAGGCACCTGAATAAGGTCACGACGAAAGACACTTACCCGCTTCCAAGGGTGGACTATTCGTTAGATGTAATATCCGGTTCGTCTTGGCTCTCGGCTATCGATTTAATGAGTCGGTACTGGCAAGCGCGTATGAACCTGGAACATAAGGGTAACACTGCTTTCACCACACACAGGGGCCTGTTTCAGCTGAACACCATGCCCATCAGCTTGTATATCGCGTCCAGCACGTTTGAGAGGTTGATGGAGAACCTTTGTGCCTTCTTGCGCTGAGAAATCTGCTTGATTTACCTGGACGATGTGATCATTTTTATCCGAACCTTTGATTATCATCTGACGTGGTTAGATTCGGTGCTGAGAAGGACAAGCAAAGCTGGGAACCCAGAAGTTCTGTGCCTGGGGTTTACGGTTTCCGAAAAGGGGGTCGATCCGAGTCACGAGAAAGTGTCGACTGTCAAAAATTGGCCTCGTCCAAACAACACAACAGTAGTACGTAGTTTTCTCGGCCTGGTGTCATCCTACAGAAAGTTTATCTAATTTTTTGCACAAATCGCAGCACCGCCACATCAGATGACGGGAAAAGGGTGTTAATTTAAATGGACGAAGGAGTGCCAGGATGCCTTTGATGCCGTCAAGGAGAAAATGGCTACTGTTCCAGTAACGGCTCAACCAAGGTTTAATGAGCCTTTTGTTTTGGGCATCGAAAACAGTGACACAGGGATCGCCACCGTGCTGTCGCAAGTTTAGGACGGCATGAAATGGGTAATAGTATATGTCAGCCGGGGTTGACGAAAAGTGAACGACAGAGCTGAGTGACCCGCAGAGAGCTGCTAGCAGTAGTACACTTCGTTAAGCAGTTCACACCATGCTTACACTGCAGACAGTTCGTGCTAAGGAGGGGCCACAGTGCCCTTCGGTGGATGATGGATTTTAAATAACTGGAGAGGCAACAGACTCAATGACTTGATGTGTTAAACACATACACGTTTGAAATACAGCATATGGCTGGAAAGACGCACAGAAACGCCGACGCTCTTTCCCGGAGGCCAGTGAAGCATCATGGGCCTACTTGTTCTCACCAGGGACGAAAACTAGCGATCTTGCTTGGAACCGACGCCGACTACTTGAGAGACCCACAGGAAAAAGAAAAGGGAATCGTATACCTGAAGCAGCAAGTCTGACGGCGAACCAGACCATCTTGGGATCCATCTCCTTATACGACTGGGACACCAAAGATCTGTGGGGGTAATGAGGTCAGCTGGTGCTGGGTGGTGGACTGCTGTGTCGGGCGTGGTACAGAGACCAGTAAGGCAAAATCGGTGACCTAGTAGTTGTTCCCTGACGTCAACGAGAGCTTGGTGAGAGAATGGTGAAACGAATGAATAGGACGCCGGAATATGCTGTGCTTATGTCAGTGCAAACCACAGGGATTGGAACCTGCATTTACCACTGGTTGGTATGGCGTACAGTTTCAGAATGTTTACCTTCACAACATCACAAAGAACTGTGGACATAGATATTTTTTTAATTATCCTGCTATAACAATTAGCAAAGTTGACATCCAAGCAGATGCATGTCAGTGAAGTCAGCAAAAGTATAGTCACTGTTTAATGAACAGTGGATTTGGCTCGTGCCAATGTAGAATTTTCACAGAGTTTAAAGTGTGTTTTGGACTAGTATGAATTTTACGCAGATGAACCATAGAATTTAGGAAAACCTGTCTTGAATCCAATGAATTGACGTTATTCCTCGTTACAAACAACATAATATTCTGGTTATAATCTCCTGGAGAATTGCTGTCAGAGGGTAATATTAAAAAGCAATTAACCTGCCTATCCCGAGTTATGTTTCTAGTTGACAAAAATCAGATGACGTTGTTTTTGTGGTTAGTAAGTTCCGTTTATTTACCTGACCAAAAAGTGTAACTGGTTATAGAAAACGTTTCACATATGTGTTCTTAGTGTGCTTAGCCCAGGACTTACGAAAAAGTTATACTCTCTTATCATATTATGACACTGTATCATTCAGTGTTGTGCAAACGGGACTTTTCGCTTTCATTGTCTTCACTTGCCATGCTTGCGACCTGACCCCTCGCCTCTGTGTCGTCGCTATTTCCCCATTATCAGAAGCGTAGGGCTGAAATCTGTGGGGTTGGATTTTATGCAGGCTCTCATCTTCCGCAAAGTAAGCAAATGAGGCATTGTCGATGTCGCTAGATTCATATGTTTCCGCCATGATAAGACAAACAGCGTTCAAAAGGCCCTTCAACTCGTTACGTCCCCCAGGTCAAGGTCGTGAAAGCGATGTTTTTACACATGGCACATTTCCACAGATTAAAATGCATTTAAATGGTAGTTGATTTAGAAAAAAATATAGTGTTGATGTATTTATTATGCCAATTAATGGTTAAAATATGAGCTTTCTGATACCATTTTTAGGACCTTTAAGCCCTGGTGCCAGGGAGTAGGGGCCTGTTAGTTATTTCTCAAAGATTTACATGAACTGTTAGAATAAAATTCTAACTTTTGTTATTTGACAAGAGATCGGATTTCACCGGTAACGTTTGACTAACTTATGCGTCGCTGCTCTAGTTTTACTCTCTGTGCTCTATATTAATAGAATGAACAGTCAATGCTGAAGATTAAATTTGCTTTAATCCAGTTATGTTTGGTTGAAAAAGCAATATAGTTATAACTTTTACACATTTAGAAACAGCGACAGGCCAGCGTCAATCGTGTAACATTGCTTCCTCATAGATTTCAGGTGATTAGTACATTTCTATTTGATATTGTGATCATATTGCCTATATATTAAAGATGTTGGAAAGGTTTTCAGATATTTGGCTCAAAACCACCCAGTAATTACGAAGTTCTCGGAGCCTTGAAACTTCAGCATCACCCTAAATGATTACGTTTTACCCCCTCCATTTCAACAACACTGCACCCATACCTGGACGACGGAGGTATAAATACATTATCGGTCACACGTAACTGCGGAATCAATTGTACACCACAGGCAGAGAGAAACTTGCATACACTACGGTATACATTCATGAATGCCTACTGCAGATGAAGTGTATCTTTCCTCTTAACTCTTAACCTAGGCATGGGCCCAGACGACAGATTTTGCTTACAACATTTCCTGACTCCCGCGTACTTTGCACTATAGCGCCCAGAGTGTCCATGACTAATTCGCTTTCTTCAGTTCTATGATAAATGCAATCGAGATCTAAAGGGCTATATTCGTGACTAGGTGGTCTTATTCCAGTGATGCTACGTTCTATTTAAGAACGATGACAAATGGTCTATCAAAACAGTGTGAAGGGACCCTCATGGGTCCCGGAAGCACAGCGATGATCAAAGAGATGGGCTCTGATACACATTGAAACCCGATAGGATTTACCCTCATAACAAACAGATAGCGGTCAAACCAATGGTATTTTTAGCGCAGGGCTGTGTTCCAACAAACACTGAGAAAACCTGAAAGAAACCGAATAGGAATAGTACAGCGTCTTAGACGTACGTTAAAGTGTTGTTTTGGAACAGAGCGGAGTTCTTTTGCACAGCTCCCCCTCCCCTCAAAACAAAGCAAACTCTTATTATATAGGTGAACTTTTGATTAAAACAGATAGTTATTATCCATACACTGAACAGAGTATGTGAACTCTTTTATACCAAATTACTAATTATTATAAATTGAGATTCTGATAATAAAATCATTGCGATCGCAGTCTTTTGCTAGGCTCTGTGATGTGCTGCTCTCCATTTGCCAATGTTTCCTTTTCATGCTTTTAGCCGTTTGTAATCGTAATGTTAATGCTTATTGAATTTGATATTAAATCCAGTTCCTTTACTGACTCTCCGGCAGTACGTGGGAAGGTCTCCCAGCAACCTGCGGATGGTCGTGGGTTTCCCCCAGGCTATGCCCGGTTTCCTCCCACCACAATGCTAGGTGCCGTCGTATAAGTGAAATATTCTTCAGTACGGCGTGAAACACGAATCAAATAAATAAATAAATAAACAAATCCTTCACTGACAACGTTAAACTGGTATTTTTCTGAAACTTTAGTACAATCTCTGCATTTTTTCGGCTCAGGGCCGGGTCTCATGAAGCATACTTAGTGCTAAGTAACACTTAGCTAAGTACATTTCCTATCTCTACGAAATATGTTGTCATGGCAGTTGAGGGAATACTTGTAAATGGGGCCAGTCGAATGACGTTAACAGAGGTACATTTTGGGCTTTTTACTTTGGTTGATTGGGATGGTCTATGTGAAGAGAGACAGCGCAGTAAAAAACACAAAGTAAGGTTAGAGCACCGTGAGTAAAAAGAGCAGCGACGACCGAGTGATAATTGGTATATGTGGAATAATCACCCACGAAATACACCGGCTGAATATATAGTCAGTCCAAGTACAAAATCTTGTTGATCCACGGATAAACTTGTCATATTGCAAAAGCCTAGATACTCCGAAAAAACTGTGAAGTGGCATTCCGAGGTATGTGGCATGTGTGACGTTCCACTATTTCGACCAAAGTATTTTTTTGTCATATTCAGGAATACGTATAGGGTAACACGAGTAGGTGGTCTATATACAGAAATCCAGTTATACATACTAACAGAAGGCTGCAGAGTAAATTCATTTAGGCAAAGAAAAGACGTGTTACCCTTCACGTGTTCAAGAAGATTACAAATATAATTTTGTCGAAATATTCGAACGTCAAACATGCGACTTCTCCGTTTTTGGGGGGCGTATCTATGCCTTCCCAACTATACAAATTGTGGTTACTTACAGAGTGACCAGTAAAATGCTGATGATAAATTCGAGGCCAACAGTGGCGGAGCACAAAACTGATGGTTACTTGCAGGGTTACCATAAAAACGCTGTTCAAAATATAGTTGGCAAACGTGGAGCAATAATCCGTGAAATATGGATTCATGTCAGTGTACCGAAGTCAGTGCTTTATTCTAACTGTTCGTCTACATGCTTCAGAAGTAGCAATTTAAGAAACCCCTAGGACCAGGGCTTAAGTAGAATACTGGTAACACCCTGTGTCGTGTTAATTGCAATTTACTGGACGTCACTTGTCTATAATTCCCGAATGTGCTGTGTTGATGTCACAAAAAACAATGACATAAAACAAATGCAAATGCTCCAGTCTTCAAAGGGATTGCAACAAGAATAATGTTAAATATACCTTCGGGAAAGAACAGCGACAAAGTTCGCAGAAGCGAGTATATATGTCCAGCTACAACGTGAATCTGTCAAAATGCATTCTTCCTATCTCTGCGTCATCGGAATCAACCGGTTATCTCCCATCTGACCGAGTGATTCAGCGCTTAAGTCTGTGTTTTGATGGAAATGGTACTAAATCAAGGACACCCGTTAGCTGCATGATCCATTGGGATATTTCGTTGACGTTATCTCCTTTGGGTCGAAAACACGGCTATACGCCGACGGCTGAGGACAATAAATATGTACAACTTGATTAAAGTGAGTAGAACAAATTGCCTTGACTACACCCACACAGTGTCCATTGATTTGATTTCGTGTGTCTCTTGCAAATTGTTGAGGCCACTTTGGCTCATATGGTTCAAGCCCTGCTACACTGCGACTATAAGGCCCCTGATCAGTGAGGTCGGGTGTTCAAATCCAATTCGTACTGTTTCAGCTGCGGCTTTAGGTAAAGAGGTGTTTCAGTACCTGGTGAAGTTCGGAGGTTTGTGTCGAGTCTTTCTTCTTCATCCGCCGATGAAACTGTCGACCTTCACAGTTGAACCTAGGCGTCGAAAGGGACATTCGTATACCAGCCCTCAACCAAAACTGGTGTTCAGGGCAAGACCGGTTTGCAAAAATCGGCAAAAATTTTACAAATAACACAAACCACCAGAAAACTAAAAACATCTACAATATATAAAAATTAAAACGAACTTATTCAAAGAGAATGACTCTAATTATTATTATTTTCCTATTTTATTCTATGGTGTCGATATACCAATAATGTATCTCAGTCCCGCTTTGATTTCAACTGTTCATATATCCAACGTGGAGATCATACTCAGCACGATGAACATGCGGCCACTAACCTGGGGTTACGCGGAATAAGGCACCGTCACAGTGTTCCCAAGGATCTAAACACTCAGTCCGTATTTGCTAACACTCAATGTAAAATTTAAGAAAGTTAGAGTGAAGGAGCTAGATTGAATATCCTTGACAACCTACTTTTTGCAGTAAGCTAATAATGTGTGACGCTGACTGAAATCACCACACAGCACACAGGATGTAACAAGGAGAAATACATGTATGTATACGCCATATGCAGGACCATTCGGTATATTTGCTATCCAAGTAGTTCTAATTCAAAATATCATATATCGAAAGTAATCGTCTTGTCGTAAAGTTGCCGTCACAGGAAACCATCGTCGTCCTTGTACAGGTCTTCGTTGCGTCCATTGTGAATTAGCGAAGGAAGCTGGTGACCGATAATGTTGAGGATAGAAAAGGTAACGTCGGTCTGGACCTTATGTATCCCGATGACATAGGCAGATTGGACCTGTAGCAGCGCTGTAACATTTTGCCAGCATCTAGGGCTTCAGTGATGGAGTACGCCCGGAAGACAGGACAAGCCCGATGGCTGCCTACGGCACTTCCTCCGACGCCAATCTTGAGCTTGAACTCCCCGAATACCTGGAGAGGAGAATATAGATTTCCCAGGCCTACATTGGAGAACTGAGAATTTTTCGACTTTTCGACTTGGTGTCGAACAGGACATGCCGAGAAAGGAAAGAATACAAAAGACTACAGCACAGAGAGTAAAACCAGAGCAGCGACGACACCGTGATAGTTGAGGCATTGTCATATGTTACAGGTGTGACCGAAAGCCCGTCGTCATCAGGACAACTGTAGCGGAGAAACGCCCACTCTCCGTTGTTCTGGCGTTAAAAGTTAAGGATTTAACGTTACCCCCTGTTGTCATTTACGAAGGTGAGCAAATTGGTTTTTTTTCCATTTATTTAGTAGATTAGACAATTTTTATCAATAACACGGAAATTATTACCCTTTTATCTTCAAATGAAAGTAGTAGCCATCGAACGTACAGTGGGCGCCCGAAGATATCCACATGAGGATGCAAGAAAACCAGAAGAGCTAATGCACGTGTGGATTAACACTGACTTGGTATCAGTTACACGAGAAAGGAAAAGTCTGTTGGTGATGGACTGATTTGCCTCCCACATCCCACATTGCCTTTCCACAGCTCGAAGCAAACTGCAAGATACAATGTCACCTATGCACTTATTTCAGGCGGATGTGCGTCTTAGGTATGCACTGCAACAATGATTGTTTTTCCTGAAACTCGCAGGCAGATAGATGTTTCCGTTTTATATTAACCTAGGCGTCAAAACCGATATTCTTATACCAGCTGTCCATGAAAATGGACGTTACGGGTCAATAATCGCAAGACTAATTTCCAGAAAGGACAAATAACACAAACCACTAAGAAAATATATAACATATAAGAAAATAGGACGGATTCATGCAAAGAGAAGCAGTCAACAGTTTCAATAATTACGAAAAGACGCACTCACTGATCTAGGCGGATAAATAAATCGTATAACATTTTAGTGTATATGGTGTCGATAACCAAACTCAGTGGCGCTTTGATTGCAACTGTTCATATTTCCAACGTGGCAATCGTACGGCCTCAAACCCTAGGTTTAGCGGAATTAGACACAATTATGAAGGAGAGTCCCAGAGATCCTGAACACTCTATCCATGTTTACCAACAAGAGAGGCGTACTCATTGTAAAATTTAAGAAAGTTGAGGGAAGGTGTTTGATGGAATATACTTGACACACTAGTTTTTGCAGTGAATGACGTTGATTGAAATAATCACACAGCTCACATGATCTAACAAATGCCACAAGGCGAGCTATGTATACGCCATGTGCAGGACAGTTGGGTGTATTGCTGTGTAAGTAGGTATAATTCACAGTATCAAAATCAAAACTAAACAATTCAACCTGAAATTGATGTACCCGGAGATAATGTTATTAGATTGGTGTTCAAAGCAATGCATGGCATGTAAAACTTTGTAGACGTTTTATGCTTTGATCAACGAAGTAGGGATATTTCTTTTCACGGATATAACTACCGGGCGTTTCCATTAATTAGCCCTTCAAAGACCACCTGAGGCCTTCGAGGACAACGTACATGAGCCAATCCCACCAAGACCCTAGTGGTATCCGAAAAACCAGCACCTAGATTGAATTTTTTGGACTATGTTCGCGTTTCGAGGCGCACGATTGGCCAGACCCCACACATAGTGGCAAAGTCCTTCGAAGCGTGTGGGATTCCCGCACCTTTGCACGTGCGTGTAAGGAAACGTAGGCAGGACAGCAGCAGTCCTTAATTAAGCTGTCTTTACTGAGAAGAGCTCCGATTCAGTGCTTGATGGGTTCACCGCATTAGATGTGGATGCATCACATTTGCACGATAACCTTTTGATCTGAATGGTTCTAGTGCTGCTCTAGTAACATCTAATACCATACATTGTAATGCTGTAACATTTATATGTTTTAGTTGTTTTTTACTTTCTGTTCGGGAAAATAAAGTGTTATTGATAAATTATACATTCTGCGCACGCATGGTCATGATATTATATGCCCTTGTTAAGACTCCCAATGTGATTAGAGTTCATAAGGTCTTGCTCTCAGTCCAAACTGATAAATGCCCAGATCCTCATGAATATTTGTTTTCGTTTCAAAACAATGTTACCATCGAAGTTTTTTCGTTAGGCAAGTCTAATGAAATGCATACTCGTCTTGTCAACGATGGAAGACTGTAAGGCCAAATCAGCCAACTAGCATGAACCATCCAACGCCTGTTTTCTCTGCAGATTTGTAATTTTTTGATGTTCGAGGGAGGTGACCATGGACTAGTCAGCAATCGTCAGATGGAAGGGTCAGTGCACGTGCGAACATTTACATATTTAGTCAAGATTATATCCTTTGGGTAATAATAAGGATGAGCGCAGACAACAAGAAATTTGTACAACGTGATTAACAGCCAGTTGAACAAATTGACACGGTTTTAGCTATATGCGCCTTTACACTGAGGTAAATGTGCATACCATGTTTATGTCGATTTATCATCGACGGGCCCTCTGGTAGCAGATATCTCCATGCACATCTGTTGCTTGATCTTACTGGAGAATGAGGAATGATGACCTTGTCTATCCTGGTTCGTTGTTGAGAGCCGGACATATTTAGAACAGGACTGTTATCGTCTTAAGATATCGATTTCATTGGCCATGAACATTTGTCCGTGTATATCTGGACTGCAATTTGACCCTGGTTTAACGCCAAATTGGACCATGTTAAGGTAGTAATTAGTCTGACAGTTACTAATTAGTAGTTGTAGTATAGCCTGATGAGAGCAGTTAGGGTTTACAAACGAACGTACTTTGTTTTCGCATGAAAGATAATCAATGGATATGACACAAAGGCAATTACACGGTCCATTCTTCTCCTTACACCCTATCTGCTCTTGGATTAACTGTCGTATTCCGCGCAGATGCGGTATCATCTTTCCAAAATTTTAAAGGCACAACCCAGAAAGTAAAGGTTTTCAGCCACGTACATTACACTGTGTTCTTTTTTTCTTAGTGACACGTGGCCCCTGTGATCAATGCGATTTTAGACATCAATCCACCTTACTCTTTAATCCTTCTTTGCTTCACACCTGAAAGTCGACGAGAAAGATAAGACAAGAAATTATCGGCACAGTCTACGGTATACAATTAATTTATTTATTTATTTACTTGATTGGAGTTTTACGCCGTACTCAAGATTATTTCATTTATACGACGGCGGTCAGCATTATGGTGGGAAGAAACCCGGGGCAGAGCCCGGGGGAAACCCACGAACATCCGCAGGATGCTGGCAGACCTTCCCACGTACGGCCGGAGAGGAAGCCGGCATGAGCTAGACTTGAGCTCACAGCGACCGCATTGGTGGGAGGCTTCGGGTTATTGCGCTGCGCTAGCGCGCTAACCGACTGAGCCACGGAGGCCCAGGTATACAATTAATACGCTCGAACGTTGGTCGGGGCTCTGGTAGACATGCACATGTCGTCCTTTAATAAAGTAGAACCTACCTTTGTTTCTATATGCAGTGTTTGCACCCTGGTTCCTTATACCAACAGGACATGTCCAAGGCTTCCATAAAGTTTTACCACCGAATAGATGATAAATATTCTAATTTTTCATGATGTAAATGTTAGGTTACTTCCATTATTTGCCAATGTAAAACAATTAGGAAGTGCTTTTTTCCTCGCTTACGAAATCCAGTCTATCTTTAAAAGGTTTGCTTGATTTGTACCTTAGCAATTGTTGCTCGAGCAGAGCTCTGAAAGAGTTTAGAGGGTAATCAGATAACATACTGTTTCGGTTAAGCCACTTCCGTGTACAATTCATTGATCGCCAAATAGTCTGCGCATTCTGTGTTTTTCTTTCATAGAAATGAACAGCCTTCATGAATATCGTCAAAGGTTTTTCATTGCAGAATGCAACATTTATCTGGATAATGCCGTGTTTCCCATCGTAGATTACCCTGGGGAGTTGACAATCCCATTAGACTTTCCTCTACCGCTAGGTGTCAGAAAAGCCGAGGCCTGTTGTTTTCGTAAGCAGATTCTGTTTGGTCTACGGCTGTGATCCACGGAAATTTTGTGTAATTTAAGAAAAGTTGATTTAAGCGCTTCGTTGATATTTGTAACATGTTGGTCAGGTCCGAACTTATCGTCTTTGAGCAGCTTCTATATCCTCTAAGTCCCCAGAGTAATTTTTTAAGAGAACAACATTGAATTTGTTCACGTGCTATTCGGGCATTATTTCCTGACAGAAGATCTGTGGGTAATTCTCAAACGTGTACCCAATTATCAGTGACAAGTCCTGTGATAACCTTGAGAAAAAGACAATGAGACTAACAAGGCGCATTGTAGGGTTTATGGGCAGACAATGTTATTCAATCAGTTGTTTAGCGTTGTTGCCCCTTTAACCTGAAGAGGACAACTTTCTAGGTTGACCGCCCTGAAAATCCATGTTTTTGAAACTAAGGCTATATCCGAGCTTCAATGCGATACGGCCGAGTTAATCCATGATAATTCATTCATTTTTTATTTGGGCAAAATTTTTAAACATGAGAAACGATTTTACAATGCTAAGCAATGTCACCAATGCGTGTTATATAAACAGTATACATGTTTCTGGGCATGTGAAATAATGTTGACTGGCGTCGTAAAGGTGAACTATTCTTGAGTAAGACATTAAACATCAATCAAAAAAGTAAATATATCTGGGCAAGATTTTTAAAACCGGACCAACGACTTTACAATGTTAAGCAATTTCGCCAATGTCGTGTCTCTCAATGTGACCGCTTTGAGGTCAAGCCCAGCTCTCAATGACGTCATCTCCTCGCTCATATGAGAGAGGATTTGCCAGTAACCTGCGGATTGTAGCGGGTTTCCCCGGCTCTGCGCGGTTTTCTCCCTCTTTCGTATCAGTGAAACATTGTTGAGTTGGAAAAACACCCAGTCTGTGGAAATAAAAAAAGTAAATAAAACAATGAGAAAAAGAATGTGCTGCTCAAATCCTTCGGGACCAGGATTTTTCAAATTAACAGGAAGTCTCAGAGCATCAGTGGTAAATATGATCGTTGTGAAGAATTTGTTGGTGACAGATAACTGTTTCCTCTAGTTCAAAGTAAGGGATGATTATTCATAGCTTAAGAGGCGTGAGCTGATGTGTCGAAACATCAGTACTTCTACCCTAGATGGTTTACCGATAATCAAATGTAACACCGGCATGAGACTATTGATGAAGTTTAAATCTTCGAGGGTGTACTTGTATGTGTTAGATATAACGTCACTGTCAGCGTAATTTCGGTCATATATCAACCACGAAGATTGATTACATTTTTACTATTCGTGCTTCTCATTATAACATCATTTTTAATTTGCGTGTAAAAGAACCAAGGGGCCAATTGCATATACGCGTTGTATATTAATATCCCTAGTTTCATATTGGCAAGCGACACGCCTGAATTCAGAAAACCTGTCAAATATACCATTGCAGTTCTGATTGAACGCAGGATGACAGGAATCAAAGAATAACTTTCGTTGCACGAGGATTAACAAGCTAAAACCACGGACATGTTTGCTTCAACAACAAAGAACGCTTCAATTCCGATTTAGGGCTTTTAAAATGAGGTGCCAAACTGATTGATTGTCTGTTTACTTCATGACAAGACTAGGTTACTACGACAATCACTACAGATTTCAATCTTCCTTTTTTTCGGCCGGTTTATCCTGCAGTCGTGTCAGATTAGGGCACTGTTTTTTCTTAACCAAGAGATGACGCCGTATTTCTCACTTGCTGCTTTTTTCCACCTCATCTTGGGAATCTATTGCGTCTAAAGTTAAGCGTCTTTTCCATCCCCTAGTAGTATAGGATATTTCATTCGTATAGACTTACAATAGGTGTTAATGGATTTGTTTAAAGAGACCATTGCAACACCAGTATCTGGCTCAAGCTAAAATTCTTTCCAGTAACAATCCCTCGAGTTCCCTAGAACAGTTCTATTTATTTTATTTACTGATTGGTGTTTTACGACGTACTCGAGAATATTTCACTCATACGACGGCGGTCAGCACCATCGTGGAAGGAAATCGGGCACAGCCCGGTGGAAACGTACGGCCAGAGAGGAAGGTAGCACTTCAGCTGTGCTGGACTTAAACTCACACCTCATTATTGGGAGGCTTCTGGGTAATTACGCTGCGCTAGCGCGCTAACCAACTGAACCATGGAGGCCCTCTAGAACAGTTCTGTAATGGTATTATATGTCACTATAAAATATATAACAGCTCAATATTTAAAAAGGCATACAAACTGGATTTACTAATTTTTCGCAGTTGTCAGAACCTGTTAGTATCTAAATGGCTCCTCAGTGCATCCTCCGTGAACCGCTGAGTCAGCCTTTCACTTAGTTCTGTTGATGGGCGCTTCGTAGCACCATTTTACGCATGTGTACTTTGCACTCAGTTCCCCTTTTCTTTGATGGCCCTGCTTTGGTTATCTTGTTTAAATACTATCTAAACGCAATGGATATCTAAATCTTGTGTACCAGACATAGTTTCCACTGGAATTAAGGCTAATAGGAAGAAACGATCAGATATCACATGTAACTTTATTACGGAAACACACGATTGATAAAAGAGTTGGGGTCTGACACAACGGCATTATAACAGCATTTAGCCGAAGACGAGCAGAGAACGGTGGAAACCGAATATATCAATTGTCCATCGACATGCCACCGTTATGAACCCGGTATTTAAAGTGTTGTATTATATATCTTTTTTCTTTTCGTATTCTGATCGGATCGCGGTCTGACATAGATTTTGACCTATGTGCGTTATGGCTTGCGCTGTAATTCAGTCGCCTATTCTCGAGGTTTCTGTGTTTATGAATTTCGTGTCATTGTGTAAATAGATGTACACGCGTTGTAAATATGTTTACTACCAAAATGTCTGAAATTTTCTTTACGGCAGTCTATATATATAAGAGACGAGGTTGTAAAGCGCGAAGTCTTTTACTCACGTCCACTTGAGAGCATTTGTGGGATCATTGAAGGTAGGCCTTCGTGCCATTCGACATACGTCAATTTGTACTGCATCTTTGTACGTAGCACTTGTGAGCGTGTTTTTCGCCCCTTTGCTATTTTGTCTGAGACGTTATTTTTGAGGTTTTATCGCTCAATGTCTCAGTTTTACACTGGAAGTCACTTGTAAAGTCCAAGGATTGAAACAAACATATCTTACACGGACTGTATCGTCTTTAAGTCCACCCGAGAACGTATACCTAAACAGCCCGTTGGATAAAAACCATCGTTGGCGTTCCGTACCTACTTACCCTTCGTAACTTGGAAGCCAGCGTTATCCTTCGATTCAAGAATTCCCATGAACTGTGGATTTCGTTAACTCACTCGTCCTTGGAAGCTTGATATTCTGTCAGGATTTGGACGGTAATCCCTAAATAACTATTAAACAAAAACATTACATATAAGTACAAAATATATTGTAAGTATATTCAGTTGTCACGAACCCGTCTTTAAACTATTGTATTAAAGCTTTTTATTTATTTTGGCGCTGACCAGGTCAGCGTCTGATCTACATTTATCCCTCTGTGTACGTTATACCCTGCACTGGAATTCAGTCGCGCGTTCTCGGGGCATCTGTGCTTGAGTTTCGTGCCATTGTACATGGAGGGTACATTCCAGAAAGATGTATCCATGTTGTAAACATGTTTACGATGGCACTGTCCAAAAGCTTCTGTACATTTGTGTATAAATGAGAACGAACAAGTTGTAAAGCTTGCAGTCATATTACCACTTCAGCATTTCGGGATTTATTGGAGATCGGCTTTCACGCCATTCGACATTCGCTATTTTAATTTTTTTCAGAAATTTTAGCACTTTCTAGCACTTCGTGAGCTTCTCTTTTGTCACTTGCTGTTTTGTCCATGATGTTATTTTGGAGTTTGTGTCGCTCATTGTCTCTTTGTGCGATTACGTACATTTCACCCCGAAAGTGACTGTTGAATTGAGAGTGACATCATCAACTCTGCGTCACAGACGTTACTGTCAACCCATCCGGCTTGAGACGTTACACCTTCACAGGCAGTCGGATATAAACCATAGGCGGCGTGCCATGCCCACCACTGGTTGTCACTCACAGGACGGTCATCGTTTGATTCAAGAATTCCCAAGAACTGTTGATTCTGTATTCATGTGGATTTGGAATCCTGAATTTTCCATTAGGATTTGGAAGTTACCCTTAGTAAGAAGCTATATATTTAATAATTATCTGTATTTTTTTGGTATATTATTGTCAGTTGTACTCCTTGTCTGTTTTATTCAAATATATGTATTAAACTTATTCGAGTGTCTTCGTGAGTCTTTGGTTGATCTTGTGTAACCCCTATCGCTGTCTGAAATTTGAACAAGCCATTTGGTTATCATTTATTCACGCTGATTAGTCGCATCCTTACACCACACTGACATACACTGAAAACAAACAAAAAACCAGAACAAGACATTTTAAACTTCAAACATACAAACTGTACAGCACTTAAACCAACCTCAGAAATACCAACAAAACCGGCTTATCAGCAGGGCTTTTGCGAAGTATTTGCAAGTCACGTCTTTACAACAGGCCTGCTAAAGTACACTGTAATGAAATAACACGTTACAGTGAGACTTTGGATGATTGTGTATAAACATTATTTGCGACGAAAAACAGAGAGATATTCGCACTAATTTAGTTTTCCCTGGTACACTTACCAATCCAACGGCGTGCGATTATTACAATGAATCGACCGACTCACTTGTATGTTAGTGACGTATACTACAAAACAGTGAGAGCATTGATGCAGACAGGCTAGGTGATCTCCCTTGGGTAATAGTGATGAACGTCGACAGCTAGGGGTACGAAAATGATGCCACGTGATTAACAATGAGTAGAACAAATCACACTGAACAGTACTACGTCATCACCATGTCTACCTCGGGCCCATTGCTGATTTATGTATATATACTTGGGTTTTACGTGGTTTTTAATAATTTATTCCCCAGCTATATGACGACTTTGTATGCATATATGCCGTGTCTTCTTATGGCAGGGCGATCTCATGCTGCCAAAATGCTGGATCATGCCGAAGGCATCAGACATGACACCAGTCCGAGTCACATAATACTGTAACAGGGCGGACCAGCTCGGATTCCGTACTATAAATTCTCAATGCTCAGCGCCAAGGAGGTAGCAACATGACCGGACCCGGGTTGGGTCCAAGATCTCCCGACCCAGAGGCGATCGCTCTTACCACTAGGCCACCTCAATGTAGCGTGTTGTTTAAGTTATTTGGAGGGTTACAAGAGATGGACAATGTCATTTGCTGGTACTGGGCAAACAACTGTGTGACAACCTTTTTATCATAGCGTCTTTCCAGACCCACACATATTCGTGCCGAGTTACACACCATACGGGACGTTGTCGATTTCAAACACGTTAATCCTGGCCCGTTAACAGTTGGCCGTCTCACTCTATTTCTGGACGCCAACTTGATGCTTGTTACAATCTAATAACAATCTGTTTGAAATATTAAATATTTTATCAGTAAATTGTTTTATGTCCTCAAAATATACCTGTTAAAACTTGCCTAGTTTTCCTGTATGTTGTGTGATGGTGTCAATCAACGTCGAAAGTTAATATTACTACAAAAAATTAATGTGTCAAATATATTCCATCAAGCGCTTTCACCCCAAAGTTCTTAAATTTTGCAATGAGCACACCTCCCCTGTTAGTTAATATAGACATAGTGTCCAGAATGTCTAAGGCTCTGCCTCAAAACTGACCTGGATGGGAGCTGAGTGTGTTGGATGTGAAGCCCATCAAACATATACTTATTGACTGTGTAGACGATCCTCTCCTTGATTACTTAAAGTATATAGGATTATATCATATTATATAATTCCTTTTATATTATATATATATATTTCTAGTTTATAGATACATTTTAGAATTTTAAACATTATTGTGGTTTTAGAGTTTTAAACTAAGTTTAGTTATCTGTTTCATTTGTTTTTGCATGTTCACCTTTTCTTCTGGAAGGCCATTAACTGATTTATGGTTCTAAACATGTTCTCGCCCTGATATGGCTGAAAAATTGTGGACGCGGCGTAAAGCCATAATCATTCATTCATTCACACTGCTTCACAACTGTATCTAATTCAGCTTAGCCCGGTGCTAGGGCCATATGTTCACTGTGTTGAGCAGGATCACCACATTGGACACATAAAAAGTTGCAATCAAAGCTCAGCTCAGTTACATATTTGATTAACTCATTCTGGTTTCCTCTCCGCTGTACGTGGAAAGGTTTGCCAGCAACCAGCGGATGGTCGTGGGTTTCCGTTGCGTTCTGCCCGGTTTCCTCCCACTATAATGCTGGCCGCCGTCATATGAGTGAAATATTCTTGCATACGGCCTAAAACACTAATCAAATAAATAAATAATTAATTAACAACACCATAAAAATGGGACACGATATGAGACGAGCCGTCGGATCCTGAATTTACTCATCCGTCTAGAACATTTGTTTCGTCTTTTCGTCATCGCTAAAAACTGCTGTTGTTTGTATGAAATCTTCCAAATATTTTTTTTGTATTTTGTATTAACTGATCAACAATTTAAACGCAACCCTTTTGTTTTTTGCAATATTTCACAAGATAATGCTGTGAGTTTTTGTTATTACAGTACCGAGGGATGACCAAGAACAAAAACCAAACTGTTATCGATTTCCAGTCTATTCACCATTTTGACCCGACAGACAGCTGTAGCCCTGTCTCTAGTAATTCAGTGATCTGTATGGTCTTCCCTGGCACTACTTACCCTCACTTGCACAAAAGAAAACTCACACAGTACAAGTTCTGTCTGAAGGCGCGATTCCACAGATGCCACAATAACAACAACGGGAGCGCGCCATCGGCATGCTCAAAGCTGGCATAACCCTTAGAGCTGTCGCGGGAGTCCTTAACGCTAAAGTGTCAACGATTAGTCGTCTCAGAAGATGTCAAATAATTCGGCGCGACAGCTAGTCGCCCTCTTTACCCGCGGATCGCGTGTAACGATCCCCGACCAACATCGTTATATTCGCCATACCTCTACCTCCATCTCCGCGATTGTTTCAGGCGGGCCAATGCACAGTTAATAATAACCGGATTTCCGCTCAAGCGATTCGGAATGGCCTGAGAGAAGCGAATTTTCGAGCCCGTAGACCAATCCAGCGATATAGACCTTATCCCAGAGTGGGCGGGACTGGGTTGACATTCATTTTCGTTGGCCTTTGGCACGATGGCGCCTTGTTATGTTTTCAGATGAATCCTGTTTTCAGCTACACAGAGATGATGGGTGACAGCGGGTTTTGTGGCGAGACGGTGAGCGCTAAGCCGACGTCGATGCTGCCGTGGTGGGGTACTTGTGTGGGCTGGGACAAGCCATGGTCATCGCACTCAACTTGTGTTCATCGAGGGTAATTTGAATGCGGTAAGGTACCCTGATGAAATCCTGTGCCCAGTAGTCGTTCTATTTGTCAGGCGCCATGGGGTAGCATTTCAGCACCACAATGCCTGGTCCTGCGAATGTTGACCCGGAACACCCAGTTTGATTCACTGCTGGTATACGAATGTCCCAGTGGGCTGGTAACTAATGCATCGGTTAGGTGGATAGGTCAGTGCACGTCGGGACATTTAGCCATTTAGCCGATATTAGCCCCTTGGGTAATCATAGGGATGAACGCAGACAGCTTGGGGCAATAAATTTGTACAACTTGATTAACAGCGAAAAGAACAAATTGGCCTGGCTTTAGCAATACATGTAGGCGCCTGAAGGTAATTAGGCCAAGCCAGTACATGTCGATTTAGTAATGGCGGAACCTTCTGCTGACAAGTGTCTCCATTCAAACTACTTGTTCGGTTTTATTGACTGATGACTGTCCCTGCATATTTCGGTAGTAGAAAGATGATCGTATCTATTTGGAGGTACATCCATTCACTTTATCCCGTATACATTTCCTACTTTATTGACCTTAGACATTGGTTTCATAGATTACGAACATTTCTCCGTCTCTTTCAAGACAGTAATTTAAAGTTGGCTATACGCCAAATTGGACTATCTTGAAGTAATAATTAGCGTATGATAAAATCAGCTACGAAATACAAAAGAGAGTAGAACATACATATATGTCGATGGTATTACGCTACCGAAAAAATCCCATAGCTTTCGTTCAGAAAAGTATCAAAGAAATTTCCCCACTCTACTCCTTTCACCCAAATCTACTATTAACATATATGTCATATTCCTTGCGGATGGTATCTCATCTTCTCCAAGGTTTGCCTTTTAGGGATTGCGGTCTTGTGTAGTATTTAAAACATATACATTACTCGCACACATCTTGTATTGTTTTCAGAGTGACGCGTCAAACCACAAAGCCTACGGTATATACGAGTAAAAACATTATGAGAACAGACTAAAATATACAACCAACACGACTTTGTAAATTGAACAGAGTAACAGCGAACGACTCTGCTATACATGTGGATGCTGTTGTCCATTGCAGGAATAGAATCCACTTATAGTTCTATATACTATGTTTACACCCGTGGTTTGTATAGTCAAAAGAACTAATGTCCAAGTCTGGTATAAACTATAATAGCCAACAAAAACCAATAGATGAACATTCTGTTGTCAGTTTTCCTTTTTCATGAAGTAAATTATAGGTTACTTCCATGGTTTTGAATGTAAAACAACCTTTAAAGATTTGCTTGATTGTATCTCAGCAATTGTTGCTCGAGCAAGACTCCGAAAGAGTTTAGAGGGTAATCAGATGACGTAGTGTCTTGTTTAAGCCACTTCCGTGTGCAGTTTACTGATTGCCCATCTCTTGCGCACTTTTGGTGGTCTTCGATAAAGAAGAACTGCTTTCATGAATATCGTCAAACAGTTTTTCATTGCAGAATACAGCATTTCTACGGGTAATAACGTGTTTTCAATCGTAAATTAAGCTGGATAGCTGACAGTCCCATTAGGGGCATTCCTCTACCGATAGGTGTCAGGGAAGCGAAGGCGTTTTTGCGAGCAGATTTTGTTTGGCCTATGGCTGTGATCCACGGGAGTTATGTGTAACTGAAAAAGTTGATTTAAGAGCTTTCTTGTCATTTGTCACAGGTTCGCCATGTCAGAACTGACACTCTGTGAGAAACTTCCATAACTTCTACGTGCCCAGAGTGACTTTAGAGTTTTGCTAAAAACCGAGATTGAAATCCTTCGCGTGATAAGCAGGCATTACTTCCTGACAGAAAATCTCTTGGTGATTCTTATTTTTGAACCCAATTACCACTGACAAGTCCTATAAGGACCCCGAGAAAACAAAATGAGACTAACAAGGAGCAGTGTGGCTTTCATGATGCAGAGAGTGTTATGTAATCAGTTGTTTAGCGTTGTTGGCCCATTTATCCAGAAGGAGACAAGTTGGTGGTGACGGTACTGGAAGTGCCTGTTGTTGAAACGAAGACATTGTCTGAGCAAGGTTTATAAAGCTGAAACACGATTTTTCATGTATTGGTGACGTAGAGTTTGTGATTATCGCACGAATATTAAGATAAGCATACGTCTCGAATCACGTGACTTTGACGCTCATTGTAGACATAATTTTAGGAATATAACGACCTTGGGTTTTTCTCATGTTTTGCTAATGTAAGCCCCAAATCTAACTTTGCTTTGGTGAAGTGTCAAGAAAACCTGTTTCACTTTATTTGTTCAGGTTTTCTTTCAAATTGTATGTAAGAGAACCAAAGCGGGTATTCCATTGGGATTGTGGAATATACAAATCGACCGCCCACTCCCTCCCCCCACACACCTGGTCTAACATACACTCTAACCTCCAGAAAGTATGGTTCATTTTCAAGAGAGCGCAGCCCAAACGTCGTTGCACGACTCAGACTCTGGCATCGTGTGTATTGTGCAAGGGCACAAAAACGAACTATTTCCGATTTCGGGCTTTTAAAATGAGGCGCCAAATTGATTGATTGTCCGATTACTTCCCGGAAAAACCGGGTTACTATGGAAATCGCTACAAATTTCAATCGTATTTCGACGTTGTTTGCAACACGCAGTGTGAAATTAAGGCATGAAACTTTTTGACTAAGACATGAGGATGTATTCCTTGGCTTGATGCTTTTTTCACGGCAGAATGGAGATGTATTGCGGCTTACCGTTTGACTTCTTTATATCTCCTAATTCTAGAGGATAATCCAGTCTACGGGAGTGAGAATAGCTGTGAATCTGTTTGCTGAGAGAAAGATCACTTTCTATGCCTAAATTCCGCTGAAAGAAGTATTCGTTCCGATAACAGGGAAAATACAAAGAACTATTCAAATTAGTTTATTAAAGAATTAACACACTGTAAAATTCATAATAGCGCCATATTAACAGAAGCATAAAGTGTTTACGACATGTTCTTGGAAAAAGGCAACCGGTTTAAATGGACAATCAGAAGTTATCATATTGTTGGCGTCCCATTCATTCAAATGATTCAGGCCAAGGCATTACAGCAACATAGCATACAGTACATGGCAAAGCACACAAACACAAGTAGACTTAACCATAAATATACAGAAGGGAGTTCTTATTATGAAAAAACAGACAAAGCAGTATTTCATGGAAAAAAAATATATTAGCCAAAAAATTAATTGTTGGTAACTGGTTCAAATCTGTTCGCTGATCAGTTATTAACGAAATATGCAATAAGAGATGTAGAAATCTAACGTGAAAAATAAAACAGCTAACAAGGGATAATAGTATTCCTCTGGTTAGAACATTTCAGAAGCTGTGCATGAATTCCAATACGTAGTTTTTCCCTTCATTAAAATAATATAAAATAATATGCACAGTAAAAAAAGGTACGGCAGACGCCATGTCTAGAATTCGGGAAATGTTGATTACATGTCGGTGTCTACATGTCCTTCATTCAGCTAGATTTAGATAGCCTTTGTAAAAACAGACAGTATCAAACTCCTCCTCCTCTTCCCCACCGATAGCAAAAGGATATGAGGAAATCAAAGCCATTTGATCTGGTTCGTTTCGTTTTAACTGTTTTCATGTAAAATACTTGAAAAACGCTGGGAAGTTTGGATTTTACCAGTACTGGTGTTAGCATTACCTATTACTGATGTGGAAGATTATATTAGGTATCCAGTATTCTCAAATCAGAGTGGTCTACAAATACGTTTATACATACGCATAATCCCACCTAACCAGAAGCACGGTCGGAGTGGTAGGGACATTCTGTCACATGTGCAAAATGATGTTATACAGGGACGTGTAACTTGCTACCATATAAACATTTACATGAACCGTTATAAGCGATTCCCCCGGGCTCTGCCCGTTTTCCTCCCACCATAGTGCTGGGCATTGTCGTATAAATGAAATATTCTTGAGTACGGCGTCAAACACTAATCAAATAAAGAAACAAGTTATAAGCGAAGTTCAAAAGTCACGCGATTAGAGACGTTAAATGGTTTATCAGTTTTAAAAACCTTTCCCGAATACAGTCTTGGGTTCAGAGTCATGCATTTCCAGTGTCGTCAACGCAGAAAGTTGTTCCCTTAGGGTTAAAGGGGTCAACAAAGCTGAACATCTGACTAAATAACATTGTCTGCCCATAAAAGCTACTATGCCCTTTGTTAGTCTCATTGTTTTCTCAAGGTTCTCAAAGGATTTGTCAGTAGTAATTGGGTTCAAGTGTCAGGATTACCCAGAGATTTACTGCCAGGAAGTAATGCCTCCATATCACGTGAACAGTTTCAATCTCTTTTTTTTAACGAAACGGTAAGATCACTCTAGGGACATAGAAGATACAGAAGCTGCCCAGAGACAGAAAGTGCGGACATGGCGAACTTGTTTGAACTTGTTATAAATGACAAGAAAGCCTTTAAGCCAGCTTTTTCAATTACACAAAATTCCCGTGGATCTCAGCGGTAAACCAAACAGAATCTGCTCAGAAAAATAGCAGGCCTCGGCTTTCTTGACACCTATCGGTAGACGAATGCCTAATGGGACGGTCAGCTCTCCAGCTTAATCTACGACTGGAAACACGTTTTTATCTAGAGAAATGCTGTATTCTGCCATGAAAAACCTTTGACGATATTCATGAAGGCACTGCTTTTTTATAAAAAGCCAACAAATGGTTAACAAATGGGCAATCAATGAACTGTACACGGAAGTGGCTTAAACGAAACTGTACGCCATCTACCTTCTAAACTCTTTGGTAGACTTCATCGAGCAACAATTACTGAGGCAGAAATCATGCAAACCTTTAACGGTTGACTGGATTTCATGAACGAGGAATAGAAAACAGCACCTAATCGTTTTATATTTAAAAAACATGGAAGTAACCTAAAATATACATCATGAAAAAAACAAATTTACAACAGAATGTTCATCAGGTATTGGTTAGTTGTACAAGCCTTGGACTTAAGTCCTGTTTATGTAAGTAATGACGGGTGGAAGCATATTGTACAGGACTATAGGTAGATTCTATTTCGGTAAATGAAGAACAAGAAGATGCATATGTACACAAGAACTGTTCATTCTTCCTCTGCTGAATTTGCATACTCGTATCAGTTGTACATTTGTGACGAAAACTTTTGTCTTGTCTTTCTGGTTTGAAGCAAAAAGAGGTGGAAGTATAAGGTGTATATATGTACAAGGTCGCATTGATTACAAGGAGCTATGTATCAATCTGAAAAGAATACACCGTGTGCACCAGTAATGTATATGACTTAAAAAGCTGTACATTCGGGAATGTGCCTTCAAGATTGCAATTCCCAAAAGGCAAGAAAAAGGTGAGATAGCATCCGTGCAGAATACGACATATAAGCATAGAGCAATTTTGGAGTAAGGAGTAGAGTGGGCCTTGCGTTTGCTTTCGTGTCACTTCCATTGATTATCTTCTGTGCGAAAACTAAGAAATTATTTTTTCTGTACTTTAATACCAACGACATACCTTTTTCCAATTTGCCGTCCAGAAATATGTGGGTAAATGTTCACATTCTATGAAATCGGTGTCTAAGGAAGCTAACAACCATGTACTAAACGTTGCCGTCTGTCAACAACTAACAGAGCAGGGCACGGTCAGGATTTTTATATCTACAGTAAAACCGCCCAACGGGTGTGAATGGAAATATTTGCTACCAGACGGTTCTGTCATTTGTAAATCGATATGTATAGGCTATGCAAAATTTCCTTCGTGGACATCCATGTATTGCTAAAGCCAGTTCAATTTGTTCAACTGCCAGTTTGTTCAACTTGATCAAGTGGCACAAATTTATCGCCTACAGCTTTCGGACCTCATCCTTATTACTACCCGAAGGAGATAACGTCATCTAAATGTCCAAATGTTCTCACGTGACCCATCGATCAAACGGCGAGTGCTGGCCAGTTTAAAATCGCTTCGATCGAACACCAAACAATTACTCCTCTGGAGAAAATTGGCTGATTCATGCCAGTTAGCTGATTTGGCATTCGTCTACATCGATGAAAAAAGGAGGATGCATTTGACCAGACTTACCAAGAAACATGCTTTTGCCCTTTAGTCTTTAGCCTACATGATGACATATGTTGTTGACGTGGTTGCTATCACATAAGGGTAACAATTCATAGCTCAAATTGGAACAAAGTGTTAACATCATTACAATGTCTACTTTATCCTAGCTAGAAAACGATTCTAAAATGATAGAATCTACATGTCATGAGTTATGTTTGAGGTATTATCTTTACCGAGCACTATTATATTCTCATCATACGTTGTTGATGGTAAAAGGCACCGATTAGCGGAGGAGAGTTTTTTCTGCCACAGGCAATAAAGCCTGACCACCGTGATAAGAATTCTAACATCGTGTCTCACCGAGACGAGGCGCTGGGCATAGATGGCAGAGAGCCTGTGTACGTATAAACAAAGGGACTGAAGGATCCCCTGCACACCGATACTGTGATACACTGAAAGCAATTTTTGGTGCATCGTTCTACATCATAACCCTATGAATTGGAGAATCAAGACTGACAGTGAGCATTGGCTTTCCTAACTTAACGCCGTAGAGAAATACCTAATGGGACTGTCGGCCGTCCGGTTTATACAACGTTTTAACAACGTTTGTCTGGGCAATATTTCATTCTGTAAACCGATATTTATTCGCAATTATTTTTGTTTATCTTTTTTAAAGTAGGCAAAAATGCACGAGGAATGGGAATTCGAAAGATTACAGACTGGGAGGGGGTGGGTTAAATAAGGTAGATCGTTGATTGGTGAATTCTAAACACTTTAGGAATATCCTTGGTATATTCCGAGCGCTTTAGATCTTCTATCATCAGAAACCTGGATAAAATCGCCATAATTAGCGCTGTTCAAATTTTGTGAAATACTTTTAGCGTGACATGGATTCGTGGCCAGAAGTCATAGCCCTTGTGTAGCGCCAGGCCGTCATATGTGTCTGTTGGTCTATAAATGTTCTAAGAGCCTGCATCAAGCCATAGGTCATTCTAATGAATAATTTTTATTATGTTCATGATCGCACGGTTTCTTATAAATAAACAACAATAATGCAGGCGAAATAAGCATTCATTGGATAGGACAAGGACCAACGATTCATGATTGTGGAGAATGCCTTTCAGAGTGCGACAAGGAAATGTGTAAATAAATTTCAGTTTAACGCATAACATTGCTGTAGGTTTTAGCCCCGTGAATGGAAGACGCGATTTCAAATAGAGTAGACGTCGGATCTCTTGGTGCCTTGCGCTACTGGGATTTTCTACGCTCGTGCTTAATCTACAAACAAAATATGTTTTTATCAGAAATGAGGAACAAGAGGATGTTACGCAACAAGATCAGACAATCCAAAGGCGAGGAGCCAAGCTGGCTGAAAAGAAAAGTGGAAGAGTACAGCAGCTGTTGAAATTGCTCTTGTGTCAGATGATTATCGCATCTCTAGGTTCTGTACTACATGTAAGAGAACGAGGCGATTTTTTCAGACAAATGCTAGCGAGGTACATCTTGATTTGCTGTCAGGGGCTAATTATTATTTCAACATGGTCCAAATTGAATTCTAACAACCATCATATTATCGTCTAGAAACAGAATACGTCGGCGAATTGTTAATGGCCCTGGGATAACCTATCTGAAGTCGGTAACGTCTAGTGCTTCGTGACGTACCTATGTGTGGATGTGTCTGAAATGATGTTAATGTAAGGAGGTCATAAAGAATTGCTTGCACACTACGAGCAAAGTGAAGCCGTCCATCAAATAGAAAAATACCATGATAATGGAGGTATTGGTTAGCAGAGCACTCTTGTGTTGCGCACGAGGTAGAAATATGCATGCAAATAGAAATGTTACTGACGATTGTAGTGGCGTTCTCAACTCACAGAGTTATCGGCGTGAAAGTTTATACTTACGGCTTATCTCACCTAACGCCAAGCAAGGCCAGTCTGACAGGGATATTCTGTCACATGTTCAACATGGTGCTAGGGGTCTGTAACTTGCTATTATGTAAGCATTTAAATGAACAATTAGAATAAATTCCAAACTGAATTAAATTGAGAGGCGGCCGGATTTTAGGGGTTGCGTGGGACGATTTGCCAACTACCACACGGTCATCGCTTATCTATTTTGTGTCTCAATGTTGAAAAGTTCAATACTTTTCCAGCTTACATCAGCTAGCTATGATGTTCTCTCTGATAGAGCACCAATAGGTTAATGTTTTTTTCTACCCAGAACATCACCTGGGTAAACAATTAAGAGTTAAACTTAAACATAAGTGGTTTCTTACCACCCATTCCCAGAACTCCGTTTGCACATGTGCAGAAGGTCATGAACGGAAAGGCGACGTTACCAAAACGTTGACCTCAAGTGTCCTCAATACGAAGCCTGTTGTCCGTCTCAAATCTTAAAGGACTGCAGTCGATAGAGCAGCAATAGTCTGCCGAAGGCGGGCACGACCGATTTCTGAGGCTTATTTGATTACAGGTAATAATCACCAGCTATTTAATCAACAGTGGGACTTTGTACGTTCTCAACCCCGTCTAACAGGCAAACATTTTGTGCATCTGAGTAGGGCTCTATCCACTTCAGCGCTAAAGTATAAACAGAAAAGATCCTTCTCCAAGTAAACAAAGCCGTTTGTGATCTTCAACGGAAAATTCTTCTTTTTTTAAATGTTATGGGTTAGAAACACCTTTTCTTATGGGTTACCCCCGTGGGGTCCCCGGGCGTGAAAAGAATAGGAGCTCCGCCCTCTAGGCAACCTTGTAGTAAAAGGCTACTAAACTAGAACTCTGACGTGTGGGTCCGATGAGCACAATAGGTCCACCTCCTCTGCGTTTGTGTGAGAGGCAACCGAGGAGCGACCTGGTGGCCGTGAGTTGCGAAACGTAATGGGAGAGAGCGGGACCCTCGTGGCCAAGGGCGGGTTGGTCTTGCGAATCTCTCACGCCCAACACTTAACATCCGACCTTACTTCTCCAGGGACGGGCGTTCGGAGGGCCCGGGAGGTACAGGTGGTGTCGTCCACGTTGACACCCCGAGGCGGGCGAGAGGCATGACGCTAACAAACCTGTGTTTTCCTTCGTTATGTCTTCTTCAAATTCACTTTCTTCTACTGTATAAAACATTCGAATTCTGTCTGCCTCTGAGCCAACATTAAGTGGAGCTAAAAAGAGAAAATATTATGTTTTACTGGATGTAGATCAAACACTGAATAGCTGGGCTCAGTTTCTTGTCCTGTCTACTTATAGCACCGACTTTCCTGCATCCAAAATCAAAGCCTTTGCTCTCGGGAAGGCTATTCAAGCCTGTGCAAAACAGGTTAAACGGGTAAAAAAATTGAGACAAAGACATGCATTAGCAGAGTCTTTCCAAGAACAACAATCTCCAAATTTGCTATCCCTTCAAAAAATAAAAATGGCTTTCCGGTCTCTGTGTCCCCAAACAACTCCTGAACAGCTGTCATAGTTATCAGGGATTGAGAAGCTCGCTTGGATGATCTGACAACGGACGAAATATGCGTTATTATACTGCACCAGCGCGCTAATCAACTGAGCAGCGAGTCACTTTTCTTCGTCTTTATCTTCAAGGTCTATCTTTTCGGCCGAGGCCAGGGATATACTCCTGGTCTTATTCCCTTTCTTCTGGGCGTACACAGAAAGCTGTGATATGCAGTGACTCGTTATCTTGCCTTGTGACAATTCAGAACAATGAATTTAAAAATCCGTTATTTCTAAAAGTTACGGCCTTACACAGGAAACTAATTAAAAAAGGTAAAGATAATATATTTTGTTGGATACCAGTCTAACAGATATTTGGTTTTTTTTCTAACCGATTTTTAAAAATATTCGTCTGTTTGGGTTGATTTGGGTGTTCATGACATGACGTCGAAAAATTAACTGGTTTGAACATGTTCTCGCCATAATATGGCTGCCATAGTCTTTCATTCGTTCATTCAAAGCAGCGACAGAATGTTGGCTGGCAAATGCTCACAAGTAACTTGTGCAACCCTGCCTCTTGTCAGCTTGCTTGAGTTGCCGCTGCATTCTAACGGTCGTAAGCGTAAAGCCATGGTGCTACGGTCATGTGGTATGGATTGTTTTGGCTGACGACTTGTATGCGAATGTCGGTTTCGACGCCTAGATTTAAAAAGAGGTTAGGGCTGAATTGCCCTGGAAGCGAAGCACTTTGCTTGCTTCTGTAGTAAAGCAGTCTTTCTGTACAAGTGCACAGGTAAAAGTCTAAAAGGACTTTTGCTTCGTTTCACCAACGGACTATGCCAATCACAAAACGCGGATCAACGCCATACACAGGTGGATCATTCTGTACAGAATACAACAGGTCATTTAACCGCAGGCGAAAACTTGAACCAGTGTTCCCTTTTGTTGAAATGAAGATGTTATCGGTATTATCCTATGTGATCCTGTGTGCTGTGTGATGAGTTCAATCAACATCCCAATTTATCACTACAAAAACCAGTGCGTCACGGACATTTCATCAAACGCCTTCACTCTAATTTTTTAAAATTTTACAATGAGTAGGCCTCCCTTTGTTAGTAAATACGGATGGAGTGTTCAGAATTTGTGGGACTGCTTTCTAATTGTGTCTAATTCCGATTAACCAGGGGCTAGAGGCAGTATGTTCATCTTGTCTAGTGTGATCGTCATGAACAGTTACATTCATAGCGCAACTGAGATACCTCGTTCATTATGGACACCGCATGTGCTAAAATGGTACACGATTTAGACATTTATTTCATTCATCCGCTTAGAACATGCATGGCATCTTCTCATCATCACTGAAACCTGATGACGCCTTCTCTTTGCAATGAATCCATCCTAATTTTTATATTTACTTTTTTCTTAGTTCTTTGATGTTTTGCGTTATTTGTCGTTTTTGGAAACTGGTCTTGCCGTTATTGACCCGGATCGCCTATTTTGATTGACGGATGGTATGCTTATGTCGGTTTCGACGTTATTGTGACTTTAAGTCAACCACGGGATTCTAATACAGCACAACTGTTCACATGGAATGAATGAAAAAATTCTCAATTAGCATTAACAATAATACATCATCAGCTAAACATCTTTGTACAGTTCTATGTTCACTTTCAGTTCAAACATTATTTAATGTGGTTAGGGGTGGGAAAGTTGCCACAATTTGAACTTGTACGTGAACAGTTAGAGGAAACCCCCAATTGAGATAAATTCAGTGGAGCTAGGATTTCGCTAGTAACCTAGCAACTCTCCGCCTTTCGTTGCCGGTCTGCTTTTCCTCTAGACCTTATAGGGGCCTCCGTGTCCGAGGTGGTTAACGCGCAAGAGCGGCGTTATGGCCCTATGCCTCTCACCCCGTGTCGCTGTGAGTTCAAGTCCATCCCATGCTGGCTTTCTCTCTGGCCGTACATGGGAAAGTCTGCCAGCAACCTGCGGATGGTCATGGGTTTCCCCCGGGGTCTGCCCGATTTCCTCCCACCATAATGCTGGCCGCCGTCGTATAAGTGAAATATTCTTGAGTGCAGCGTAAAACACCAATCAAATAAATAAATATATCATATGTAATACTGTCCAACTCAATGATCCATGTTATTGACATTGTAAATTACTATGCCTTTACTTTGCCATGGCTTGAATAAAGGCTCTTTCTATTAAACGTTTTGTAAAAAGTTTCCTTAACTGCAGGTCGAACAACCAAATCATCGAATATGGACTTTCATGATGGAAAGCATCCACCCAACGATGCAGGCAAACACTCTGTCTAGTATGGTTTCTTTTCCATTCATTAAGAATACCGCTTTGTGGAACGTAAAGATTAAAGTCCCTTACGTTACATGAGGCTTCACTCTCTAAAATCACTGGCAGTGGCGTCATAGCTTTTCCACTGCAGCACAAAACGAACGAATTCCAGGACTTTAAAATAATTTGACAAATTGATTGATATTTTTTTCATGAAAACCTGGGTAACTACGGCAACCACTGCACATTTTAATCTTATTTTGCCGCAGGTTTCATTCCGCAATCGTGTCAAATTAAGGCTTTTTTTTTTTGAGCTAGAACATGAGGCCGTATTTTTAACGCATGTTTTTTTCGACCTCAGCGTGGAGCTCTAGCCCCGCTCACACAGTTAAGTATCTTTCCCACGGTCTCACGCTATAGGATTTAAGATAATCCAATCATCGGGAAAAACAACAGTTATGAATCGATTTGCTTAGAGAAATCCACCTCGACGCCTGCCTCGCGCTGAAGCCAGCGTTCGTTCCAGGAACCTATCAGACAGCCTCAAGACATTTCCAAATCAGATGTGGAATGATGTATACTGTGGTATTCCCAGGTTGAGTCTCTTTCCCATGACGCCGAGGTCTGAAGACTGTTCTATTGGTCCAAAATTGATAATGTCGGTGCCTTTTTAACAAGGTGTTATGGCCAGAACCGGCTGTGATGCATCTACTGTATCCACAGATTCATATAAGTGAAAAGCGATATTAAACTTCTTAGCGTGGTCAGCATACACTATGGCTTGACGGAAAGTCCTCCAGAAATTCAGAAAGTCGATATCATCCACAGGCAATGATGGGAAAATATAAGCATGCGATAACATTAATGCCTCAGAAAATGATGTATGATATGTGATTTGTAGTGAAAGATTTTGATGCATGGTATGTGATTTAAAAAAATAGAATGTAGAGTTATTGAAAGATAGTATTTAAAGATGATGAATCACAAGCCTTGGTGTTTTGTTATTATTCGTAACGGAACTGGTACATGGACGTGGGATTTCCAGGCCAGTGACGTCTAGTATATTGCATTTAAAATAACTGCTATTTTTTTCGCCTAATTCTGCCTGAGCCATAGTGCTAGAAGGCGTGTAAGTTATTACTTCTTAAGCACTTACATGAACAGCTAGAATAAAACTCTATCTGAAATAAATTGACCTGAGATCGAAATTCACCGATAACGCGTGACCATTTGCCGTCCTCGCTGCTCTAGTTTTACTCCCTATACTGTCGTCTTTTATATTTTTAGTGTAAAGTGATTAATTGATTTAATTTATTTGTATAGAACTATGAATTCAAGAAATAATCACGTAAACAAGCATGGTCTGCTTTATAATTCGAGGAAGCCAGGCGGAGGGATTTAACAGTTGAATGGGCGGTTGACAATCGTTTCGAGTTAAAGCCGCAAAGATACCAACGGAAGCTGGATTCAAGTTTGTAACCATCACAGTAATAAAACGGTCAACAGGTTTCCTTCCCGTTTACCTTATCATTCTGTGTCTGGAACAAACTAGACACTGCGATGAAGTGTTGTTAGTCTTAAGATTTGTTAAACTTTGAAGTGGAAAAAAGGTACATTAATAACACACGGATTATATTTTTTCTCTAAGGTCGGGTAAAATGGCACCTGTACTGATCTAACGCTGCAACACTTCTAAGTGTGTACGTAGGCTATGCGAGCTTAGTTTTTAAGTTGTACTCAACCATGTTTCAGTTAAACATGTATGATGACCTCGATTCCTTAGAATGTATATATTCAGTCACATTATATTGACAACAGGCCGACCAATCCTGTTTCCTTGCTCTAACCTATGAGCAACACGTAAGCCTTTGGTATGATTAGCCCCAGGCGGACTTTCTAACCACTAGATCACTTTATAGGCGGCTTAAAACCTCTAAAGTTAAATCAATCGAAAAAGCTCACTGATCTTGGTATTATTTACTCCGCAACTTAGAAACTGCCTGGTGTTTGAGGCAAGTGGTTCTAAATCAATGACAGTGCTCGCAATTATGTGGATGGGTGATAGCGCGTGGGAACATCGGGACATTCAGTTGACGTTATCTCCTTCGGATAATAATACGCGTGAACGACCACAGATGGGAACAATAAATTGGTTAACTGCGTACGTGGAAAAGTCCAGCAGCAACTTGCGGATCATCGTGGGTTTCCTCGGGCTCTGTACGGTGTCGCCCCCACCATAATGATGAACGCCTTCGTATAAGTGAAATAGTTTTGAGTGCGGCGTAAAACACTAATCAAATAAATAAATAAATTAATTACGAGTTGAACAACTTACGCCGACTGTAGCTATACAATATACATTCAGGAAATTATGCCTACTACAGATATGTTGTCCAAAAGGTAATAATGAGCGATTAACGTACATTCAATGATCAATGATTAACTTTTTCAATGATCGATATAACAAGCTCCCACTTAATCAGTTCCATGTCCATTCTAGTGATAAGATTGGGAGAATTTCAAAAGGAAATTTTTTTTGAATGGCTTGCAGTTTTGGTCAACAGTTCCTCTAAAGGCACCTCTACTGTAGAGATGATAAATACCAAGTTTCGAGAAACACAGAATAACGGCTTACTCGGAGATTTGATGACAAGATTTTATCGCGTATGTGACCTGTCAGCGACCTTGACATTTAACCTCAGCATTGTCACATAAAATTTTCCAGTTTACTCGGAATCTTGATAACAAAATTTTAGCCCAGGCTTGACTTTTCAGTGACCTTGATCTTTGATCTCTTTGATAGTTATGAAACAAATTCCCCATTTGCATATACTGTAAAATGACCAAACTCCAAAGCGTTTAATAGGTGGTTAAACTTCAAACAAATGTGTTTAATAAATATGCACATATATCTAAGAATTAAACATAAGTGTCTAAAACATGTATCTAGGCCATATGCAAAATATGTATTCTATAATGCTACAGTCTCGGAGTGTTTAATATCTGAGGCATAAATCGAGTCTTTGAGGCTGAGGATTAATCCCAACAGAAAGCGCGGCTGAGGCGACGGCAATATCGGCGAATAAATCCTGACCGAAGCTAGAGGTAGTTCGCTCTTCAGTTGCTGCTTTATACACATGGCGGGACAAAAGTGACGGAATGTCATACTACTCTCTCGTTGGTCTATTTTTAAAGGGTTTTAAACTACTTGCGTGTTAGGTGTTTACGCGGCTTTTTGATTTAACCAGATTACGAAACCCAGTCACACTTACGTGTTTTCTTTATTATGCAAACCTCAGTATTTGTTCCCTGAGCAGGAGTCCCGATGAGTTTAGAACGCAATCTGAGGAACTGTTCATTTTAAGCCGTTTCCTGGACGGAACAGTCCATTGATTGCCACTATGTCATGCAATTTTCTGGTTTGCTTCAGAAAAAAAAGAAACGGAGCCTTCGTAAATATCCCCAAAGGTTTCTCACTGTACGAGGAAGTATTTCCCTGGGTAAAAACTTGTTTTCGGTCGGAAATTAAGCTGACAGTCCTGTCAGGCGTTCCTCTACCGGAAGGTGTTGGGAATGCCGTCTGCGGCTGTTTGGTGTTGGCCTTTTGTAATACGTCACATTGTGATCTAGAAGAATGTTATGAAATTACATCAAAATTTATTTCAAGATTTCCTTATTCCAAGGTTTGGAAGATGTTCTTCTATTTCTGTATTGTGGTTAAACCATGGCGTTTGTTTCGAATGGTGTTCAGTATATATTTGCCTGTTTCATTTGGTTTTTAATGTTCTCATAATCAACGTCGAAAAAACTCACGGTTTCCTGATTTGAACATCTTCTCGCCACAGGCGCCACAGCGGAGTAATGACCCTTGTGCCTCTCATCAATGCGGTTGCTGTGAGGTCAAGTCCAGCCCATGCTGGCTTCCTCTCCGGCCGTACGTGGGAAAATCCGCCAGGAATCTGCGGATGGTCGTGAGTTTCCCGCGGGCTCTGTCCGGTTTCCTCCCATCATACTGCTGGCCGCCGTCGTATAAATGAAATAGTCTTGAGTGCCGCGTAAAACTGCAGTGAAATATCTAAACAAATTCTCGCCACGATATGACTGAAATACTGACGAAGTGGCGTTAGGCCATAATCATTTATTCATTATATGTTCTCTAAAGACCGTGATCTGAGTAAAATCTAGGCGTCGAAACCGACATTTGTATCCCAGCATCAACCAAAATGGGCGTTCCGGGTCAATGATCGCAAGACCAGTTTCCAAAAACGACACATAACACAAGCTCCCAGAGAACTAAGAAAATATATAACTGTATAAAATTAGAATGGATTCATGCAAAGAGAAGTAGTCAAAAAGCCATATTAAAGTTCGTGTGGATTCATTGGCTAGGAAGTATACAACTGCTTGTCTTTTCAGTGTGGTAAATTTGTTTACATTTATATTTAGTTTTTATCTTGCACATTACTAGAAAGAATCAAAGTACAGAAAATCCTTCCCTAGAACACGTAACGACCCGCCGGCCCGATCGATGCAGGTCAAATAATTTGGCGACATGCATGGTTGTATTTCCTCGTTTCACAACAGAGACATGGAGACTCTTCGGCGATTTAACGTACATTAAAAGCGAAGAACATATAAAGGTTGATTTGTTAGGGTTAATCTGTCGTGGGTAAATCTATTTATTATCGTAACTAATATGACATTTTTTGATTTGCAGTTTGGAGTTACTGGTGATTTTGATTTCTTTGGATATGTTGAGCGCTGGAGTCTGTGTGTGCGGCTTTACAATATTAACAAGATCTTTCCGTATGTCAAACGTGTGGTGTTACTAAAGCGGTTAGCAAGGTTTGTGCCTGGTTATTACGTGCAGGAATTGTATTCTTAAGCTTATTGAACGGTTTTCAGTAGGCTATAGGTATCCTAGAAAGGTCCTGTCGCCTTCATCAAGTGCCAGACCACGCAAGGAAATTGCCACGCTGCAAGCTCCGTTTTCTTTTCGTAGTTTGCTTTCAGATATCTTTAAATATTATTGCTATTGATATTTTGTTGCATTTTTTCTTCTAAGTCAGTGAATGGAGAGCACAACCTGAATGTTTTGGATCAAGATTTACACTGAAGTGAAGGTGTGTGAAGTACTAGAACAGTGATTAACAATCCTCACTTATTACACCAATAAGATAATCTGTGCTGGTTTTTCAGGGAGGATGAAGTGCTGTCATCCTAACCGGAGATGCCTGGCTCCTTGGAGACAGGGTTCCAGGAATTTTATCTCGGGAGTTTTTTTATCCCTGGTTTTACCTGATGGTTTACCAAGTAAATAGAATGCCTTTTTTCCCTTGGATTCTGTATTCAGATGAACCAAGTAATTTAATTTCAGTAGTTTCTTGTACACAGCCCGGCAGAAACATGACGCCAGGTATACGCCAATTTGAACCATCTTAAAATAATGAATAGGATGTGCTGAGAGGACGCCCATAGACATTCGTCCTCCTTTCCTGTGTACAGAAATATATCGAGTTCGGATACGTTTTGGAATTTGTTTGTCTTTTTAAAAGGCAAATTGGGCCTTATTAAAATAATAATTAGCGTCTGACAATACCAGTTCTTGTGTACTAACATTGGTGTAACGTATGTCGTCTGCACTTGACAGGAAAAATACCGTTAGTGTCACTCAGAAACAATATACGAAACTGACACAAACTGTGTAGTCTATTGTTCTCAGACACAACAGCAATCTGAAGTCCCAGAATCAATGTGCTTACACCCAGTTCTACTTGAGATGTATCTGGGATTTTCTTCCCGGATGCTATTTCCGCTACCTAAATTTTGCCTTTTGAGAACATTCATCCTCCAGGCATGGCACGGGAGAATCTATCAGTAATGTTAGATGTCAAGCTACTTTGATTTATTTATTTCATTGGTGTTTAACGCCGCCCTCAAGAATACTTCACTTACACAACGACGACCAGCATTACTGCGGGAGGAAAACCGGTCAAAACCCACAACTATCCGCAGGTTGTTGGCAGGCCTTCCCACAAACGGCCGGAAAGGAAGCAAACTACAATTAGCAAGATGCTTGTTTTAAGTTATTTGAATGTTGAATGAATGATTTTGGCTTAACGCCACATTGGCAATATCTCAGCCATATCATGGCGATTTGTGTGTTGATGGAGAACATGTCCCAGCGCAAAAACGACGTGAGTTCAATGTGAATTGATATATTTTATTATTTGATTGGAGATTTATCCAGTAATCAAAAATGTTTTACTCATACGACGGCGACCACCATTGCTATGGGTGGAAACTGGACACAGTCCGAAGGGAACAGACGACGTTACCCAGGTTGCTGCCTGACCTTCCTTCGCTTTTCCGCGGTATGGCAGCCAGCGTGAACGGGGCTTGAACTTACAGCGATTGCAATGGTGAGACGATAGCACTGGCACCTGAGTCATTGCTGTGAGTCATCCCTGTAACTTCAGTCAGGAAGGCCCCCAGACTGACCATTGTTTTCTTGCATTACACAAGGAACACCTTCAAAAGTTTGTTCACATATACGTCGTTGCAAATGAAATGGACTATAGACTGCACAACTACAGTGTATAAGCTAAACCGAGAGCAGCGAAAACTGAGTTACAGTTGGCAAGTTTTTACCAATGTATAGTGAAGTGGGCGTTGTAAACTTGCCTCAGTTATAAGATTTTTCCAACTGCTGGTGTGGATGTAAAAAAAATGCACCGAGGATAATTGCCAGTGTGCGAACATCGTATCATAGTGAAACCGTTTGGCTTAGCCTTACCGATATATCGCGAGAGATTTTCCCCACGTCTTTGGAGATAGGAATTTTATGATGCACAAAGTACAGCAAAAGTTGTTATAGGAAAAAGAGCCTCAAAGATATTGGATAGCTAAACAGCTGACAATCTCGTTAAACATTCATCTACCACAAGGGATCGGGGAAAGCCAAGCTGTTTTTGTGCACGCATTATAGCGTCTTCTATATACAGGGCTACACTCCCCAGGACTATTTTGTATTGTAACGAAATTCATCCTGTCCTTGTCTTTATAGCAAGCCCTCGTGACAACAAACCGATGTTCATTCTTAGATTCTCTATTAACAGTGTTCACAGAGCGATCTCAGTGAAAACTGGAATTAAAATTCGTAGCGTGTCAAGCACATTATTATTGCGTGATAGAATACGCTCCTGGAATTCTGCTAAGGTAAATCCGGTTAATCATCAACAAAGAATTAATACGTTGATATTAAATTGCTCGAAAACTTCAATGCTCCCGGTGTGATGGTTGATATGTGACGTGTGAATATACAATTTACATTGAATATAAACAGAATATAGTGGCGTTACTATATATATATTGTTACCGATTTGTACATCTTTAGAAGAGAAGACTCCTTGCTATATACGTACTTGTTTATTTCTTTGATATATGGTACACTGTATAATATTTCAGTCTTGCAAGACCAGTCGGGGCAACCAAACTTGACCAGTACGTTTGGCCAGTCAATTCACAAACATTTGAAGTTAAAACCTCCGACAAATCCGCGAGATCCGGACTCGAGCTTGTGACCTCAGGATTCAGGGCCCGGTCCGCTGATCTCCCTGTCCAGATTGTCAAGATTTGCAACTTCACACATATGCAATCATTTTCCCGCTGCCACAAAGTGGAAATAGTAACGATGTTATGGTAACCTTACCTTACACACGTACCCATGTGTACTGAACAACAGCAATATTAATATCATGCTAAATCATATAATTTTGGTACATGTATATGTCAGGTAGCATTCGTTTTTACTAACTCAATTCTATAAGTAGGGCTAAAACAATCTACTGCCTTCTCAGAGCTTAGACGTAATTTTCCACAGAGACGAGTAACTAGGTTTCAGTGCTTGAGAGAAGTGGTTCTGAATGTATGGCACTTCTCGTGTGTACGAAGACGAGGGTCAGCTGGAAGACAGGGACATTTAATTGACGTTATCTCATTGGGTAATAATACGGATCACCACTGACAGCTGGCAAATAATTTGGCACAATTTGATTGACTAAAGAACAAATTGCATCGTTTTCTAATAAAGGGCATGTTTATTGTTCGAAACTATTGGTTGTTTTAACACGGTAATCAATAATATTTTACTCTTAAGACTGAGGTTACTCTTTTGTGGCTGGAAAGCGAGCTGAGCATCGGCGGGAACCAACTATACGCAGACTGCTGTCCTACGCACGTTCTCCCGCACAGTACAAGCAAGCGTGACTACTGCATTAGTAAGAGGCACCTGAGTCATTGCTCTGAGCAGTTAGGTTAACCTCTCAGCCAAGGCGGTCCTCAAGTTAATTTGACCATTGTTCGTTTGCAATACAGCACAACAATGCCTTGTTGCAAGGCAGATATGAACAGTTATCTTCACAGTTACAGCATATAAAATAAAACCAGAGCAACGAGGATGGAGTGAGTGCTGATAAATGGTTACAGGTAAGCAGTAATGTGGATCTGTTGTCAGTTTGCCTCAGTTAGGGTAGTCTAGATTGTCATATTTGTACATTACATTTACAGTAAAACCGGGAAACGGTTTTGGTGCCAAATCTTTGTGACCCAGGCACTGAGCGATCTATCCAAATAAGAGTCCAGTCCGCCAACCACTAAAACAGGATACGGATAACTATTAGCATTAAGGTTATAATGCGAAGTGCTGCTGGATCGCTTCACTGTGTACTGGAAAGACAATAACCTGACATTAATGTACAGCATAGATAGTTCCGCGGGAGATGAGAGTGTGTAACGATTAATGTAACTGACAACTGAAAGTGTAACGGAATTCGTCGCATTTGTCAGAAGCAGGAATCCAGTATGAAGATAGTAAGCGCTCGTGATTATATTCCAACTGGATTCCACTGACCTAACGTACAGTCGATACAGACAAGCAATGTGGGAGACTGCTTTTGTTTAAATCGTGCACTTGATTTTTTTCTGACATCCTACATTTTAAAAAAAAATTAGGTTGCCGCGCGAAGGAAGAGGCTCTAGTCTCTGTGGATATAGATTAGAAGTTTAACAGCTGGTGACCTGTCTCAGATAGAACTCATTTCTTATATATGAAAAATAAAAACAATATAATGACTCGAACAAATGGTTTAGCCGACATGCCCTGGTGAGGATAAGCAAAAGTCTCGATTAATGCAACTCAGACCCGGAACCGACAGGGTCTTCGCACGTATTGGGAATTTTTCTATAGTGTCAGTTAATTTGCATATTTAAATGAGAAAAAAAACAACAACAACAACAACGAAACAATTTGACTTACCTATAACCATAACCGCTGACGTGCAAATGATAACGTTTGGAGCAAACCACTAAAATAAACGTGAAAGAAAAGAATAAGAAAAAGTAGATATAAAATACAAATGTTTGCCAAACCGATTCGAACAGCTGGAATCCAACTTACAATTAAGTAAAACCTCGACAGTGGGTTGTGTGTATAAATAGTAAACGTGGAAACTTTTACGTTCATAGTAAACGTCCTCTATCATCAAACGTAATGCAGAAATAGGGACAAAATGCAGCAGTGTTAGTTGTAATTTAGTATACCTTACACCATCAGAAATAAATGACATTAGACGTGAGTTAAACTTCATATTTTCCAATCCCGTTTGACTACTTCAGAGTCACCGTCAGTGGCGATATAACATGTGCATATAACGACAACAAATTTGATTATTATCATCCTCCAAGAACATGATTAAAACTATTGTTACTTTCTTGGCTGCATTATGAATAAAAGGTGTATTTTTCATATTTGATATCTGCCGAGCCCATAGTCTCCAGTTTTCACAATCCCTGTCGAGAGTTTTTTCTTTGCCATTCCAAAACAACGCAATGTGGCGAGGAGCAAATATTAATCTTCCTTCCACGAAGCGGCACACGATGAAGCTTCTGGCATCGGCATTATGTGCTTTTTTTGGAAAACGGCATAACATGGAACCAATTTCCGATTCAGTGCTTTTAAAATGAGGCACGAAACTGATCGATTGTCTGCTTAATTCATGGAAAAACCCAGTTACTATGGAAATCACTGCACATTTCAATCGTATTTTGTGGTTAGCTTTATTTCGCAGTCGTTCCAAATTAGAGGTTTTTTTTATATCAGGCATGTATTTTCACCCAATGTTTTTTTTCAGCTTGAATTTAGATATTCAGTGCGGGTTGCAGGTAAACTTCCTATGTAAATCTTACGTAATCCTAACAATCGGAAATGACTTTGTATGGATGAACCTCGCATGAAGCCAACATCGTTAAGGTAACCTACTCATAAGACAAACCCAAGAGATCCCCAGAGCTGTTGCTGGAGAATAATGCATCTATTTGTCTAATATAATGTAGCAAAATATTTTTAAAAAATTGTATAAAATTTTACATATAAATTTCTTGAACAGTTAAGGTTTCACAATTTTAAAACAAATTGTCCAAAATGATTTCAAACACAATCAAATGTAGGACAAAAAATGTACACAAAATGTTTTTGTCACTTTACCTCTTGATATGAAGGAACTTATTTAATAGCCTATTGTAAATGTTTTCACTTCATTATCTTTACCCGAGGGGAATAGCGCGCCAGCGTGGAGTTCTGAATGACTCCGTGCCTCTCACCAATGAGGTCGCTCTAAGTTCAAGTCCAGCTTAGGCTGGCGTCTTGTACGTTCGTACGTGGGAAGATCCGCCAGCAACCTGCGGATGATCTGGGCTTTCCCCCGGGCTCTGCCTGGTTTCCTCTCATAATAATGCTGGCTGCCATCGTATACATATAAATGAAATATTTTTGAGTACGGCGTAAGACATTAATCAAATAAAAAAGTAAGTCATTATTTTTATGTGATGGCTGATACACTATGACTGCCCTACTGGCATGTCAATTCAACACGTCACCTAACCATGGGTTAAATTACATGTTATTATAAACTGTTTTACTGTATTATTTCCACATATGTAAAAGGAAGAAATACTATAAGTATCTTGCTTACTTTTGTTCCGTGATGTAAATAAAACATGTTCAAAACAATTTGATTTGAATGCAACTTAGTGTAGCCGTTTGGCCTAGCCTTAGCAATATATCGGGAGAGACCTTCTCTACGTCTTTGATGATAGGGATCTTAAAACGAACAAAGTGCAGGAACAGTTGTTACAGATAAAGTAGTGTCAAAGGTTTTGGATAGTTAAAGAGCTGACGGTCCGGTTAAATATTTATATACCGCAATCGGTCAGTAAAGCCAAGCTGTGTTTGTGCACGCCTTATTTTCCATATATATGGATCTCCAGGACTTCTGTGTTGAAACGAAACTGATTGCGTCCTCTCGTTTCGTAACAAACGTATGGTTATTTGTCGTTTATCTATTACCAGTGTCCACAGAGTGAACTCGGTCAACAATGGTATTATACTTTAGCGTGCCTGGTATGTATTACTGCGTGATAAAATACTCTCCCAGAATTTCGCCAAAGTAAATCCGGTTTACACTCAAGAAAGTATAATGTTGTTATAAAACTGCGCGAAAGGTGAGATACCCCAAATCTGATGATTGATATGTGATGTGCAAAGATACTATTTATTGTGAATAAAAACGGAATTATTTTATTTATTTATTTTATTTGATTGTTGTTTTACGCCGTACTCAAGAACATTTCACTTATACGACGGCGGCCAGCATTATGGTGGGAGGAAACCGGGCAGAGCCCTGGGAAAAGCCACGACCATCCGCAGGTTGCTGGCAGACCTTCCCACTTACGGCAGGAGAGGAAGCCAGCATGAGCTGGTCTTGAACTCACAAAAGCGGAATTTTGTCAAGTAGTGTTACGATCTTTACCGTTATTGAGAGAGAAGGCTTCTTGCTTTTTTCTTATTTTTTTTTATTGCTTTGACCGCCCGACCCCATTTACAGAGCTAAGAACTACTTTCCCGGAAAGCTGAGTGACTCAGTTGTGGTGTTTGAGGGAAGGTCAGCGAGAAAATTGGGATATTTAGTTGACGATATCTCCATTGGGTAATGATAGGGGTGAACGCTGACACCTGGGGGCAATAAAATAGTTCAACTAGATTGACTAAAGAACAAATTGCATTGACTTGAGCATTACTACGCCCATTATGGTGATTATGCCCAGCAGGCACATATTGTCGATTTACCAGTAATGGAGTCCTCTGGTAGCAAGCATCTTAATTCAAAACAAGCGTTGGACAGCAAGAGGGTAGTGCTATGCCTTTGTTCGTAGTGGACAGACGGTTCTATATGTATTTGTGAGTAGACAGAACTAAAGACATCCGGCGTGATATTTTCCGTACGGAATCGTTTTGAATTAAGACATCGGTTTCCTGGCTATTAAAAATATGTTGGTCTATTCCTGAATTGCGCTGGTGATAGGCATGTTGGACAATCTTACAAAATGATTAGACTTCTGATAATAGCAGTTCGAAAGTACAGACGAGGGTGTAACTGATGCTGTCTGCATTTCACTCGAAAAAGAGGCGAAAAGCCAATCGACGAAAGATACACAAGCTGTGTTCATAGACAAAATCAATTCAAAAGGTTAGACGTAGTGTACGTACACATTTCTGCTCTAGGAAATGTATGATTTTCAGGGCGTATACATCGCAGCTACCCAGATTTTGTCTTTTGGGAATCTTCGTCCTGCAGGCAGAGCACGGCCGAACATAACACTACTGTATTGACAATCTACGTTTAGTATGTTGTATGTCACTTGCATGTTAATTGGGTGAGTATTCCTGGGCACTGGGTTCAAGGTGAACTGATTTATTTGTTTGTTTAGTGTTTCACGCAGTAATCATGGATATCTCACTTTTACGATGGCTGTCATCACTATGGTGGGAGGAAACAAAAAAAAAACAAGGAAAACTCACGACCATCTGCACATTGTTGGCAGACTTACCCACGGACGTACACGGGGAGGAAGCTAGCGTGAGCTTACTACTAACTTCTCGTCCACGGAGGCCGATAAACTAAACTGATCATTGTTTTCTTGCAATTCGCGAGTTTGCCTCAGTTAGAGATTTATTCTACATGTTTGTATGAATGTAAATAGATGCACTGAAGTAAATTGCAACCTCATACACGCCACTGATCTAGAAAATAGATGAAAACTATGGAAAAGGACCAGGCCTTGGAGACTCGTAGTTTTATACACGCATACAATGTAAAAATCACTAACATTCTTTTACCTGAAAGATGCATGAAAAATGGGAAAAAAGGTTGCAATAAACGTTTCACTTCGATCCATATATGCACTTTGTACAACATGTTCATGTATGCATGTCTGTCGATGCCAGATGCACGTTGTCTACATCATACACACAAAAACACACAAAGCAATGAGATTCGACTTGACAAAGAGAACTATACACTGGAGACGGCATCAAGAGAGACAATCGCTAAATTTCAAGCGCGTCAAAGTTATCCCCCTTGATAATCTGCGCGCTCCAGTATCACTTCATATAGAGAAAACGGATTTCTTCTAGAGATATTACCTCAGCGTTTTATGGCATACGACAGTGATTTTATATAGTTATTTTAATGAGAGAGGAGTGGTAAGTTACCAGCAATAATCCCGCGGTCATCGCTGTTTGACAGTGCTTACTTCAATGGTATGCTTGTATGTTAATCTAGTTACAGCCTGCAACTGGAAAACGTAGCTTCCCGCTGAGGAAATCGCGTGCTAATAACCACAAAATTTTCTGCCTCCGTCAATGACAAAAACTGCTTTACTTTTCAAATAAGAGACAAGTTTTACCCTTTCCCAAAGAACACGGTTTTTTAATTTAAACGTAAACTGTTCAAATGCCACCAAAAAGTCCATGGTAAAACAAAGTTTGATAAGTGTCAACAGTCTGACAAGACTTTCTACAGCCAATATCACACAATACCTAAAAGTATTCGGTAAGGTGATTACAGATGTCACATCCATATCTAAACTTTCTGTACCAGATTGACCCCTCTGTTTATGTTATATCCTATTTTCTGCTACATAAATTAGTCAGAACAGCTCAGGCCTGTTATGATGGACAGTTCTTAAAAGCAAATTAAAAAACTCTAAAGATAAGTAACAGCTTATAAACCAGCAGGGTGTATGATTTGGGTAGTGGTTTCATTCACCCGCCCATAACATTCTTTTGAACAGACACATCTTTCAATCATCTCCAGAAACTATTAGTAGCTTCTGTTTGCTTGAATCCATCCTAATCTTTTCACATCACTTACTTGCTCAGTTCTTTGGAGGTTTGTGTTAAGCTTGGAACGCCCTATTTGGTTGACGACAGGTATATTAATATTGAATTTGATGTCTAGATTTTACTGTGGTACTCCGGCAAAATTTGGACTAGTGCCATCGCTTCCGGTTTTTAGAACTTGGTAAACGGTAAAGATGCATGTGAACAAAGAACTCTTAATACTTTTAAGCAAACAATGGAGGCTTGACATCATTAACACCCAAAGCAACCTAGTTTAATCCGACCTTGGAAGGCTTTTTACTTGGTTATAAATATTGTACGAAGAATAAATTGAACTGTGTTCCCTTGTCTTTCACATGAAACATTCTTTGATTTTAGTGCTTTCATTGTCTTTCGAACTAAAGTGTCTTGATAAAAGTCTTGACATAATAAGTATGGCAAGCATTTCAAATCATCCAGAGTTTTGTGGATTTGTGCTGACAATTTCAACATTCACCTCAGTCTGGAAAATTTATGAGTTTGTTATCTGCATTAATATCTTGACACTCACACCAACAGATTCAGTTGTGAGAAAAAATAATAATCTCATTAAAATAATAAAATTGACTATGGACGTCAGAAAAGACAAAAGTTGCTCCAGATAGTCTGAAACAATTCCCAAGTGCCTTTGCATATGGTGGGTGCCCTTCAGGTCACCTAGAGAATATACCACGGAGACATTTATGTTGTCCGAATAAATTCGAGTGGAATAAAGCATGTGGTTCAATGTGCCGTTATGTTCTCCTCTACATTTGCAACCCCTGAAATTAGTTCTCTTGTAGATTTACTTCAGTTATGATTTAATTTTAACTCTTCATGTAAATGTTTACTTAGCAACAATGCACCTCTCATAAAAATGTCTTGAAACTACTTTTTGTAATTAATTTTTCTTGAATTGCTTCCCGTTTGTTTCGTCTTTCCAGACCAAAGCAAATTTAGGTTGATTAACGGGCGTCGTTACCTTAACGACAGGCTTGCTGTGAAGCTCGGCGACGTGAAACAAATTGAAACGACCCAAAAGGACATGAAAAACGAAAATTAAAGTTTCATTTGAGAATTATGATGGAAAATTATGTAGGCATACGTAAAAACCCAAGCCAACAACAGCTGGATCTCTCTGAGAAATATCGGAGAATTAGGTGTACATGTAGTTACTGGACTTTAAGTGCGAGACCAGATTGATCTCTTGGATCAATCCACGTAAAATGTTCCACAACGGCAAGAAATGCAGGTATATCATGGATCTCATGGGTGCATTCAGTCATTATTGTTGGGTTATACCTATAACTTCTAAGGCCAGGATAGAAATTGCTGATCATCTCCTTAACATCTACTTGGAAGTGGGACCTCCGCTTATAACACAGCACAACCGTGGTCTTGAATTTGAAGGCGCAGTGAAAATGCTTATGGTTTAGGTGGATGTAAAAGTCAACACATCATACCCCTACCATCCTCAGTCTCATGGAAAAGTGGAACAATCTCATCGAACTTTAAAAGAGAAAATTAAGTACGACTTGCTTTCAGTAGGCGACGGAGTTAATTACGTAGAGAACCTCCGGGAATACATTCGCGTGATCAATGATGGCATAAGAAAACAGATGAAACACTTGTCTCCATTTGAAATATTTTTTCGGACAAAAAATAACCATAGATTTGGTAAACGAGGTCCAGAATCCATAAGGAATGAGAATGCGATCAAAACTCCTATGGCCAAAAGTAGAAAGACGATATCGAGACATTTGAAGAAAGAATGGAAGCAGATGCGTCTTGAAGTCAAAGGGACTACTCTTCTGTACAATGAGCGGTTGCGTTGTGCTTGTTATATGGAATGTTCTCCACCTGTTCATGAAGTGGGAAACAGAGTTTTCGTGAGGGTGCATAACCCTAAAACGCGCCCTGGAAGGGAATATCTGAGAGAAAGCAATGTTATTTATATATTTATTTATTTATTTAATTGGTGTTTTACGCCGTAATCAAGAATATTTCTTGAGTGGTTTGAAGAACATGCTTAGAGAAGTAAAGGGCTGGGTGGTAGTCACGAGCATGAAAGGGGTACCGGACAATGGAGTTGATCAAGAGTGGGACCACTGGCATATATAGGGCGATACACAGGAAGATGACCAGGAACAGATCTATGGACATGGACAAGACGACGGATATGAACATCTGGAGAATCCTGATGATGGACATGAGCGCCACAAGGAGCATCGCAAGGAACATTGCGATAGGCATGAGCATCACGTGCGACGGACATAAACATCACAAGCGACCTGATGACGAACATAAACAGCACAAGCTACCTGAGAACGAATATCAACATCATAATGGTCATGGCGACGGACATAAATATCACAAGCGACTTGGTGACGAACATCACAGGGGACTTGAGGACCAACATGAACATCACAGAGGACATGGTGGAGGACATAAACATCACAAGCGACCTGAGGACCAACATCAACATCACAACGGTCATGACGACGGACATGAACATCATCAGAGACTTGGCGACAGATATGGACGTCACAATGGACATGACAAGGCAGATGAACACCACAAGGGACCTGGCGACGGAGATGGACATCGCAATGGACATGACAACAGATATGACCCTCACATGGAACCTTAACCGTAGGTCACTAAAGGTCGTTGCTCTCAGAATACTTTAATAATACTTGTGCATAATGACTTTCTTGAAAACCTCTCTTGACATTGTGCGGTAAGGTGGAAATGATCAGATAGCACTCCTCAGGTGTATGTGAATGCAGTCACACTGAGTATGTGAAATGTTTTTGGACGACGATAAAGATACATATGGAATCACAGTCAACAGCCAAAACACACATCTACATGTGTTTTATTTCTTCCTGTTTACATTACTTGACAGATAAAACTGAGATATAGGCTAAAGTCATATGAAACAGTGTGCAAAGCGGTAGGCTGATAGGCCTATATAATACATTCATTTATTTATTTCATTGGTGTTTTACGCCGCACTCAAGAATATTTCACTTATACGACGGCGGCAAGCATTATTGTGTGAGGAAACCGGTCAGAGCCCGGCGGAAACACACCACCGTCCGCAGGAAAACAGCATGAGCTCCACTCACAGCCACAACATTGGTGGGAGGCTTCTGGGCCATTACGCTGGGCTATTAGCGCTCTAACCAACTAAGCCACGGAGGTCCCCCCCATATGATACATGTATGCCTACTAAAATTGAATGGTTAGGACTATCGATATTAATAAATCTATGTATTCACGGAGCCTGTCACAAGAAATAAAAATTAAAATACGCCCTTAATTCTGTTTCTCGACTTCAGACGGCAATGGCATGCTATTAATTTACAACTTATCAAAATAACTGAAAACCAATATGCCTATATGAAAAAAAAAGTTGAGTCATTAATATACATCGACCTATTTGGGTTGGCTTCATGAATATTCAATTACGCTATAAGCGTATCAGTTTGAGGAAATTAAGTGTTTCGGGACTCCTCTACATGCTAGATGTCAATAATTTGAGGCGCAAAGCAGAATTCAAGACAATTAAATCACTCGATTTTCCTAGTCTGCACCCTCACCTTATGGACTAAGCTGTGTGCTGTCACTCCTTAATCCTTTTCTGTAAATAACTAAGTTTGTTTTCCTGTAGCTGTTCTTTCTTCTCATTAGCGGGAAAGTCCTCAAATATGGTGGAAATTCCACACCATATAGTCCTATATTTGAGCCCAGTCTCTTCGCGATCGAGCCTATCGGACCCTAACTGTCGGCGATAGCTTGTCGTCCAACATGGCGGACGCACCGCGTTGCTAGGCTGATCTGCGGTCATGTGACCCTTATTGCACTCAACCCATTAGCATAAAAGATGTGTGTATCTCGATCGGTAAACTGCATTTCGACACATTATTGCAGTTCCTTGATTCTGTTATTTTTATGAAACATACAGCTCATTTCCTGTTTATGAAGACGCAGTGGTTAACTATTGGCATATTTTCACTTCATTCTAAAAATCAGTCCTTTGCCAGGTGACCGACGATTGGCGAGTATCCGGGAAAATCTCCGACATTTGACGAAGCCTGTGACTTTTTTTGAAAACTGGTGAATTCGCCAGCGGTTATGAAGACGAAACAATCTTCTGGAGTGTAACATTATCAGTTCGAGATAGCTGTCTTAACTGCGGACTCCTGGCAATAATACGCAGGGATCTCTAATATACCAATGTGCAGACCTCGTGGTGTTACGTGCCAGAGGATGTGAATTGTTCAGTATGGCTGAATACAGGCCTCGGGCTACAAAGGGGCCCATGAAAGACGTATGATGTGCTATCGCATGTAGTATGGAACACTGGGGGCGACGTGTGTACCAACGAGAATAACATGCAATGAACGAAGATGTTCCCTGCCAAAGAAAAACGCACAAAATTCACCCCACCCCATCCCCCACCCCCTTCCCTGCCTCCACCCCCACCCCCTTCCCACGCTGACATCATGCACTTAAGTATCTGGTAAAATTCCTTCCCGCCTGTAACAAAAAGGTCCAAGCTGTTTACTCTTTGTAATACTAACCAGGACATGCTGGCTTCCTGTATGGTCGCACGTGAAAAGATCTGCCAACAACCTGGGGACCGTCGTGGATTCCCCACCCCCCAGATCTTATCGGTGTGGTGCCACCATAATGCTGACCGCCGTCGAATAACTGAAATATTCTCCAACACAGCGCAAACCACCAATCAAATCAATAAATGAAATACAGAGGGTAAAGAGTAATCCTAAAAACTCCGTCAGTACGAATACAGTTGTAATATTACAAAAAACATGAGGCAATGGTTGTCTTTTCGGTCGGTCTGATTGCATCGCCTGAACAAAACGAAAAGTGAAAAAAAGTCAGCGTCTTTTTCCAATGTTTGTGTACCTCACGAGGAATAGATATGGTCAGCACAAATTTCACCATTACTATATTATACATGTATAAAATTCCGTTTTAAAACCAAAGACAAACACAGAGCAGGTATTTTTTTTATACTTATTGTTTAAATCTTTCCGGTGAGTATTGGTCATTAATTTGCATAAAATGTTTGTTATAAGTCAGCACCTACCGCTATTCCCAAGTTAGGGAAGTGTAGGATTTTTCCAGCTGGTTTTAAATCCAGGTTGTATTATTGTGAGGTTGTTTTGGAGCCAGATCCTTTTAGGACCAAACCGCTGTAAAGCCAGGTTGTACTAATTTAAAAGCCAGATCTTGTTCGAGAAAGTCGAATGTTCCAGAAATAACACCTTTTTCCTCTACCCGAATGGTATACCACCTCCCGCCATAGCCTCTCTTCCTTTGTTCCCTGTGAAAAAGCAACAGATTATCAGAACTCCCTTAAAGGGAAAGACAACATAAAATGAAGTTATTGTGAGGGAAAAGGCCATTAAAATCTGTACCTAAAATATCTTCACTGATTTTTTTTCAGTCAATTAAATGCATTGTATGAGATGTATTGTATTATATGGGGGGTTTATGGACCATATTGATAATGTATTTTACCACTGACATCACGACTACTAGAGCAGAAACTTAATGTCATATTACCGTTTTAACACACAGGCAAGCATTGAAGAAGCGCAATTGTCAAGAACTTTATTCACGGCCAAACATAAATGTTGTACACAGTTTTTTGGGGTTTTTGTTTTTTGGGCACCGGTGAACCACATCATCAATCAATCACTATACAATCAAAACATCTGAGTGCATTTAATTCCTAAAAAATTGTAAAAAAAATCAATGAGAGCATTTTCAGATACAGTTTTGAATGGTCACTCAGCATAACTTCATTTTTGATTGGTCTTTCACTTTAAGATAATCTCAGGTGTTATCTGATTTTCCAATAAACTAGAATCACTTATTTTCAAGCCAAAGTTTTAACCATTTTGTCAAGCAGTGAAATACGACCATCGCAAGTATGTATTAGGTTAAGAGAAAAGGAGCTTTCGTGAAAATGAGTAAAAAGTTTGAACTTACAAAATCTTTTTCGACCAATTACGATATCCAGAGAACAAAAGAAATTAATAATTAAATTAATATAAAGAATGGTTGGCAATAAGTACTGTTTTACCCATAGGAACGAATTTATTTCGAATATCTGCGCATTACTACAACGTGTAACTTGTATTAGTACTAAACTCCAAAATTTCAACCACAGATGACAGCGTCATTTCCGGAGTGACGACGGAATATTACCTGTGGTATGGGGGAGTGGTGGAAAGTGAATAAATTCAGATAACAGAAAAACACAAACAAAGCTCGACAGGTAAAGCATTTTCAGCGACCCCTCTCCCCCCCCCCACACACACACCGTCCCACCCCACCATCACAACCTCGTCCATCTCTTTCCCACCCTTAGAGCCTGGGCCATGATTCCTACACAGATGTTTCTGGTAAAGGGATACAATAAATGCTACGTATATGAGTTAATTGTGACAATTAGATCTCAAAATCAATAATCAATTCCACGAATGTGCCTGCCTTTGCGACTCAGCGTTACGAAGCGGTCTCAGCTTTTCTCACTTTCATTGCCACGGTTATTTGCTCACATATGCTCAGTTTTGACCACCTGTGTTTGCCGATTCTCGTGCAAAAAGCGCGCAGCTGGTCTTTGCTGAGCAGTGTATGTGTTCATATCATGAATAACTATTCAACTGTTGTCGTTTTGTCGTGCTATAAATACCCGCAGGTATTGTTGATTTCAGCGGAAGACTTAAACAAGCCATATCAATAAACTGTCTGGAAAGTGAAAATAACCATCGTATGCTGTCGACATTCGTAAACCGCCCGCAAATCAATAAAGTGGTGTTCAAGTTCAATAATCCCGAGTTCTATCTCCAAAACCAGTCTAAAACACCGAAAGTTGTTTAAAAAATAATGTACAAACACTAGATAAAGTGGGGTAACATTTAAAAAAGGAGCGTTTTTCATTTTCTCAAAAATCAGGGAAAATGATATCCTAGGTATGACATCGAATTCAAATTTCCAACTTTCATGAATAAAATCCTGGTCGAAATACTTGTACTCATATAGAAATCTTAAGTCGTAGTTTGCTTGCTACTGTCCAAAGCTAGTTGTTCTACCTGCAGGAACAGCAGCCAATGTGCACAATACAACGCCGCCAATTTCCTTTGCCTTGCTCTCTTTGTCCAGTTTGTCGCAGTCCTTGTCCTTCTTGGCACGAGTGCATACCCCGTGTTTAGAGTCGTAGTTCCATTCCGTTTTGCAGATGAGTAAGCTACCCAGTCCGGAGGCACCATCTATGACTGGAATTTAATGACATTTGACAATATTGAGAGACATTTAGTTGTTTTCTTTTTTTGGCTTTGATTTTTCTATTTGAATATTGCTTAATTCCAGCAAAGGCGTGCATCTTAAGGTGTCAACACAACATATTTCACAGGTAAGCTCTTCACAAAAGGTGTTAACACAACGTATTTTACATGTAAGCTCTTCACAAAGCCTCATGCAAAGCAAACAACCAGTGTAACAGGACAGACGTTGGAGGATAAAGGGACGTGAAGGTTAAGATAACAGCTCAATTGTCAAAGTCTCAATACCATAATGGAAAAGCGCACGTTTCCACCCAATCCTGAAGCCAGGATGGCAGGAAGCCAGCATGAGCTGGACTTGAACTCACACCGACCGCATTGGTGGGAGGCTTGTGGGTCATTATGCTGCGCTAGCGCGTTAACCAAGTAAGCAATGGAAGGCCTTCTGAATCTGTTATAAGCTTCGACGAGAATTGGTGGGGAGGAGAGTCGTGACGTGCTGAAATGCGAAGAACCGAAGGCAGACTTTAAGGCGGTCATGGTAGTGTAAATTGGTAGCCACAGGGAAAATCAACCAGACATTGCAGGTCTAACGCAAAAAAAATGGTGACAAATTTGAAGTACTTATTTGGAGGTGGGGATGCATATCATCCTGTGTAACCATGGTACCGCAGTAATGATTAAAAGACGGTTTATAACACAACGTGTCTAATTTGTTTTCTGTTAAACTTTTCCAACCTAGGCTTCGAAACCGTATACAATTATTTTCCAGCCGGCAACCAAAACAGGTGTTCCAGGTCAATAATCGCAAGGTTATTTTTCAAAATGACAAATAACGCAAACCACGAAAGAACTAAGAAATTACATCAAATAAAAAATAATGACAAAGACTTACCTTCCCATTGGGAGGTAAAGATTCCCAGCACGAGCAGAAGTGCGTGAAGAGACGATAGACCACGTCCCATTACACTGTACGTCTATGTAGTCTGCTTATTGGCGTCGTTTGTACAACTGTGTATTCCAATCTAAGAGTTTTATGACTCAACAGCTGGTGTGAGCGGATATCCGGTGTCAACTAGCATTGTGTCCATCCTTTTGATGGGTTTAATATTTCCATACCAGTCCTTGCAATCACTAACAGCTGTCAACAGGTGAACGTAGTTTGAAGGTTATTGTGACTTCTCATACGGTTGAAATGCTTTGTGGGTGAATCACCTATTTACATAGTACATTGCAGTTTCTAATATACAACAAAAGAGTTGAACTGGTCGCACGAGTATTTTTTTTTACTGTCCTGCTATTATAAATGCTTGGATAAATGTGCCGTTCAATACAAAAGTGTAAGCTCTGTCTGCGCCCGTCTTTAAAAATGCTTAGATAAATGTGCCGTTCAATACAAAAGTGTAAGCTCTGTCTGCGCCTGTCTTCAAAAATGCTTGGATAAATATGCCGTTCAATACAAAAGTGTAAGCTCTTTCTGCGCCTGTCTTCACTGGTCAACCTCGTGGATGTGTTAAATCTATATACTGGATGTTAAGAGATGGTACAAGGTGAGTATTATTTCAGTTATGAGTTCTAAAATTTAGCCTACAATCAAGCCAAAAAACTCTCATAATACCGGATATATCATATATTTTTGAAGCAGGGTTAATGCCCAACCAATATTTTTTATTATTAAAGCATGAAGAGGTTGTGAAGGAGATAGGGATGTGTTGGATGTTTTACGTGGGGGATTATTCGTTCAAGAGGTGTAACTGTCTTGACCTGACCCATTGTCTCCCTTGACTGCATTCGGTCTCATTTCCAGGAACCTGGACTTCGAAACCGACATTCGTGTATCAGTCATGAACCCAAATGGGCGCTCCGGGTCAGTAATCACAAGTTCACCAATAAGACAGCGAATCGCCTCTATCGGTGGGTGACGACATGACACTAAAAATCAACCCCATCCCATTTCCCTTCCTTGTAGTAGTTTTTCCAGTGCTAACTTGTTCTTCTGCTTCATCAGTTTGAATTAACCATGTTTCTTGATAGTCAATCCCACCTAGTTTTACTCGCTTAGAATAGTATTAGCTATGTTAATATTTTATTTATTATGAACGACTGCTTAATCACCTTACATCCTGATTGCCAATGTCACCCTAACTTCTCCCTTACCATAGTCTTGGCCATCCTTGCGTATTATTTATTATAAACTATTGCTTCATCAACTTATCCATGTTTATTGATTGCCATGGCATTAACTGGGCAGATGTTATAAGGTCATGGTGCTAGAGGGAAAATAAGTTGTTACTTCTTAAGCACATATATGAATAGTTAGAATATTTATTTCTTTATTTCATTGGTGTTTTACGCCGTACTCAAGAATGTTTCACTTCTTCGACGGCTGCCAGCATTATTGTGGGAGGAAACCGGGCAGAGCCCGGGGGAAACCCACGACCATCCGCGGGTTGCTGGCAGACCTTCCCACGCACGATCGGGGAGGAAGCCAGCATGAGCTGGGCTGAAACTGAACGGTTAGAATAAAACCCTAACTGAGGTAAATTGACAAGAGGCCAGATTTCACCGGTAATGTTTGACAATATCCGAACTATCACACTGTCGCCGCTGCTCTGGCTTTACTCTGTGTGCTGTAGTCTTTTATATTTCATATTAAAGTTATTCTAAACTAGTGCATATTACACATTTATATTATGGTACATATGATATATTATATATTGATATTACTAGCTTAGATTACTGAAACCGAATGACCTTAATGACACCATAAGCGTCATGCTCATTTGTGCCTTCTCTTTACAAGTTGAATTTCATTTCGCCTTCCTTTATGTTACCATAGCTAAGATGATGTCACACGAACGTTACAAGAGTGTAACAATCTTTACATGACAGGGGTGTAATATTAATCTTAGTTTACTCGACAGTGGGGTAATATGTATAACATATGTAAACTATGCCCCTTTCTCTACCTGTTCACAATTAAGTCTTGGCCTTCCAGCTTACAAATAAATCGTTGTCCTTTTTTCTATTAAACTTCTTTGGTTCATCTTAGATGAAACGAGGCAAGTCCAGCTACAACAAAAGCTTGATGCTGAATTCTATCGATCAATTATGCGGTTTGTGTATGTGTTTATTCGAATTGGCTTTCATGTGACATATGGCAGTATAATCCCATTATCTGTTGAAACCGATAGACATATATGAAGGTTAACGTTTGGGCGACATTAAAGCTCATTTAGTATTTGGGTTTAAGTGTGGACTGACAGAAATATATAAATTTGCGATGGAAGAATAATAAATTCTAACAATACATGAATGTTCTGTCATTCAGAGATAAGTTCAGAGTTAGATCGAATATTAGATAACGGTAATATCTACCACATTGCTGCATATCTCTTGCCATTTCTTTTTTAGCCTTTTCGTACTTTTCCTTCTTACTTTTTTTCATACATACATATATACAGCGCACATCACTACTTGAAAGTTTCAACAACTGTATTTCGTTATTTCTAACAGTACTCATTTCAAATGGCTTTTTCGCAATTTTCACATCAGGTTTTCATGCTCCTCACACAGCAGTTTTCAACAACAGCAATATTCAGCCGCACTTCCGTATTCTCTGCAAAGCATGTTAACCGACTACAACTTTTAACGAAGTCTTCGTGCTCCTCAAAGCACAAGTCTCAGCGATTGCAATTTCGACCACAGTTCCACTTCCCTTACAGTACCAAATTCAATGACTGCAATTTTCAGGCGCGCTTTCATACTCCTCGCAGCGGTTCCGCCTTCCACATTATTGAAGAATGAGAACTATTAGATGTTTGGGAACAGATGAAGCCTTTGAGGTGACTGTATATACCGATATAAAGCAGGTCAAATTGGGCTGAAATTACATGGGGTCATTGTTGCCGGAGAAAGGCATACGGCCAGCTAGAGTTTATAATTAAATGTAGTATATCGTAACCATGTTCGGTACGGCACGACCATGTGTTACCTGAACTCAGGCCTTAGTTTATCAGGTCAGAAGAGAATGTATAATTATTTCTGTATCACCACTCAGTATTCCTATCGATCTGACCCAACATAGAATATTGAAGATGTCCTACAGTCCACATAAGGGGCCCGAGCATACTTGGTTGTAGTGTTCATACCACAGCGCGAATTCCATCATCAAAGGCCTGTCTCACAAAGCGAGTTTTGGGAATAGCCAAAAGGTTTAATCTTTTTTAAAAACCTCAATACTTGATGCTGAAGGCTCAAACTTGGCTGAAATCACACTATGACAGTTTAAAATCAGCGGTCAAAATTCGACCGATGTGATGTATGTCTTTCACAGTTCAATTTGGATGACAATTTTAGCCTTAAGCCCAAAATTGCTCTGTGAAACAGTGCTTGGCGTGTTAGCTGGAAGGGTTTGAACGTTGCGCGTTGTGACTTCATACTTGTCGGCGTATTTGTAATGTATTTCAATGAATGGCAATGTTGGGAAGTTTGTTCATGACAAGATTCCAGTTTGTCATTAAGGTAGTAAGAACTGCATGTTCTGATGTGGGTGGTTAGATCGCGATGAGTGGTAAGTCTTCGTCGGTTGCAATCATGCGGAGGAATATGTTGTGACAAGTAGTCTATGAGTTTGAGAAGAAAACTGATAATGTCTGTTTTATTGTTTGGTAGCGCCATTTTCAAGACTTTTTCACACATACATTGTACGATTACAGTCCGCTTTATGAGTGGAAATAACAAAAGTGCCCAAAGTAAACCATCTACCTTGAACAAATCCTTTACAAATCTTTACATCACTACCACCACTAGATTCCCATTGAACTAAGCAGACTGTGCTGCTTAGGCTCACCACTGATGTCCTAGCACGTGTATAATATTAAAAATAAAAGCAGAAACAAAAAGAAATAATTGTTGCAGTTGTCAACTGAAATCATGTTGTGTATAATTTAGAAAAAAAGAATTCTTGTGTCTCAGGCATGGTAGGAAACAATCTTTGGGACACTTCGAGTCCTAGTCCAGCTCATACTGGCTTCCTCTCCAGCCGTAAGTGGGAGGTTTGCCAGCAACCAGAGGATGATCGATGGTTTCCTCCGGGATCTGTTTAATCTCACTATAATGCTGACCGCCGTCGTTTAAGTGAAAGTGAAAGATTGCTGTTGAGCATGGCGTGAAACACAAAACGATAATCAAATCGATAATGACTAGTTTGTCTGGACTGAGTTCACAGGGCCCTAGCGGATCCAGAAATCTAAGGTGTTCTTTTTATAATGACGGATCAGCTCCTGGTCTACAGTGTGTCAAAATCGACCCTGGACAATAAGGCGAGTATATCAATCCCTTGCTTTAATGTAGCTCGTAACGCAGAGTTATGAGCCGAAAGATTTGAACACCGAACACAAGTTCCAGAGTGGGAGTGCGAGCTTTGTGAAGCCCGGGAAGGGGCATGCGCGGAGGTTTTTTGAACTTATCCTACGATAGAACCCACGTACAACTATGAGTCTAAAACAGTGCAACATCAAACAGATCGTTTATAAAATATACCGAACGCGACAAACAACTCTCATTTTTGAGAGTCTTAGCATACCATGCGTGTAAAGAAATAGAAAAGTAAAGAAGCATGTTATGAAAAACATCGGATATATTTTACATTCCCCGCCCAGTAAGAATGCTGCTCCTGTTACAGCTCATCACAATTACTCAGCAGCTTGTCATCATTCGCCAAGCCCACCTCTGGCTAGCTTCCTCTTCGGCTACACGTGAGACGGCGTGCCAGCAACCTGCGGATGGTGCTAGGTTTCCATCGGGCTTTTTCCGGTGATTGCTGGCAACCGTTCTGGAACACGTGGAAAAAAAACAAATGGAACACAAAGAAAAATAAATGAAAGGCAACACTTAAATGAAAATATTGTCTATCCTCTGCCACATGACCAAAACGACTGCAGACACTTCAAACTGTTCCTTATCATCCTTAACATACTGGCAGAGTTTTATATATTGATTCATTTGGTTGGTGTTTTACGCCGTACTCAAGAACATTTCACTTATACTACGGCGTCCTGCATCATAGTAGGAGGAAAGCGGACAGAGACCGGGGAAAACCCACGAGTAGCGCTGACAGACCTTCCCACGTACGGAGAGGAAGTCAATTTGGTGGGAGGCTTCTTGGTAATTACACCGCGTCAGCCCGCTTACCGACTGAGCCATGGAGGCACCTGTTAGAGTTTTAAAAGCTTCTGAAAATAAGAATATATTATTACCGCAGCGATTACACATTACATCTGACCTTAGCATACATTTACAAGTTTGCCACTCTTCGCTTTGCTGAGGTTTTTGCCGAAGGAGAATAAATTTCCTGCACATGCGCAAGAAATCTGAACAAAACACGGTCTGTTGGTCTTTATTCTATATACAACATGCCTCACTGCACACTGTTATTCAGGGTTAACGAAATGTTGTCGTCCTCTCTATGGTTGCGTCGAGTGGGGTGGTGGGTCTGTGTAGTTCCCAGGGGTCAAAGAAGAGGCTGAGGCCGGCCGGAACTTCATTTCTGTCCTCTGAACACAGTGGAGCACTATGTCACCTATGACAGAGCCCATGCACAAGTTCCCATTGATCTACAACCGCCAAGAAAATAACGCGACTTTATGTACAAAGCTTTCATGTATCAGATGCAAAAATTATTCATATACGCCTGAAAAGTTTAGGCTACTCATTCAAGCCTGCTGGCCTCCATTATATGACAGTGACAATGATGACGTCATGTCTCTACATGAACCTTTTTACGCATGTCCCAGTGTTGTGTACCCACTGTTTACAAAAAATAGTTCTATTTCTTCCGTCCGGAATGCCAATAAATGTTTTTCTAACTTTACACTGAGCGTTTCATTGCTGTTCGCTTGGCTCTGAGGCATTTTATTAAACCTCCATTGCTATCACTCATGATGAGATGATGTCATGGTGATTCTGATCAGTTTTACTTTGCATGTAAAAAAAAAATCGAAAAGAAATGTTTGTGTCTTTTATAACGGTTTTCAGTAACACTTTTTATGTTTGCTATCTGTATCTCCCCTGCAATCTTACAATTCTGAACACCGAATTTATCTGCTTTCAAACATAAAAAACATCGAAAGAAAAGACAACATATGATATAACCTTAGTTATTTCGTAAGGGTCTTGGAGCAGACCTGAACGGACAAAGCCATTTGTTATGTGTTTTGGTGATTTATAAATCAATTTTTTTTACGAGTAAAGCGAAACATGATGTCGCGTCACTCGTACATGTGGTTAAATGGCAAAACACTGTTCGCGTGACTTAAGAAAAATCAACTGCGTCCTATAGGATCATCAAATATTTGGTTAAAATTCATATCCTGGCGACGCCTTCTACTTTCTCAGTCTGCGCGATTTTCCTTTCCTTGAACTCTGATACGTCGTTTATACAACATCACAGAAATAAAATGGTATGTTGAATAATTCTATACTGTTGGTTTCTAAAACACTGAAAGTATATCACTGCATTGTTGAACTATTTCTGCTTAAGCCATGGTCGAAGGTGGAGTTTATGCATATATATATGATTAGTTAGAATAATACCCTTACTGAGGTAAACTGACAAGAAGACGCACTTCCCCGATTACGGGTGACCATTTACCAATATTTAATTCACGGATCGTTTGAAATGAAATCGAGATCAGCCTACAGGTGTTGTGTTGGAACTTATATATTAATATTTAAACTTCATGAACTGCGGACATGATATATGTAGAGGTTTTAAATTTTGACTTCAGTCAAACTGCAAGCAGCCCTTGTTTAAAAGACGGCATTGGCTTTCGTGGTGTGGCGCACGTAATGCGAATATACGCTCGATGTTAAGTGTGGCAGATGACTCCATGAAAAATAAGCCAGACAACTGCTTCGAATGCGCATGACCAGAATTTCTTCGCTGTGAGGCGAACAAACCATGTGACTGTGTTAAAGGCTTGTAGGCCTCTTCAATCACAAAAAATTTAGTCAATTTCGGAAATTTTATGCACGTCTGTGCGACATCTGAGACTGTCGGCTGTCGGGAAATTTGATGTGGAAGTAAAACACACACACAAAATTAGGACTTAGCGAAATTCCTTCCTGCGGCCGACGTCAGCAATGTTAAAGCATAGGCACAGACGACCACGTGTTTCTATTCATCTCAACTATGACCGTTCTGCTCATGCGCAATGATGCACCCCTTGAAACAGCTATCGCGCTAAGTGGAAAATCCTCATTGTGCCGTCGGCATTACCTGTCTGTACTTTCCGTTGAGACAGGCGACGCAACATTCGTCTAACCAAAATCCTCCACCGGTGTAGCTTGCACAATTTCCTCCCCACTGGTCGCGATCAACATCTTTGGTTGTAAACTGCTGGCCAGCATGGCGCGACCCGACCTCGCTGTAGAGAAATGGTTATAGGAATACAAGTTGGCATACCGGTGCATGTATCTCTTTGAGAGGCAATTATAAGTTGACAGATTAATTACATCAAAAATTTTATTTATAAAATCACAGCTTGTGATTATTTAAATCACAATAATTCGATGTATATTCTAACATCGTTGTCAAGAGAATAGATCTAATGAATCAGAAATTGTGATCTATATAAAACTGTGTAATCTTATATAGGTGCCATATTGCCTGTGGCTAAATATTCACTTAAAATCGCACAATTCTACATCCTGTTACAAACTCCGTCTTTAAAATATTCTATTATATATTTTATCTTTTTCTGCGCTAAACGGATCGCTGTAAGACCTACATTCTTCTCTCTTGTGCACGTGATAACCTGCAGTGGAATCCAGTTGCGTGTTCTCGAGGCTTCTGTGTTTATCAGTTTCGTGTCATTGTGCATGAAGCGTACATTCTGGAAAGATGTACCCATATCGTAAACACGTATACGGAGAGAGCATCCAGAATTTCCTTTACGTTAGGCGATAAATGTGAGTGACGAAGTTGTAAACCTCGCAGTCATTTACTTAGGTCCACCATGAGAGCAGTCATTTTATTTAAGTCCACTCGACAGCAGTCTTTTACTCAAGTCCATGTGAAAGCAGACATAACTCTCGATCATTTAGAAGGATTTTATGGGATTTGGAGGTATCGGTTTTCATACCACTCGACAATTTTGTACTCTAGTTTCATACGTAGCACGTTTGTGAGCTTGTGTTTCGCCACTTGCTATTTTGATGGAGACGTTCGTTTGGAGTTTCTATCGCTCATCCTCTCTTTGTGCGGTTACGTACATTTCATCCCAGTTTACGGTGAAAGAGACTTTGTGTACATTTCCGAGGAGTGAACCTTGCATCGCCAACTCGGCATCACGGACGCTACTGTCAACCCGTCTGGCCAGGAAAGTCGCACCTTGCCAGGGAATTGGATATGTACCCTCGTCAGCGCAGCGTTATCACTGCTGTTTGTCACTTACAGGACTGTCATCCTTCGATTTAAGAACTCCCAAGGATTGTGGATTTTATAGTTAAGTGAATGGACATGCCTTTGGAAGCCGGAATATTCCAACAGGATTTGAGCCCTGTCACCAGTAAGAATCCGTCTCTCTAACTCTCTCTCTCTCTCTCTCTCTCTCTCTCTCTCTGCATATATTTGTAATTATCTGTATTATTTTCGTATATTATTGTCATTTGTACTATTTGTCTGTTTTGTTTAATTATACGTATTGAACTTATTCAAGACTCTTTGTGGGTTTTTTTTTGTTTGATCTTCTGTAAGGCTTATCGGTCTATGAAAGTTGAACAAGCCAGTTGTTTATCCATTTTTCCTCTTCGATAGTGGTACCCTTACAATCCAAAGCAGTTTTTCTCGATCCTCATATAAACAAATCAGTTGGTGGGGTCTTGATGTCAATAAACGACCGTAGTTAGCTGTGTAGTTCTTTGACAAATTACTGCGGAACTTTGACTCTCACAAAAACTTTTTTGCTGACGGGCCTGTCGGATCTTTGATAACTTTATAACTTTTTGGACTGATCCTTCAAAACACTTACCTGGGCTGTCTAAAGAAATACATCAGTTTTCCTACAGATCCACGATATCCGCCGAGTAAAAGCCGGTAGTAATCGGAACTGTTCGTCAGTGTAAAGTTTGCGTATTCGGCAAAGAGCGTATCGCCATCAGAGTCCGTGAGATCAATGCGCATGACCATTGGCTGGTCCTGAGTAAACTCGTACACATATCGATTGCCCCACCAGAAAGCGTGGGCAGTGTCCCCAAATCCGCTTTCGAATTCCGTCCAGTTTCTGTTGAATGACACATTGCCAAACACCCTCCTAAATGAAAAGAAAAGAACAGTTTTAACAGCCGACATTCGAGTTCTAATTCTTTTATCTCTACAGATAACAACGTCATATTGTATCGTGTGATCTGTCAGAAATGATAGGCAACTACAGAGAAAAACTTTTCACAAAAATTTAATTGGAGTAGACTCGTGATGAAGGCCATGTCAGTCGTGGTTCTGAATCAAGACCTGATAGGACATCGGTAAATTGACATCAACAGAAGTGACATACCAAGACATTTTGACCTTCAGTGACAAAACTTCGATCTCAGAATTCCCCTTTTACGAAGACTTATGCTCATGCATTCCTTCTGCGACTTCCAGCCTAAGTAGTTTCCACTTAATTTATCACAATGTTAAGTTTTGTACCATCAGTGAGGTTTCAGTCATTGCTCAGTTTTCCATGTTTTACATGGAACAGTTACTTATTTAACGGACATGACGTAATGGGATTTTTAGTGGCCTTACATACATGCACCAGTAAACATGATTCACCCCTTTTTACAGGATGACACGTTCAAATGTTTACTGTATATGTCCGGTGATCATTTAATGTTTTTCCCCTTTAATGTTATTTTTCCAGACGGAAAAAGAACACCTGAAAATAGAAAAAATTCCAGGTGTCTCTCACTAACGTGATCTCTGTCAATTCAAGTCCAGCCCATGCTGGCTTTCTCTCCTGCCGTACGTGGAAAGGTCTGCGCAAGCTGCGGATGGTCGTGGGTTTCCCCTGGGCTCTGCACGGATTCCCCCCACCATAATTCTGGTCGCCGTCGTACAAGTGAAATATCCTTGAGCACGGCGCAAAACGTCAATCAAATAAATAAAGAAATTACTTAATTCTTCCCTATCCATTTAGTTATTGTAATGAGACTTTAATTCCAAATACGAGCGTATATCAATGTTTGTGTTCCTGTTTGCAAGTTACACGCGATGTACACAAATGTTATGTAGTCGCTAATAACAAACTCAAAAACTAATCGTGTATTCACTGACGGTGCAGGGGAGGTAACTTCGGATGTAACACATACAGGTACAAATATCGGTTTTGGTTGCATCATTGTAGTGCCTCCTTTTTGGCAATACCACGCAACCACCCAGCTCTATCTTTTCAGTCCGAGTGTTTCACCAAACGACAAATCTGACAGTAATTACAACTTATTACAAAGCACTCCTGGAATTTCTGCTAAAAAAACCTCAGTAATTTGAGGTGCTTTAGTATGTAATATTCTGTATTAACACATATTTCACAAACTAACACATTCTGTTCATGAAAAACAAACCACTTTAAAAGCTATACTATTAAACAAGTATTTTCACGCCCAAATTCACGTGAACCAGTGGGATTTTATATTATATGAACTGAATCTAAAAAAAATGCCCCCCAAAGATGCTATTAATATTCTTGTAAGTGCAAGAACTGGAGAACCCTGGTACTAGTTTTTACCTCTGGAAGACCACCCAGCCGCCGCCATCAGTGGTCATGTCGCACCAGGCCGTCACTGTCCCGTTCCTGCTAGGCAGATGCAGCTGATACTCGCCGTCTACAGTGACGTTGTGAGCGTCACGGAGTTCCCAGCAGTCTGACATTTAACAGTAAGAATCTCGTAGGCACAGGGAAACGTATTCACATGCTTCGTTGGTTTAAAGTTTGATTTATTGATTGATCGAATGAATGATCGATATTTAAGGCCTTAGTCAAGAAAATTTGAAACTGACTTACACGATAGAAGTTAGTTTTACAGTAAAACCAGAAAACCCACAGGGTAAACCAACGACCTTCGGTAAGTTACTGTAATGAACTGTAATGAATAACATCATTAATACACGAATGAATGAATGATTGAATGAATGCGTATACACATATAAATGTTCTATCATGAACATAATTAAAATAAATGACAACATGAATACGGGAATGAATGAATAATTACACATGAATAAATCTTTTTTTTCTCATGAACATCATTGAAATAAATAACATTAAATACATGAATGAATGGATGAATGAATGAGTGGTTATACAGAAATAAATGATTTTATATTGTATTGGTAATTAAAATTCATTTTTAGATAGATTGTACATTGGCTAGCTATTAAAAGAATTGTATAGCTGAATTATAGTTTTCACTAAAAAAAATGCCAATCCAAAAGTGATCAAGAAACTGATGTCTTTTATTCTGAAAGAAGTTTTGTAAACGAGTTATAAGCGTTTAAATTGTTGAACCTGCTGTGACAAATGGCGAGGGTAAACTCATGTGTAAACTAAGTGGCGTGACACGAAATGCATCTCATTCAAAATGGCTGGTTCAAGTGACTGTAGCTGATATGTAGCCTGTACACCACGACCATATTTGCCTGACATGTAGGAATATACAGAAAACGTATAATTGCAACAACAAGTCATATGATGTCTCTTCGGCTCACAGGCTAAATACCAGAGCAGAATCCAATATTCCGTAACACGACATTATACATGTATTACGCAAAATACACAAACCGTGTACTCCTGGTAGACAAATTAATGTGGATATAAAGTTTTTAGTTGACTGTTCTTTTTATTTATTTATTTGATTGGTGTTTTGCGCCATACTCAAGAATATTTCACTTATACGACAGAGCCCAGCATTATGGCGGAAGGAAACCAGGCAGGTCCCCTCGGACACCCAAACCAATCGCAGGTTGCTGACAGACTTTCCCATGTACGGTCGGAGAGGAAGCCAGCACGAGCTGGACTTGAACTCAGAGCGACCGCATTGGTGGGAGTCTTCTGGGTCACCCCTCTTTTGACGTAAACTTTATTTTACGTAAACCATCTATGTGGGAAATGAAAATACTTATACACCTTTGGCGACGGGAATCGGTGAGGTGGTTGGTGGTGTCACTGTGGTAATGGTTACGTTGATGCTATCGGTGGTGTTGGTGGGAGAAGTGGTAAAATTCGATGTGGCGTTTACTGGGAAACTGACACCTGTAGTTTCCACAGTGTTGCTCGCTGATGTCAGAGCGGGTGGTGCGGGTGTAGTAGTCTGCAAAATAAGAAACGGTGAACAGAAACAGTTTCTCACTGCCGATAAGATGAGCAAGGAGCTGGCGGAAATTCTTGATGAGACTGGCAGGCCAAGGACAGACGGACAGCAAAATGGTAGCGATGGCACGAAGTCGTAAGACTACTTTTAGTACCGTCACATTCCCGTCTAACTAGAACTACAAGTCGAGGAAATAAAAACTGCAACACGCCGCTTATCATCCAGCATATCATTTCCTTTATAACAGTTATGAATTCTTCCGATGTATTGAAGTCTTAACGTCGAAAACTACCTTATGGATAATAGTATACAATAAGTGTAAGAAAAATTCCTTCTTAGCCGCATATCCTACGATCCTTTTTCAACACGTGGTCGGCGCATGGTGAGATGTCCTGTCCAGATGTCCGAATCCTTTTCACTTTTACACTCGTAAGGATGTGTGCATCGTCGTACCAACAAGGGTAGTATGATTTTACGACACTGACAAAAGCAGGGTGCGCCTATTGCTACATATGAACCAAGACTTCAAGATACATTTGTACATATTTGCAGCTGTAGTTATGCACGCAGCAGTAATGAAATATAAAAGACTCTACAGCACAGAGAGTAAAAGCAGAGTAGTGACGACAGTGCAGTAGTTGACAGAAGTCCGGCATCTTAGGTAAGTCTTTAAGAGGTTTAACAACAACTTTAACACCCATAGCACCAGGGCTTAAGCAAGGATTAAGTGAAAATAATACCGTGACGTTAAATTCAAATTATTTGACGTCAGTGGTCTAGGATTACTGGAAGTGCCGTGTTGTCATCGCATTTAACATATGCATGCAAAATAACATGAAAAAATGCAAAGGAACTAGGCATCGGGTATGATTAGTCCACCAGCAGAAACCCGGTTTATGCAGGAATACAATATAAAAGACTACAGAGAGTAAAGCCAGAGTGGTGACGACAGTTTGATAGGTGGCAATATGATCACACGTTACTGGTGAAAGTCATTCGTATGTATACTTTCAGAATTTGTCAACAACCTCTCCAGTTTCATCCGGAAAACCCTCTCATAGTGCATCTATCTATAACTTGCTGAATGTTTATGTCTTTATACTATGAGATTTTTTGAAGATAGCAATTTATCTTTATGCTGAGCTTGCGGTTTCCTTTTAAGCAGCCAGTGCCATTTTATTTTTCATTTCTTTCGGTCGTGTTGAAGGCAATATTTAAGAACTCTCCAGCACATTTCCAGACATCGTGCTGGAAATCTTAGCTCAAGAGCATTTCTAGGGCTTGTAAGAAAGTTATTGTACTCCTCGTTTATCAGTCACATGGATAGTCTCCCCTGAACAGCCCTACTGATGTGGATTACGGGTAGCGATAAAATGTGGCCACAGACCACATATCCATAAATAAATTTGAAGACTGTAAAGGAAAAGACAACCCAGAATTTTCGCTTATACACTATAGAAAAGGAACATATCGTTCACTATTTTCTCAACATGGGGTCTTTATGGGACGAGTAGTAAAACACGTCATTTACTGAAGTATTGTACACTGCCTTAATTCAGTTGGCCCACGAATGGGCTGGCTGCGGATGGTCGTTGGTTTCCCCTGGGCTCTGCCAGGTTTTCTCCCACCATAATATTGGCCGCCGCCGTACGCGTGAAATACTCTTGAGTGCGGGGCAAAACTCCAAATCAATCAATCAATCAATCAATCATTCAATAAATAATTCATTTGATGTGCTGAGATCGGTCAATCATATTTCCTTAATTTTCATTTCTCTGGGAAACAGCTGGTGCTGCCAATTTTAGTGCAGGGCTAAGTCTGTTGAATTTACCGATGACTCTGTGACTGAAAATATTCTGCCTATTGCCGATTATTCAGTGACACAATGGCTGTTAGCACTGGACAGGACTAATAAATTTGATCTTGTAATATTAGCTTTGTTGGGGTTATTGTAAACATCGGTCTCCAACGAATATTTTGGAATCAGACGTGGTTGTTACTATTGGTACCTGTCCCTTTATATCAGCTCCATTTTTCCGTTATCTGCTCAACTGATATTCTAAATATTCTAATTATTCAATGAAATCGATTCCCATTCCTTATACTTACATAGCGCTCATCGCATATTTTGGCGTTACAGCCCTGTTCGATACAGCATTTTTGACATAGGTAAGTGGCTCGTTCCTCTCCTGTGTTCCTCTTGTCAGAAAGTGTATCAGGTTTAATACCCAAATCATTGGTTATAGCATCGCAGATCTGTACAAAAGTAAAAAGACAACAATGTATAAATTAGAATATACCTGGGAATTGTAGATTTGAGTGTATTGCAGATTTGCTGAATTCTAGAACCAAGTCATTTAAGCCTTAATACCGCCTCTACAGAATTGCAGCCATTCATCTTGGTGAGAACGTGTTTAAAAGCATGAAACCGTAAAATGGTTTTCGATGCAATAATGAGAACATCCATAATCACAGACAGTTACTTTTATAACGCAAAACTTATTGTTCAAACTCGACAAACACAACAGTGTTACGTATATAATACAAGCATTTCTGATATACTTGTATCTCAAGTTACCCGACGTCCAGAGAACATCAACTACCAGCAACAAACACTCAATCTATCACCTACAATTGGCTCTCCACCACATGACCTTCGCTGAGACATCTCGTTTTCGTTAACAGACTGTCTGCTGGGTGCTGCGCCGGAAACCATTCTCTACTGAGTGTCACTACTAAGCTGGTTAGAGGGCTACACAGCGACTCTCCCATTTTGAAAATATGATCATTAGGTGAGATTACTGTGCTTGATCAATACCGCAATATCCACGGACGGAACTGTTTTGATCTTTCAGTAAATATTTATCTATGCTCTGAGCTCAATCTGCCACTACAGCTCAACTACATGTAGCACTGATTCGTTCACCTACATCAACGCCTGATTTACTTATTTATTTCATTGTTGTTTAATGCTGTACTCAAGAATGTTTCACTTATACGCTAGCGACCAATTTCACAGAAGAAAACCGGTGCGCCCGGAAGAAAACGCAGATGTTTAGGAAGCTAGTGAACAACTTCCCTGCGTCTGGCGTCATCAACCGCGTATAGTCAACATTGTGGCCCACAAGCAATGACTGAGAAATTCTACAACTTCATGTCCAAGGCAGGATCGGAATTGTTACTTCGTGAGCCCTAAAGGTTGAACATCCCTGTACACATAGCTGTAATAGCATTATATTATGTCAAAATTAATATTCTATTTCAGTTGTTTTGGCTATGTTGATTGCATATTGTGGTTCACACGACAGCACGGGAAGTCACGACTGATTCTGAATGGACGTTTGTCACGAAAACACTGGCCGCCGTATTCTGTGAATTAAACTAAATGTAATCACATTCATCATGCAGTTCTAACCATAGTTTTATTCCAAAGTAGACGCAAAGCAGTTGATGGCAAAGCGGGTGGCAGAGAGAGTAAAACAGTATTGCTGCATCGTTGTAGACAAACGAGGTAGAAACGACGTATTTATTTATTTCTTTGATTGGTGTTTTATGCCGTACTCAAGGATATTTCTCTTATAGGACGGCGGCCAGCATTATGGGGGAAGGGAACCCATGACCATCCGCAGGTTCCTGGTAGACTTACCCAGGTACGGCCGGAGAGGGAGCCAGCATGAGCTGGACTTGAACTCAAAGCGACCGCATTGGCAGGAGGCTTCTAGGCCACTGCGCTGCGCTAGCGCGAGAACCGACTGAACGGTAAGGATTGGTTCTACCTCTGAAGTGTGTTGAAGTATTGCCAGGTAATACTGCAGGTATAAACTATGGGAAATAATGGTTGAATAAAAGTCAATTACTTTTCCCTAGAATTAAACAAAGAAAAATATTATCCAGTGAGCCAGTGCCCCTACTACTCTGTTTCTATGGCGACAGGACGCTAGTACCTGCATTCCAGCTGATTTCTTTTGAGAAAATGGTGATGGCATTGACGACATTAGGATATGTTTGAGGCAAGGCATCTAGTTATTTGACAGTATGTGTCATTTGGACCAACAAAATTTAGGGAATACAGTTTAGGTTGGTGTTCTTTGTGAAGTTACTACATAAATCGTACGGTTATTCATAAAGACTACCTGTTGGAAATTTGCCTGTACCTGGCAATGTCTTGTTGTTGTCACTCGAAGTTTTTACGCGCATTCTCTCAACAAATTCCGTCCCATTTTGTCAATAATAAATTTCCATCGCGTAGATATTTACACTTATAGCTATTTTTTGTGACTATTTTATGGATCGATCACTGACCTTCATTGCCAGTTAGTTGTGTCAAACTGATGATATGCACTCGGCAATTTAACAACTTACCTTCTTTAGGGCACGCTTCAGCCGCGGGCATGCAGTGCGAACTGGGTCACTGGATGCACATATACAGAACTGCAGGAATATTTTCTGAGTAATTTGAAATCTGATTTTTTTAAGCCAGTGTTTATAGATGTAAATAATGTGCTTTCGCCAGAGGCTCCTGATTCTGATAATTAATAGACGTCCATTGCAACAACCGATTCTCGTTGTGTAACCTCTATGTAAATAGTGTAACAGGAGTACATTACCAACTGTGGAGCACAGCCCAGATTGTAGAGAGGATGAAGGCCATGTTGGAGATATTTCTCAGCATAACACGACTATAAAAAATAGAAACAAAAGTTTCAACCGGTTAGGACACACACATTACCATTGATTCTAGTTCCTACCTAAAACTGATTTTATTTCAGGTGGTCAATATTTGACGGCGTACTCGTTCGTAATTCTGGACCAGTGACTATTGAATGGCATTTAACACCACTGTAATTTTTGTTACTTAATTCTGCTTAAGCCATGGCGCTAGAGGGCGTGCAAGTTATTTTTAAACACTTACATGAAGAGTTAGAATAAAACCGTAATAACCGAGATAAATTAACTGGTGGCCAGATTTCACCGGTAACGTGCGCCTATTTGCCACCTATCACACTGTTGCCCTTCCTCCGGGTTACTCTCAACACACTATTGTCGCTCCTCCGGTTTACTCTCAGCATACTATTGTCGCTCCTTCCGTTTACTCTCAACACACTGTTTTCGTTCCTCCGGTTTACTCTTTACACACTGTTGTCGCTCCCCCGGTTTACTCTCAGCACACTGTTGTCGCTCCTCTGGTTTACTCTCAGCACACTGTTGTCGCTCCTCTGGTTTACTCTCAGCACACTGTTGTCGCTCCATCTTTTCATTCTCAGCACACTGTTGTCGCTCCACCGGTTTACTCTCAGCACACTGTTGTCGCTTCACCGGTGTACTCTCAGCATAATGTTCTCGCTCCCGAGGTTTACTCTCAACACACTGTTTTCGTTCCTCCGGTTTACTCTTTGCACACTGTTGTCGCTCCTCCGGTTTAATCTCAGCACACTGTTGTCGCCCTTCCGGTTTACTCTCAGTGCTGTGGTCTATATATCAAGAATATTTCACTTAACCAACGTCGGCCAGCATTATGGGGAGGTGGAGAGTTGGGGGCGGAGGCAACCAGGCAGACTTAAAAATGACAATTTTAGACACGTGTTTTAGAAACAGAAAACAATTCTCAGTGACGTTACTGACGACACACATGACATAAAACTCATAATATAAACAACCGGCTGCATTTATATCACTCCAAAAAGCTTTTAATAAAATAATTTATTTTCGGATACAATTTTAATAGTCTTTTTACAGTATGCTTTCTGCATTTTTAACAGTTTCTTTCCATCTGCGTCTTTCTATAAGATATTCCCAATCTTTTCCTTCAATGTAAAAGATCACAGCATATAGGTTAAACCCAGAGCAGCGACCACAGTGTGATTGTTGATAAATGGCCAAACTTTATCGATGAAATCCAGCTTCTTGTCACTTTACCTCAGTTAAGGGTTTATCCTAAATGCCCATGTAAGTTCATGTAAGAAACAAGAACGTGTACCCAGCTACACCAAGGCTTAGGCAGGATTATTTTTACAAAATGCAGTAATGTTAATCGCATTTCTTTCAAAATGCAAAAACGTTTAATTCACAATTACAATAAAACGATGCAAAGGGGCCAGGCCTTGTTTGCTAAGTGCATCAACGCAATCCTGGTTTACACAGAATAACTTCTCCAGAATTTGTCTGAATAAAAACCTGCAGAACCAAGATTACAATTTTTGTTATAAGTCTTAAGTAGTAATTTAGAACTTAATTACAGGGAGAAGACGATGGCCGTTCAAGTTCAAATTGTGAATGATTCGCATGAGCAAAACAGTTTTTGTGTGTCCTAAGCCTTGAACTAATAACTATAATCTCATTTTGAATTCTCACAAATGGCTTGCATAATCTGTCCTTGTGTTGCTTCTGCCAAGAGTACCGAGAGATCGCTGGTTTGCTAACAAAAAACATGGCGTGTAGATTATGGAAGTCGAAATCATACTCTAGACAGGCCGGTAATGGCGACAGGAGATTTCAAACAACATCTAGCACCATATTCGCCAGAGTTCTGCTCGTGTAGCTGTTTATGAAGTGGCTCATTTTGTGAGGGAATCTTGCGTCAACTTCACTGTTCTTCATAAGAACGAGATTTGTATGCATGGGCGTTCTTCCTAATAGATCGAAGACTTGCCTGCCCGGGGCCACATAGCACAAAACCTTCACAGGCCTGAGCGTCCGACACTGCCGTACAGGAAAAACATGGCGTCTGGTCCACTGTCGATACAAAAAAAAAAAAACGCTACAAGCATTATTTACCGATGAGAGCCGATAGAACTTTTTTTTCTGAGGAGAGAGCGACCCACTGTGACAAGAATGAATGAATGAACGAATGATTATGGCTTAACGCCACATCGGCAATATCTCAGCCATGTGACTGTGACAAGAAGTCAGGAATTAGCGTGATCGATTAACATTCCCTGTCTAAGCAATTCTGGTCCAAGCTGTAAATATACACATCATTCTCTGCTGTCACGCTTCAGTGCATCTTCACAAACTATCTGCTTTCTGAGGACAACAATAGAGAAAAAAATTATTCTAAAAATGGTAAACCTGTACACTTATTTGTGTCGCCTTATATTAAGCGGACATTGTTCCCCATTAAATTTCCTTATCGATTGAGTGAACAAGGGAAAGTCAAAAAGTGTTTAACCATTATTCCCAGTTTTCACAGAAATGAATAACGTCTTCCGAGAAGTTTTTTTTTTAGTGTGCGCCTTTTTACCGTCCAATTTGAATGAAATATTTTATCTTTTTTATTTATATATTTTATCTTCTTATTCTTTTTCCCCCAGTTCAGCAATCAACAACTGCAAATTTCGGCTTTACTTCCATACTTCCCATAATGCAAGTTTCACGAACGGTTCAGGGTTCAACCTCAGCAGTTTTCTGCCATTCCTCAATCTTCCCCACGTTGTAGGTTTCAACAACCGCGGTACAATTTTCAACTGCTGCAATTTGGGGAGACACTTCCATACTCCTCAGCGTGCAGCAGAAGAAAGCATTTCTGCTCCTTGTACTTTCAATGTATATTTATTAAACACGCTTGTCTGAAGTTTAAACGTGTTTGGTATTGATTATTTTAACAACTTGCGGATTCATTTGGCTCCCACTACCAGCATGTAGCTGAGTACATTTGCTGTTTTCCAACACATTTCAGCATGTTTGCATATATCAGTGCCGTTAATACAGCAGTCGCGAAAGCTATCACCAGGACAGTAAAAGGGACTTTCCAAAAAATACCCGTCCCTTGGTGGAACTAAGATTGCTCCAGAGCAGACAAGGAACTATAGCGTCTTAAAAACCGTGCACGTAGAACAAGGCTTTACGAAGGCATCATTTCATACAAGCGTGCAAAGGCCATAGCGCAGCATACAGGCGTTCTCATTCAATGTGCGGATTTAAACATACAGCCGTCCTCTGTACTAGACTTTCCACCATGGAACTTGGTTTCCCCACATATCTCCACTGACCTTTATTTTAAGACTAACAATTCTGATAACTCTCTTATCTCCTTGCCATGCACTAAAGACCATGTCCAATCTAACTGGTCGGACTCCCTGCAAGTTTACACTGACGCGTCTAAATGTCCTGGCACCAATGTGGTGGGAGCGTCATCTTGTGTCTCACAAATTAAACACAGCAAGTCCTTTAGGCTGTTTGATTCTCTAGGTGTGCTCACTGCCGAACTCACTGCACTTACCTGTGCCCTACAGTTTTAGATGGAACTAAGGCTAATAAGGACTGTTATTTTTACTGACACTCTATTTTCTTTACGGGGCTTGTTGAAATTTTCATGGAACAAGTCCTCTACACTTACATTTGAAATACTCTACATAGGCACCACACTTGATTACCCTGGCGTCTCTGTATCGTTTGACTGGGTGCCGGCTCATATCGGTGTTCCTATTAATGAGCAGACTGACCAGTTGGCTAATCAAGCTCTTATTTTGTCTGACATAACACTCACTGTTCCCCTACCGCTAAGAGAAGCAATTAGTTCAGTGAAGCAAAAGTTCACATATATCTTGCAGGACGAATGGGATAACTCGGACAAAGGGAGATTTTTCCATGAACACAGCTCACTGGTTACCTTACACTGTGACCAGTCGCTCGGTGGTCGTCAGGATGAAACACTAATATTTCGTCTCCACGATACAGGACTCTGCAAGGAATGTTTCGTGGAGGATAGTATACCTCACCTTATGTTTCGAAGTCTACGCCATACATATCCCCGGCATATTAAGTACGCAGAGCTACGCCCCTTCGGCATCCGTCGTTTTAACGAAGTTACAGAACTGAGCTCTACGAAACATCATAATAGGATATTCCAGGCTGTGGCTAATTTCCTAACCCTATATATATATATATATATCTGTTTTTTAATTAATAAGTATCAGTTATAGCGTGGAAACAACCTCAAGTTCTGACCCGCGTGCATCGCCCCGGTGGGATGGAAAACGCCATTACAAACCAATCCCCCTCTGCATGTTTGCTTAGTAAATGTCTGTCTTGTTTTAGGACGGTCTGCCATTTGATTTGCCACTGATATGTTTTATGTTCGTGTGGAGAGATTAAATTTTTCAGAGTGCTTACTGGGCAAGAAGGAAAAGGCTTGCTGATGCCTAGATTTGGACATTTAAACAAGATTAACAAACCAGTTAACAATATACCGCAGCTTGTAAACTTGAAACGACTGAATCGGTACACGTCTGCCCAGAAAGGGTGTCTTTACTGTCATCGCCTTTTTGGAGGTGAACATAGTTCGTCTTCTATGCTTCTGTTTTCTGGCCCAATTAGAATCAACAGCGACAGAAAAGCACAAGAGATTCGTACCCACATGTTAACAGCTGCTTCCAGATGAGCCACTGCAGCATGCGGTAAATGGTTCCATTGCAAGCAGTGGTGCCAAAACACTTGCGGCTTTAACAGCATCATTTAAGCTAAACTGCCCAAGGCATCCAGGAGCTCCCCACTTATTCCCCAAAACCAATTCTTTGCATATTTATTTATTTATTGCTATTTGACGCCATCCTAATGCTTCGTTTTCACGTATACGACCATGGCGGTTAGATTTATGATTGGAGGAAGCGGGATGTCCGTTAAAGTACGCGTATTAAGTTTAAGCATTTAACTAACTGTTCATGAACTGTACTTATACTTGACTTCATCTTATGGATAAAAGAACTGTATTAGGGTAAATATATCTTGTGTATGCTCTGTATGGGATCTTACGACTTGCGGCTATTAAAAATAATGAATGAAAACTAATTATAGTTGGTCTCATTTATGGATTAAAAACTGTGCCAGTAGTAGGGTAAATATATTCTGTATGCTCTGTACGCTATCTTAAGATTTCCAGCTATTAAACAAGAATTTTTGTTTTACTTTCATCCAGGTAAATACAGATATACCTACTGTAAGGAAGAACGGACAGCAAGTTTTCCATGTGGATATAAAGTACTCACCTTGTTCATGGCATAGATGGTAATTGCACAGGCCCTGGCTACAACACTCCTGGCATGTGCGCAGTTCTATGTCAAATCGGCGTGACTTCGCAGACAACGGGGACTCTATAGCTCTACACGCCTGAAATGATTTCAAGCGTTGAATATGTAAGTATTTGAACATACTTACATAAAGAACATGTTGCGCTGAAGTTCCAAACATGCTGTGTGTGAATGTATGCCATATATGGATTGTTTTCTGGTTATTATGTGGCTGAAACATCTACATTTGCAAATAAGAAACCACCAATACAAATCCAGTGATGTGGGCAAACCCTAAAGTGGCCTGAAGTATCGAATTTACTGCTCGTGTGAAAAATATGTGAAAGTCATAAACGCCATTGACACTCATTAAAGATATCGGGTCAAATTGGAACACTCAGAATGCGTTGTGCTTCATATCAGATATGAGTCGGCAAACCAGGGCTCAGAACAGACTCAACTGATGTCTATACGACTTCATAATTAGATTCAGAATTAAAATCAGAATAAGGGATTAATCGAGATACCCTGTGTGATATGGGATTTACCGAGTTGTTCTACATATTTTACCTTTGTTAGACCCTGTTAGCTGTGTGATGATTTCTATCAACGTCACAAGTTATTACTGCAAAAACTAGTGTGTCAAACATATTCCATCAAACGCCTTTAAGTTTCTTACATTTTACAAAGAGTACGCCTTTCTTGTCGGTAAATACGGACGGAGTGTTCAGAATCTCTCGGATTGTGCCTTATAATTGTGCCTAATTCCGCTTAACTTGGGTCTAAGGGCCGTATGTCCATCGTGCTGAGTGTGATCACCACGTTGGATATGTGAACAGTTGCAATCAAAGCGCAACTGAGATATATATTTGATTTTGGACACCATATATACTAAAATGGACACCATATATACTAAGATGGTACACGACTTGGAAACTGATCTGAATCATCCGCCTAGAACATTCATTGCGTCTTTTGGTGTCCATTCAAAACTGATGAAAGCTTCTCTTGGCAGGAATCTGCTCTAATTCGTATATTTCATACATTTTATTAATTTTTTGGTGATTTGTATTATTCGTGGTTTTGGAAACTGGTCGTGAGATTATTGACCCGGACGGCTGATATAGGAATATCGGTTTCGACGCCTTGGTTCATGTCCGGTGTCTTGATATGCCTTAGACTTCCTAAAGCGATTTTCGGAACAAGTTTGGTATTAAAAGTATTATTTTTATTAGAGGCTACACTACTATATGTAACACACATTCCAGTGCTGAAAATTGGCTGAGACTGATCCATGTTTCGAATCAGCGACCTCAGTGTCAGCTACCACCTAATTTGGGGTTGGCCCGTTGGTCGAGTCTGTCCTTTTCCTTGTTGGACATTTGGGCTCCTCTTGTTGGCTAATATAATTGAAACAGAAATGCACGGTTTCTCTTTTCTCACGTAGTCGGTCCATCTAATGAATATATCCATATCCATATCTTCCCTGTTCCAAAGCGCTGGAAGAGTAACATATCTTTATTTTGCTTTAAGCTCTAGCAATATTTGACCCAAACATTAAAAGAATTAGGCTGGCGCTGGTGAGTGTCTGAACATGAGATCTTTGATAGGAAGCCCGGGGAGGTCTCTGCAAGATTTCCACACTAGAATCTGTACAATTTACAGAAAGTATAATTCCTAATAACAATAATACTGTTTCTTTTACCGACCTATCTACACGATGTTATGCCTAGTGCCTTTAACTCCACATTCCACCGACATACAGTGTAACATCATACATATACCTGCAAGTCAACCTTGGCATACTTTCGCCACGGCGTGAGAAGATAGACCAAGTGCTTGGTGTCGAGCCTTGTGTCGTGTCTGGTGTCCAAGAACGCAGAGCCAACAATATGCATGCACAGGGACAGGTCTGCCACGAGGAGAGAGACTTGACTCGAAATAAAAAGTCTTGAAGTCACCTCTAAGTTTGACTTTCGTCGCAAAGACTTGTGGGGTTCAACAAAATCGAACCGTCAGAACTTAACAGTCGGTTCTGATCCAAAAGCACAAATCATACGTTATAAATTTATTCTTGTTTTGTTTCCATTCGCCTACCCTATGACGAGATGCTGCGACAAATGGGAGTGCATGTGAATACGGATTCAACAAGCAAACAAGTAAAATCAATTGTTGGGTAAAAGTAACGTCTGCTTTCGTTGTTTTCATCAATAGTTACCAAAAGCATGGAAAGCATTTCCTGTGATGTGTAAAGAGAGGCTCCCATACCGCCATGTTTTCAGCTGCTCTAAATCTACAGACCAATGTCTTACCTGAAAAAAAAGACCGATTCCTATCTCATTGTGGATAACAGTTCTTGGAAACGGAATAAATGTACTAGCGTTGTGAGTTCACTGTCTAAGTGTGTTCTACCTGTTTGTACATTCTCGTCTCGCTTGGCGGTGCTGATTTCCCGTGGAGATTGTTGGCTGGGTTATTACGTGACCCCCGTCTGGTGACCGAAAAAAGGGCTAGCACGTCGTCCAGCCGATCCGTTGAAGAGTAAAATATATACGAAAAGCAAACATATAAACACACACGCACCTCTTGCGTCTTGCATCCGAAATTGAACCACTCAGCTCCGGATGCGTTCAGGACTTTTTCGCCATAGCAGATCTGCAAACAGTTAGTCGAGAACGGTAATTGTGGACAAGGGATTGAAGACATATCGACAGACACATTTTACTGACAGTTTTCTTCCAGGAAGTGAGAAAAAAAGAAATTCAGAACGGTGTTAGCCTCAATCAAGGTAATAAAATGGCATCGCTTAATTTGTGGCTACAGTTCCCTATAGACCACGGAGGGAAGTGCACTAGTAGGGGCCATCTTTTAATATAAAAAAAAACCCTGGCTCAGTCGATTCCGTAAAGTGGTGGCTGCTATCAATGTGTGGGAGGTAGAAATGTAATATACTCGCCCCGCGGGAGTTAGTGTTAACATGTCTGAGGATTCTGCAGCACGTCACCACAGACATGTTATAAAAACACATTTATAGGAAAAGGAAAGAAAAACAAACACTACTATGCCATAAGAACAAGGCAATACAAGGACAAAGTACCTCATGTGGCCAGCATTCTGATGTCTCGTGACAGTCTTCGACATTTTCCACCCCTTTGCAACTCAGACAACGTGGCCCAAATTCTGAAGAAACAAGCCCAAAATCTTAAACAGAAATGGCACGTCATGCAAGATCATGCTGACAGTGCTGCGGTAGGGAAAACGTTTCTGATGTTAGGTTAGTAGTCTTGAAAATGTTAGAAATTTAGCATTAAGGATACGAAGGTAAGAAAAACCGAAGGTTGTCTTTGTTCTAAAAGCTCATGATATTTTCAGAAAACGACAGCGATAAAGGTATGAGAGAGTGACGTATGTACTGTATGAATGTAAGATGTCATGTCAGGTCTATAAATGGCGTGGTTAGAATGAAGATACGTTGCACTTACCCTGTGATTTCGTCACTGTGTTAAGGCCAGTTAACGCCGTTACTGGAAAACAATCAATTCCAACGTATAAGTGATAGATTTGTTTTATTTATTTATTTATTTGAATGGTTTTTTACGTCCTACTCAAGAATATTTCACTTGTGCGACGGCGTCCAGCAGTATGATTGGAAGAAACCGGGCAGAGCCCGGGGGAAACCCACGACATTCGACAAATTCATGGCACACGTTCCCACGTGCCACCAGAAAGGGAGCTAGCATCCGCTGGGCTTGGACTCACAGCGACCGCATTAGTAAGTTTGTATGCTTACGTTTTACGTCGCACTTAATGATGTTCCAATTATATGATGACGATGTGTCTTCTTGTGGTAGGGCGGCCCGGCATGGACCGGGATCCCGGATCGCCCGACGTCCAAGCGGACGCCCTAACCACTAGGCAATCCAGGCGCCGAGAGCATTAGTGAGATTCCCCTGGATCATTGTGCTCTCGACAGATTCATGGCGGGAACTTACTAGTAATGTTGAGTAACGCTGTTCACACCTGCTCTTTCTTCATATAAAATTGAATTTTTTTCCTAATTATGATTGAGGCTTTCTATTTTGCGCAAAACAAATGGGTGCAGAGATGCACTGGAAAAGAAAGTCTGCTTCCCGAAAGGTATATCCGGGGTTCGAGTCATACGTAAGACATCTATGACTCGGATTTAATACGCAGCAGGCTCAGGTTCAACCATGCTTTAGACAATGATAATCTCATACTGGTTGATACCAAATACATAATCTGTTACATGTATGACAAACGATGTGGACATGTGACGTTGTGCATTACATCCCCCTTTTACCACAGAGATTGTTCACACATCATTTCGAATAGTTATTTCACTTTATCGTGCAGCAATAATACAACTCATCAAATAAAAGATCTAGTACGTGCGAACTGAAATGTAATGCGATTTAACGACATTTCGCCTTCAGGGTAAAATGCATGAGAACTCCCTTACACAACAAAGCCACACAACTATCGTTTCAAATAAAAAATTAATACAGATAGTATTTATTATTATACCACATACGCATGCGTGCAATTTGTATTGACTTCCTATACATAATCATCTAAATACTCTGGAGTGGACTTGAGCCTTGAGGACCGTGCTGAACACGTGTCGGACTGATCAACTTCACCCTTTGGCTGATTCGTGACCTCTGCTTCCTCGGGTAGCAATGTATAGAAACGCTTCAAGAATGAGGAATTGCGTTTGTAGCTAACGTCATCTTCAGGCTCAATAACGACTTCGTTGCCGTGTTTCTCTTTTACGGTATACGCACCGTGTTAAAAAGATGTTGTCAAGTTATTCTCCCTGTGCTTACGGAGCAGAATTGTATCACCAGGTTCAACATCGTTTTCAGCAGCGTGTCTTTTCGCGTCAGTGTGCAGTTGCCCTTTCTCTTTTCTCTCGAAATCACGATTCTGAATTTCTGGGCTAACTTCATCATCCGTTTCAGATGTCACTGTAGGAAGTTTGTTTCTGATTTTACGACCGATAACTGTGCTGAACTCTTTCCAGTTACGGAATGTGGAGCACTGCGGTATGCTAACAAACATCTTGTTAATTCCTTCCTCCAATCCAGCTCTTACGCTTGACTAGCGCGAATTGCAATCAGCAGATTTTTGTTTTGTCTTTCTCCTTCGCCGTTTGCTTGCGGCCATGGCGGAGTAATTGATTTATCCACCACATCGTTTTCATTCAAATACGATTTTATTTCAACTCTGACACACTGGGTTTAACTGAGTACGGAAATCCATGTCGTGCAAAAATTTCATCCAAATATTCTATTACCTTAGAGGATGTAACTTGTTTTATGATGGCAATTTCATAATAACTGCTGTAATAGTCGACAACTACAAGAATGTTTTCTCCTGTCGGAAATGGTCCCATTAAATCTATGGTCCAGCTGGCAAATCGGCTCGTTTCACAGGTTTTGGTTTACATGGTTGTGATACAGCTTGATATGCGTGACATGTTCTGCAGGTTTCCTTAACATCTACATGTATCCCTGGCCACCAAAGTTTCTCTCGAATTCTCTGTTTTGTTTTAACAACACCCTGGTGATCTTGGTGTGATAGCATCAGTACATGTTTTCTAAGTGAATTTGGCAAAACAATTCTAGAGCCTCGTAACTGAAGACTTCCGACTGAGCTCAACTCGTTGCTAATAGTTTTGAAACTTTTCAAACAGTCGTCTAACCTAACAAATGGTAGTAGTTTTTTGACAGCTTTCAATTCAATGTGACTCCCAGAAATACTTTCTATGTCTTTAGCAAACATGGTCTTTGGTGCTGTGCTCAATGCGGTGAAATGCGCATATTCTTCAGCTAGGTTTCCTTCTTTGTCTTTCTAGATGTGTGTTAAATGTGACATTGCGTCTGCGGCGTTCTGTGTACCCGGTCTGTACACAACTTTGAAATCGTACGCCTGTAATTTAAGTACCCAGCATTCTATCCGCGCTGACGGTTTTGAGCGCCGCGAATAGATCACTCCCAACGGTTTGTGATTAGTAACGAGTTCTAATGGCTTGGCGTACACATACATGTGAAATTTTTCGCACGCCCAAACTGAGATTAAAGCCTCTCTTTCTGTTTGAGAATGCCTCGCTCAATATCAGATAAACTACGACTTGCTTACGCTACTACGCGGAATTCTCATTTTTGCTCTTGCACGGGAATTGCGCCCAGTCCTGTCGGACTCGCATCTACAATTACCTGTGTTCGCGTTGTTTTGTCACAAAAGACTAGCGTTTTCGCATCACTGAGACAATCTTATAGCTTGTCAAATACCTTCTATTGTTCTTTCACCAGCCTGAATGGGACACCTTTACGTGTTAGCCTTCTTCACGGATCGGTAAGTGTTGCCATATCCCTAATGTACCTGGCACAATGACTTACAAGGCCCAGAAAACTCCTAACTTCTGACACAGATGTAACAGGCTTTGCGTTATTCACAGCCTCTACCTTTGACTCTGTGACAAAAGATGTCCCATGAACTATAAGCGTGTCATACCAAATTCATACTTTGATTTGTTAACAGTGAAATCTACTTCATATATCCTCTCTAACACTTTCTCTAATCTAACATTGCTCTCTTCATTACGGCCAAGAAGAATGACATCATCACATATTCGGTACCCCTTCACAACTAGCTAGAGCTTGTTGTACCACATGTTGATACATCTCTGAAGCTGAACTAATACCAAACATAAGGCTCTTATACCTGTACAATCCTTTGTGAGTCTGAAAAGTTGTGATTTCTCTCGAATTTTCAGAGAACTCAGCCTGATGATAGCCCATTGTTAGATCTAATTCTGAGAAAAGCTTGCTATCATTTATGTTCTTGAGAATTTCCTCTGTCGTGGGGATAGCGTGCTTTCCCTTATAAACACTTCATTGGCACACCTCATATCAAGGCACAACCTAATATCCCCTGATGGGGGGCTTAGCTACTACAGCCACTGGTGAAACCCATTTAGTTGGTCCACTGGCTTTGTCAATTATAATCAGTTGCCTTTAGCTCATCTATCTTACCACCGACCTGCTGTCTCAGAATGGTATACGCCATACTGGCTGAGCAATTGGTATACCTTTGTCATTAACACGAATGCCCAACTGGTGGTAGCCTTTCAGTTTAGACCCTACCTCAAGACATTTACTGAATTCATCCAGAATTGCTGAGCAGGATTTACCAGTTTTCACACAGTTTAGGTCAGTTCTGATCTCAAGTTGGTTGCAGTTTTGCACCTGCCTTGATCCTTGATTACAATGAACTCTCCTTCACAATCACGGTTATCTCCAATCTTCAGTGCACACATGAATTTACCTTCCACTGTCAGAGATTTTTCAGTTCCATACACTTTGAGTTTTTTTTTCACATTTCTCAGATTTGTATTTGATGTTGTTCTGTTTCAAGTAGTCCCACAATTTTTGTCAGTCACGTTATATGACGCCCCGAATTCAATTAGATAGTTCACATTAATGCCACCGATATTCAAATCAAGTGTCTTGCACTTGCCAGTTTCATCCAGCTAAAACACATACTCATTGTCACTGTCAATGGCATCCTTCATGTTATTCACATGTTTCGGATTTTTCCCATTTCTGTCGTGTTTGAGTCTGGGTATCCAGTTTCTTGGTTTTGTGCATTTCTCAGCATAATTCTTTCGCTTGGTTCTACACCCACACCTGTCTATGTCCGAATTTATGACATTTTGCACACTCACTATTTCTATCTAGACAACATTCGTCACGAGAATAATGTCCTTTTCCCTGACATCGATAGAAGACACCTTTAACGTCAGGTCTCGTGAATGTTGACACATATACTTTGTTTATCTCTTGAGCTGGTAAACGTGGATTCCCTTCGTTTGCTGCCATGACTGTAGTTCGGCTGATTCATCTGCGCGTGACATGTCTTGCAACTGTTTCATGTCAAGCCTCCCCCTTTTTCCATAAACTTTCGTCTCAGACTGAAAGAACCGCATTTACCTATCACCTGATCCCATATGTGTCATACGAGTCCCGAAGTCGCATGTTTCTGCTGAGTCTCGTTAAAAATTCGACGGTCGACGGTTTCATCTTCTTGTTGCTTCATGTTAGGAAATAAATGTCTTTTGTATGGCACGTTTGCTTTCGGAACGAAGTAATTGTCAAGCAATTCAAGTGCTCGTTCATAATTACCGTCATCCCCCGAATTGTCAAAAGTCTCGAAGACATTGCTCTGCCTGCCTGCGCAGTGCAACAACAACGCACGTTTTTGCCTTCGGTTAGTGATGTTTTTCGCCCGGATGTACAGCTCAAAAACTCATTTCCATTGCTTCCATCCGGATGCAAGGGTGGTTTCCTCCCCATTCACAATGAAGGTTGAGATAGATGCAAAGGTTATTTTTCGTCCTCGTCGCCAAATGTAGTATCTGTCACTCGGATTTATCACGCAGCAGGTTCCGGTTCAACCATGCTTTATTCAATAACTTTATTCTCATACCGGTTGATACCAAACACATAACCTAGTACATGTATAGTAAACGGAGTGGGTGTGCTACGTTGTACACTACATCAATACTGCATTTTATTGCTTCGTCGTTTGGCGCTCCGCATTAGAGGAATAGACCAAATCCTGGTTGCCTTAATGTGACTGTTATGTTACATATGAGACAGCACTATAAATATGCCCATAGTGCTTCATGGTGACACCGTCGTGATATGACCTAAATAACGTAACATATCAGTCAAACAAATATTTAGTTCTAGCCCGGGGGAAACCCACGACCATCCGCAGGTTGCTGGCAGACCTTCCCACGTACGAAAGAAGAGGAAGCAAGCATGAGCTGGACTTGGACTCAGAGCGACCGAACAAACAAATAACGCGGTTCACAAAATTGTTTACCGCGTAACTTCCTGCAAAGTTATCAGTAACCTGAGACGAAAAACAGTAAACAAATGTCTTGCTTAATTTCCAGACAGCGATAAGCCTTATACAAGAGTGAAGAAAAGAAAAGCACGAAGGCACTTGAGACCTCCTCTCTCCTCTCTGTTTTAATTGTCATTGTCTCCTCTTTATTCGTTTCTCAATTTAACATGCCGACAACATTCAGGCAACACAAATCTATTTATCACTATTAGATTATTTAACTATTATATTTTTCAGTTGGGACTTTCTATATAAAAAAAAAGTCCGTGGGTAACGTACATGTTGGACAATACGAGAAATGCCTCATTGGCGGAACGCGCTCGGTGAAAACCACCGTGGAAGCAATGTCACCGTGCCTGTGTTGTCAGTATTTGGCATTATTCGGACAGGTGCATTATACAGTATATACGTGTGAATGTATATGGGGTCAAAAGGTCAGGTATAGTTGAATTTTCACCTTTACACCTCTGTTTTGTTTAAAGGAGGGTTATTAATTTAATGCGCGGTAATTTTAAACCACGGCACACAACGATAAAGTCAAAATGTCAGCAATCGTGAAATAAGCAACAGAATTTCATTTTCCGTGTCACTAAGTCACGAGTAGACGTTCACTTTGGGCGCACGTGACATCTGCGGGTCATGAAGAGTGCCTTCATAACTCGAGTGCTTCGCATTTCGCCTACTGTTTTAGTAGACAAAGAGCGAAAAGAGGTCATAAACAGCTAAGATTAAACTGTAGGACTCCATAGCGATATTACCAAGCGTTTCGTTCACAAAAAGAAACCCTTCGAATTTGATCGAAAGGATTTATTTACAGCTAACATATTTTAAAATTCAGCTTTCATAAGCTTATGTAAACTGAAAACACGACCACCTTCAGTCATAGGTACAAAATGATTAGTAATCAGATGTGAAATGTAAGGGCTTCGGCTTAAAGCCATCACTGCTGACCCTAGATAATACACCATGTAAACGAGTTCTCAGTGGGCGAGTTCTAAAGACAGGAGAGGTGGGAATGAGGCGTCAACACGTCCTAGCTATGATTTTTTTTCTGTAGGAGGCGGAGGAATATAAGTGGTTAGTCGATGGGAGGAGACGAAATATGAAATATCATTGCGCTGAACGCCGACGCCTACTATTGTCACTAAAAGGAGTTCGCCAGTTTGACCACGAGCATTTCCAGTACCCGTTAAAGTTGAAATGAACACTGGCATGAAGACCTGCAGGTTGGATATGTTTACACCGCCCCTTTCACGCGCAAAACTATCACAAGCTACATGTACACTTACGTAATAGTTTTAAACCTTGCCCACCTCGACCCTTATGCATATGTGTCGGTACTTACTTAACACAATGATCGCAGATGCCCACATTCGCAATACCCGTTCGCACATGTTAGGCGTATCTCATGGTTCTGGGTCAGAGGTCTGTATATCTCTGAAGTGCGTATGGTTTACACTTCCAAAAACTACGAACTGATAAGGGGAAGTGAGAAAGAGATTATCGCCGAGATATGGCGCCAATTCAGTCCCTCCTTCCCCAGCCCCAGCACAACACGTTAAAACATATACTGACCCTAACTGTGTAGATGGATTATCTTCCAGGTGATTTATTGGAAGGGTGTGCAGCTCAGTTAGTAAGGTGGTAGAATCATAAATACGAGGTAGAGTTTCATTCCCGGAAGTGGAACGGGAATGTGTAGATTGGTAATGGAGCATTGTTGCAACTCTTCCTAAAGAGATCATCTTTGATGAAGCATTACAATTTTAAAGCTAAATAAATGAAATATTTATTTGCACACGGGTACTCTTAATGAAATACATGTACTTATTTCAATAAGTGTTTAAATCACAAACTGAAATATTACTTCGTTGAGGTCTATATCTGCAGCCGGTTCTGAAATAAATTGCCATATCGTTTTATATATTAATTAACAGCGTTGTGTGGCGGGTCTTGTTTTGAAGTTGGTATCTACGAGTGAGTTTGGTGGGTGGTTGTTTGGAGTTGTGTTGCCATGTCTTCATGGATGTAAATTGTTGGTCTTTGTCGACGGAGGAAAGTGGATGCTGGCGTGGGGACGTTGTGGAGTGGATAATTCTATATCACATATGCCTCCTTATGATTACGAACATCTTCTCACTTCCTGTTTCAAACTGAACTTTGTACTTTGAAGTTTAACATAATTGTAGATGTTTTCCGTTTTTTAACCTACCAAACCACCAATCACTGGTAGTTTATGCGATCAAAGGTAGGTTAATATTTTTTATTTCTTTAAAACTGAGGTCATGTTTCAAACCGTTGTTTAAATTAATACATTTGATGACTACATAGTCAATACAACACATTTAATTGTTGTCAAGGTGTTTTGAAACTTCCACAATATCCCAACCGAGTGTCCAGCTGGTATGCAACTCAGTGCGGTTTACGAGCCAATCACTCTCCGCTTTCAGTGATATTAAATTTATTTATTTGTCCCATTACAGCTTTGCAACAGCTATGGGATACCTTTCTAATTATCCTCATTTACCCTTTCGTACGCTTTAAATCTTCATCAGCCCCAAAGCATTTTGAAATATTACGATGTCAGTATAAATACACCGATAGACCCATAAATACACCCAGAAAAATTGGTTGAAAGTGAAGTAACTTCCTGCTATGAACTAACGTGCATATGCTCATAGGTAAATATGAAAATACGACTTTTAATTCAGTTATTTCAGTTCTTGCAGCGTTATGTTGAAACGATATGTTATCGTCATTGCCACTCACCAAGTGATGTTATTTTCAATAAGCGGCAATACGGCCACTAAGTGTGCCTTAAGGAAATATAATTTGCTTTTTACTTTTTGATATTTCTATTACTCAAATATGTGGGAAACCAGGAGAAATCCAATATTGGTATGAAGTAATTCAGTAACTTAAGGCTCATAAATCCTAAAGTGTTTTCAGTTGGGAGCTTAAATTTCCCTCTGAGTCTATCACACAACAGCTACAGGTCCAGAGTCGTAGCCACAATACAAATTTGGATTCACAACGAAATAACTCTCCAGAGCCGGAATGATTCTCCACTCACGAAACTCCAAAATAAATTATCAACAAGGACAGGGGCCTGTTTGACAAGCTGTTTTGGCCTTAATCGTAGAATTATGATCTAAGTTAAACTGTGAAATACATGCCTCACATCGGGCAAATTTTGACCATTGATTCTATCCTGTGACATTGCAATATCAGCCAAGTTTGAGCATTCAGCATTAAATATTTTGTTTTCTAGAAATGATCAGACTTTAGCCCAAAATCGCTTCGAGAAACAGACTCCTGCCTGGCGTTGGTTTTCCTCATCGTACAGCTTCCTAAATTGAATCTCAGTCAACAGACTAAGCTAGTTTTGGATTTTCTATCCTAGCTTCACAATCCAAAGGCTGGAGAAAGGGTTCTTTACAAGGTAATAATTCTGTAAAACTGAATTACAATCCAAGCCAAGCCAGGATTTCTAACCATGTCACATCTTAATAGTGACATGATCACTTCTTAAAGTGGCATGATTAGTCCACGTATAAAGCCAGTTTAAATTTCTGAACCAATCACACCTTAAAGTGACTCTCAGCCCAAATATCGACGTGCACGATCGTGACAAAATAAAATATTAGTTCAGTTCTACAAGCAACTTATCAATGATGCGAGTGTCTAATAAGTGTAGGCCTAAGTGGTAAGTGTTACAAAGTAAAGTAAACTGTTTGATTAAGCTAACCCAAGATCTGGAGTAGGGTAGTCAGGCGGATGTTGCGACTGCTTGGATACGCCACGCCTCGTTTGAAAAAGGTATATAAACAAGCTGGATTGCCCTATCTCTCAACGTAAGGTCGAGATTTGTGCGTTAGAACTGATTTCTCGCGGTTTTCAAGTTTTTACACCATAGCGTCTGCTTTTCGACAAAACCTTCCCTTTTCCACAAACATATGTCCATATAAAATAGTCGACCTGGAGTAAATAAAGCAAAATCGAAAATGCAGGACCAACGTGCCCACCCTTAAAGATAATACCTCTGTCGTTTGCTTATGTGCTTTTCGAAAACGAGGCTAGGTAGTCCCGCACGTGCGTTGAAGACCTGCTCGAGATCTTGCAGTGGTTTTTCAAAAATTCAATGGGCGAAATGCCGTCTGTACACCGTTCTCGACGCTAGAGCGATTATTCTTCCGGGGATTTCCAAAACTTTGATCACTTACGTCAACGACGCCTGCTGCTTGTTTTAAATGTCATAGAGTGTCCAGTTTTCGATTCGCTGTCTCTCGATTGTTTTCGTCAGAATTAAGTTCATTTAAGCTCGTGCAGGGTTGCAATATTCAACCACAAAGTTATTTAAACCACATAGTTCCCAACTATAAGTGGACAGATGTGAATAAAAATTTGAAATATTATTCACGTCTCATAAATTGCAAAAAGTGATAGCATTACACCACAATCGCATGGAATATTATGAAAATGACAAAACAACTACTTTCAGTGAAAGAGAATTTGCAGGCTCGACAATACCAGACATGTAGAGTTCATAAGTCATACCTTAACAGGCTGACAGGTGATAAAAAGCAGATGCATATGGTGACAGATCATATCACTGATGTTAGCTGAAGAATGAAGACTGAATATAATTTCGTCACTCTTTATTTCAGGAAGGTTTGCAATATCAAGGCTTATTGAAATAATTTTTTCCTTGGGAGTTGCAACTGTTGTTGAATTTATTTGATTTATTTTATTGATGTTTTACACCGTGCTCAAGAATATTTCACTTATACAACGGCGACCAGCATTATGGTGGGAGGAAACAGGACAGAGACCGGGATGTAACCCACGATCATCCACAAGTTACTGGCAGACCTTCCCATGTGCGGCCGGAGAGGAAGCCAGGTGGGCTGGGCTTGACCTCAGAGCGATTGCATTGGTGGGATGCTTCTGGGTCATCGCGCTGCGCTGGAGCGATAACCGACTGAGCCACGGAAGCCCTCAACTGTTGTTGAAATAGAGATTTCAATAAGCGTTGCAATAAGCGAAGCAATCATTTCAGTAGAGGCAATTTATTGGAATTATAGTTGCATCAAGGTTAATTCGTGGCAGAGTGTTGTGCACAGTGTTCGTTTGGCCGTTTGCTAGTCTTATTTCGTTTTGTTGTATTAATATGGCGCGCTTTTATGTATGTTCAAGTTGGAAATCAAAGTCAGCTATCCCGGAAAACGCTCATATCCCTTGTGACATTGGTTGACTGGGAATAACGGTGTAAATGTGGGAAAGTTCGTCAGTAATTTGCCAAATGCTCGTGGTTTAACCCGATTACTTTGGTTTCCTCCATCTATAGACCCGATCGCCATCCCATCAGCGAGCACCTTTAAAGCATGTTGTCAAACAGCAAACAATCGGTCAATAGAATTGTTTGCCTATTTTCAAATACTGTGCACAAAACGAGGTGGTCAATAGATTTCATACAGGTATCTATGCAAACAACAAGCAGACCAGCCACATAGTTTTCGCCTATTTTTCAACTCTTGTGGATTTTCTGTTTTGTTTTGTTTTGTTTTTGTTTTTTTTGTTTTGTTTTGTTTTGTTTTTTTTCATTTCCTTACGATTTCTTGCTGGTAGGGCCGGAGTAATCCTGATTACAGGCAAACCCTGACAGATGCTGATTAGGTAAATCGCATGGCGGGTGCATTTGTTGAACGTACAGTTCACTATTCGAAGCCATGGCGCCTCTGAGATTTTTTTTACCCAGTTTCGAAAATTGGTAGTTGGATTACCAGAAAGAAGTGAGCGATGTGGAGCATTAAGGCTTGAGACGGTGATGCGGTATAAAATTGTGTCACGGAAGGCCGAGTGCCTGAGGTGCTCACCTTTCGGTCGCTGAAACAAACGATCTGCGGGCTCAAGCCCAGCCTTGGACATAAAATTGTACATTTACCACTTTCCAATGTTCACAGACCTTAGTGAAAACTCGAGGCCGACGACGCCTGTTGGATCGTTTTCCCAGTCCAACGCTAGAAACACTTGTTCCCCAGCAATGCGTTACGCATGTGTGTATGTGACAGGTGGGAAAGTTCGTCAGTAATTTACCTCCAAACTACATAAATTAATATACACGGAAAGAAGGAAAACTTTTATAGTTTTTTCTAAACGTATAGAATGCATATATTAACATATAATTTTCCCACTTCCAGTGACTGGATATTAATTGATATAAAATAAACACAGTTTGAATATTAATATTGATGACTACGACTAGGTATGGAACAAGGTCAACACACAGACTTCTCTATGACGCAGATCTTTCAGTGATTGAAATTTTAAAGGAAATTGCCACAGGCAAGATTAAATCTAGCAAGTAAAATGTGTTCCATTACTTCCTTTACTGAAATTTTCCTTCTGCAGAAATTGAATTAGATTCTGAGATATTGGATTTTAAATAAAGTTCTTGCTGAGCTTGAGTTCTGTGAAAACATGTACATGTACGGTGGGCTCTCAAAATATTACTTGTAATGAATTAGTATATTTTCTGTTAAATTTATATGCGCAGTTCTTGACAATTCATGACATTATGTTGAATGTCCCCCTATCAGCTATCAAAAGTCTTCAAGACATGGTTGGCATGGCAACCGGGAAGAACAAACCTGGAACATAAGTGTTATGAATAGTTTGTACATGCCCCCAAATAAATAGTCTTATAAGGATTTAACGAAGCTGAAAAACTGTCTCACGCATCTTTGGCTTTGAAATGCAATTATTTCATAATGAATGCGACACATCCCTCCATGATTTCAACAAATCGATGAGATCATTTGTTAATTACTAACAGTGTGCATACGTTGTTGTGATAGATTTACTTGCGGACCCACGCGCTGTCACACACAGGTAGTGTTTACGGACGGAGAATTTGTTGATAACGCGGCACTGAATGGTCATGGAATCTTGTGGACAAAAATCCACCACTGACGCGCATGCGCTCCTATGAGGAGTCAAACGTCTTCTGACGACAGTGTGTCTACCATCATGCAATGTATGCACGTGTACGTGGGAAAGTTCATCAGTAACTTGCCCAAGTTTAGTCGTTTATGCCTCGGACACTGTGGTTTCCGGGAAGTGAAACTGGGCGCCATTGTATAAGTGAGAAATTCTTGAGTCTGATCTGAACTGAGTGAATATAGCGATAAAATTGAGCGTGATGAGAAGTTCTACGAAGTTTCTCGTTTTGAAGAAACTTTCGCTTTAGATACTGTAGGAAAATGGACAAAACGACGTGAAAACGTGGTATTTCACATTCCACCTGTTACAATCAAGGAATTCGATGGCTGAAAAGATCTGGCTTGATATGACTGTGATGCCAATGAGGCCTAAGTGCGAATCCCATTGCCATTGTCCTTTCAAAAGTTTGTAGGATACCTGACAAATGTAGGTACTGTGCCTTTCTCCCACTATAATTTTGGCTGCCGTCATATAAATAAAATATTCTTGAATAGGTGTAAGACACCGATCAAATAAATAAATAAATAAATCGACATCGTCAAGATAAGTGTGATGCAAGTGCCATAGGGCAAACATGATTTCTGAAGATATCTGTATAGTATAATTAAGTAGTGCTTGACTTGGGCTTATTATTTATTGTACTTAGCGTATGTTGAGGGGGTCTGTTTCGTCAAATGTGTTCTTCATATACTCATTAACACACATGCTGAACAAAACAGTTCAAAAAAGACAGAGCTTAACAAGTAGGAAAATTTATTTCACTCTTGCTTATAAAACATTGACATCATTTTGAACAAGTCGCGGTGTTTATACCCCAAAATCTCTTAAATAAACTGACAAGGGTAGAAGTATTTTCCAATCACACGATCCCGCTTTTAAACCTTACTTTAGTACGATGTCGCAGGTTTCTATGACAGCCGTGCAACAATGTTTCAGTCCTATTCTTTAATGTTGTTTCTAACAACAGCTTCACTGCTGCATCATCAACATTATTCAATAGTATCTGGGTCTCCAGGTGACACCAACAACACCATTCAACAACATTTCGTCACTAGTCTATCTCTTATAACATCAAAATGGCTGACAAATTATGTATTTTCCCTTTTCTACGCATTGATCAGGTTCGTTTTATAACTAGCTGTATAATATAATGCCTTTTATAAGGATTTCTATTTGGGACAGAAAATAATAAAACTGAGTAACATTGTGTAACACTGGATACTATCAACGTTGAGTTATTTAACACGTAAGCGACAGCTTCTGAAACTCAATTTGCGATGTCAACACACGTACAATTACCAAACTTCGCAACGTGAACTTGCAGCAACCATACATGATATGGTCATGTAAGTCAGATAGTTGTTTCAAGTGGTGCTTTACTGCGCAGGAGTTAAATGGCTCATACGTGGGATAGACAGAAGGACGTGATCGTCTGTGTCTCTACCTTAACGTTACAGACTTAGGCGACCGCCCAGGATTTTATTCACTTCTACTTTTTCATGTGTAATTTATCACGCCTTCGACTTGAAACTGCGCTTCTGCCTTTGTAATGTCTCTGACGTCACAAGAGCCGTATAATATGCCTTAAATGAACTGGATTCTGTGTAAATGGGAAATGTATCAGTCAATAACTTTCTGTTACTTTCATTTTAAAAGACTTTCACGCCATTATGGCTCAGCAGCAACAACGCGTGAAAAACTTCTTGTAACACATTTCTGACTAAATTAAATTGTACACAGTGGCAAACGGGGTCGAAAATTACCGACAAGAGTCCACCTAAGACAAGTATTTGTACTGAAAGTAAATTTTAGGGCGATTGTAAATATTTACAACTGGGTCACACCGATTGTAATTTTTAATTGTTAGTTACCACGATCGCAGCTTACAACCCCTTTGAGCAAGAGGCTGTCGATTGTAAGTGAGGGCTACATTTGAGATCGTAGTGATTTAAATCAACTTACGCTTACGATTCCTTTTTACAAGCTGGTACAGGTCCCCCGAGAGTACCATGGCGATCCGTCAAGCGCAGAGCAGCATGATCTTGGAGTCTTTACTGACGCCAAATGTTTCTTTTCCAGCTTATCGTAATTATGTCACATTAAAGACAGTACGACATTACAGTAGAAAATGATACATTGTAACGTTGTAGACGTTGCGCTTCAATTCCTTTTTGACGTCATAATGCCTCGAAGTTCTGATTTATACAAGCACCACGTCACGGGGTTAGAAGATATGCTGCCTCCCCATTGCTCTCCCGTTCATGGTGGCAAGAACCGGTCGACGTCGCACTCTTGAGTGGTATTACATGAATATTACTGGAGAGCACTGACTTTACACAAATATGACGTTTGTGACACGTTGAAAAGTTTCATGTAACTTGTCAAGGGCCGGTGGTTTACTCCTGGCTCTAGGTTTTTTTTTTCCACCGATCTAACTGGTCCGCCCTCGAAAACCTGAAAGCTCTCGAAATTTGACAATTTACCATGAAAACAGGCGCCTGTCCATGTGTTCTGCCCGTTTCTTTGAGCTCACAACCCAAATCACCGTCATACACGTGACATATTCGTGACCTCGAACGAAACCAGTGATCAGCTCAACAACTAAAACAAATAAATATGTATTACCTTCACAAAAGTTATGTAACAATCACGAAAACGAATATTATCGCAGACGGTGTATCATTGAAGCGAATTGTTACACCAGGAAATGCTTTAAGCTGTTGTTCTTGTAACATTACTGGGCTTCCTTTTGATAACGTCGGTAAGTGTTCCCACAAAACACTGCACCACCCTTGTTTGTATGTCACAGTATGTGAAACGTAAAGCATGGCGTTTGCCAGTGGAAACTCTACCAACACACCACTTCAATAACTAAAATATTTTCTATCTTAAAACGGATGTATCGATTCAACGCTGGCTGGCTGAACAACCCTAGCCCTATATGAACTCCACTGTCGTTCCGATATTTGAATGTCGCTATACTGGTGGAGTCATACAACCTTCCATTTAATTTCCTGGAAGTAGAGCTTCTGTGCCAAAAAGTGCACAGAAGCCACTGGCGTCTTAGGGTTCAAAATGTTTTCTTTTCTGTGAACGCTTTTGTGTATACATGAATAATCAAAACCGATAGTGTCTACTCAGAGCATATAGTATAGCTACTTAGCTGGTGTAGTCTTTTCCACTCAGTCTTAAATTGTATTCATTAATTCTTTCGTTACGTAGTTTAGTGGGACTTTATATCCAGTATGCCAGTCAGTTTTGCTTTTCCTGTAAAGTTGTAGCTGTAATTCAATTTATCCAGATGTAGAAATAATAATTGAAAGTGTATCTCTGTCAAATGCTTAAATATTGTGTCTTATTTCCCTTGTTACATTGTTGAAAAAATTGATAGCACTGAACACATGTTATTTCCAGTTTAATATACCGTAATCGTATATATGTAAACACAAACCATGTACACATGTCAAGGTAATGATTGCAAGGATACACTTTCAGTTTTAGTCTCCATTTAGTTACAGTTACATTGACATATTCACATTTGCTTGAAATGGTACAAATCGTAGGATTGGCTGACAAGTTTGATTTTGACTTCATCTTTAGACTCTCCTCTCGGTTTCCTGGACTGGGACAAATGCTACCCCATGGGCTAAACAATCTGGATACCGAATAACTGTATATGCCAATATAGTGGAGGCGTGAACACAATGTGATAATTCAGACGGTATTCGGGCTAACTGAGATATAATTAAATTGAATCATGCTTTTACAGTTGTTATCTGATATGCAAGAATTCGATATATAAAATTTTACAAATATTTCTACTATCCTCTTACCATATTTATTTTAATATCTTAACATCAGTTTTGCAGATATCAGCGATTTTCTGCTTTTAGCCTGATTATTGCCTATATCATAATACAGACTGCAGTGTTGTGTGACAGAAAGTGATAATTCTAACGTGCCTGCTCCATGGATATAAATAAATCGGAAGGCGTAACCATCTATGGAACAATTAAAGCTATGCGTGTCGTTTTATAACAGGTATAAGTGCAAGCCTAACGGATACGAGAATTGAAATCCAGTTTCAGTGGCCGTGAAGTGTTTGCTTCATTGCTCCCTTGCTGAAAATCATGTCAAGGAAAAACAATAAGTTGATATCGCGTGTTATAACCTAGCATTAAATTTATTCCATCTTCACTTCGGTCATGATGTAATACTTTGGTTTCAGACACACAGAAACTCGAATTGACACTCGTATGTTACTTGTTAGATTCCAAATACAACGTATATTTAAAATCTTCTTTTGAAGACAATTCAGAACAACCCTTCATGGACTACAACAATTTTAAGTGACGTCATACACATTTGCCAAAGCAAGAAGCGTCAAGTCTGCATCCGTCGAAATAGCCGAGTATAGATTTCAGCACCTTTTGATTTCAGAAGCATTCTTGACATCGAATCGTATAAGCTCAGTCGGTTTGTCCACCAAAACAAACACTTGCATGTTGTCATTGCCACCAAGTAAACCTTCGCTATAATAACTGGATCCCCACTGACAGGTTTTGACATCAGACCGCCTGAGGTTGGACAACGGGGAATGCCACTGATTATCTCTCGTGTACCCCTGCCAGCCATTACTAGCCCTCGCTCGGCAGACACAACAGGAGTTCTCTGGAATGAATAAAATCACATCCGTTTTTCCCCGAGGAGGGGGCCGAGGGGCACTGACATTTACATAGCCAGAGCACAGTCGCTCACAGGAACATGTCATCACATGCGATGGATACCTTAGACAGTGAAATGTTCTCATGTAAAGGGAATGGCGGGGATGTTGAGCTTGTTGTTGCTGGAAACATGTTTCATAACGTGGTCGTAAGCCCATCCAAACTGTCATAGTCCGCATGGTAGGCAAGATCAAGTAACAGTCTGGTGTGGTCTATAATCAGCAGTAACTTATTGTTTGCTGTAACTGCGGATACTTGCTGTATCTCATGGTTCTCTGCAACCCATAATCTGATTTACATCATGTGGTCAAACACACCTAGTGCGACGTAACTCGTAGTCTACTGTAACGATATCTTTTACATATTCTGCAATCTGTGTCGGTGAGGTCGCGGTTCTAGTGGTTGAAAATGGCATCGCGTTTCAGTTTAGAAACAGCACATACACCTGGCTAGTTTTCAACAGGTCTGCAGACTGTTATGTCCACCTCTGCTAAAAATCCCATTATAAGGAAATTCCAGAAGTGACGTTGCACACACAGTATGATGCAAAAGTCTACTGAGCGAAAAACGTAATTCAGAGTGCGGTGTACAGTTTCGTACTTTTGGACCTAACATTGCATGTTTGCCTACACAGGTGGACTAGTGTTTTGCAAAGTAGCTCATATCTGTTTTTGTGTTGCAGGAGTTCTGGACTTCACAATAACTTGCGTTAAGACGACAGAAATACGGTTGAGATAACTCTGCATTAGAACTGAACATGCCTGACAGAGCGCATAATCAGTTGTTTGTTGTTGTTGTCGTAGAGACTGGCCTGTCTTTGTGGGAGAATCAAAACTACTGAGGCCGACCTATCCGCTTAATGCTGTATTTTTGTGTGGCGATAATATAAAACTTGAAAACTTGACAGAAAAAAAATATGCCTCAATGTATTTGCACATTACACAGGAAAACCAATGTATTTTAGGTAACGTTATACGGATTTGCGGAAAAGGTCAGTAGCACGCAGTCGTTGAACACTTGTTTCTGTGTTCACCTTCGGAGTCATGTTTCCTCCGTTCGTTTGGCCTACCTTACAGTTTGCTGTAACATACACTGTGACATGTGCAGTAGAAAGGAAGTAAAAGCGTTCAAGGGTCAACAATAAGAAGACGCTGTTGTTGAGGAGATACTTTGGCTGTCCCATACTTGATTAATAATATAACATTGGCGTGTTATTTGTGTACTGGAAAAAGCAGAACAAATAATAAAGTATGGTCAAAATACCAAAATGTTGATAAATTGGCTGCGTAACTTGCCTCCGTTTGTCAGAGACTACATTATGAAAACGCGGGTTGTAGTTAGACTGGGGGTAAACTTATCACCTCAAAGTCCAGCGCATGCCGCCCACCCACCACCACCGCCACTCCCAGACTCCCTACGAACTGCAGACCTTCAAATGTCATAGGCAGTCATGCAGATGTATGCTTGCAAGAAGCTGGCTCACGGAAATAAACCTGAAATGGGCTCTGTAGCCCGATATATCGATACCATGAAGCAGCAGTTGTACATTGGGCTCACGTTTAAACAAAACACTTTCTGACACCGAGTTTTGAGACATCCTCTTCGTGTCAATACTGCACTTCACAAACACAGTGGCCACACAGAAGTTAGTCTCACTGTGTGGACAAATTTTGCTGCTGTGTCATGAAATATACATCCTGAGCTTTGGGCAAAAAACATCTGGTTCCATGGTGAACAAATGTAACGGTTCCCTTCGACAAGTTTGCTGCCAATGTAATCCTTCTAATGTACATGTGTTCATTATCTGTGTTATAACCATTAACCTAAAAGATATAACTATCAACAAACAATAAATCATGAATTTTTATGTAACCCGCTAAGCCTATAAATGAATGCATACCAATCTGTTCAAAGACACAGGGCGTATCGGGAGCTGCGAGCTCTTGCCTCGAGTCCCACGCAAAACTAATAAGATGAATATCTTATTAAGAGATACATGTACGCGAGGACAAAAACAGCCAATGGATGAAATCAAACTTATATACAGTGCAAAAATATGCGACAATAATGTTTCAGAATACTAAAGGTTACATAATGGGCAGTAAAATCCCACAGGAGACGAGAGGGCGACATTTGGCAAATTGCCACGTCATTGTGAAATCCGGCATGTTTACAGTGAAATATAAAACGCTCCAATTCTAGCGGATTGGTCTACGTTTCCGACGTATCTGAGCAATGATTAGGATCCGTAACAAAGTGCGTCGCACCAACCAGCAACTTTAAAACAATGTGCACTTTGGGCGAGAAATCTGCCAATAGCAGGTGTGACATTGGGAACGATGCTAACATGTGTGACAGATCTTCCATGTCGATTACTTCTCTTTCCTCCCCTGGGCGGCGGATCCTTATGAAATTCGCTTGTATAGAGAACAAGACAAACCACAGCTTAGACACTGCACTGACAAACGAAAGGACAATTTTAGTCGCCATCTTTGACGTTACACTGAGCACCGAGCACCGGCTTCTGCAGGGCATGATTTATTCTAAGTAGCTCCATTTGCTGCTGGTCTTATAGTCATGCTGGCGAGCGATTCCGCTCAGCAAAGCGTGTAAACGTAACTAGTTTGGGGGATGAGGCCCAGTGAGACAACAGCCCATAACAAGCTGAACTTCATCGCCAGATGTACTGAAATAGATGCCCGGGAGATATTTGATCAAGTCGATGCCTTGTACTTCCATAGCTCAGTATCCCCAGCATGATGAGCGAAGTGTTCAGTCCCACGCTGCCTAAAAGGGACACGTCTGATGGACAGATAGCCCATTAGTAAAATGCCTCGGCTTACAAAAAATCGTCGGAAACATCACAAAGACCCTTACAGGCTAAATTTAATCTTTTGATTAAGACAGGTTTAAACGACAAAAGTGACCTGCTGACGGAGATCTGAAATCTTGACTTTCCTTTGAGGTAACGCATAAGATATTCCCGATAGCGAAGACAGACGATCAACCGATCTGAATTGGAACGGCATAAATATGGAACGGCTCGTTATCCAAGTCCAAATGCTATGTTTCTTTGCCAAGTGTTAAGTTCACAGTTATATATGTCATAATCTCTCATTCAACCACCTTGAATGATGCTTTAAAAAGAAAACAAAAACAATGATACGCCATATTTGATGTCCCACAGAATAGTCAATGTTGCTCATTGGCATTTTTGCCAGTGCGCAAAACCAAGGCACTACTTCAAGACTTCCGCGTTTTCACAGAGTTATATATGCCGTCTTTATATCGCGGTCAACCCGCTCCCAATTTCACCGCAGGCCAATGATTAAACCAAGCCTGTTTCTTTAACGCACTGAGGAGTCAAGCAGCTCGAACGTCTTGGACAAATCTTGTGAGAGCAAAGCTTGCTGTCGCCGGAAGGGGTTGGCCGTCCTCGCCAGTCAGTCCTAATGGGTCCAGCGCGACAGCCTGGCACAGGTCTTAAGTTATTACCCACCGATCCTTACATACGCGTGTTGGACTCTGCCAAGTCTTTCAGTAGAGGAACACCATTGCCAGCTGATGGCGTTCGAGATTTGTTCTGGAATGAAAAGAAGCACTTATGACAAAATTGGCCATTTCAAAGACAGATCTAGACCATCAATCGCAAGGTTTACTTAGGTATAATTTACTCCCCGAAAATCAGCAAAATTTCATTTAGTGTGTACTAGACATCGAAAAGAGTTTCTTTTCAGTGGCAATAGATTTTTTTATGTTGACAGATCTATAAATGTATATATTATATACCCGTACGTCTGCTTTGCCTGCATAAATGATAAATATGAACGTTATGGGAGGAGAAATTACAATAAACATCGTTATTACTAGTATGTTAATTTTGAAGACTGGTTCCTTTACTAAGGTGGATGGATGAGCGGAAAATGAATTATTTACGACACATACGACAAATAAATACATTCGGAAGCATGCTTAGGTTAAAGACAAACACGGATAATTATGTATCACTACATGACTTGCAAGTGGCACACACGATATATTTACTGTGGAGTCTACAGAGCTAACAAGATTCACGCTTTCTACGTAGTCAATTTTTGACACCTGTCCAAGGACCCACATACGTAAGCACTGGCAATGATTTAAAAGGAAACAAAGACTACTGATCCTTTCAGCTAATGGCATGTTTCTTCTTAAGACAGAGTACTCTGATGCTCGCATAAAGAGCGTCACAGAATTCCTCCGCGGTCACACTCAGATCCAAGGGTAATCGTTCAGACCTTAATAACCTGTAATACGCGAATCAAACGGGGTAAATTGGACATAACTGGTAATTATCCCCGTCCGAACATCAAACGTCTTTAACATTCAGCAACATATTTCCATCGAAAGGCGTCCTTTTTAAGTTGTCCACAGTAATCAGATGACCAAAGGCTTCGGCTTGGCTTTTCACGTACCAGAGATGCCGGAAGCGCTTGAACTTGAACATTCTGGATGTGAGACCCGTTACGATGCCGCCTTTCTTTCCTTGTTCTCAGTTCTTCCGTTGAGTGGTGTTACAGGAAGTTTGCTGTTCTCTTGTTTTCCAACGATATGCCCGGCGTCTCGCGTGGAAAATATTGCCACCATCTTTCCAAAGGCCGATGGTTTATTTTTAGTATGCGGTTTCTTCAGTTCAATTACCTAGGTCTTCTCAAAATCGGATGAGTGAAAACGTCATGAATATGGCGGTAGACAACACCCCTCCTCCCCCAATATATATAAATTCTGGTGGCCTCGACGGGGACCGAAAGAAACTGTACAATACCAATAAAAGGGTAGAGTATGACGAATAAAACCACAGGAAACTTTGTTGGGAAAAATGACGGAAAAGTACAGCACAAACACCATGACTGGAATTTCACACATGAAATCTACATTCATTCGAGAGACGAGTGAATCACGTGGATTCCGTGTAGATCACTTGACAGCCAGTACCTGCTGTGAGGAGCCGTGCGAGACTTCCGTAAAGGAGGTAAAGATGGACAGAGATCGACTGAGCCTCCGCTTGCTGGACGCATGGGCTGACCGATGTTGGCAATGGCGCTCCCAACGTTTGCGCAGCGTCAGGCGTACCTATACAAGCAAACACATAGTCTTTGTTTACCGCACGAATTGCATGCATCGGTATCATGCCACGAATGATCTCAAATGCATGGGGAATGTAACAGGGAGCCGGCTGCGTGACTAGAATACTGAGGCATTGGTTTCATTTTCTTCCCTGTTTTTCTTTTTCTTTTTATGGGGGGGGGGAGGATTTCCTAGTCGAGCTAACGAGAGTCTTACCAGAGGCTGCTGAGTCAATACTGATTGAAATATCTTTACGCAATGTTTCAGTACTAGTCTATCTTGTGATTTCTCCAGGAACCCTTAGAAAAAATTGGCTTGCATTCGTGTTCTTCCTCTCCAGTCGTACGTTGGAAGGTCTGCCACCAAACTGCGGATGATCGTGGGTTTTACCCGGGCTCTGCCCGGTTTCCTCCCACCATAATGCTTGTCGCCGTCGTATAGATGAAATATTCTTCAGTGTAGCGTCAAACACCAATCAGATAAAGAAATAAATAAATGTACTCATGTTTCAGGCAGGGTTTCCACCTATGGTGCTGAACTGCGTGATAATGACGATTGGATTTTCTAGGTTTCTTGGAAAAAGTGCCATTGGAGGGACTAGGACAAACGCATTTAAATCAATCTGTATTCAACACAGTCTTTGACTGATTGGTGTTGTTTTGTTTTGTTTTTTGTTCTCACATGTGGACGAAATATTGGTGAGGAAGGACAGTAATTTCATTAGTTGCTAGTTCATCGTAACAACAAAGAAAAATATCCCATTGTCTTTGATAATGGTGGTACATAAATACGTGAAACATAGGTGCAACGATGCGATTAGGACATTAGACAACGAAGACAAGTGACGTGCCTCAATATTTGGGCCATAAAACCGCTCCTTGTTACTGTGCAGACGAATGATTCACAATAAAGGATGTCATGTAAATACATTGCTAGTTTGTCACCCAAAAGTACCTCAGAGGTCGGCTGGACCGGTTCGGTGGCTGGAGGGCTTAATCGCACATCTCGCCTTGACGATATGCGTAGTTTAAACGCTGACCTGTGTAATGTTACGTGAACCTAGAGTAGAACAATTAGCGGAATGTCTGAGAATACCGCCAGTGACGTCATAAGCACTAAACTATGCGTTGATTTTAAGTTTTTGAAATATACATTTGATTGTTCAACGCCGCTTTCCAGACCAGTAGAGATCGAGCTCTTTTATCTTTAAACGGTAAATATATATTAATTTAGCATGTGACGTGCCAGATATGGTAGACATCTGTTTGCAATTACATTTATTATAATGAGAGGGCGTCCGAAAAAAAATGTTTCACAAAAAGTTATTCAGAATATAAGAAGAATACAAATTTATTCAGAACGACTGAGAAAACTTAGAAACTAAACTCTTATAAACAAAAGGACGTCCTGATGTGACGCGGTGTCACTTGTAACTCCTCAACACGTTGTAACAACTGATCAGTAAATTCATTTAAAAAAGGGTGCCTAACATTTATTTAAAGTCACACTTTATTTTTACGTTTAGAAGACAAAGGATCTCGAACTCGAAACTTGAATATCGTTCGTATTGCTCACGCTTGAAGGAAACTCGGTAAACATCTGGGAAGAAACGACTGCCGTTGACAATGTCCCTGACAAAATAAACCAGGACATTCGATTCTGGCTAATCGATAGTTCGAGCTCAGCTCTCCCTGCCTCGCGAACATTGGCCATTATCTAAAGTCTAGATGCAGGTCGAGGAAAAAATGTCACATGGTTAAAATCAGGTTTATCAAAGTACATTTTCTATGTGGATCGGCATATCTTTTCTCCTTCGCCCTCTTTTCACATTAAAGGAATTATATTGCACTTCTGTATAACTAGGATAAGAGTATCGTCAAATATCTTGTAGGCAACATAAAAGACAGTTCAACGACAACAGTGTTACATTCGGCAAATGGTCACGCCTACCACGTGAAGTACGGGCTTTTGAGGTGATGTTCTAATGGTTCATGTAAATGCTTGAATAGTAGCAGTTTCCACACATTCTGTCTACCTTCTATAAGTATGTCTCCCCATGACTTTTTGCTACCTTCTATAAGTATGTCTGCGCAGGACTTCTGTCTACCGTCTATAAGTATGTCTCCCCATGACTTTTGTCTACCTTCTATAAGTATGTCTCCGCAGGACTTCTGTCTGTCTCCTATAAGTGTATCTCCACAGGACTTCTGTCTACCTTCTATAAGTATATCTCCACACAACTTTTGTCTACTTTCTACAACTATATCTCCGCAGGACTTCTGTCTACCGTCTATAAGTATATCCCCATACAACCTCTGTCTACAGTGATAAAACGTATCTTCCTGGCGCGCTTGTGTAAGTACACGTACGGTAAACATATCTTCAGCCAGACTTACCTCCCCGTTAAGGAAACAATAAGCCAGTGAGATGAAGAAGCCTTGAAATGACACGAGGAAGTGGGATATATACGACCAAGCACCAAATCCCTCTGTAGACGTCGGCGGTTCCATCATCACCAAGAAATTCGTCATCCCCAGTAATGGCAGAAGGATTATCGCTGCTTTCACAGCTTTGCTGAATATAAGAAATACTAATTTTGTTTAATTACAAAAGTTATCGTGCCAGTGGTTAGTGTTAGGCTACAGGAATGTCCCCTTCGAACGTTCCCCAATGGGAGGTACAAAGATGCTGAAATAAAGCGTTATGGACCGCTTAGGGTCACCGAGGCCCCACGAGTAGTAGAAGCTGCAGGATCAGGGCCCGCTTCCATGAAGCATACTTAGTGCTAAGTAGCACTTAGCTAAGTGCATTTCCTCTCTCTACAACATACGTTGTCATGGCAGTTAAGGGAATACCTGACGTATTTATGGCCAGCGCGTTATATCATGCTTATGCTCATCTCATGCTGGCTTCCTCTCCGGCCGTAAGTGGGAACGTCTACCAGCAACCTGCGGATGGTCGTGGGTTTCCCCCGGGCTCTGCCCGGTTTCCTCCCACCATAATGTTGGCCGCCGTCGTATAAGTGAAATATTCTTGAGTACTGCGTAAAACACCAATCAAATAAATAAATAAATAAATATGGCTAGGGGCCTCTGGAGTGCGAGGATTAAATCACCGATATACATATGAGGAATTAGGTTTCATTTCATTTGCCATTTCGTAATACCTGCATTTTAATTACATACTGGGCTGGGGTTTAACGTAGTACTCAATGTGTTTTTCACTGGTACGACGGGGTGTGGTTTATCGAAATCAAACTGAACACGACCTCCCGCAAAACACCTGACAAACCTCCTGACTTAAGGCCCAGCTGAAGCAGGAAAGTCCACGTACGAGCACTGTACTTCAGCACCGGGAAGGTTTAGATATTTGTAGCAAAGCACAGTTTAACTATCTGAGAAAGACTGTTCCAGCACATCAGCACATTATATAATCACTAGATTTCCCCTTGACGAGACACAGCTGCTAGTTAGGGGAAACATCGTAGGGATGGAGAATCTTAATTACACAGAAATGCAAGTAAAACATAAATAGCACCGAGGAAATTTCCGACAAGAGAGCACATAAAGTTGCATCAGCACGAAGTGAAAATTCAGAATCAATAACCAGTTAGAAGTAAAAAAATTAAACTGCAGATAAAGGATTACTTCTGGATATACCGCATACTGAGCGACCACACAAGTGGCAAACATTCCCGATGATTTCAAACACAATTGTACCATATCACACTGAGAACGATTATTTATTCAGCCAAATTGATTTTCTATCCAACCAAGGTCTGGAAAGTATCAGACGCCCCAGAGAATTCTGGGCTTTTATGAAAATCAAAACAGCGCCATGCATCAAAATATAAATGAGAAAACTAAATATATAAAAAAAAAACAATACAGCGTTCTTTCTTGGAAGGGTTGATTCTATAAGGTTCAAATCGCCTTAAAAACGAATCTGAACCTTGCTTAAAAGTCGAATTTCAGACAAAATGTATATTTGTACGCTGGGATTTACAACAAAGGCAACTCACCGGACTTGCTGTTCCTCGTTACTGTAGCTGTTCCGTAATTTAGATATTAATATTCGAATGATATTGAAGTAGAAAAATACATTTACCTGAAACACAAAAAGAGATCAGTACTTGTATAATGCATGAAGTTATCATGTGGAAAAGTTACGTATGCACAACCAGATGGATGAAGACTTTATTGTACATGTCGAGCTAACGCTTTTTCCATTACAGAACCAAGACGGTAGTAGCTGTAAAATACAGTTATAGTCATACATGACACAGTTCGAAAACCGTAGAATTAAGAATGTTTTATAATATCTTTCGATCAAAATTTGTGCGATAATACAATGGATTTCTAGAGGCAAATATTGTCAAAATACATTATCGGGTTTATTTGTCTTCAGGTATATGGACTATACTTACAGCCAATACGGCGATGCGAGGGGCCTCTAGTATCCAGATGTAAGGTACGTAATAATACAGTTCCCAGCAACTGCAAACAATCAAAGCCGGAACACCACCATCAGCATGCATGAGGTATAATAATTTTAATAATTCACCCAACGCTGGGGCACATAATTATGAGAAAAACAACAACACGTTTTCACCATGAAGACATCTGGGTCATCACTGTTTACTATGGCAATATTTGAGTAAATTATCTATGCTAGGGCGAGTGTGTGAGTGCGTGGGGTTTAACGTGGTCAGTGTTTCAGTCATATAGGAGTCCTTCTGGTGTGTGTTTAGTGTGTCTTCTTGTGGCAGGGCGAATCCAAGCCACCACTGGAAAATCATTCCTATGAAATCCCACCCGGTGACATTATACTGACAAAGGGCAGACCGGTTCTTTTCCTTGCTCTAACCTCTCAATGCTGAACGCCCAGAGTGGCAGCTACAAGTACCATTTTTAAAGTCTTTAGTTTGACCCGAACTTGAATCTGGATCTCCCGACCTCGAGGCGGACGCTCTAACCGCTAGGCCATCGAAGCGGTTAAATTCGTGTCAGTCACAGTCATTACACAGAATGTAATGATATGCAGGCACGTGACATTTAGATACTATCGGCACAATCATGTGGCCCCTTGACCAATGGGTTCGAGAGATCGCATCCAGCTTCAGCTTTTGCGACTGCAGCTTTAAATCAGGAGATTTATCCCACATCTGACCAGGGTCAGGGGTTTAACTTGACCGCCGTCAAATAATTGAAAAATTCTTGAGCACGTCTTTACATGCCAATTAAGGAACTAAAAAGCTCCATTCCATTTATAACAAGAGTGTTTCACCTACCTTTGACTTTCGCTTGTTGACATTGCAATAACCCATGTCACCACGGACGGCAGTGGAACACCTGTATCAAAAAAAGATGTCTTTCTTACCTTTTCGGTTTGCGGATCCAACAGTTGTATACTTACAAAGCAACAAGTCATATAACATAATGTGTTTCACCACGGAGTGCATGTGTTTATTTCTAGTTTTTATTTTGGGATTTCACTTTATTTTATATCTTTCACATTCTGAAATTTTCCACTTCTTCTAAGGCGATCAGTTTGTGGGCAGTGGAAATCAGTATGTTTATGTTATTTGACTGTTGACGCCAAACTTAAGAATTTTTTAATCCGATGGCGGTCAGTTGTATGGCTTGAGGAGTGTATGTTGTAACCCACCGACATCTGGCAAGTTACTGACGAACTATGCCACGCGCGTGACGCACATATAATCACACCAATCGGTTGAACGCACGTGAGAGTGTGCAAATGATCATAATGGCATCGTCAACCAATCATTATAACCAAGGCCCCTCGAACAGTGAGAGATGTGCAAATGTGCAAACTCGCTAAACATTCTATTTAGGGATGATATTTGTATATGGTCTCACCGCCGGGCTCTCCCTGGGAAAGGCCAACAACTCACTATAGTACGTGGGTAATCAATATAGAGTGGGGAGAATTCGATTAACAGGATTAACGCACATTCCACAGGAATAAACCTTTTTAAATGATACAGCACCACAATGCCTTAGGCTCATAGACAAGTTCATTTGACCTTTTCTCCTGTCATTTTATTTCTGATCTCCATAGTGGATTTAATCTTATAAATAGTTAAGTAGGCACCACATTAGTGGCCGTCTGTAAACCTACCACAAGAAACGTCCTTATGTGTTGTCGTATGTTCCCACTTCTTTTCTTCAATGCATAGACAAATAATATTAGACTATAAATATCTGGGAATTATCTTCAGTTTTGGTTTAAGCAAGACTTCCTCTCGTAGCCTATATGCATTTATGCACCTTCAGAAAATGACACCTTGAGCATCTAGCTATTTTCTGTTTTACGGAATCAATTTTAGTAGTTTCAAAGCGAATGAATGAATGATTGTGGCTTAACGCCACGCCGGCAGTATCTCAGCCATATCGTGACGAGAGCATGCTCACACCAGGAAGAGATTAATAGTTTTCGACGTAATGTGATGGACTCTCCAACCAAACAAAACAGGCAAACATTTTTAAAACCGGTTTCAAAAACATCTGTTAAATGTCGAAAACCACAATTTTAACATTTACCCTCTTGAAATATTAAAAAATTCCAACTCGACATGAATTACTCCCATAGGAGCGTGATCACTTTCAGTTTGTATTCATAAAGCGCTAGCACGTTAAAACATCAATTTTTCACTTTAACCGTCCTGGACAAAAATCATACCAGTCACAATTAATCACCACCTGATTTGTAAAAAACAGGACACAAACTGTAATGAATGTTGCTTGTTGCTCCAGCTAAAGCCGTTCACGGACTGTGCTAATAGCTTGTATTTGTAAAGAGGATGTCCAGTAAAAACACGGTCAATCCTGATCGCAGAATCTGACGAGAATATAATGGCATTATTCATCACTGGTTCGGCGTAGCCAACGCAATCTGATGCTGTTCAATTTTCCCGGCGTCCACATTTAATCCCACAAGAGCAATTGTTTCTGGATTTGGGGGGTTTTGATTTATACGTTTTCTCCGTTGTGGATGAGGCAACTCAGTTGCTCGCCATTGCGTGCTACGTATATAAGTGCCCTGAGAATGTATTGAACTTTCAGGAGTGTGAACGTTTTTTTCCTTTTTTGTGGTCGTTAGTGGTTGGTCTAGATTTGTTTTATTTGTGTCAATACCATTGGTGGTGGTCCTTTGCGAGATTTGAGAAAAGCCGTTAGATTTTATCCACGGCATTTTGCATATTGCTGTTTTATACATGTTGTCATTACTGTTGTTCTTACTGCTTAAAATTCCAACATTGTGTACGGGAGTCTGAAATTTTATTGCCGTGATATTCGCTATGTTAAAAGAACAAACCACGCATGAGCTAGAAGGCCACCTTATGTTGATCCCAAGTATGGTCCTCGTTATTTTTGGGGGACATATTTTACAGTGATAAAAAATGAAAATAACGGTTGCGGTTCTATGGTGGACGATTTCGACCATATTCAACAGGCCGAAGCACAGTGGCGGAACATATGTTTTGACACTAAACCCGCCTGACCTGTTTTATTTTCACATTAAATACAAGTTCAGGTGTTGTACTACAAATTCTCACAGAACCTAGACAAATAGCAATCAGTTTAACAGCTCAAAAAGGACCTCACTGTACTACAGCCGGTCCAAGAAAACCCCCATACAACCCCACTCTTTATTTCCATTTTTAATCACCGTAAAAAATGTGTGTTATCCCACCCCAACAGAACATCGAAGTGTCATAAAGAATTCCTGGAGCTCTGTCTTCACCGGGTCCTACATACAATGAGGAACCTTATCCGGAGAAAGTACATGGGTTCAAATCTGTGTAGTCTATTGTTCATGCCTACATATGATTTGTGGGCACACTGAAACCTTTCCTGCCTAAAGTACTTTGCACCAAATCTGTGTAATGTATTTGAATGTAACCGCTCTATGATTTGTTGATAAACTGGTACCGCGGTACGCGTGTGTTACAAGTCCGGTTTTGACACAAACCTCCCCTGCGCAGGAAAGAGCATTCCACTACACTTTCTTATTATTTCGATCTCAAAAAAAAAGGTGCAACATTTGCCATCTTTTCTATATTTGGAGAATATCGACTAAAGCCCGTTGCTAAAGGGACCAACTTTCCGAATTTCTTCATTTCCATTCTAACTAAACTGAGAAACGTTTTATTTCCTTTCGAGTTGATCATAAGAATTTGGGGTTTCCTTTCAGTTTGTATTTATTTGATTGGTGTTTTACGCAGTGCTCAAGAATACATTTGTCTACTTTGTAAGAACCATAATGAAACATGTAAGCTTACTTTTACCCAGTAAGGGAGCCGAACCTACGAGGTGTCTGGCACTGAAATAACTGAAATTTCGTACCACATATCCACTTACCCCAAGCCACGGCGTAATACAGTTTGTAGTTAGGCTTTCCGGAGAAGACAGCGACGGCTATAACATTGTAGAGATAAAGGCCCTCTATGAACATCCACATGAACATAACAGTGTGACTGTATTCTAAAAGCGCCAGGTGGATCTCGCACATGATTGGCTGAAATGACAAAGTACAGATTTATTAGTCCAAGGCTTGATTGCAGTTGTTTCGCGGTGGTAGTGGAACAGCTTATTTATTCGATCGCTGTTTTGTGCCGTCACAATGCAGTAATGTTTTACTTTTTCACATATGACGGGTTAGTGGGAAACGTAGGTCAGGCTTTAACCACCAGCCTTCTCTAACGTCCTGACACAGAAATATTTAACACTTATATCAAGCTATCTCGTGTCTGCCGGAGTTTCCTTAGGCCAGCGACAAATATTCTACACATGACGGCGCAAGGCATCCACTTGTTATAAAAAAAATACATTGATAATGATTTAACTAATTCTTAATGTTGAATTCCATAAGGTTTTTTTGAGCTCAAGATCTCACGGCCTTGGAAACATCACGTACTTATTCAAAGAGATGCGGCACGTTGGGCTCATTGGGCGTAGAGAGTAATCTATTTTACTATAACAACACGTTATAAACTTAATCCATAATAAGTATCCCTGCTAATAGGCCGAAGTGCTGCTTTATAACAGGACTTCCCTTTACTGCTGAATATGAACCCTTAACTTTTGGTATTGTGAGAAACTATGCCTTGTAGAGATAAAATCAAGCCCTTTACAAAGAGCTGTACAGTATCGAAAGTTGAAATCAATTTCAAAAACGGCACTGTCAGTATTATAAACCATTGACTCATAAGGCAACGGGTGGGCGTGAAAATCTACCGGACTCCTCCCACTATCAAGGATGGCATATGTTTTTTTTAATAATTATAACGTCACCCTGAGCAATGAAGACTCTAAAGCACACTTACGGATATCATATAATGGAGAACGGTTATTTCGTCACAAGTCAGAGATTTCACAGCGGCGAACACAAAAGAAAACGACAGGAAATTATTTGAAGAGGAGAAAGAGTTCTTTACCGCATGAAAGATGATACCACGCTTTCGAGCAGCCGACCCAGCTACTTCTCCACCCGTTGTCTTGGCAACCTGCTGATCAATGTAGTAAACGAGGCGTAGGAGAACTTGAATTCCAATGGCGACGAAAAGGTTGCGATGAATCCTAGTCCTGTGGCACCTGAGGCTTCTGTAAATAAGAGAACAAAACTTTTGCTATATGTAGAGAAGACTAACGGCATATTAAGGAGTAAAACCAGAGCCTCGGCGAGTGTGATAGTTGGCAAATGGTCACATGTAACCGGCGACATCCGGTCTCTTGATAGTTTACCTCAGTTAGGGTTTTAGTTTAACTGTTTATGTGAATGCTCAAACAGTAGCAACTTCTATGCACTCTAACAACACGGCTTAATCAGAACAAGGTTACAAAAATGCATTGATGTAATGTACACTTCATTAGACATCATTGGCTTAGATTTGCTCAAACTGCTGAGTTGTCGAATAGCAGTCAGTTTCTGCTGAAAGCGAATCACATCACATTTTTGTTACTTTGTTTATTTATTTTTTTTATCCTTCACAAATGGACTTTCTGTAATCTTTTACGTTTTGCACTGTATGCATTCGCCAATGCTTGGTGTTATTTGATGGGGTGATATACGGATTCCCATTGTCTTTACATCCTGCCATATGTCATCGCGTGACAGGAAGGTTTTTTCTCACGACTGATGAAAATTGATTTTTATACCTGGAAATTTTGCTAGAGGAAACAATTTCAACTTCCGATTAAACATTTGGGCAAATAATTACAAAGTGAAAAGAAATATAAAACGGGCTGGTTTACATACACTAATAATTTGCTCGAAATGCTATAGATCAGGTTTTTAATTTGTTATGCACTTGGAGTAATAAAGAAAAACATAGGACAAAGCAAATTAAGGCAAAACAATAACGACAATGTGCTGATATTTTGCTACATAATACCAGTGAATTGCTAATGTGGCCTATTGCGAAGCGTAACCACTTGTCTTCCACCACAATGGTGTATGTCACACGTGGGAAAGTTTGTCAGTTACTTGCCAGTGGTCGGTGGTTTTTGTCGTCGCACGCCTGTATATACCATGAACAACAATTACCACCATTGGGAATGTGCAAATTTCTATAGTATGTGTTGCATAAAAATGAAATGAATAAATAAAAATGCTACTTTTAAAGGGTGTATCCTGACAGTGCCACTCAACTTACCTGAAGTATGAGAATATCAACAGCGACACGATGACAGCAAGAAGAGACAGTACCAGTCCAACCATGTCCAAGGTTCGTGTTCCACGTAAAGCCGATCGCATGGTCTATAAAAGAAAACGTCTGACACGTTCAATAGCTGTTATAGATATTGCTGTCCGTTTTACTTTGAATTACGACGGCCTACTCTTTCTTCATCTGCAAGGAGTATGTTCGTTTCTATGTTGAGGGTTGAGAGTTGCAAGGTATCGAGTGAAGTAAATTTATAACGGAATCTGCTCTTCACAACGAACTTTTGAAAAGCAAATCAACCACAATCCCAGCCTGACCCGATTCTTCACAACTTTCCGGCAGGTTCTTCAGGAGATAAGTCTTTGGCCCGGGGCAGACTGTACAACAGCATTACGGCAGTATGCCTGGAACTAACGTGATTAAGATGTTTTACCATCACTGACAGCCACCGGCCGCTGGTGGCCTCCCGGATTGTGTGGAAAGCTGTATGAATCAAGCGGGCCTATGTTAGTCAAGCAAAACGGTGGAGAAGCGGGTTTAATAGTGATTGCTCGGCAGTTTGTTTGCTTGGCTGCTTGACCGATTGTTCGCTTCGTTTAGAATATCGCTGGATGATTTATTCACAAACTTTGGGGACAGACTTCTCCCATCATCAGATGTAGCGACAAGTTGCAAAATGTCAGTTTTCCAAAAGCTTGTGAATAAGAAAAGTATTTTCTGGAGATTTGTGATTAAGACAGTATAAAAGACTAGAGGAGTGAAAAGAGACGCGTGACGACAATGTGGCAGATGAAAAATGATCACTTTTTTTCTCTCTTTTTTGGACTAATTTTTAACAAATAGGGTTGTATTCTAAGTGCCACGTAAATGCTTAACAAAAATACATCTTATACATCTCCAGCACCATGGCTAAAGCGGAATTAATTTTAAAAAGTTCACTGGTGTTAGTTGCAATTAAACAAACGTCACATTAAGAATTGTGAATATATTTTTATTCATTACTAGCATTATGAAACCCATCCCCACTCGTATCTATTCCGGATTATTTCGCTGTCTGTTATGTGACGACGGTTTGTCTTATACTGGGTTCATGCCAATGTCGATGTATCTTGAATTGAGACTCACCAAAAATACTTGGCCAAAACACCATACAATAGCCCTCCCGCACCCCCCGCCCCGAACCACTCCCGCATCTCTAGGAACGAACCAGGGCGGTGATTAGCGGCAAGAACAGACGTACCACGACTTTCCTATTTCATCATGTGGCCACTGCTTTGAAAAGAGTTATTGTGTTTTGCCTAACAGTAACGCTGTGTAATGCCTTGGTCTGCCGAGATCTGCCATCCGGCATCATTATCTCCCGATACTAGGCCTATGCCAAGCGTAAAACAGTAAATGTACAAGCTGTTACTTTCCAAAGCTTACACTAAGCTTGCAGATTTGAAACCATCTTTACCAAACTTGAAGTTTACCAAGAACATCATATTTTGACAGTTGCCCCCAAATTGCTGTCTGAAATGCACTCCATATTGATTTTGTGCGCATCTTAAGACATGATTAACGCCGAGAAATTGGTAATAACAACAGTGGTATGAGTTTATCATTCTTAAGTGACTTGCCATCTCTAGCTTTCTACTTGTTAGCCTCAATTATGGCAAATCCGGGCAGCCGGTTGTAGGCCGTGCTGTCCCCTTGTTCATCATCCAATTAAAAACAAAATGAAAGGCATATCTTCCTACTTCCGCGGGGGGTGGGAGTGGGGGGGGGGGCGAAACCAGCTTGCAAAACTCATTAACATGCCTGTAGAAACCCAGCCAAGGTTAATGACTTTGGCCACAAAACATACACCTATTCCACACAGATAACTGTGATTTTTGTAGTGACCATGCGTTCATTAAGCCAGCCAGCATTCATTAGAATAATATCTTTAGCCATGCTGAAGCCATAATATATCTATAAAGGGATTACCTGCCGTGACAACAAAGAAAGCTGTGGTGAACGTTACTGGACAGTTAATCCAAAATTGACACTAAAAATCAATAAACCTCGTGTAATTATTACCAGCACTGCAGAGGAGTTGTTGATTTTCGGGGTGGGGGGACAGGCAGGATTGAGGATTGACAAGCAATGCCCATGCCTGCAGAAATGAAAAGTGTGTGATGAACAATGGCTGTAACGGGGCGGTTTTGTGGTGGTGCCGGAGGAGGGGGGAGGCGGTCATGGAATCAGTTTCAACGATTTACCCAATGACCATATTGATAAACTCTTTGTGCACCCAGAAGTCGTAAATACTTTGTATGTTGTTGGTTAACTCACTTGAGTTCTGTACCCAGCGGTGGCAGTATTACTGGCCTATCGGCAAGATGTGTCATTGCACAAACGTAATATTACTAACATGTTGTGATAATGCATTGCAATGTAGTGAAAACTAACCAAGGAGACGTTTGGCTATTTACAAACAAAATCTTCCCTGATGTGAAGGCGAGTTACTTTTTCATCTACGCAGATTTCTGTGCATAGACGCCTATCTGCAGTTATCATTAGTATCTCCATGGGGGGGGATGACGATTTTTGGAACAAGGATTTTGAAGATGGGTCTTTCTGCAAAGGTGGCGTGGAATTGCAAATTCACCACAACTATTGCAAACATGTTGCAGATCCCTGATAATAAAAATAATGAACACATAAAACAGGCAAAAGTTAATGTAAAAACAACACCTTTCAAAAAACGCTGGATGCTGTTTTCATACATTGTTTCCATAAACTGGGTTCACTAAACTGGGGTCTGGTAAATAGGAGTTGTGACTGTTAAACTGTTAACTATACTACAGTAAAGTACTTGGCTAAGAATTTACAGGGAAGGTCGGCCATTATTTGCAGCCAGCAAAGAATATAAAGTGTGTTAATTAAAACATTCGGACGGTACAGTAAATGTACAAGCTGTTATTCAACAGTTCTCAACTGGCGGAGAGACGCATGGAATATTCTAGGCGAATGAACTAAACCAGATATTATAGTCCTGTTGAAAACGCAACGCAGGTAATTCGATTTTACTTCTCTACACAGTTCTGTAATGTGATGGTTTTGTACATGCTTTTTTGTTTAAAGGTGTTTTGCTGGGTCATACAATGGAGAGAGAGAGAGAGAGAGAGAGAGAGAGAGAGAACCGAGATCTCTCCACATACAATGGATGTATTGATACGGTATAGTTGTTGAAAAGTAAGTACATGTATGGCGGGGGATGGAGGAATTTCATCGCCACGCCAATCGGAAATCGGTTAGTCTTCACGGTTATGATAACGCAATGTATAAATGTCAATGTTGACGGAGCTGCAATCACAAGCGCCTCATAACCCCGCGATGTATATCAAATCCGTAGCCAAATCAAATTTCCTCACTAGACTGCAATATCAACAGTAATCGATAAATGTATCAGTGCAATCTAAGCGTCGAAACCGATACTAGCCTTTAACCAAAATTGGGGTTCCGTGTCAATAATCGCAAGACCAGATTCCAATACAACGCTTAAAACAAATCACCTAAGAAATAAGAAAGTGCATGTATATATAGCAAAACGGTACGCCGGATTCATGCCAAAAGATGCAACTGTCTCGATCATACCTGCTGACAAAATGGAAACAATTACATGATTCAAGACTGCTTTTTGAAATACTGTACTGGCCTTGGGCAGGTAATTTGTAAATCTCTTTGTTTTGATGAGAGTTTTGCTCAAAACTTTACTCTTGTATCCTTTTGCATAGTTTTCAGCACCCCTTATCTCCAACCAATGCAGCTTAAAATTAGGAAGCGAAAAAAGTTCGTCAATAATTACCTAAACGTCGAGGGTTTTTCGCCTTGATAATTGCGTGCGCCTTACCTCAATCTCCTCTTCTGTCTTATTGCCGAGGTAACGCTCCACGAGTAATTTCGCCTGTGGGATAAAGCACTTGTCAAAGTTGGTCCAGCCTTTGGGCCCCATGCTCGTATCCCCCGGGTACCGCCCGTCCCATATTCCACTACTTCCACAGCGACGTGTGGCTTGTTCTGAAAACAAAAACAAAAATACACAATTGATTTTTTTTATACATTTCATGACAAGACCACTTGATTTCCGTCTGCATGGTGTACATATGCATTCATTTGCTTTAAAGAATTCCTCATCTACAATAGCGTATGTGTCAGGAGCATGCAAATGGGGAACTCATAAATCTCCCTTTTTCTTTTAACAAACGGATCCAGAACTGTGTACTCTTTTGTTCTTTCCTGTAGTACGTCACACCTGTATGTACACTCACAAAACACTTAGTTAGCGCACAAGTACTGCAGGCCCTTCTATGTAGCCCGCCAGAATCTCCCATTCTGTACTACCGATGCACAATCACTGGGAACGATCAACTGTAATACAGTCACAAACCACTATGTGGATGTATAGTTTGGTCTGATGTACACAGCAGCTTTTCAAAGAGTAAATCAAATGTGAGAAAATTCGTCAGTAACTTGGCGGGTGTTTTTTTCCAATTTTCCCTACGCCCCGCCAAAAAAAAAAAATTGACCGCCGTTGTACATTTATAAGCGCGAGGTTCTTGGGTATGAAGATAAACACCAATAAAGAAGAAAGTTGTTAATTTTCCTCATCAATATGGTTGGCAACCATCGAGACGGTCGTGAGTTAATCGCGGGCTCCACTCCGTATCAGTGACCCAGAAAACTAACCGCTACTATTATTTAGGTAAAATATTCTTTTCTGCGGCGTTCAATACCTATCTAGAAACGATGACGATAAATTGTTAATTGTCTCCGGAAATATGGTTATCGTCTATAATAAAAAGTATGTGAATGCAAAGCTTACTTGTAGGGTCCAATGAAAACAACGGCGGACAGTTGAGCATGGCATATTCCCCCGCTCTCGTTGGAGCCCAGCAGAGTAAGCTGTCGAATGTTGCATTGCAATACACATCTGTAAAGAGAGTGATACAAGAAAAGTCAAAAGGTAACATTATACTGCTCTATTGCAATCGCGCTCTATAAAGAATGTCGTCTCACAAATTTTGAATCCTTTTGTCGTTGGTGGTACAAAATGACCTACTTAACTATGTGATTTGACAAACATGATCGGTAACTTCTTCAGACATTAATTTACCTACAACTGATTCCACCCTGTTGCTCACAGCTGTTCATATTTCCATCGTTCGTCTGCTCCAAAGAGCTCGTTGCACAACTCTCTACATGCGCCCAGGTTAAATTATATGGAGGTCTGGTTACAAATACTAGTCCAACATTTGTCATAGAACACATGAAACAGCAGTACTGTTAGTTAACCACAGGCTCCGCTATTTCCTGTTGACAACCACTGCATAAGTTAAAAATGTCTAAGTACTGAGTTACACAACAATCAGCATGACATGGGGATTACCGGTCTCCGGTGTTCTGATTATGTCTAATGCAGATGATTAACGGCATTTCGATTTGGAAAAAATGGGCTGGATCTGTAAAATTTTTGCGCAGTACTGATGTCTTTTAAATTCAGTTATGGGCAACAGTAGACACCGAAAACCCACCAAGACCCTCATAACATTTTACCTACAACGAACAGATTACATGTGGCTGAAATGTATTCTTTTTTTTTTTTTTCGTGATGAAAGGAAATTTTCCATTAAGCTCTCTGTCCAACCTATGTATACGCCGTTTCAAGAAACCTACTCGGGCATTAAGGTAATTTCAATACAGTTTTCTAGTAGTATTTTTGACAATGTATTCTATTTCCATGTTTAGCAGACCGACTCGTACAGGTTTTTAGCGTGGGAACTGAAATGTGCCCTCCTACGTTTAGACATATACATCTGCAGTCCACCAAATGCATGCATCGCGGTTCACCGGGAATTACAAACCCATTTGAAATGCTAGTCCAGTATTGGTTTTAGTTAAAAGTGATACGTGCTAGACGTTGAATACACTACAAGCTATATTCAGTAGTCTTTGACCTCCTGTAAAAGTTGCGTGTAAGTACTGTGTTCCTCAGCTCATGAACTGTCCTGACAGCATATTTGTCCGGCCTTTTACCCGTAATTTTAAGACAATTTTATAACAGCGTGTATTCCGATCATCATTATAGCGGGTGGAAACCGGGCGGTGTCGGTACGTTACACACAACAAGTGGATAAGTACCTGTACAGATATATCTTTACGAGGGCCACATCTAAAACCAAAGTACGCAGAACTAGTTTGGTGATTTTATGTACGATGGTATAATGTAAGCTTTCAGTCAGCAATTGAAGCCATCATCACATAACACACAAAATCGTCATCTAGTCTAGTGCGATTTGGTTTTAGCGAAATCTCGGCTATATTTTGCTTAACAAAATAGAACCACATACACAGATATAAGAATATGTCAACAGTATACGATATATCTTTACAACAAACGGGCCTCCGTGGCCGAGGGGCTTAGCGCGCTGGTCCAACGTAATGAAAATATTCTTGAATACTCCGTAAAACACCGATCAAATAAGTAAATAAATAAATACAAAAATCTTCACATCAAGACATTAGAGACATACAAATGATAAGAAATACAAGCCAATCTTACATCCGTCGTCCGGAGGTATGGCCGCATCCCCTAGCGAGCTCATACATTGCTCTTCATCCTTGATCTCCAGGAACTGTTTGTAGTCGTGTTCTACCATGGCAATGCCGTACGAGATAGCCTGGCAAAACAAGAAAAGTGGCACATCCAAATGGGACTCGAAACATATATTGGATGTTGAGAACATCATCTCCATCGCCTAGCTTCAGTGGTTCTTTGCTGACGGGGCACAGAAACACCTTTCCAACAAACACAGGAAAATGTGTGATTATCGTACAGCTGCTGCGCATGTCCTTTCCACTCACGCTCTGGATAACCGAAGTCTCCGCGGATCAGCGTTGACGAGAACAGTGCTCTGTATTCCCCAGCTTCCAATGCTGAAGGGCTCCAGGCACAGGGAGAAAGCCGTGTGCTGAGACAAACTCGATTTATAAATTGCAAGTCAAATTCCAATTACAACCCCGAATAACACCATTCTAAATATAAATCCTAAACTGGAAAGAAATGCAAACCAACCAGGCTATTCCGCTAACACAGATTCTGTTCCTAAATGGACAGAATGTCGAGGAATTTTAGACAGAGGGTAATTCAGTCGGCAGTGGCATGAATTATTTGGATAACACGCATGTGTTGTTCCACATAGAGTAGCAACCAACTGCCTCAAATCATCTCGCATTTGTCATTTTTTATCCAAATATAAAACAGTGTGGCCTTTACTTACGACTACCGTGCGTCCAAACACAGATATGCCCTCCACAATGCCCTGTCTTTTTTCCAGTAAATAAAGAGCAGACAGGTAGTGTTATGCAGTTTCATTTGACCACAAAGTTCATTATTCGGAAAATGTTCATTCAGCAGGAAGCTGTTCTTCATGCGATAGAGCACAATACCTCAGCAAAACCGAGGAGACGGAATGTTTACCTGTGATATATAGATTTTTACATGTGTAATATGTAGGATATGTTAGGAGGCTGTATCCCAAGTTTTTTTTTGCGCATGCACAGCCGAGTGTTGCGATACTCGGCAGAATGTTGCAGTCGGGGCAGCCAGTCTCCCTCGTCCAAAGCACTTTTCAGCTGGCGGTCAAAAATGCATTCGAAACCTTTGACAATATGGACTAGGATAGTAAATATTTTCGGCCATTAGAATAACATTTCTTGTATTAGCGCTACTGAAATGATTCGCGTCTCCATTTTCTGCATAGTATGACGATCCCTTGGCATGTCAGTATCATCATAATCGTCACAGTAATTTAGCTTTTATCTCTCTTACTGATCATCGTGACTGCCATTGTGTGTTTTCACTGTCACTAATGAACGTGATACTCATGGTGTTTTTTTTTCAACTTCTATGGCTTCTATGGTACTGAAGCAAAATTTTAATGTCATATCAACGTTTCTATACACAGGGAAAGGTTACAGGGGTACTCTCAACAAGGACGTCGTTCACAGCTGAACGTAAAGCTGTACAAAAAGTTGTTCGACATCATTGGAGAACTACATCATCAATATGGTCCACCAAACCCGCCATACAACCACAACATTTCATAGCTTTTGATTCCGTGTAAATATACCAAACAAACTGATTGAAAATATTTTCCGATACATTTTTTCATGGTCTTTTCACTTATCATAACTACATTTGAGGGGTCATTCCCTTTAAACGGGATTCATGACAAAGAGCCCGAATAACTCTTCTCGTCTTCTCAGCCATTTCATTGTCAACCATCTCTCGTGTCTTTACAGCGAGGTTAAATTTCTTTATCCATTACGATTTTGTACACTGACATAGAATGACTGGGACAGCCGATCACGATAATGTCGCCTGAAGTTTTACTCTAATCCAAGATTTACCTGAAAAATATACAAGTAGTTTCCTTTGCAGATCAGACACGATAGGCAGCTTCTTCAGCTGAAAATGAGAACACAGATGTTAAACGGTTGCCCGGAAAACTGATACAGCATCAAAGACACACCTTCACTCCTAGGAAAGCTGGATAGAAATATGTTAAAACATACGCAAAGAATGTCGACAAAGCTAATAGAGTTGCTATGGTAATCGAGAAATGTTTTCTCTATGGTAACCCAAGCAACACAATTAAAAACACAGCTGTTTCATGTTGATACATAACGACACTGGCATTGGCGCCATAATAAGAATAGTGCTTTTCAACACAACACTGGCATGCCAGCAGCCTACGGATGGTCGTGTGTTTCCCCCAGGCTGTGTCCGGTTTCCTTCCACCATAATGCTGGCCGTCGTATGAGCCAAATATTCATGAGTACGGCGTATAACACCAATCAAATAAATACATAAATCAACACAAAGCTGGATTACTATTCCTACATATCCTTTTCTTGTAATCGGATCGGGTACGTTTTTGTGTTTTTGTTTCTAGTCCGGAGTATACCACCAAATTCCTGTCTCAGCTGTAGGAAAGACCACCAGGCCAAACTAGCCCTGTCTTTACGATATGCATACACACTGTAAATTTCGATGTTAAACACTTTTATGCATTAGATATCCAACACTTGGAAATAGCTATATATCTGGCCTTGAGAGCGCGTGGGATATTCATACTGGAATGGCGACTCCAATAAAGAAGGGCTCCCTCCTTTTATGTATTGCGGCACCGAGACACAGTACATAACAGGGAAGGCGTCCTTCCTTTCCTGTAGTGCGGCTTGGCGTTGTAGTACATATTAGGTAAGGGTTTGCTCTTTGTATGTAATATGGCGTGACTAGAAGGTTCTGGAAAGTTTTGAAGTTCGGCGTGTGTGGTGTTGGTAATGGGAATGGGATGCGTAATGTTCTATAAGGAAGGCGTTGATGATGACATGTAGCAGAGATGGAAAATTCCTGGGAGGTGAAGCCTTGACGTCACGAGGAGGCCAGGGGCGACGTCATGGTGTGTGACGTGACGCGTGGCGGAAAAACCTGGCGAGAGGGTCGTCTGCTGGTGGTAATATGAATGTGCCCAGATGGTGGTAAATGTTTATGCCAGGTTCTAGAAAAGTTCTAGGTAATAACTACTTTAGGTCAGTTAGTAGTCAGTGTTGTCATCACGTGCCCAAACTGGATTTGTTACATCCAGCCCACGGGACTCAGCACACAATAACTGCAACCTCTCACCAGTGTAAATAGTACGCACTACAGCAAGTTGTGTTATCTGATGACACTCCTTGTATGTGGCCCATTGTTTGGCCTGTATATGCTACACTTGACTTCCTATGAGCCTCACTTCTTGCGTGCATTTGTAATGACGGAGATAGTGTGTTGCACAATTCCACTGACGTACAATTTCATGAGTTGATTATATAAATAAGGGAGATTTTATGTTCAGACTACAACAATCTACATGTACAAATGTTTCGCATGTGTGATTTGATTTTTGATGATACATTATATGAAACAGTTGGGCTTTTTGTTCAAACTACAACTCCAATTGTTTTGCACGTACGCTTCCGATGTAGATACATTTTCATGTACTAGTATATACAAAGGTAACGATATGCAACGCCATACCCGGCCAACAAGATTGTTTTCTGACTTCCCTCGCACTTCTTTCCACTCATTGGTTAACTTTGTTTCATTTGTAATACGGAATACATGATTGTTTTAACATATGTTGATAATTTTATTTTGTTGTGAGTTAAATTACAGGTTGGTCAGTGATCCAATGCAGTTAGTTTGGTTACTTACGGAATTGTATTTTGTTGGTGTGGTTTAAAAGAAATAGTAAATTTTTTTTCTCTAAGCGGCCCATTTCCTGGCAGGCCTGGTCGAATATTTTCTGCAGCTCCTGCACTCTGCGCTGGAAGATGTGACAGAAGATGGACTCCCCGTCTGATGGAGAAGATAGGGGGCTGGTCCTCCTATGAGCCATTCCATTTCCCCCGAAAGTCTTCTTTCGATCTAAGCACAATCTCTCTGTTATTTTATGTTTGTATCTCATCCTGACGGGGCTATCCATTTTCCCAGTCCATCTGTGATTGTCCATGGTGAATGGCCATGCCTTTTTCTTTTTGCGTGTGAGTGAATGTGTATGTACATAAGTGGGCAGCAGACAACCCGCTCCCCATTTTTTTCCCGCCATCCCGCCCAGACGATGATATGGGTGTATGATTTCTATTCAAATCTTATGCCGTGTTAAAAAATTACAGATGTCACAAACAGCCCTCCCATGTCACGGTCTCCGTGCTTGGTCCGACGATGGCGTTTCATGTCTAAAATCCGCTTGAACTGTTGATGACAATCTTGACACGTATACGAGGGTCTCTCTGCCTGGTGAGTTTCACGCTTGTGACGATTTTGGTTTTGACGATGCTCAAACACCGCCCGAAACACATCACATAAAAATCACCTGGCCTTGTAACTATAGGTGTGTATCACAAGTCTAACCCCAGTTCTTCCAACGTGTGTGTATGTTTGGCTAAGCGGTAAACATACGAATGACCCATCACCCATACATCGCCACGATATGGCTGAGATATTGCCGATGTGGAGTTAAGCCATAATCATTCATTCATTCATCACCCATACATTCACGCTTATATCCCCTCCCCCTTCACCTCCCACATCTCTTGGCCTAGAATGCTTTCCATAACAATAAAAAAGTTCGATGTTTTATTCATTTCTTCTTAGCACGGACCACTGACCATACTTATAGTAACCGCCGCTGCACTACCTACCCAGTTATTTCAAATGACGTCACCAAGAGGAGATTTCCAACTTTACCAGCAGCACATCCTGACAGCGTCTCTACTCGCCAGCCTCTGGAAAATTCCAAACTCACTTAACCCCGTCAACCCGTCACCGCCTCACACGTCACCCAAACCACACCCACCGAACTTTCCAGAACCTGTTAACCACGTCCAATTTCAAACAAAGTACAAACCCGTCTTTATTATGCACTTCAACACCGAGCCGCACTACAGAAAACAAAAGGACGCCTTCCTTATTATGTATTGCGGCTCGGAGCTGCGATACATAAAAGCAAGGATTCCTTCTTCATTATGCACTGGGAATCGCAGCCGTAATTCCCATAACAATATCCCACAAGCACTCAAGGACGTATATACAATTACTCTTGGAGATCATAGTATTATAGGTCTATATACATGTTTTAAACACTTATATTTTATACTTAAATATATGTGTGTATTTGTTAAACACAGTTTTTTGAACTTTAATCACTCATTAATCGCGTTGGGCGTTGGTCATTTTACACTGCATAAGATTTGAATATTGGATGTGATAAAAACTCAAAGATGACAACTCAAAACAGAAGAATGGGCCTTCTTGTAATTTGTTCGGGGGAAAATAGCCTTGATACAATTGAAGAAGCTCGTATTTAAAAGTGACTGCCGGTTCCAGTTTTGAAAACGGAACATGACGCCATTTTGGTCCTTTCTTTGACATATTTTGAAAGGAAAAGGGTCCATATATATGAAAATCACCATGCTGAAATAAAGCCTGTGTTTTGTCCACCAAGTTTAGTTTTCGCATAAGCACCAACACAACTGGTTAAAAATTCCCAATTTACGTAACGAGGGAGATTCATATAAAACTGTATGACACTATTCACTAATATCAGACACAGAGACTGAATCTTTCAACAAAACCTTAGTGACATTTTAATTGAACCATGTGTGGTAAAATACTTTTTTTCTTTCAAAAATACACTTTTCATATCGCAAACCTGACGGAACTTAATGGTTGTCGATTGGTGACTGTCACGTTAAGGAAATTTTTGAACCTAGGCGTCGAAATCGACATTCTTATACCAGCCTTAAACAAAGATGGGCTTAGAGCGTTATATTGAGGCTCTAAATACGAGTGTCACGACTGGGAATTGAGCGCATCTTCCCTTGTTAGGCTCGTTGAACAGTCTTGACTTACTCTCGCTAAATAGATATATACTTTTTTTAAAACATACACGGTAGGGGACGTTGTTTACGACGGGAAGATAAATGTACTCCTTTGAAAACGCCGACAAATTTAAATTAAATAATTCTTGCTGAGGAGACCAGGCACGGTTTGGTGAAAATACCTGTCCTTGTCTAAGAATCTGATGTATGATTTCTTTTTTTCCGCCCTTTTGGCGAAAATTTATGTTTATTTCTTATTTCTTCTGAATCCATTCTGAAGCTGGGATAAATGGAGCTGTCCTGCAGACTTATAAACTCACCACATGCATGTGTGGTCAATTTGCTTTTTTCTTTCAGTAAAGCCAAACAAATAATAAAAAATATATGTGAACCGGAATTATAGTGCAACAAATGTTTTTGTATAATGGGACACCTACATAATTAATGTTGTTATTATAACATCATTTCAAGTTATTGTGTACATGTATTACATGTGATAACAACACAGTGTTTTGAGTAATTCTTGATCAGTGGCGTCTGGTATATTGCATTAAATGTGATGGCATTTCTTCTCCTATATTATGCTTAGGCCACAGTGCTAGAGATCGCCTAAGTTGTTACTTACAAAACACGGTCATGAACAGTTAGAATATAAAAATGACTGACAAGAGATCGCATTTCACCGGTATCATGTTACCATTTGCCAACAATCACACTGTCGTCGCGGTTCTAGTTGTACCCTCTGTGCTCTGCAGTCTTATATCCGTAACATCTTTGAGATTCACTATAAAAGTTGAGTCGGATAACATAACGGGGTTATATGAATAACAACTCCTGTTTATTTTGTAGCGACGTTTCGGTATAGATACCAGTACAACTTGAACTTATGTAAGCAACATAACATAATAGATGTCAACACATAGAGATGAAGCTGAACCATGACCGCGGTCTACTAATCCACACCGCCTACTGTCGCTTTATCTCAGATACGACAGATCGAACCACCCACTGACCCTCAACTCACACCACCATTGGTTCTCACTGTAATCCCTTAATCCTTCATCTCCATGTGTTGACATAAAAGTTGTTCGCTTTGAAACATAGTGAACAACCAGTAGCAACTCTACTTGTATAAGCAACAAAAAATCATACATGTCAACACATATAGATGACGGATTAAGGGATTATAGTGAGAAACAATGGTGGTGTGATTTGGGGGACAGTGAGTGGCTCGATCTGTCACTTCTGAGATAAGGTCACAGTAGGCGGTGGGGATTAGTAGACTGCTGTTAAGGTTCACTTTTATCTCTGTGTTGACATTTATTATTTTATTTTGCTTATATAAGTAGTGTTGCTACTGGTTGTTCATTATGTTTGAAAGCGGTTTTGGTAACGTTTTTCGAAACGTCGCTTCAGAATAGATAGAAGTTGTTTTCCATATAACCTCGTTATGTCTTATATCAATAGTATCACATGAACAGAATTCTTCTCGGTATTTACAACAAGTTCATTTCCACGCCTTTCGAAACACAAATTGTGCATGGAACAAAAGATCCTCGCTGATTTAACCTTTTCCCAAAGGTTTCCATTGCACCAAAGACGGCCTTTCATGAGACGGTTTCTAAATGTACAGCGTCCGGGTTTCGACAGCCAACACTAGCATGTGAACACTCCGTCTAAGTTCACATAATAAGCAATAAGCATTACTAAATTCAATATCATTACACGTCTGAATATATTATATAACACAGTTACGAACACACATTTACTTAATGAAACACTTCAATCAATTCCATGGAATTACCCGCGTATTTGTTATATAATGTATCTCGTTAATTATAGAAAGGTTAAGGACATTGCATACACACCTGCAAAGAGCGCTAAAAGATCAGTTAATGCGAAAACAACTGTACTTGCATAACGCCGGAAAACGGCATGCGTTCGCTGAGTAAATGCAATACATATCACCCTGGATGTTTTTGCCCCAAGAATTTTCTGTTAAATCAAAACTGCCCGGTCTATGTAGCGATTAAGAGAATCGATGTTCCCGTATCAGTCGGCTACTCGGATCACTGCGTCTAATCTGAAAAATGCAATTTAAAGACAATAATACAGACGGAGATTATTGGCAGGGATTGATCTGCTCGTGTTCGCATTGGAATTGTTTCTCTGTATGGGAAATACAATACGAAGTCGTCTTTGATCGCATCTACTGAGCTTAGGATTGGATGATGGAGATATTTAGGATGAAAGTGTATCATTTAGATATAATGTTTAGAAAAGTAGACATCCTGCGCAGAGGTACAGTATCGTGGTTGGAAGATGGCGAAAACGAGCTGGAATCAGTTATGTTGCGCCACATATCTCACCCTTGCTGAGAAAATTTCGAAAATACAATCGGTGGTAATGTGCCTTTATTTTAGGCTGGGTGGATTAGGACAATGGAAAAGAGGAAGGGGTGGTCTATTGATAAAGTATTTGAAGAAGCGTCAGTAAAACAGCCCGCAAATGCCATTAGGGACAACCCCCTTCCGACCCTCATTACTCAGCTAGGCAAAACATAAAGCAGAAAGAATTTCCAGATATGATCAAGATATACTGTCTGCATTACAGATTGAACTGCGTGATGCACGACTCTTTGTATACCAAAATATAATGCTTATTTTTTTGAAGCAAAAGAAAATATTACATCTGTAACATAGTATGATGTCATTTTTACCTACAAAACTGGCTACAGATTTATTACATGAAAAAATTCCGTGTTATTGAGGTGTTTCCCCAACTCATGGCACTTGTCGCCATGGAATGACTGAAGCGTTTTTAATGTATGGCGTCAATTAAATAATAAACAAATACTTGAGAGTCTTCCATGTTTCCCTGCCAGTCTGTGTGTTGTACACCCGGCAATGTGAGCTAGGCAAGGCTCCACAAGCCGTCCTGCCTTTCGGCAATTGGACAAATTAAAGTTAAAAATCCGTTAATACTAGAAATATTAGCCATTCATAGAAAGTTAATTAAAGAGATAAAGATATTGTATTCTGTTGGATGCCAAGTCACACTGGTATTCACAGAAACGCAGTCGTAGACAGGGATGCGAAAGCTGCTCTTAATAAACCCATATCTAAGATTAAAATTCCTTATACTGATTTTAAATCGAATATTCTTCACTATATTCTTCGCCTTTGGCAGGGTGAATGGCGCCATAATAATTTATTCATTCATTCTCCACAAGCCTATATTAGGACTTTCAGAAGTGATGAACGTGCAGCTTTCAAGGAAACACATTGCTCATGTTGTAGACTAGAAAATTTTTCCCTGGGCGAATTTATGTCCTCACAAGCAGAAACGAGCTTTCAATAGTTTGTTATTGCGGCTGATACAATGCATTAACCTTCCCTATACCTCAGCTTACAAGTTTTAATAAAACAAAATCAAAGAAAAATGCAAATCATGATTGAAAAGAAATTGTTAACAAAGAAAAAATCCCACTATGGTCATGCATCGTGGATATTTGTTTTTCAGTTAAAAACCTAACCTTTGCACATACATTCATTACTTTATTTGACTGGTGTCCAGAGCCGTGCTTGGGAGGGAGAATTTTTCTGCTGATCGCGGTCAAGATTCTAGATGGACCATGATAGAGTGCCCGACATTCACCAGGTGCCTGAAAAATCACTGCATCTGAATCGAAGATTCGACGACCCGACCTAAGCTTGTTATTCCGTGGTCCTGTAGGACACTGGGAGAAAATTCTCTCTCAAATGAGTCGATGCGCTCTACTGCAAAACTCAGATTTTTTATTCAAACTTTTCTCTCTCAGTGAAGTGAAGTATAGTTCGTTGTTGGATTCAGTCGATCCTCGAATGAATCCAACAACGTTCCACGCTCTTGTCGTTTCACATAAACGGCCAAATATTAGTGTATAGTTGATAGTATCACCGTGTAAAATGTTCCCACACTTCAGGCAAGTGAGAGTGTTATTTCACACCGGATTCCTGGACTCATTTATTTGATTTGATTTATTTGATTAGTGTGTCTTATACCGCACTCAAGAATATTTCACTTACATGACGGCCGTCAACAGTATGGTGGGAGAGAACCAGGCAGAGCCCGTGAGAAACCCACAACCATGCTGAGTTGATATGCGACTTGTGAGAGGCCTTGTTTCGTCTGACATTCAAGTCTTTGTCATACATATACATGCACTTCCCATGATCATAGACACTGTGGTGTTAACACCAGGGCGACCAGGCTAAAAATCGATACGTGCTGGTCGCCAAAGTGTAGTAAGTAGATAAAATCAAGTTTAATTTCCGCAATGCCACGCGCTTCTTGGAAAGATAACGTTATGCGTTGGGGGTCACATACATGTTACGGACAAGCCGACGTAGTTCTCCGTGTATCTCCAATTATGGTATGTCAAGTCACCTGCTAACCATTCTCAGTTTCGCACTCCTGAACATGCTGTCTTGTTAACACTTTTAACACTTGAATTGTCTTGAGAACAATTCAATCACAACTATGAAAAACGAAGCTATACACAGATTACGTGTAGGTGTTTTGATCGATGTGTATACATTGTGTCTGTGCTATGTGTAGTAAGATAAAGAACCAGCGTGTGTGAAAATGACAGTACTCTTGGCCATTAGAAAACAGTAAAATATGTCTCACAATGACTTCTGCATGGTCTTGACAATTTTTGGTAATATCGTTCCAGTGGTCCATCAAACTGCAGTGAGAATGATACATGCTAACCATCTCACACGCAGTGATATGTCTATGTGGCCTTCATATTATACGTGTATTATGGAAGCAGTCAGTAGCACTTTGTTGGCTACTTATCGAAATTAAAGCCATATGATAAGAGATTATACACTTTGCTTAATGCCGAATGAGTCACACAATGAAACGTCAGCTCTAGTGAGTTTTTTCTACCGGGGAAAAAACACACATGCCAAGAGAAGGCAAAACAGATTCATTACTCCAGTGTCAAGGCCCATCATTTCCCATCAACATTTTTCCTTATGTATACACATTACATTATTTTTAACTACAATCACACAAAAGATTCGATGGGTCTTTGGTAAAGATCATCCCATGGATAAAGAGATTTCAAAACTTATTTGCACATTGAGCATGTACATTGACTTCCACGCCATGTCATCAAAATAGACTTAAATTGTGAGAAAGAACTGGCGATGGCCAGTGCAATGGGGTGCAATGCTTACGCCATTCACTTCAAACATCGGTTCCTTTTGTTCCGTGCGATTGCCGACAGCAACTATTGAAAGTTTGAGGATTCACTTACATCCCACTTGCCCAGAACCAGATTATTAAACTTGACGCATTGTTCTGAAGACATAGATACTAAATCGGTACTAACTACCGACATGGCTTTGTTTCAAAAGTTTAATATATACATTTGCACTAGAATTTGGTCTGGATTTTGATCATATTTTTATTTTTAATGTATTCACAAATTTTAACATAGTTCGGATTAAATGTGTATGATTATTTGAATATAAACAGCTACTTCACATTCAAATATACATTTATTAGACATGCATCGCATCTTTATTTAGAACGTAAGTATGCAAAGACTATATTTACCAAGAATGGTCCCAAATAACAACGATACAAAAATATTTTCAAATACTCTTTTCTCCTGAAAGAGATAATCAAGATAAATATTAAAGACAAACAATTTTCTCGTTTTTCGACTAATTTTGCTACCATTTTTATGGTTTCTTCTCCTGTAATGACTTTTGTTCATGCTGAGGACCTCTACGTCGACATGCTGTAAACAAGCAGCAAAGAACCAGTTCCTTCGAGTTGCAAAAGAAAACAAAACTTTGATGAAAAGATAGCAAAAAGACTGTCATAATGAGAAAAACCTTAAGCAACAACGACGGTGTAATAGTTGACAAAAATGATCACACCTAAACTGCAATAGAGTCACCTGTCAATCAACTTGAATACTTATACTGTTTTTGTTAAATGTTTAAGTATATTTCGGGGGGATTTAGTTGTAAAAAGCGGAGTGGTGTCACTTGAAATTTACTCTGAAGTCCGTCTTGTCATCATGACACAAGATATGGGTTGCGTGTGGGAATGAGAGACGAGGAGGCAGATCTCATGATTACAAAACAAAAACAAGGCCTCGTCACCTAACTACCACCTGCACGTAGTCCCAAACCCCACGGCTAATCCGTCGGCGCCCCAGACTAGACAGCATGAAACTCAGATGATGGTTAGTCTACCACGCACATCATTATTTCCAGATTCCACTGCCTCTGAGACTTACGACCCAAACGCTTTAAATAGCGCGCCTTGCAGCGACAAATCTATTCGCCGCTATTTACATTATTGGAATCTTGGCCGGATTATTCCCCCTGAATAGGAACTGGCTGTTAATTTAGATCTGCCTCCCCACATACACACGTCATGAAATGACTTTACATCAGAGAAAATATAACCCCAGGTAACGTTTTAGTGAAACTGTCCTAATATATGCACAATACATATTGTTGTGTATGGTAATATCTCACTAACAGATGCAGTACCCGCGCTCAGAGACATTGTACTCACAAATGCGCAATACACTTTGTATTGCATGGTGATATCTTAATAAAATGTGCGCATTAAAATGTAGTGTAGCATTAAAATGTAAAATGTAGTGCATGGTGATATATGACTATAGTGTGTTCCTTGTAACTTGTCTCCCATAATCGGCTTTCTCTATTATCACTTATGCACCAAAAGTGCCTTTAGCCAGACCTTGTTTTTTTCTTAGTATAACTAAGGAATGTCAATTTTTATAGCAAGTATGATTGATTTTACAGATAGCTGATTATGGCGACATGTTAAAAAAATATACAAAAATATACATACAGTACACACTGCTGGATGGAACAGTTTGAAGCACAGTTGGAACGGGTGTGTCTATGCATAACTGTATTCCATAAACAGCCGATAGTGTAAGCAGAAACACTGGTTTGGCAGAAAGTTAATTTCGTCAGAAATACATGATTGCCAGTGTGCAAAGCATGTACTGCGGTGACAATGTCGAGAGCCCGTATTTCTACACTTAATAGGTGACAATATGTTAGACTAGGCCGCTTGTAATTAACATGTCACATGAGACCGTTCTTAAGAACAGCGTTTATCCGATACATTCCCTGAGACTAAAGCTGGAACATCAACAACAGTGCGATGCATGTTGCTCATAAACGGTCACCCGTGACCCGAGAATCCGGTCGATTGTCAATTTACCTTTATAGTTCAAGGATTTATTCTTTACTGTTTATGTATATTCTTAACAAGCAGCAGTTTTCATGCCCTGTACTACCATCAGCGTTTTACCTCACGCGCCTTGTAATTTTTTAAACCGGCAAACCGTTAATGCTGAAATATTTAATACCAAAAATGACGACATCGTTCTTTCCTCAGATCTACGATCCTGTACTACACTATGTATCTTAAGATGTTTTAGTACATGTCACACATTGTATTTCTGATTCCATTACTATAATAATTAGGCGGGTTAGATCTCTTCTGCGTAGTTTGCTGAATTTGATTAAAGAGGGTTTGCTCCAGATTTTAACATCTAACCCATTCTATGACTTAAGATTGAAGAAGTAAACAACTGGCACGTGTGGCTTGCTTGTATAGAGTTTCGGGAATATTACAGAGATAACAAATTAACTAAAGGTTAGCCAATAACTCGATCAGAATATTCGGTGCATTTTTCCATTCTATATTTGTATCACTTTGAGATAAGCAAGATTGCGCCTGTAGATTAAATGCCCTGTGCAGGTTAATTATAAAGGCATGCGAACATGCCATGATTAACCTGACACATAGTACTACCTGCCACCCACTGTGACAGAATTCTCAATAAACTGACACCAAAAAGTGCCAGCTAATGGCTGCGATGGTTACATATATCATTAAAGAGACAACCAAATGTGCCGACTAACAACCGTCCTGACAATGCTACCACCTGACTGACACCAATACGTTCTAGCTGACTTCTGTCTGTGTATACAGGCATTTATCATTAAATTGTCAGCCATATGAGCTAGGGATCTCCCTTGAAGCTGGGCATAGTTACCAGTAGAGTGGCACTGCGTTGACAGAGCCATCACTAAACCGACACCAATATATACCTGATGAAAGCCACGATGGCACTGCTATCATTAAAGTGACACCAAAATACGCCACCTGAGGCTATTATGACATAGCCACCAATTAAAGTGACACTGGGATGGCATAGCCATCACTAAACCGACACCAATATGTGCCTGCTGAAATCCGGGATGGTATTGCTGTCATTAAAGTGACACAAAGATGAGGCAACTGAAATCTGAGATCCATAGCTTCCGGTATCATTAAACTGGCAACAAAATGTGCTAGCTGACAACCGTTTGGACACAGCCATCATTAATGTGACACCCATATATGCCACCTGACACGCCAAGAGGCAAACGTATCATTAAAACGACACCCACATGCGTGAGATAACGCGCGAGAACTCAAAGCTTACTGTTTTGACACTGACAGCATATATGCAAACTGCATGGCGAATCAAATCACCTGTTGTCAGCTCATACCGCCATGCCTTATGACAACATAATGTGTAATTGTGAGAGCCGCTATTCTAGACACTTCGACAATGGACTTACATCGATCGAAAAGTATCAAACACTGACAAAACTCTGCAATCCGTTGCCCTGTCTAGAGTAGAATTCAAGGTGTACCATTGCAAGGCCTCATTCTCCCCAGTTACAACTTCGAGCCGTATGCTGTAATTGCAGGATCGATGCATTCGACTGTTTCTATAATAAAACTGCTTGAATCTGGCGAGAGATGGTTTCAAGTGGTAAGTGCTCCTATCCAGTGACACTCCGGCAAACCACTTCAGGGCTATCGACGCCTGAGTGTTGCTCCTCTGTATGCCGCAAATGAGGGTGGTTATTCGAACACTAAGTCAACGCTGGCTCAGATGATTAAAGCGTTGGTTCGCTGTGTCCTAAGGACCAGTGGTGTCGCGTGTTCGAAACCAATTCTCGCTCTTCATGTGACAGCTTTTGGTCCAGAGGTTTGCAAGCAGGTGCACCTGTCGATTGCTTGCTCTAGGCAATTTGTTGTCCTCTGTCGCCATCAGTGGGAACTTTTTGAACAGCATGTTAACCGCCGAGTCAGTCAGTCAGTCCATTTATATACTCCACCATAATAACAAAAGACACTTGGTGGCTATGTAGCTAACCTTGGATTAAACTCAGACATCGTATAAATAACGATTCCATTAAAAGGAAAGAATGAGAAATGAATTAATTACAATTGCTAAACGCCACCTCGGCAGTGTCTGTAGCTGTCCTATCGTGGCAAGATCAGGAAATGATGAACGCAAATGGACAGGCATTTTTTTAAAATCAGCTGAAATAATGCAAAAGCTAAGTACATGTAGAAACCCAAACTATTTAAAATTATTATGTAACCTAGAAAACTGTAAAGAATGTAGAAAATTGTGTATCGAAATATAAAAGGATTAACATCCTATGATATAAGCCAACAGCCTTCGGATAACGGTTAAACTGTCCTAATGTAGAGTCGACTAGGATCAACAGTACTGCACTGAGGGAATGATGTTACGTTGCTTACGTGACCAAAAAGTGGTGAGCCTCCATATCAGAGAGTGGAACGACTTGCATGATTAGATGTCACAAACAACGCTACCTGTCATTCAGTTGTGTTACAAAAGCGCTTAAATCCATTACTTTGTATCACAATAATCGGCGGCTTTTATGACTCTTTGTCACAAAATACGGCGAAGTTCATATCCTGCGGGTAGCCATTTATTATTGTGTGACACGAAATGGGTGGTTTCCATTACTCTACGCCATAGTGTAGGTGATTCCTCAGCCAGAAAGTTGGGTGGTTGTAAATACTCAAATGAACCATGTGTTTATAGTTTACATTACTCTATGTCAGAAAACGTTTGTGTTTTATTTTGAGTCTATGTCACAAGAATCGATGGCTTTCATTAAACAAAGTTAATGTAAAATGGGTGCTTTTCATTAGTGTGTTTCATGAATTTATTATTTATTTAATTATTTTCTTGATTGATGAAGCAAGACCTTCTGAAGAATTTTTCACTTTTTACGCTCAAGGTGAAGAAGTTTATGAGTGGAACAACACCCGAGTGCACCTGAGAAATTTCCAGATTTAAAACCGGTGCTGAAAAAGAGGCTGAGATGGATTCGAACACGCGAGCTCATTGGTCAAGGGCGCCAGAGAACCAGTGGTCGAAACATCTGAACCAGCGAGGTTCCTAATATATCTGTATATAGGTCGCACTTTGGGACAGCCGTCCTTTTGCTGTATGTCACATACGGAGTGGCCTTCTTATCTCCATATCATGATGTGATCTTCCAGTTTATGGATAAATGTATATGGTAACGGCTCTGTATATGGTGAAGCTATAACCCGGATACAGCCTGGAGTGACTTAACACCTTAACAGGCAACACTGAATAGGAATGCATTAATGAAAGAATTTCTGGGCCTGGCATCCGTATCGGTCGTTTATCAGGACACACGCTGTGATAATAAAATATGTACACACATATTAGCCATTGCAGACATAGAAGGCGAAAACCAGAACAGGAGACAAGAGTAAAACCCAGGCTGCATGTGTAAGCTGATCAAACGGCTGGCAAGAGTTACCTGGACTGTGGGCGATCGGGGATGGGAAGTGGAGATGCCAATTCCTGTCGGTGAAGACTTCATTGGTAAAACCAATTATGGAGATATTCCATCAAGTTCCCGGTTTTGTCTCTGACTATATGCGTGTGCTCTTCGTGATTGGCTCGTAAAAATTGACGTACGACGGGGAAGCTTTCCCGGTGCGGCGGCGGCAGGAGAGGGGCGACGACGGGTTGGAGTGAGGTGAGGGAGGTATTGGGGGGATCATCAATAATGAAACCGTTTGGTCTATTCTGGGCATTTATTGGCTAAATATTGCAGCTCGTAGCTTTGAGGGTCCCTGGCGGTCCTGCGTTATCGCGACACCCATCCACTTCATCATGGCCCGTGCCTATTTTTACCAGATCACAGATTGTGCACCATAGAATCCATGGAGAGCTCACAGCCTTCTTAGGAACAACTAGGCATAGATTATGTTATGCATAGAGCGAGTCTGATTGCTTAGATGACCCTTTTTGCAGAGACTGATGACTTTCGGCAGTCCAGCGCGTGTGTACCGATGGGTGCTGTCTATACGGATCAGTCTCACCGTCTCTGACTAGAGTTCCTAGACTGTGTGACCCACATCAAGGTTCGCTCCAAGTAATGCAACATGTAATGGTATTAGGCACAAACAATGTGCCTGACGCCGGAGTCAACATAGACTTTATTCTAAAAGCCGTTGCTGACGTGCCCATCAGCTCGCGTGGATCAAATCCTGTCCACTGCAATTTAGCCAAAGTAACGAAATTGGTTCGGCAGTGAGATCCTTCACTTAAAAGAAATACTGTATCTGACCTGGAAAAAATTTACCAGAGAATTTCATTTAGAGGCAAATGAATATCAGAAAAACGAAGCATAGAACTCACAGAATAAGGTAAAATGAGCAACCAAGTCATGGGTGGAATTTGAGGTCAAATACCATTACTCATGCGTAAGAACACGATTTACATGGCTTCGTGAATCAGGATATCCTCTTTTTATTTCATTCCAACCAAGATAATGCTGAACTGATAATTCCAAACGTTTTTGACAATCGGGGAAGCCTTTTCGGCCTAAAATAATCCAGTCTTATGTCGTCAATGGTCATTGGATGGCGTTTAGTGGGCAAACTGTTAGCGCAGTGCACAGTAATTGCAAGTGAACAATGATCAATTCAACTTGGACTCGAATCGCAATTGTCCGAGAAAAATGATCTTAGTTTTGTCTAACAAATCAGGAAACATCTGTTGTGCATTGATCATCGGGTTATAAGTCACATAAGGAACTTTCTTGATGTTAATTCTACATCGAAACGCCTTGTTTGTCGAAGTGATGTTAATATGAAAAAAACTACGGCAGTGTGACAATGAGCAAATGGTCATATGTAACTCGTAACAAACGGGCCCTTGTCAAGTATTATCCTTAACGGTTCTTGCAAATAGGGAGAGAGTTCATGTTTAGTGCCAAACTCAAGGAATTCTCAGTGTTTTATTTTTATTTTGCTGGAGGAGGCTAGACTGCCTAGGGTAAACCACTTACACTGTCCATTCCCAGTCCAAGGCTTCGACTGTTCCCTGTCCTAGTGCTCTATATGGAGTACCAAGTTTTACCACTTAGCAGTGTTCCAATCCTTAGATTGGGGGATTTGTATATGATAGATTCTTACACCAGCCGTCAACCCAAATGGGCTTTTCGGGTCAATAAACACAAGACCAATTTTCAAGACAACGTTTAACACAAGTCAAGAAAGAACTAAAAAAGTATTGTATACAAAGAGAAGCAATTTTTTGTGATGAACGAATGACTGCTGACAGATGAATAAAATCTGTGTTCAAACTGAGCACCATGCTACTTTATATGTTGTCTTTAATCAAATATGTATCTAGGCGGCGCTTTAATTGCACTTTTAAGTGCCGATCTTATTTAAGACGATGAACACAAGGCTCCTAGGCCGGAATTAGACACAACTATGAAGCAGAGTCCTAGATATTTTGGATACTCCTCCATACTTACTAACAAGAGAGTGTATTCACCGTAAAAACTTGTAGACTTTTGATGGAATATCCTTGACACAGAAGCTTTGTCAGTAATAACTTATGACGATTCTCTGAATCATCACAGAGGCACATGCATGCAACAGCAAGATAAGCCTCTCTCAAGACGACATTTATGATAAAATCAGTTAAAATGTAGGGTAACTGCCACTCTCACTCAAAAGAGGCCAGACGTTGCGATGAGCAGGAATATTTACTTAAAGTGGTTCATATCTTTCATACAGACGGCCTTTTTGTTACTTTAAACGAAAGACCACACAAAACTGAAGGTATGGTGAGTGAAAAGTTCACTAAAAACTGTATCTGAAAATACCTGTACTGATTTTTTTCACATTTGTTTTACCCAGTTAAATGTCGTCAAATATTTTTAATTTTTGGTGGGTTTTATGGACCACATTTATAATTCACGTTTGCTTTTCTCTGGCCGAAAAGCACACATTTCTGAGAACTTTATTCGAAGCTAAACATAAAGGCGTACAAGTTTTGTGACATCACTGGTGACCCACATTTACCAATATTGTCCACTGACCCCACCATACAATGAAACCATTTGGCTCCCTTAATATGGTGAAATCTTAAAATCTAAAAACAAATTAGTGCATGAAATTTCAGATACAGATTTTAATGGTCTTTCACTCACCATAACTTTATTTATGTGTGGTCTTTCACTTTAATTTATGAAATAGGTAACCAGGTCCTAGTGTGTCAAGATTTTCATAAGTTTAATTCTTATCAATTTGTTTTTTATATGTGATGAAGTAAATGGATACTGGTTTGGTTCATACACTACAGCCATATCGTGGCGAAAACTCGATTAGAAGACCACACCGGATATATACAGCCAGTGTTTTTAAGTCATCGTTCGTGCCATTTACACATGGGCACAAAAATACGTGTGTGTGCGTTCGTTACTAAACACGTGCTTGATCGGATAAAGCCTCAGTGTAACTACAGAGAACTGTGGACGTCTGTAGCGCGATGATAAAACCTTCCACCCAGAAGATGTCTTCAGAAACATTTGAGTGCCACGGGCTTAACAACGCCTCAAACGGCTTACTTCTGAGTGGATATTTATTTCTGGTCACGTCGCCGTCGGACGCAGATTGTCTAGAAATCGGTCGATAGGTGACCAGGGGAGGAGGGAGGCACAGGAAGAGAAGAAGCCAAAACTGCAGCTGAAGAGTTTTTAGGTGTCATTGGTTTCAGGGAGTTTGTCAATAGAAACCAAAGAAACAACGAAATTTGGTGCTTAACATGAAAGTGTGGTCCTTAGTCACTTTTTCTTTTTTAAATGTTTAAATGTTGTTAAAATATACCGCTTGCAGTATTACCTCTGCCCTACTAAGGTTTGTGTAACGTTTAATAGTGATTACTTGGTTATTAAACAAAGGAAAGGAAAAAGAAAACAGCCAAAACAGGTCTTTATCTTAACACATAGGAACTACCACCTCCCTTCATAGCCGAGAAAAACAATTCCTTATCATGCTATTTTGTTCACCTTTTAAATTTCCATTAACCAAGTAGTCTTGATATTGTTTTCCTTGTGATTAAGTAGTATTACTTCACTCAACCCATTCAGATCAAAATTATTATTTTTCGTCAGCTTGTAAAATTCCAATATATCCAAAATTACTGATGGTAGAGAATCCAAACTTTGCAGTTTTGATTATCAACATAGGAAACAGGTGTAAACCTTGCAACAATGTAACTCCTATATCTGTTGTTAGCCGCTATGAGCAAGAGATCAAAGCTGCCTCGTCTGCAGTCTGTAGTACTCGGCCCATTGTATAAAGTACATAGTCCCAGGTTCAAATCCAGCGTATTCCTTTTCAATTTTATCACTTTGTTTTCTTCATTTTATTGACATAAAGTTTACATCAGACTACTAGAAATGGTAATTACGTAATAGCGTTGGCCCCGGCAATTATTATTGTTAAAACCTCTTCCCCATTTTGTCTAGTCAGACACTTCGCATTTGGCTATAGTTGCTATACCTCGATGCCGTTGACAGAAATGTCCGATCCACGTGACTCAATAGCTGATAAATAGTAGTAACTATATTAAATACATTCAGTAGTTTCCCCAGGGATGACAAGCACAGACGAACCAATAACTACCACAATAACTGATTTGGTTGTCCGCTTTCATGACCGACAGTTCTTGAAATTTGATAAACAAACACTTTCCCATTTCTGAATGTCACAAAAACTGTTGCACACCGTCCATTCAATAATGCATAATATGCCTAAATCTGTATTTATATTGCTTGTTTAGAGAAAACAGCTCGCTGAGGACAAACATATCGGTGTGTGTACTGTTGTTGCAAAGTCTGACTTAATGCGCATGTCATACACACTTCGCCTAAAGCGTTAAGGGTAGACCTTGATAAAATCAAGCCATTAAGGCAGACGCCTAACCTTGTAAATGCTAATTGGCTGCCAGGAAGAAAACTGGTGAGCATGCTGGCGAGCTATAGTGCCGAGCTGTATCATTCGGAGGAGACACCATTAGTGAAGCATCAAAGACATAAACTCTTATATGGAAACTGATCTTATACGTACCGGTATGCCCCGACTCATTGTTATGATCTTAACGATATTGAGATACCTAAACGCTCCGCAAAATACTAAGGTCGTACAACCTTGTCCTGCACCCGAAAAACCATGAGGCGGTTTTCTCGGTGCTCTCTGTTACGCCTGCAAACATAATCTTTCTTTTAAACCCTGTGTTTCGAAAAATGATCAATGGTCAACCTGCTCATACGGACACGCGGTGCACGTGCATTGTTCGGCGCGTGTTTTTAAGTATACTCTATTTGTCGTCGGTAGACAACTGTAATGATTCAACTGTAAATATATATGAATTATGGAATTATACGTCAAGGCAAACGGGGTCAAAGCACAAAATATTCCAGCTTATCCACGACACAGTGTAGAAGTACCACACCCTTATAATCATTCTGTGATAACCGTAAGCAGGTCTATAAACCTACTTGATATAGAACACTACGCTCAGTTTTCCTTTAAAATTTTTGGTGTGTAAATGTCTGGTAGTTTTCAACATGAGACAATGCCGTTATCCCATCCGAAACTGACGCTTTTTTTTTTCTGGTGGACGTAACTGGGTCAGCAAAATCTATAAACAATATTTTTCATACACTGTAAAATGACCAACGCCATACGCGTTTAATGGGCGATTAAACTTGAAACAAGCGTATTTAATAAATATACACTTATATTTAAGGTATTAACCATGAGTGTGTAAAACATGTGTATAGGCCTATACTATAATGCTTATCATCTCATTAGTGTTTAATATCAGATGCGTAAAAGTGTTTGTAAGTTAAACATCGAAATTTACAGTTGTAGCCACCTCTCTTTCAGACCTGGCGGTCACTGTGAGTTGATAGATTGCTACTTACGGCCAGTAGTCGAATACAGATACAGAATTCCGATCCAAATAGACATATTACCGACAACAGAAACAGAATATCTCTCCAGACAGATCTGAGTAGATGTGATTACAGAATATTGGCTCCAGTTTACCTAGCTACACTGAAACTGTAATGTATCAAAATTCTCCGGTATTAACCACCTACACCTCCTGCTGTGACACATACTATGTTTGATGGCGGTTCAACGAAAACTAACAATTTTCCTCATAATTCAGGAGATATTGCTTTCAGACCATTCCCTGGTCAATAGCTGAGCTTTCAGGGACAGCACGCAAGTCGTGAGAGCCCCGCTGTGTATGTATTTCGCTTCTGAGGATAAAAGATAACTGTGTTAATTACATAGATATTGGCGTATGGGGACAGTTTCCTGTTATCGCAGTAAATACGTTGGAATAAGAAATCCCAGACATCACGAAACAGAAATCACGAGGTTGGATAAGACTTTTTATGCTATTGTGTATGCATGTGTTCAATGTGAAGGCATCATAACATTATGAAAGGGGCCTCCGTAGTTCAGTCACTTAGAGCGCTAACACAGTGCAATGACCCGAAGCCTCCCACCAATACCTTCGCTGTGAGTTCAAGTACGGCTCATGTTGGCTTCCTCTCCGATCGTACGTGGGAAGGTCCGCCAGCAACCCGAGGATGGTCGTGGGTTCTCCCCACACTCTGTCCAGTTTCGTCACACCATAGTGCTGGCCTCCGTCGTATAAGTCAAATATTCTTCAGTACGGCGTAAACACAAATCAAATAAATAAGTAAAATAAACATTATGAGCTATTCCAGACCAGTGATGTCAAATAAATTGCTTTTAACATTAATGAATATTTTTGTTACCTCATTTTGCTCAATCCTGTTGCTCTCGGCTGTAGTCTTTTATATATGTTTGTTAAATGTTTCCTCCCAGTCTCGCCTAAAACTATTTCAGCATTTCTTCGAAATAGTTGGGTGCAAACAACAATTAAGCTTATAGTATAAACCACATACTTTCAACGGGTTTCATCTTCATTTTTTTATCTGTCAAATTAGAGTTACTATAATGTTGTTTGTCTACAAAATTTGACATAGGATGTATGAGGCTTAATGTACTGATTTAGATTTTGATAACCGTGCGGTCATAATACATATTCTCTCACTGGAATTTGATAAAGTACTAATTAAATCATCGACAGTCTGCAATCATTTTATCATCGCAACTTCCTGGTGTAACAGTTTAAGACTGTCGAAATTTGGCGCGTAGTGTTTCTAACGCACAATGTTAGACGGACACCTCACGCTGAATGCAATAGAAAGTCTTTCTTCATTCCCAACCAGATGTTGCTTTACCCTAACGCGTGATCTATGGCGATAAACGTCATACATCATGTAGCACATATCTGGTATTTTTGATGGATCTCAAGCATGAATGAATAAAACACACAGCTCCTCGTCTCGAGGGATAAAAGACGGGTACAGTCCGGTCTGACTAACACAAGGGCCTCCTTTGTCTAGCACATAAATCACGGGATAGAGAGATGGCACGAAAACATTGGATTTCTGATAGCTTGATTTTTCCAAAAAACTCACATTAAGCAATTCTACACCAGTGACATCTACTAGTCTAATTCTCTCTAAACCGTGGTCCTGTGGGTGGGGGTTGTAAGTTGTTAGTTCTTAAACACTCACATGACCAGTTAACATGATATTCAGCCTAAGGGAAGACGGAATCGGGGAATCTTGTCTTTTACCTCAGCCAGCGCTTCATCCTAACTGTTCATGTGAGCGTTTAAGAAGTAACAAATTCACTTTTATTGCTTTCCATGCTGTTGGTCCCTTATGTTATGAAGGCTACATTGTGTGAGGAGGCTCAGTAGATCTAGCGGCTTACATTACTGGGTGTTATTTGTTTTTTTATGTAACTGGCGTTTTATCCACTGGAAAGCCATGACTCTCCTTATGTTGCCGATAGCTTCTGAAGCGCTAAAAGAGTGTTGACTGAAGCATGAATGAGACCAGGCTATAAACACAAGCGCAGTCAAAGCATTTAACACGTTGGCAATAATACCGCATAAGATGTGAGAAATCTGCTACCGGCGAAAACTTTGGTAACGGTTTTACAGTTACATCGGAAAAGATTATAACATGAAAAAAACATTGCATCGACGACAGTGTGATATTTGACAAATGGCCTCCTACCGAGAACTGAAATACTGCCTAGTTTGTCGGTTTATTTTATTTCAGGTTTCATTTCAAATGTCCATGTAAATGCCAAAGTAGAAGTTTACAAGCTCCTTGGAATAGTTGCTCAAGAAGATGTGTGTAAAAGAAAAGTGCGCTGGTGTTAATTTCAGTTAGTTATGCATAAGTGTTGTAGAATTACTCAGACTGTTGTGTTGTCATCACATTTAACAAACAATAACAAGAAAGTATGAAGACCTAAACTGTGAAGTTTTGTGCAAATTTGCATTTCACGTTGAGTGTAAATTTTGCGTATACACCCGTGAACTTATATACAAATCAACAATGGGGACATCGAACCACGACTGAATGAGAAGAAATGTCAAGACTACAGACGAGAGACGCAAAAATCAGGTCCAGGAAGGGAAATGATCAATTCAGTGTGGTCGGGTGGGCGGTAACATTTATCAAAACGGTTACTAAGTTACATGGCTTCATGGCCTCTGCTTACTTCACACACAGACGTCTGTCGACATTGATTGGCTTTGATAACTTTAACAATTACAGTGCTGGCCGCGGTATCGTCTATGGCACTTCCGACCGGTAAACAAGAACTGTCATACGGTTTTGTCCTCCAGTCAGAACATGACTAGATCTATGTTCTGTTAAAAGCACCTAGTGCCGCCGATGCTTTGGCACTGGAATAATACGTTTTAAAGTGAGGTAATGATAATCTTGGAAGCGTCCAATTTATGCCAACCTAAAATGATACGACTATCTTTCAGCATACAAGTTGGTTTCATCAGATACACCTGATGTAACGTGGTTTTTGGTACGAAAACATTACATGAGGTGTCAACACAGCATTTTGAGTAATTAAAGACTAAAGAGACGTCTAACAAAATGCAAGTAAAACATATTTTGTACATAATTCTGCTTAAGCTTTGGTGCTAAGGTGTGTATCAAATGCTACTGTTTATGCACCTACTTGATCAGTCAAAAGAAAACCTTAACTGAAGTAAATTTACGAGAGGTCGGATTTCACTGGTTTCGTGTCATCATTGGATAACTATCGCACTGTCGCCGCTTCTCTAGTTTTACTTTCAATGCCGCAGTATTATATATTGATAATACATAGTCACTGCGCTTGGCAACTTGTAAGTTTGAATTCAATCATATCGAAATCCTCTAAAATATTACATGGTTCTTTCTTACCAGAAAGATCGAAGTTGCCAAAAGCTAGAACATAACTTCTAACAGAAGCGTCTTCACTGCGGAAGAACACTCACATTTAACTATCATAATAATAGCTTGGTATCTGTTTCATTGAGTGTGAGGACAACACTGAATTCTGAGCAATTTTTGTACCAAAAATTTTCAAATAACATCAGGGGTCACGTGTCACCATTTACGCACCATCACACTGTCGTCACTGCTCTCAGTCTTACTCAAAAATCTGAGACTTCCAGTAGAGCTAATTCAACTCAGAAAACTGAATCAAATGACAAGATCGACCATCTGATTATTTGGGTGCCTTACAAAATAAATCGTTCGACTCATCGGCCATTTATGAGTCTTTGAGAGAATGAACATGAACATCTTTCGTATGATTCAAATTTGTGAGAGGCATCACACCTTCCATTCCAGGCATATACCTTCAACTTGAGGCACCGTAGTCAAATACCTACTTGATGGAATATATAAATCGTACAGAAGGTAATGCGTTATACAGAAGGTCAGTAGTAGATGAGCCATTCCATGGGCCATTCTGTCCTTTTCATCGGTAAAGAAAGTAGATAGAATTGGTATTATGCGCTAAATATGTTCACAATAGGCTTTGATTAAGCCACTGCTATGCACTATCGTTTCGGCGCACTGGCGAATATTAAACAAAGGCCAGCGATTTATAGGGCGTAAATGTATTGATCTTCGTATGAGCCGCTTGGGCTTCTGCTTGCCGACCAATTAATGCGTACTGCAGGACACGGCGCACCGTCTTCGTGAGGGACTTGATCCATGTGAACTGTTAGCATTATTTCCTGGCATTTGTATGTAGGGAACGTCGTATCTGCCCTCACCAGATCCCGTCGGGTTAATCGGTACTGAGGATTAGACCAAATAACCACCGCGCCAAGACATCCAGTATCTGTGGATTGATGGGCAATTGAATACAGAAGTGCCAGAATTCAATGTTTCTCTGCTTTGATTCGTTAAGGTAATTAGATGATTGTGTATACCTTTCAAAGCAAGGCAAACCTTGTGACAGCCCCCATTAAAATACACAATCCTTTGATTGTTCATTGAGGGATGAAATCAACTGAAGTTACAACCTCCACCCAAAGAGGCTTCATCGAAGTATACATGCAGCTCTGATGGTAGCCGGCAAAGGTATCGCAAATTAACGATAGTGGACATTCCATGTGATCACTTTGTTTGGGAGAATTTCCTTAAACAAATCCGATATCGTTGAAAGATTTACATAGAATCAATATTGACTGGTTGACAATCGGGATACGGCTTTCTAGGATAAATCCCATAGTCTGGGCCGATCAGGACCTGATTTTCCTACATTTCTCTCACATGCCAATCAACGACGATTCTCTTTCCAGGTAATAAATGTAGCAGTCATACTTTGTCCCTATATATTTTTCTCAGATATACATTATATCTGCCTTTATACATAATCTGTATAAAGCTGCATTTTACCTCAGAGATAGGATCTGTATATCCTTAACACAACACATCTGTAAAAAATGCTGTACCTGCTGTAACTTTACATGTTACTGCAGGGTGTATGTTGAATTAGGCATTAGCATTTAAAAAACAGAAAGGCTCTTTACTGTACCTTGGTTATCTACCTGCGCGATTGGCTGTAGGTTTAGAATCAGAACAGAACTGATTATCTAGCATGTGTAACGAAAATGCACGGGAGTCGAAAGTCAAAAAACTTTAGAGTAAAAATACTCCATTTTGTATTTATATATTGTATCTATCTTGTTCACATAATAAGTGCAACTGATGAAACTACATGGACGATGAAACTAGCCAAACTTGATAAGGGGGTCATCACACCTGTTAAGTACACAACAACTGTTCCACTGAACGGAAGGAAGGTGCACCTCCGCTCTGATTTCCCTTTGTATGTTCTGAAATAAAATGTGAGGGGTTAAACAGCACAGGGGCGCCATGTTGTTACCCGGGTGAGCCGGAGGTCAGAGGAGAATAGACGCAATTAACGTCTGTTCAAGTTCAATGGCTTATTTTGACGCAGTCATGCTTGGTACTGCTGTCCTGTCCGTAGGAAGAGAATGACCTTTCTACCTGACAGATCACCGGAATCATTGCCAAAGAGGATCAATAATTCCATTTTTTGTGCCTACACAAACTGGCATTCATCTCTTCTATCTGTACATTTTTTAGATCTCAGACAGACGCGAGTGAGTGAGAGCCAATTATGGCCGACAGGTACATCACGTGGTTCGGAATGCCCGCCATGTTGCAGAAAGCGGGTGGGCGGATGGAGTTTCCGCATGCTGACTGAAGATCACACTGAGGAGAGCGATCAATGGCAGGCACAGGTGTGCGTGTAGAACTGCAGCGCAACTAATTTAGAAATCAACAGATAATTACACCAATTTAAGCACCGAACACCTCAGCCATAGCGACTCAATAAGATCCTAACTGTGAAAGGTACATGTCATCAGCCATATGCGCACTAGAATTAGTCTTAGATAAGCCATGGTGAGTGATGAGAGTATAAGCTGCCAACGTTTACAAGAAAGGGCAACACTGAGCCAAATGTATATATGTCACTTTTTGTCAGAAAACGTCACTTTTTGATTTTGTGAGAAAACCGAGACACGGCAGCTTAAAGTGAGTAAAAACGCCCTCGTAGGGAAACTCGAACAGGTCGCCATGCCCACAATTTTAACGAATCAAAGACGACATATTTCTACCATCCGAGAATGATTTCGATTCCGCGCCGACGTCACCCATTCCTCGTTCACCATATTGCCAAGTAGAAATACATGTAGTCTTAAATCCGCCGTTTTCCTTCTAATTACGACAGAATTCTGATATACTTTAACGCCATTTTCAAGAAGAACATGGTGGCGAAATACGTCTCTGATTATTCCCCAAGGCGACATCGCGTTACTTGTTACTCTAAAATGAGGTATACCATGGCGTCGTAGGAATTCCAGAGTAAAAGGGGTTTTATAGTTACCAAGCACGACATAAAAAATGCTAACGCCCTTCCAGGTCTACATCTAGAAATGCAACTTTGGTAACACTTTTTGTTGTCTTTCCTTTCAGGCATTTACATGAAATGTTAGAATAAAGCCCTAACTGAGGTAAATTGACAAGAGGCTGGATTTCAGCGGTTTTGTGTAACCATTTCCCGATTATCACTTGTCGTGGGCCCTCTGGTTTGACTCCCTATGCTGTTATCTTTTATTATCTTACCTTGCAAAGTTGTGACAAGGTTACGTCAAGCCAATGCAGTGTGATGACATATCTTTTCACTAAACGACGTTATATACGTTACGCCCGGCGTAAATTACAACAGCTTTGTAAAACGGTATTCCGACGACTCTAAAACTATGCAAGACAAACTTCAAAGCGACATAAATCTAGACACCGTTACAGGGACTGTCCTGCACAAGTAACCAGTCTTCAGCCGAAAATGGGCTTCCCACGCCAAGAGCCAGAAAAACAATTTTCAAATAGAGCAATTCTGAAAAGAACTAGGAACTATAATTCGCGGTAAAATGAAAATGAAAAAACTGCCAAGGAAGAAGGTTGAGAAACACTGGGCATACTCCCACTTATGTCATGAAAAAACAATTGATCAAAAGTACTATTTTAAGTCCATTCCAGCTGTTGTCAAAAACGGGCCATCTGTTTAAGGGTAATTCTCGGATAACAGATGATCGAAGGCTATGATATAGGTGCAAGCCACTAAGATATTCGTATTACTCCGTATAACGGTTTTATGTACGAGTAAATGGTCAAATACCCAGGATTTACTGGATCCATTGACGGCTGCGCAAGCGCTTTTAGCAACACACGGAATGTCAACCTTTTCGTCAGTCCAACTGTGCAAGAATGAAGTGGATTGTTCAACACATAATTGTCTGTTTGTAAATGTGAAAAATGGGTACACATTCATTTGTGGAAAGTATTGGGAACTACTTGGTAGTTTAATCCGTTCCAACTGTTACCTGTTTCGGTGGTTTTAAAATCTTTGTACTTAATCATGCACTTGCTCTCATTTTCTTGTCCTGAAAGTGTTTCAGACGTAAGAGCTCACCAGAAGACGAAACAGCTGTTTTCTTCAGCCTAAAGAAGCCACAGAAGTCGAAAACACATTAAAGAGCCATCTGCAGATACTGCGAATTATACATTGCTTTTGATAACTGACCGAATTGCTGGTTAGTGCTTCACTAAAATGTTTACGCCCTATACTTAATTAGCAATAAAAGCTTACATTTGCTTGCATGCGCGACAACTGACATTTAGATCACGGTATCACGCCATGCGACAACAACACCTTGCTAAATCCAGCCAGCTCGATTTCATTCTGTTTTTTTTTGTTTGTTTTTTTTTTTTTTTTTTGTTTCTTTGGCCTTTAAGGTCTTGTGCGAGTAGAACACAACACCCTAAAGGTCGCCATTAAATACGTCTACAAATAGGAAACACCAGAGGGCCGTTCTACAAGTAAGGTAGAACGTAATTTATGTCAAACGTAATTGCCATGACGACACATACTGTGATATGATACATTGTCATGGTGGTTACCTTTGCCCAAACGTTACACCCTCTTCGTGAAGTTAGGCATTTAAGGATATATATTTCACAATTTGTATTTCGCATACAGATTTGAGCTAAAGTCCAAAATTGCTCTGTGAAAAGGACACCAGGTCTATTTAAAGAAGGTAAATCAACTTGACAACGACTTGATGTCCAGGGCGCCTCCCGAAACAGAGCCGTCTGACAGCGTTTTTCTACAACCTAATTCGATTTTAGGTTCTTAACTAGTCTCAAACATCCCGGCCAAGGCGATCGAGCGTTAGGGGTTATCTGCGAGCGCTTCCGTGCCTAGTTCTTTCTGAACGGCTAATAGACGATCTTGCAGGCGGATGAATAATGGCCTAATCTAGTGAACAGCTACGACCTGGTGCCCGAAGTGAGACCGCTCTTCGCTTTTGTTTTGGATTTGGAACTAATTGCTTCAAGAAAGATCGTTTGACCCTGATCATAGCTCGGTGTTATTTACACATCTCTGTTCGCGAGCCCGTCACAATCTGTTGGGGTTTCTCGGTAAGAGATCCGGCCGGTGGCCATTCTCTGAACACATCAGACAACTATTGATCAGTGCCTATAGAAACGGGCGCGGTAAATCAGAGCAAATCAGGCTACCGAGAAAAGCTGATAAAAAGTTCGCTTGAAAAGCATTTCTATGCTTATAAAAAAACAGTCCTAGTAGACCGATTTCCACGAATAAGAATGGCTTTTTGAAATTTCTTTTATCCAATTCGTCTTGCTTCTCAAAGTGGATTTCTTAATTGTTCCAAAGAAAAATAAAACAGAAGGAATTTAAACCGAAGGAACTGTCTCGGTGCCGCGTGCACACCATCACATAAAATATTGTTTAGGCTCTAACCATTGCAATGAAACGTGGAATAAGGATACATAACGTAACACAACCTCTAATAACTGTAACTAACTCTCGTCCACAGTGTAGCAAATGGTTTAGATGTTTCAACTGAATTTTGGGCAAAGTCACCTTCAAATCTGTGGCCTATACATTTCTGATGAATTTATAGATGTAGATAAATAGATCAGTTATTGTTATATATTTTGCCGATAAACAACAAAACAAAACAAAAAAATATTGTAGTCTTTTTTATATATTTATGTTATGGTTAGATTATTCTAAAATGGCGTTTCGCATTCTACCTGAAACTTTGTTTGATCTGAATGATTTGATTCGTGTTTCGTGCTGTATTTTAGAATATTTCACTTAAAAGATGTTGGCAGTGTTTATCTTTTCAGGAAACTAACGCACTTCGTTAAGTTCTTCACGAATCTCCTGGTTTAAAAATCGTGTGTCTGGGCGAGCAATGGGTGGATTCGAACACGTTATGTCAATAGCCAAGGAGTTATGAGCACCGCCAGGTCAGTCCCATGAATCTGTGGCATTGCCTGGAATGCTACGGAAATGAGCTGCTCGGTAGAAAATATCGGTGTTGCGAACACTATGAAGCATTCGGTCATTGTGTTCTACAGCCCGTTTTACAAAAGAATTGTAAGATGCGCTTAGAGCAACATTTGTATCAGCGTCGTAGTGAAAGCCGTCGTCATCGTGACAGTAAATACAATGAACGCGTCGTTGTGACAACTATTCAAAGCGGGCACATGGTAATAGAAGACCACGGCTGTCTCGTTAACAGTTTTTTTTGTGAGAAAAGGGGATTATAGTCCAATTATACGATATGGGTAATACAGTTTTTAAAAAAGGTAGAAAATCACGACATTCCGTGATTACATAAATGATACACATGACCTCTCTCAGGGGTTATGATGAGGAGTTTAAAAGCATAAAAGTCCATCTGGAAATAAGATGAAACAGTGTTCGGTACACTGCAGCTTAGGTGTTACCTCATTGGCTCAGATCTGCGTCTCAACCTAGCGACCTCTTCCCAGGACTGACGCGGGACAGTTAATTGCAAGGAGTAATCATCACAAGTAGTTACACGAGGGTGATGGCGTGAAACAGAGAAACTCTGCATTTTGCTTGGAAAAATCGTGTCCATTCATTATACCGCAAACACAGTGTAATCACAGACTTCCGCTTAATTACACCGTTCTTAATTCAGACGTTGCTATCGTTGAAGTGAACCCTCACTTCAGAGTTCAGGATTTTCCTTGAAACAACACAGACTTTAATTGATACCAATCTGCGCCATCAATCCACTATAATTTCCTAGAAAGAGGAAATAACGGACGGGCAATCTGCACAGGAATTACCGTGAGATTGGCATCTTCGCGAGAACCCAGCCGCTGACTTTAAACACCAGCCTGACCTGGGTCCCGGTTTCCGTCAAATATGTATTTATGTCAGCATATGTCGTTTTTGATGTATGCCCAAGGTACAAAGGGTTAACACGTTATCGACCGGTCGCGCTGTCGGCTAGAAATTAGAGTACCGTCCTTAGAATAAATCATGGTGGTTTCAGAGAGTTAATGCGGCAAGCTGTCGATCAGATACCGCCCGATAGCTGAACTCTTCTCACGTGTGCGTCCTCGTCAACGAGCTGACTGACGGTCACGCGGTTCTCTTAACGCATTCGTCCACATCAACATTCGCTGGGTCAACCAAACCAGGCATCAATTCAGAATTAGTTCGGCATAGTAAATAGAAGATTAGTAAAAATGCAGTAAAAGGTAGGTTGACAGGGTCACGTTTGCGTATAGCACGGCAGTCGTTAAAATCTGAAATTTAAAACCCCACCTAATGTCACTTTTATATAAAAAAAACACCATTTCAGTCTGCTTCACATATTTCATATTTAGATTTAAAAAAATTACATCTACTACACTCGTCGTCAGAGATATACAAAATATAAGTACTAAATACTCATGGATAGAATAGATTTGAGCTACTATGTGCTACAGAATAATATATTTACTTATTTATTTGATTCGTGTTTTACGCCATACTCACTTTAAGTGAATATTTCACTTATACGGCGACGGTCAGCATTATGGTGTTTAATATCAAAAAGATGGCATGAAATGCCTATGTACAGGTGTTACTTTCTTCCTATTTTATATTTCAGAGTCCACAAGCTAGTAATTTAACTTGATTTTAAACAGTTCTTGGCCCAAGGGTTAGCATGCTGGCGCAGCGCAATTACCAAGTAGTCTCTCACCATTGTAGTCATTGTGAGTTTAAGTCCAGGTCAAGCTTTTTTTCCTTTCTTCCGTACGTCGACAGGTCTGCCAATAACCTGCCGATGGTCCTGGGTTTTCTCCCATCGTAAAGCTGACCAGTGACGTGTAATTTAGTGCTTTTAACATCAGGAAACTATTTTTACCTGATTCTGCTTATGCCATGGTTCGGGGCGTGGGGGTGAGGGATGGGGGCAGTTGTTACGAATACACCTGTATGAAGCCTAAGAATCTAGTCCGAAGTACGAATGTCTGTTTGTATGATTTTGGTTTTACATGGTGCCCAAGAATAGGTTTTCACCTTTTCTTAAGCAGTCAAGTTCACGTTTGGCGGAAACTGTCTGGATGGAACTGTTAGTAAACAACTGGGACTGGACATGAAGGACATACCCGCTGGGTAAATCACAATCAAAGTGGGATTAAACTTAATAAAGCTGAATTTTAATACACCAGGTCATTTGTCAAGAAAGAGAAAGAAACCTCCAGAAACCAGGAGCACTTTTCCTAGCTTGTTTGCCTTACAAGTAACACTGTGATCTCTGGAAAAGACCTGCTCTTCCATTTCCTTGATCAACAAGATTATGATTTTTCCGGGCTTTGTATTATCCAGAATGTTGAGACTTTTATATAATGTTCAATATTATAGCTGTAACTCTAGGAGTGACATATGCACAAAGTGTCCCATGTTAATGCTGTGTAGAATACTGATTTCTTGTGTATTTTCGTCTGCATTTGTCCCGTGCTTTCTGAATTTGTCCCATGTTTTTTGGATTTGTATGTTGTTGTGTCCTTGTGTTGTGCTGTGATTTGTGTTGTTATTCGTTTCCTGATTTCCATTTTGTGTGACATTCAACTGATCCGTCATTAAACACTTATTCCTGTATATTTACTCTTGTGTCGTTTTTCCCGGCATGGATCTAGGCCTGGCGACAATTATAAACAAACACGCTTACTAGAATACCAAATCCATGGCAATTATTAAAAATGCTCTGAAGAATTCAAAAGACAAGATGGTATAATGACCTGAAAAGTATTCAGCCAAGTTGGATCAAGCGCGTTTCAACTCGAGTGATAAACCACTGCGCCAATGGCGAACGTCTTTCTTTCCTTTTCTCTCACTTTTTTTACTATTCGCAGCTATTAACCTTCGTGTTATAAAATTTATTTATTTATTTATTTATTTATTTCACTGGTGTTTCACGTCGTACCAAAGAATATTACACATATATGACGGAAGCCAGCATTGTGGTGGGAGGAAAGCGGACAGAGCCCAGGGGAATCCATGACCATCCCCAGGTTGCTGGCACACCTTCCCACGTAAGGCCGGAGAGGAAGCCAGCACGAGCTGGACTTGAACCCACTTTGACCGCATTGGTGGGAGGCTTCTGGGTCATCGCGCTGCGCTAGCGCGCTAACCGACTGAGCCACAGGGGCAGCCCCCTATTATGAAATATCTCCATCGATTAATAAAATATATGTAAGCATCAAGTCAATTTGTGATCATTTTAAACAGTTCTCGAGGCCTCGATTTCACCAAAGAAGAAATGCTGGGATGTTTTTCCCTACAGTTTCCGATATAGATTGGAGTAAATAACATTTCATTGCGTAATGGAAACTCGGACGCCTATAATCAGAATGAATCATCCAATATGGATTCCAAATTTATTGCTGAGATGTTCTGACTTTTTTGCCCGTATAGTTTAGAGCAGTTTGCAGGATTCACGCCTCCTTCCAAGCTCAGGCTTTTAAAGGCCCCCTGTTGGATCAAAAGAAGTTCAGTTCGCGTTATGCAGAAGAATCGATTATCAGACTGTATCAGATAGGGCTTTATTCAATTGTGAAAATATCGTCCTAAAATACAAAAAAAAAATACAAGCAAGTTCCATTAGGTGTTAAAAACCAAGGCACTTCATCATATGTTAGCTGGACATAATGGGGCTGATACCTTCTCCAGCAAGTCCTCTCTAACACTCGCTATCTACTGTATCAACTCTCAAGTTGGCAGCCGGCCAGTCATCAACATGAACTGCTACGACAATGTATCACTCAGCAGTCGTCTTCATCAAAACGGGATTACTTGACCATAGGCCAACTTACACGACCGAACCTGTTTTAATCACAACTATAAATCTGGGGGCTATGTCTCATGTACAGGTTGACGGCAATGTAGGCTAATCCAGCACATTTAATGCCGATTTAATGAGAATTTGTGTCCGTCCCTTGGCGTATGGTTGATTAATATAATAACTCCTTCACTATGAAACCTCGAACTATTGACTAAAGAAGCTGTTTGTTTGAATTCAACTTTTCTGGCAGCGTTGGGCCTAGTTTAATCACAACTACAATTCTGGTAGCCATTTCCTAATGTGCAAAGTCTCAGTGCATTGTGTGCTGAACCTAAAAAGCGCCGGCGTAATGACTGCCTGTATTGGCCTATCTCTGCACGGCTGAATGATTTAAAAGGTTCTTTACTGTGAAATCAGAAGCAATTGTCCAAAGAGCTGGCCATTAGAATTCAACTTTGCCCGGGTCAACTGCAGTTTGAAGTCAGTGGGTGAGTCACATTCAACACAAGGTGCATTCATTTTCCTGCATGTATAAATGAATTTTTCTTCATCAAGTTTCTTCATTTAAAATATTTTTAGGTCGACTTAATTTTATGGGTCAAATCAAGCAGTAAGAATATATTAGTGTTAAACAAAATGACTAACCAGTAACACACGATTAGTTTACCTTTACAGTTCAGCAACAGATGTATGCCGAAAGTTCAAATGTACAAAAGTGCCACTCAGTTCTTTATCTTTTAATCATAAGACAGTGATATTTCAAACGTTAAATCCATTTCATGCTTTCACGTAAGGTGTTGGTGGATGAAGGCAGCGAAGCAACGTGCTGCAAGCATTAAATATCCATAGTTCGATTCCCCGTCTAAATTTTACTTTCACCTGTCACGATTCACTCTACGTTTTTTTCAGTTGCCTGGAATTTCTGTACATCACCATAGTGATTACAGAATTCGGTTGACAACAACCTCATATAATTGGTTCGTGCAATCCATAAGAGGTTTGGTTCATAATTTCAAGCAAATAAACCACTGCGTTTCTAATTTCGATGGGAGACTATAAAAAATACTCAATATTGCCAGCACTTGACTATTGCAAATCGTGATGTTGAAGGTACGTGTAAATTACTGGGAGATCTAAATGTGGATTACGTCTTTGTTGTCGCGAAGGAATAAGTTCTGGGTATAGATTATTAAAGCCTGCTGATACAACTGTGTCAACACGTGACTTACATTTATCCCTCGCTATCCGTATCCCCACCTCCCAATTATCAAATTCTTTTCATTTCCTCACTCTAGCATGAATCACCAGATGTTTCTAGCTCTTTTGGTGCCACGGCACGTGCGAAGTGGGCTAATCAAGTCTCTTACAAATTCGTGCTAATATCTAACAACAACAACAAAAAAACAACAAATAAACACCCTTCTTCACTAATTTGCAGGGAAGGTTAAAATTTGCATTCGCCATCTACCAATTCGGCCTTCCTTGCTAATTGGCTTTGCGACCAGGAAGTTAAATTAAGAGTTACGGAAATGTCCATCACAAAATGGTTTGGTTGACCAGAAATTATCCTGGTTTCCAGTAACTTATACATACACTTAGATACCACGATCAACCACCCACTTAAAGCAAGAAATGTGCACATATTTTATGGTTGTGTTGGACAGAAACTTCTAGAAAGTCTAATATATGATCTTTATACAATTGCCAAGTGCAGACTATTTCTACTTCCAGGTAACAATCTCCGATTTGCGAATTTGACTTTGGATTTTGTTTAACCGGCTGAGGCCCTGAAAAGTATGTACTGCGCTTACAATTAAATTCTTTCTGAGAAAGTAAAAGCAAAAATTCGAATTCACATCGCCAACATCAAACATTGTCACGTAATATGGGAGACGAAGCCCATCACAGAATTCAAACGTGTAGTTCAGAATAAAATCCATGAATAAATTTAAGTCCCGGTACTTTATGACAGAGTTTCCGCTGGTCCTTTCGCTGACGTATATTTATGTTTCATTTCCTGCTAGATTAAGCACTACATTCTGAACTACCAAGTTTCAAACCTGCACTCAAACACTACATTCTGAACTACCAAGTTTCAAACTTGCACTCAAACACTACATTCTGAACTACCAAGTTTCAAACTTGCACTCAGAGCGTTTCGACTGCACTATCATTATTCTTGGCGTATAATTTGGCATGTAACAACTTCATTTATTTTATTGTAGCTGTTATTAACGCGATGTGTGAAACGTGCATTGTACCGTTATTTTAACGCATTGTATCCATCACAGGAGCGTGCTATGAAAGACGCACACAACATTGTCCAAAAGTACACCGGTTATTTATGACAACTATCATACTGTCGATGCTGTTCTGTTTTTATTAAGTACTCTCTTGTCTTTTATATTGTAATGTGAAATCAGCTCATGACGCAGACAAAAGTAAGAATTAATAAATAGAACGAGGAATAAACCGATCGATGGTATATTTTGATGTTTGGCACCGCTGGTTCTATAACCAGGTCATCTGTATGTATCACCACACTAGCAGCGTTTGTGGGGATTTACCTTCGTCAATCTGACAAAGCCCCAGCTATACTGCAGACCATCTGGGATTTTCCTGATCTTTGGTAACACAGGGAATTCCCTGGCGGCAGATTAGTGGCGGTGAAAAACAGAAGGCTATCGGCACACATGAGCGTAAATGACGCGGCCGCGGAATGGTGATGCCTTGTCAAAGTTAATACCGTTAGAACGCAATCACGTACGTCAACCGTAATCTGGCTAATGTACACAAAGGCTCGCTCACCGTCAACTTGCAACCAAAGAGCAGTCTTGAAATACGATATCTGCTGACGAGAGTTCGAGACAACACAATGCTTTGCACAGAATGTTTTGTTTATTAAATATGATGAAAACACAGCCTAGTGGGTGATTCTAGACAGGTGACGCATTGTTTACATTACAATTAAAATCACCTCTTGACCTAATTCTGCTTAAGCCATAGTACTAAGACTCATGTAAACTGCTACATACAAGAGCAATCACGTAAGTTTTGGAATAAAAAAGGAACTGCGAGAAACTAAGAAGAGGCCGGATTTCACCGGTTATGTGTGATTATTGACCAATTATAACGCTGTCATTTTTGGCCTGCTTTTTTCTCTCCATGTTGTAGGTTTAAACATTGTACCGAATATGCACGAAAGCCCATCAATAAATTATGACACTGTGATCCGTTACAGGGTTTATAATATAAATCAGACCATTTGAGCAAGGCATAAGTCGGTTAATTTTATCTCATGCTTCCTAAATTTATTTTTGTCATCAACAAGTTACGTTCACCTTTTTTTTTGTTTTGCATGAAACAGGTGTGCACTACTTAACACATGCTGTTGACGGGCTTACGTATGACGCGTTTTATCTTGTCTATCTTTCTATCTTTATTTCCAGCACGTAGCATTTACTTTAAGAAATTCTCTGAAGACTGGCGTGGGCGTAAAATTCATCGAAAGCAGATTTCCGGGTTATCAGATAGATTCCACTTGGACACGTTGAGAAGCGGAATTATGACCTTGCTGTCCGATGAGTTAGTGTTAAGGTATTGCTTATATTTGACCGAGCATTTCACACTACAGTGACTTACCCTTCCCCTCAGGTATCCCCGCCCCTAAGCATGTTGGTTCATTGATTTGAATTGATTGCGAGGTTTCCTCCCACCATAATGCTGTAAGCGAAATATTCTGGAGTACGACGTAAAACACCAATCAAACAAATAACTAAATTTAAATGATTGGTTAAATCCTTGCTTTATTCCACGATGAATTAATCACTGACTGATTGACACCCCACTTCGAAAATCAGTTATTGCCGGGTGATCTTGGTCACAGAGAAAACCAATAATTCCAATAGTTTGGGAAACATTGAAGTTACGACTTACTAATGTCTTGCTCACGTTGAAAATTTAGAAATCAAGTGCGGTGTTGTTCTTTAAGCCTTTTCATAACATAACATTTTAAGCCTCTTTATAATGCCTTGTTTTTGGTATCGAAAGTGTCTTCACATATGTCTTCACAAAACACTGACAAAGTAGTCAAATTTTAAAATCTAGGTTGCTGTAAAATCGTCTGTCAAATGTTGACTTAGCATAGAAATGCTTTTTTTGGAATCGGCTTAAATTAACTTGCCTTTCAACGTCTAGACTATCCGAATCAACGCCTAGTGGTTCCTGCAATTTGAACCAGCTCTGACGGCAATACGGAGAAGAGAAGCCCACATGGTCGCTACACAGCTTACATAATTTTCAGTTTATGAACAATCCACTTATCGGTGTCGAATTCAGCCATTGTACCCATGGTAGTGGCAATCGGAGGCTTGTAGATCGAGAGGAGTTTAGGTGAATGTTACATTATAAATGGAGGCATCGTTTCCTCACTCATACAGGCTAGTTCGACGCATGCATACACGCTTACACAAGACGCTTATACTCAGACGATAGTCCACCCACGCTGACAAGTTTTCTCAAGGGAGAAAGTCCGTCGGGGGAAGAATTAGTGTTTGTGAATTAAATATATAGCGTCGAAGCGCGTTGTCATTTGATGACACCAGCCAATGCTTGTACAGAGCAGCACTCTCGTCCGTTACCGCAAAATGGGATGAATTAGATGGCTGTACATTATCTCTGGACAATGAAATGAAACCATCAAGATGTCAGAGTTGTTCTAAAAGTTTTTAGTCATCTTAAATCCGTCTTAAGCAACCATGCAGATGCGGTGTTATTTTTCGCCACGAAATGGCTACTAATTGATACATTTCCACATGGCTTTTTATGTACACGTACACATAAACCACATAATTACTTCCGAGCTGTATTTATTTATTTCCTTAGAGTTTTACGCCGCACTCTAAAATAATTCCCTCGTATGAAGACGGTTAGGTTTATGGACGTGGCAAAAAAGAGGCAAAACCGTGAAAAGCCGTCACTCTCCTCCAAGTAGTACCACACAAATCTTCTTACTTAAAGTCACTGGCTTAATCAGCGGGAATATCCTCAATGACCGAGGGCCGACCAAATGGAGCTTTCATTAATGGCGTCAGCAGGACATTTAGGAACCTGCACTCTGTCACCATTTCCGATTTTCGGGAATTAGAAAAGTACTTCTTGTTATTTTAGGGTGTGAGTCCTCTTCCGCTGTCATTGCTTGCTGTGCAGATGCAAACTTGACATGAAAATAAGAGAAATTGTCTAAACGTTGGGCAGGTGTGAGATTTATTGATGGAAATCTGAAATTCTTGGCGAGTGGACACTGGGCGTTCAATAGTCATGAGGCTGTGAAGGACGTTCTCCTGAGTAACGACCCCCCCCCCCCCCCAAGGTCCACACCGTAACGGTCAACCTGTCAAAATGTTTATGGTCGCTTTCTGACATGTCGGATGAGAAACACACCAAACCTTATGGTGGCCACGGCACTAATCGTTAACACTGTTGCCGGTGAAAGATGAGTTGCGGTCGTCGGTCTTTCTAACTGTCGGTCAACGGAGGCCGTCCTCTTTATAAAGATGCATGCACTCTTGTATGCTCGTTCTAAGTAAAGAGCGATATGACCTAAGTAATGGTGTATTTATTTCATTTTATTTTGTTTATGTGTTCAGTGTTTTATGCCAGGTTCTTAAGTTTTCCGAGTTTAGGACGGCGGTCAGTTTCATGGATAAACACCAGAGTGCTTAATACAAACAACCCAGCACTGGCATGTTACTGACTGACTTGCACACTTGCACACCATGTTGATGCCGAAAATACATTTTAAATATCCCGTATGGAATTAATGGTCATTATACTCATGCTTACTTCGTTGTTATATTTTCATTTCCCTTCACAAGGGAAGTGGTTGCTGAGGCGTGGCATATCATTTGATCAGTATAATATTTCTTAATTTCGGCTCAAATACAAACCATCTGAGTGTCATGGGAATGAGAACATCGTATACTGTGATATTCTAAACATTGCCAGAGGTCAATCACAAGATCTCCACGTATGTGAGAGTCTCTCCATGCACATTTTTGCACATCAACAAAGAAAGACACTCCAACACATTCAGATTGAAAGTGAATGCATGACCAACTGGGAGAAGTAAAATACCGTTAGGAATTTTAGAGCGCGTTCTTCTCAATATGATTGATTTTTCTACAATTTAGATGAACATCCCGCCTTATATAACAGAAATATGGTACATTTTTCATAAATGTCCAAAACGTAAAAATGTCAACTAAACTAGACAACATACCATTATTTTGGTGCCTTCCTCCGTTTGCACTTGAGACGAACCTTCGGAAGTTATCCAATATTTAGTAGTGTTCTATGAGGTTCAATATTTAGTGGTGTTCTATAAGGTTAGAAACAAGCAAATGGTAAAATCTTTAACTGTGCCTTTATTAAAGTGGTCCGGAGTTTTGTGCTGTTTCGCTTATTGTAATGTATAACACGTCACACCCTTCGCTGTTTGTGCGTATGAAAATTGGTACGAGTTTTCACTTCAAAATTGAATTTTAAGCGCACTGTAACGAAGCTGTAGAAAATGATGCGTTTTGGTGCGATGAAGATCATTTTTTAGTCCGTCAATCTCCCGTTTATGTACCTTTAAGCATGAAGCAAACCGGTTTACTGGGACTACACTCATATTTTATGCCTTTCGGGCCATTACGGTATTGGAATGTCTACTGGATGAAGAATCCCTACGCCAACCCTTTCACTTTACACTCATCTGATTCTTTTTACGTTAACGAAATTGTCTCTGTGGTAATTTATGCAAACTCTAATTTATACCTTTATCCTGGAAATCCTTTGTGATGTTTTACCAATTTATTTTCCAAATTCAGGGGGAATTTTTGATAAATCATCATGATATTAATGGAAAATTCTTACTGCAATTCCTTTCACAATAACTATAATGATTACAGTAACAAAACAAGGATTTATTCTATAAAATGCCACACTATTGTCCCTAATAGGCGCGGCGCTCAGACACCGCCGTGTTCCAATACAAGCTAGTGGTGATGCAGCCGAGGCACATTCTGATAGAAAGCCCTCCTGACTACGACAGATATTTGGACATGCCTGTAAAGGGACCGGCTGGAGCCAACATTGCTAAGCTTGCCATTCCTCTGTTCCGGCCATTAAGGAGAAACCTTACAAATACAGCAAAGCGGTAAATCGACACAACAACTTATTTTCTCTCTTTCCAGTGTCCACGTAAATATACGGTATGGCTTCCGAAAGAGGACCACAAACATACTGTCTGTGTACTGCCACGTGCCTTAATGAGAAGGGCATAATGAGATTGTTTAGGTTGGTGCTTCATTCCAAAAGAAAACAAATACCTGATATTCTAAGAGAATTTCTAGTTCTAAATGTCGTTATTTACTTATACATTTATTTATTTATTTATTAATACGATCATGTTGAACGACGTACTCGGGGATAATTTTCTTATGACAACGGCGGTAACGTTATTTCGTAAACTAAGCGTTTTCGGTTTTACTAATCCAAGTAAAATTTGCTTTACATTTGCTAATATCATCTCTATCTCAAAGTTTGAAAGTCAGACACCCTTGAGCACATCACATTATTACAACTGGTGTTGAATGAGAATTGCAACTGAATCTAATTTGCGTTTTCGATGTGGAATTTGGACATTGTTACGCCATCTCTTAACAATTCCATGTCATAAGGGTATGACTGTTGTTCTTCCCTGAATACATCCATGCCGAATCAATGCACTCGCTTCTCCTCTCTAAAGTCTTCTCCGCCGTATGGATATTTCAGCTATGCTTCCCTGAATACGCCCATGCCCTATATGACCATGGTCGGTATTCTGTCATACATACTTTTATGTTCTGTGGCCATGGTCGATGTTCTTTCCTCCATACTTCCATGGTCTATGGCCGTAGCCGGTGTTCTGTCATACATACTTCCATACCCTACAGATATTGCCGGCGTTCTTTCTTAAATACAGCGTAAAATCATCAGCTCACAATGCGCTTAATGGGTGATTAAAGTTCAAACAAGCCTGTTTATTAAGTATACACATATATTTAGGTTATAAACTTAAATGTCTAAAACATATTTACAGGCCAAAAGTATAATGCTATATTCTCTAGGTGATATCTGACGCATAAAACTAAACGAAATTTACAGTGTACTTCCATACTCTTTCATTATGGTTGGTGTTCTTCCCTATGGCCATGGTTCTATCCTACACACTTCCATGCTCCATTGCCATGGTCGATGTTATATCCTACATACTTCCATTCCCCATGGCAACAGCCGTTGTTTTATCCTACATCCTAACCATTCTAATAACCCGAAGAATGAGCAAATGTGTACGTGTTTCCCGTTACTAAAATTTACCAAAGTGATTTAGATATTGTCATTATAAAGACTTACACAAAGGGTTTATTTATTTATTTATTTATTTATTTGATTGCTGTATTACAAGATTATTTCACTTATACGACCACAGAATTATGGTGAGAGGAAACATGGCAGAGCCCTTGGGGAAACCAGTTAGACAACCGAGAGGGAGCCAGCTACAAGAAAGGTGCTGGAATGCATAAATACATGAGTGCCATACGGGTACAATTATTGTTCTTATCACATGGAGAATTACCCTGGAGATGTTCAGGGTGCTGACACACAGCAATGCCACACAGATATGAGATGTTCTTTTCTCCTGACAAATTACGCAAACTAAAGTGTCCAACTACAAAACACGCCCATGTCATGCCCATACGATTTTGGTAGTTTCATTTATAAGATCACGAATCTGATCCAATACTAATTAAAACAGGCGTGATGGGGCTAAGAATTTTGTTTCTTACAGACGGCAGAAATTATGGAGAAGGTGTTCGATCACATAAATACATGAATGTCATATTGCCCAGGTCACCTAACAGATAAGCAAATATGTGGTCTTTTAGGGTATTGTAGCAATTCATTCAGACTCTGCTTTTTGATTTTTTTGTTTCGTTGGTGTTTTGCGTTGTACTCAAGAACATTTCACTTGCATTACGGCTGTCGGCATTAAGTTGGGAGGAAACCGGAGAGAGCTCGGGGGAAAACTATTACCATTCCTAGGTTGTGTCAGACCTTCCCACTTACGACCGGCTGTGCTTTTTGCATTAGCAATGTGAAGAATTCTTCAATATATATTTCACTACTCATATATTCTTAAAGACAGAAGAATTATCTAAAAAAAGTATCCGGCTGTATGAAGTTCTGTAAGTGCTATACGGATATGAATAATGTGCATTTTGAGTGAAAAATTATTCTAAAGGTATTCGATTACGAAAATGCATTAGTGCTTTACAGATGCGATCGTTGCTTTTATCGCCTGACGACGACCTGTTTCAGGATGTGTGGCCTCGGATATGTTATCTTTGAATGGGGCAATGAGTGACTGGTAATCGTTTAACGCCATGTTGACAACATTTTGCTCTTTGCGACAGCACTCAGTAATACCAGAAATTGTCACAGTTTCCACAGTGAATAACACCGATAACACTTATTATTATCGACGTGATATCCGAAATTGACATCACAAAAACTGTTGTATGAAAACAACAAGAATTTAGAATTATGGACAACACTGTAGATTTAGGTAGCTGTAAATCATCGTAAAAATATTAATACAAGTCTCAAGTAAACTGCAAATGTTACAGAAGTTTTCTATCCTCACGCAGAGATCTGTTTCAACGCTGTTAAACGTATATATAAAAAGAAAGTAGTCAGAAGAAATCTGTAAAGATTGTATATACATATTAGTCAACGGCATTTAGATACAAGTGCTTTATAGCTGTGAAATGCTCTATATACGGGGCTAGTTGTTTCGGTGATATTGTCAACAAATAACAAGATAAGACCAACAACAAGAGGATTTGTGTGTGACCAGCAAATAACAAAGAAGGCAAACAAAAGGCTTACCCTTTATCCGGAAACGGGAGTATATCCAGTAAGGCCAGGCTTTACGGTGTTCAACCGCATATCATCCCAACTGTGTTATGTGTTGTTATGTATACAAGTTCCAGGAGTCTTTTAACGTTGGCATACACTCCTTATAAAGCGAAAGTTTATCCTAGCTAGCGAGGAACAGCTCTGTACAGAGATACGGTCGAATCGCAAATCCAGTGTAGAGCAATCTGATACTACCCCCACGACGGGACGTCTAACTCCTGTATCTTGACGTTCCGGTGGAACGCTTACTGACAGTAGAGGCCTGTACAATTCGGTGATACCATCAGGACGGTTAGCGCATGATTCCCGTCTTCGGCAACTCAAAATACAATGTCCACTCCTGTAGCGAGTGCGTTGTGAAAGAAACCTTACGAAGATACGAAGCGCATGTACAGAACCCAGTGTACCGGGTTGGTCTGCCTTCGGCTGTCGTTCTCCCACTCAGAGAATCAGCAACGGCCGTCCATCAATGTACGCCTGTATCCACACGTCTCCGTACTATACCCACAAATATCCTCAGCTGTATTGTACACAGAGCTTCCGATTTTCCAATATAATTAGTGAGAGTTGCACAAAGTAGAGGGCGAAGTTCGATGTGAAAACAGCCCTTAGAGGGATGCCACCCACAGCTCCACAGCCGTGATTAATGCGGCAAACGACCGTCACTCTTGACGGCCCCTTGGAACGCGAAAATCCACGGCGACCTGTCGTCGGCTGGGTAAAATTCCTGCGGAGTTTAACCACTGTGCACCTGTAAATACACCATCACCTTTTTTTTCAATTTACCATCTGAAGGGAAGGAATGCAAAAGTGCAGTAATTACAGGGTCTTTCAGGCACAACAACCACAAGGTTTCAACCTAGACGAGGTGTAGAATCAATAACGACTACTTCCTCTGAGCGATTCTTGTGTTGCCTATCAGCACGACCTGGGAATAGTGTTTTTGTGCCAGGAATTGTCGCGAGAGAAGTGCGTGTCCTTTAACGGTACAGGAATGAGGGCTGGTTCTTCTGTCCAGCCAGGATGACCGACGACGCTGTCAGCATTGTTTCTTTGAAGGCAGTAGGAATGATCCCACGAGAATGAACTAGTATTCCCACTTCTCGGTAAATTTCGATCCAAACGTGTTCCTCTGTAAGCGTTTCTTCAATACCGCACGCGTGCATACAGTGATACACATTGCAGTCCGTGGTGCTTTGAAAGGTCACTTCATATTCATGACAGAAAAGCGAGTTTGATCAGCTTTGCACTGCCACGAATAATGGAAAGTAGACCCTAGAGCGCGGTTACCGGATGGGGATTTGATGAAGATAATGAAAACATTGTCAGCAAAGGGGAGGATGCCAATTTTGGATCAATCCATCAGTCTTTGTAGTCTGTAGCGACATTCCTATGGTTTCCCTCCTTGTCCCACTTATTTATCACGCTAGCCAAAGAATTAATGGTTCAATTAGGCTTCGGTTCACTAATATGTTGATGTTAAGGTGTATTTAGCTCATTATATTCATATGTACTTTATGCATACTACACGAAGGTACGGCTGTCTGCTAATCCACAAGTACGAACGAGCATAATACATATTAACCTAATGTTCACCTCTCTGAAAAATGCCAACCAACGCATGAAGAATCCGATCCCAAGCTAACCGTTTTACATTGCGCCATCTCACTTGTCTGTGTGGGAAGAAAACTTTAAATCAAGAAATATTTATATCCATAATGGATTATCGAAATTTTTTTTCTACGTGTTTTATTGAACCTTGGCATCGAAACCGACATTAATATATATCAGCCATCACCAAAATGAGCCTTCCGGGTCAATAATCGCAAGACCATTTTCTAAAGACTGCAAATAACACAAACCAAAAAAACTAAGAAATTATATAAAATAAAAAAAAGTAGGCCAGATTCATGCAAATAAAAGCAAATTACAGTTATCAATGATGACGAAAAGACGCAATGAATGTTCTAGGCTTTTGAATAAAATCATACGACATACGACCCCGAAGCTGAAACATATTTTGTGAACGTCTTCAGATAAGTAGAAAACATCAATACATTTTTGGGTGCAGAAGGGTGCAGTGCAAGTTTATTGACTAACATCATACGATATGAGAACAAAAAATCATATTTAGGCTTAACAATTTAGTAAAGATATCATTTGTGGCTGGTCGTCGGTTCCTTATGTTTATTCATTTATTTTATTAATTTAATTACTTACTTATTTGACTAGGGTTTTACGCCGTTCTCAAGAATGTTTCACTTATACGACGGCGGCCAGCACTATGGTGGTAAGAAACCGGGCAGAGCCCGGGAGAAACTCACGACCATCCGCAGGTAGTCAGAAAACTTTCACAAGTACGGCCAGAGAGGAAGCCAGCTTGGGTTGAACTCACAGCGACCGCATTGGAGAGAGGCACCTAAGTCATTATGCTGCGCCTGCGGGATAATCTACTCGGCCACGGAGGCCCATGGGTTCCCTGTGAGATCTGGGGTACGTTGGTCTGATAGAGGAGATTTTAGCGGACTTTATTTTACTTGAATTTTCTTTGAATTCTTCAGTGAATTTATACCCAGCTAGGACAACGACCGTATTAATCCTGTATTTTATGTATTTTCAGATCCATATAGTAGAATAGTTCTTGATAGATCCCCTGCAGCTAGTAGCGATTGTCCGTATCATCATTTCCGTGAGTTGTGTACAATTGCTGCACTCCAGTAAGAAAAAGTGCGGGAGTTCCCGCTCCAGCGCCGTAAGTGCAATTGCAGGAGTCGGAAATGAAAGTGTTAAATAGGTCGCCGTTTAAGCAGCTGCAACCATTCGGTGAACGGCATAATATGTTTGGTACGCCTTTAGCTGCGTAATAAATCTGTGCTGGCTTATTTTAAGAAACATGTTTTCGGTGACCTTTTAAAATGATTTTAAAATTAGGAAGTGATTTGATTGAATATGGCAAAGAATTGCAATCTCGGACAGTTTCTGGGAAAGTGATTTGCTAAACGTCGTATTTCTACATCTGAACGAAGTCGCCGATCGAACAAAGTACGAATTTCTGTCGGGGGTTGTTTCTGGCAATTTGTTGTTGAACAATGATCCTGAATTATTAATGATTATTTTACACCACTCACAAGGCCTGTGATTTAGGTGGCGTTTTTTTTTTCAGAGAGAAAAACCAGAGCAGCGACGACAGTGTGATAGTTGACAAATGATCACACTTTACTTGTGAAATCCGGTATCTTGTCAGTTTACCTCAGTTAAGGTTTTCTTATAACCAAGAAATAACTTACACCCCCCTAGCAACATGGCTTAAGCAGACCTACGTATAAAGACGCTATATTTAACTACTGGTCACTGGTCTAGAATTACTCAAAATACTGTGTTGTCATCACATTTAATACATGAATACACAATAACACGAAGACAATGCAAAGGGATTCTTTGTGAGACCAGTTATTGTTCTCAGACAACCGTTTTGCAGGGATCTGATGGCATGCATTTAAGTGGCACTCCGTTACACGACGTCGATGTATTCAAGTGACGGGAAAAACTTTGCGCTACGGATCTGTGACCAAGGAAATGGTGATCTGCAAACTGACAACGTGCAATCTAGGAGTCGAAGCTGACATTCGCATGCCAGCCGTCAAACAAAAACGGGTGTTCCAGGTCAATAATCGCAAGACCATTTCCAAAAATGACAAATACCATAAATCACCATAGAACTAAAAAAATATAAAATAAAAAAATTCGTGCAAAGAGAAACAGTCAACATTTTTCATTGATGACGCAATGATGCAATGGATGTTCTAGGCGGAGGAATATATGGAGGATCTCACAGGATGATCACTGCGTATGGAAGTTATGAAACTCGTTGAGTAAGTTTATGTTTGTTGCTCACTCGAAACAAACACAAAATTTAATCAACGAGTGTCATAACTTTCATATGTGATTACCATAAGTCTGAAATTCTGTTTACACAAATAACTGAATCGGGAAACTTACGGGAAAACAACAACAAAAATCACATCACATGTGGATAAATTTCACGACGGAACAGGTAGCGTATGCATGTGCCCCATGCATACTTAAACAGTGGACGCATGCCTCCGCAACAGTAAAATAGTTCAGCGAAAAATGTGAATGTATCTAGGGAATATATTTTATATTCATAACCAGAGTTAAGAATATGTTAATGTATTACAGAAAGAACCGTTTTAAATAGCGAATTAGATGATTTATTCGCATCACTGTCTCCGTCAGAAAAAGGAGAACATTTTGTGAGTTCCACCATGCACATGTATGGCACAGAACTGTTTCAACATCGGGATGATGTTGTTTTTCAAGTTGGCTCTTTCTTGTGATGATCTTAATACAGTTCGCATAAGCGCTTGGCTTTTTTACCGAGCGGCTGCGGTGGTGATCGGTGCAGATTTAACCTGGATTTACGGGAGAGAGAGCTTCGGTTTGGTTTTTATCTCGAAGTCCACGAAGAATTTGGAATCGGTTACTGGCAACCCTTTGCGCTGATTGCTGTTTATGCGACTCTAACTGTTAAAGCGTATGACTTTTTGTGCCCTGAAATTTGCATTTTTGGTCTCCGAGTAAGTAACAACGCTATCATTCAGTTCATGAGCGAGGTGGGAGATGTTTTCTCGAACTTTGTCTATAACATATCAGTGAAACGTTTTCTTCACGAGATAACATCGGATGTAATCATCGTCGTTTCATCTCTTTCTGTAAATAAAAATCTTTGAAGGGCAGAAATCATCTGCAATAAAAGAGCCCCTATTGTCTGCTTCATGTCTCCACAGCGTAGCTGGCCGAGTGGTAAATTGACGGGTTCCATACCTCTGAATGGTGTAACATTTCACCGACGGCTTTCTCTTAAAATACATTTCTAATTATTGCTCTCTCCCGTCCATGAGTTTTAAACAACCACACTGTCTATCGTAAAAAAAAGTGCATGTAGGTTGACGTGACGTAACGTGCAGGATTGTGTTCTTCCCACGCTTTGCAGCCAACCAAAAGCTTTCAAAAGTATTATGTACCTAAGGTAATATGAAAAATTTCCACATCTTGTATCATTTTAGTATATATGATGTCGATAATCACACATGTATCTGAGTTGCGCTTTGGTTGCAACGGTTCCTATAGCCAACGTGGCGATCACACTCAACACGATGGACATACGGCCCCTAACCTTGGGTTAAGCGGAATTAGACACAATTATAAAGTTTCAAAGATTCTGAACACTCCCAATGTATTTACTAAAAAAAGAGACGTACTCCTTGTAAATTATAAACAGCAACCAAAAGCATGTTGGTGAAAAATCTTTGGTCACAGAGAAAAGATATAGTCAACAGAAAAAAATTTGGTCGCAACTTCCTAAACGTATAGTTGTTGATTGTTGTGAAGACTGAAAACTTTCGTCGTCATGTGATTTTGTTTGGGTGATATATAGGGTTTCGATTTTGTTGTCACAAAGGCACAAATTGTGCTACATGAACTTTCATGGCGAGGGTCGCATATTTTTGGATGAGGAGAATCTCGGACGGATAGGACGATCAACTAATGAAAATGTCTGACGTGTACGCCAGAGCATTACCCCAGCAGGACATTACAATTAATATTTTAAATAGCACATACCGGTATTCAGAAAAAATGTAGATTTATGCATGCTAGTCATTTAGAACATACATGTACCTGTACCGGTATTTGTATATTTATTATTTGTCGTCACATCTTAGTGGTTTCAGTCTTACCCCACTTCGTCTAAAATGCGCTTCCATTCCGATAAAAAAGTTGCAAGCAATTAAAGTTTACGCTGTTGTTTTGGTCACGTGGTGCTGGTAATGGGTAGTCCACATCGTCAGGTAATAAAGCAATGAACATTTCGCAAGTACTTGTTTAAGACTTGTACACGAGTAAATGTCACCTCCAAGGCGTTAAAGTGAAATAATCAAATCACCTTTATCTCTTTCCCCATTCCCCCAAATTTGGGTAGAAGATGACACAAATTTAAAATAGAAACAGTTCAAATTTCCTTTTCCACGTGTTCTGCATTGCAAAAGTGGTCTGGAAAACATTGGATTTCTCTCTCAGGGCTAAAAAGTTAAAACAGGTGCTTTACAAATGTATGCATTTTTTAAAATATTTTTTTAAAGTTTATGCTGGTACAGAAATTGAATATTCATGGTGGAATTGGTGGAATTGGTCTTTACCGTTTTAAAACAAATATGTATCCACCTTCGGTGGACGTAAAAGAAACTACAGATTCTTCAGATGGTACGTTTACCTGGACTTGTACCCGTACAAAGATGACAATGATTCGCGCCGATTTTACAAGAGGGGTAGTTTCGATTTTAATATTGTGAATATCGTCTTCTTGAATAGTAATGTACAGAATGGTACTGCATATGGCGTAAATATATATAATAAGTGTAAGATCCTGTGTGCTCTGTGATGATTTCAATCAGCGTCACAAGTTATTACTTCAAAAACTAGTGTGTCAAGGATATTCCATTAAATGCCTTCGCGCGAATTTTTTAAAATTTTACAATGATTTCACCTCTCTTGTTGGTGAATGGTAAGATTCTGGCTTCATACTTGTGTGTAATCCCGTATAACCCGGGGCTAGGGGCCCCTGTGCTCATCGTGTTGAATGTGATCACCATGTTGGATTTGTGAACAGTTGCTGTTAGGCCATAATCCACGAGTAATGTAATACCAACCGTGTGATTTAATAATGATGTTCGCGTTATGCAATATCACGGTACAGACAGACAGGGAAATAAACGGCGGAGGGTAAATGTAACCAAGAACTGTCGGTAACATGAATTGAGTAATGTTTGAAGCGAGTGCTTTTGATGCGCACACTCATACGTTTCAATGTCCGAAAGCAACTTAGCGAAGGTGCGAGTGTCTCTCAGACACTTGAATATACACGGAATAATGCATATACATGTATTATTGCATGTCATCAGATTACACGGAAAATTGTATTGCAGTACTCGGGAACGGGTTTGTAACATCGTGTTGTGTAATAAAGCGCGAGTAATGTAATACCCTCTATGTAATGTAATAATAATTTCCGTGTTATGTAATATCGTTACATAAAATACAGACAGATAAACAACTAAATGCTTGATGAAATCGTAATAACCAAACTATTGGGAATAATACTAAACTAATCTTGAAAACGACTGTTTTTGATGCGCATATCATTACGTTTCAATGTGCGGAGGCAACATAGAGAAGGCCTGGGGATCCCATCGGACACTGCCGCGTGTGCTATTTGAAACAACTATATAGGAGTCACACAGACCCTCGCAGAAACTTGGATAAGCACAGAATAATGCATATAGTTGTTGCTTTGCATGTTATTAAATTACATGGGCATTTTTATTACTGTACCCGGGGACTGGTTTTATTACATAAATTGTTAGACATACATTGCTGTTGTTCTGTTAGTTCCTTTCAAGAATTCAGTCCTTTGTTTCAGTTGGAATAAATTTATTATTTGATTGGCATTTTACGCCGTGCTCAAGAATATTTCACTTGTACGACGACGGTCATCATTATAGTGGTAGGAAACCCACGACCTTCCACATGTTGCTGGCAGACTGCCCCACGTACGGCTAGAGAGGAAGCCAGCATGAGCTGGCGAGAGGCTTCTGGGTCATTACGCTGCGATACAGCGTTAACCGACAGGGCCACGGTGGCTCCACACCTGGAATATTAGTCAAGTCGTACTCAGTTTTGAAAACTTTGAAATACTGATTACAAATAATTCCTGGCAAATAGTAATCTTAATGTCAATACTTGAAGCTCACGGAATCGCTCATGTCATATTTAATATCAGAGGCCTCACTCCAACTACTTTGCATTAACCCCCATCTTGCCCTTCAATCATCGACATCAATAAATGATTTATCGATATTGATAATTAGCTACCTATACCGATAATTTGTGGTGACTTTTTGATATCAACTAATGAATTGCCGATATTGATAATACCGCCTCCATTTTGCTACAAAACGGCGTAGGAAAATGTCTGTATTTGTAAGAAACAGCGTCGTGTATCGATAATCCATTTATCGATATGGATATATACAACTATTTATCGATATCGGTAAGTCAGTTATGGATGTCGATAATTCTTGGTTAAGTCTTTATTTGCCCCATTAGAGAGAACTAGATGTAACAAACGCTGACAGATAAACGAGAAAACTACCAAAAGTACTACTGTCCCCATTTTGTGAACAAGTAAATCACGTGTGAGCCATGTGTTTTCGTTTCTTATTCTTTTATATGCATTGTCCATGGTCTATTCTATATTCGCGAATAGAACACCACCATAAACAATACATCTTACCGTTTCAGATATTTTATGGATATTGATTCATCATATTACACGTACGTAATGATGGCACTGAATTTATCTTGTAAAAATTGCTATAAAGTCGAGTTTGCGGCCATTGAATTTTAATTTCACGCTTACGTTTTTAAGTACGTGGGAGCGAGATTTTAATTACGTCATACTCTTGATATCTGTGTGTCTGTATAGTAAATATCATGTCCATAACGTGTATGGAATTAACCAAAAATCTGGAATATTTATGCTTGATCTAATAAAGATCTCGACATAATTACGAATAACTGAGAAGTTTAAAAAATGTTGTGTAAGACTTATAAGTTTTTTCTTTTAAATTTTTGTAACCATGTCAGTTTTTATGTCTCCGCAATAAACCAGTATAGAAGCGTCGTAGTGAAATAAACAAAGTGACCTCCAGCGCATTCTGTTAATTAATTCTGCCAATTTTGCTCGTTTAACAACACATATTCTTGTGTACAACGTAGATCACCGATCATACAAATAAAATAAATTTAACAACATGCCTCAAATGGTGCTTTCTCTATGTATAACGTCATTCCATATTATTGCAAATCCACAAATCAATGCGTAAACACAAAAGGGCATGGTTAGTAGCTCAATCGGTCTATTCGAATAGTAAAGAGTTCTTTCTTTATTCTCGTTTTGATGCATACGGGTACATATAAGTTAATCTCTTCCAACACGGCGCACACTGCAGTTCCGACACACCTGGGCGGATGCTTCTGTACAAATCGTCAGTTGCGTACTTGACCGCTACTTATGTTGTGATACCACACGCTACCTTGCAAACACGTCGATCTTCATATACTTGTGGGTTGTTGTCATCAGTCAATCAGGAACACACCACTGGTCAATCTAAATAAACATTGTTGCATTGGGCCAAACCAAATATATCACTTACCACTTACTGTGCATGTATGTATGTTAACTTTATAAACAGTTTCTATAATGATTACCATCAAGATCGAAAAGCATAGTAAAGACATCAAACTCATGAGATGCGTTATAGGTTTAGATATTTCTATTATGTCGCAAAGTTTCAACGCCAGATATACCGTCTTTCAAATGTAAATTCAGGCAACATATTAAGATGGAATGGAGGTACATCATTTATTTAATTGGGATTTTCTGGCCGACGCTAACAATTTTTCACTTATATGGCGGCGGCAAGATTTGTAGGTGAAGGAAACCAAGCAGCGGACTTGAAGTATTTAAGCACCACCGTTTCTTGTCAGACAGGTGCGTCATATTTCTGGCATAGAATGAATGCTTTTAACGCCCTACTCAAGAATATTTCACTTATACGAAGGCGGTGTCTCCTTGGTGCAGGACGGATTTCCACCGTATCTTTTATCTGGTGCTTGCCGAAGACACCCAACAAGCCCCCTCACCCAGTCACACCCTCTATCCTCTTATTCCTGAGCGTCTAGCGAGGAAGCAGGATGTACCCTTTTTTACAGTCTTTGGTATGACCCGACCCAGGTTTGATCTCCCCGTCCGAAAGCTGACGCTCTACCAACTGCGCTATCCAGGCGGGTCTCATAGAAGTTGCCTGTGTGTTGTATTTGACTTATTTCAAAACTTGCCACACCAAAGCTTAGTGGACAGGGGCCTGTTCTGCGAAGCAGCCGCAAATTGCGCCTAGCGTAACTTCCACGACAACACACAGTGAAAAGATACGTCACCATGGTAACTGCGCATGATAAGCGTTGCTAAGACTTTATAAAGAGAGCCCGAGAGGTTCAGTTCCTGTAGAGTTTATTAAGGAAAAATCATTGTATTATATCTTACATTCGCGTGAGAAATCCCCTTTGATATGTGTTTGGGATACACGGTGGCCTGAGAGTCAACTCAACTCAAGCCGACAACAGCATGGGGCCGTAAGCGCCTGTGTCAGCAAAATAACGCGGCAGCTCAGCTGCAAACGTTCCGTGTATGCAAGCGGTTCAGTCTTTAAGCAGTGCAGGTTCTTTGGTGAATAGGACCAACTCGGTATACGAACAGTTAAGTTGATTCCTGCATTAATGAAAAGCTGCCGTGTATGCGGAGATTTACGGCTAGATTGGTTTGAAAGATTTAATCTTGTCTTACCTTTAATTACACCTTGGCACAACTGGCCCTCGGTGAGTATTAGCGGGCAAATCGAGTGCGCTGGGTTCTAAGAATAGCTCACCTTGATTGCTGGTAAGTCCAGGCATGTCAGCAATTTGTCTGTTTCCACGGGTACACGAAACGTTGTGTTTCCCTGCCGTAGAATTCAGTACAGAAAGATTTGAACACAGTATTGTAACTCCTTCACAGTGCACACACGGTATTGATGGAGCGTGGAGAAGTGCGTGTGTGGGGGAAGGGGGGGGGTATGTGGTGATCTGCTATCATTTCAAGGTATGTAGCCACAAGTTCGACTGACTCATCACTGGTGTCCCCCAAACGTTCCAGGAGTTTACCAGGTTTTTTTCGGGATGATGCCGACTCGATTCAGATTTGGTAGCTCGCGAAGCGCCGCTTCGTGTCGATGTGTCATTTACATACTGCTAACAAATAATTAAGCGATATGAAGTCATAATTACTTTCGAATTAAAGAAAAACTGTTCAGTAGCCTACAAGTTTGACATGCTGATTTGACACTCGAAAAGACCGAGTTCTACACGTCAGTCAACAGAGGAGAACATGGCCCGTTTTCCTAAAGCGTGGTAAACTGAAGTGATAAATAAGTAGAATATATTACATGAGTGTTTGTAGCTTTGTTTGTGCGCGACATTTGCGCAGCAAACTTGGCATATGGAACCTTATAAAAGTAAGCTGTGAACTGTATTTCTATGCGGTCAGCTGGGAAGCATGAAAGAGGTTACAGATTTACGTTAAAGTCATAAACCTGACTGACGTGATATATGTGTAAATTGATTTAAAGGCGGTGTTAAGTATCTGTGTGATGCACTGAATAGCTTAGCATACCTAGGTTATGTCGTGCAAATGAACTCTAGTGACACATTATCTACATGTAACAAAACCAAGTTGAATACACAAACTCCGGAAAACAGGGATAGTATGTTTACTGCAGAACTTGTACGTACTTAGGCGGTGTACTTCTCCAGCAACTGAGGAAGCCAACTCCTTCTTATTGACCCAAAAGAAACAATGAGATTGATATATATTAGTCGGTCGATATTGACATCTCTGTGCTCAGGTCATGTGATTCTTTATACTAAAACTCGATCAGGGACATCCGTGGCTCAGTCGGTTAGTGAACAAACGCAGAGCAAAGACCGAAGACCGAAACCTCCCACCAGTTCAAGCCCAGCTCATGTTGGCTTCCTCTCCTCTCGTACGTGGGAAGGTCTGTCAGCAACCTGCGGATGGCCGTGGGATTCCCCCGGGCTCTGCCCGGTTTCCTCCCACAATAATGCTGGCCGCCGTCGTAAAAGTGAAATATTCTTGAGTACGGCGTAAAACACTAAACAAATAAATAAATAAATAAAACTGGATCACAGGAGATCACTGACCTTCAGACTGGTTGATATATCAGAGTGATTCACAAACGTTACTTCTGTACCCGAACAGAGTGTTTCTTGGATTTTCATTGGTCAGTACACGGCCACGTGATAGAACATAGAACGAGGGCCCTGATTTGCAAAGAGAATGTAAGTTATATCAAACGTAATTGCCATATGTGCCCCAGGAGTGCAATGATAGCTCACTAAAGTAAAGCAGCTGAATACTCACGACACAATTGCCCGTGTTCACCAAGACATAGACAGCAATACATGTACATGTATCTCTTCTCCTTATCTGCTCTCTTTCTTCGGCTTGTTCGTAAAGTAAACATTAGTTCGACGACTTTAGGTTCAAAGAAGTAACAAACTTCTTTTCTTATTACACCATTTGGCTGTGTAATAAAACGTCCTCACTGTATGAGTGTGGTTTATTCATTTGTTTTTTCGTTGTTTTAACGCCTAACTCAATGTTTATTTGCTTATACGATTGCAGTCAGTTTTATGGGTTTAGGATAACCGATTGCTTGGCGTAAACCACAGACCTTGCATAAGCTACTGGCGAACTTTCTCACGTGTGACGCCCTGAAAAACATACCATATTGGTAAAAGACAAGTGGCCTTTAGCGAACACTAGACTGTGCCAGCCGTCATTCCTGGAGCACTTATTGTCACCAAGACCCTACGAAAATCCCTGTCCCAGGCCGGGATTGAACCCGTACCTCCTGGGTCCAGTCGACTGACGCGACGTACGATTGTCGAACAGAAGACTGTCTATGGCTTAGTCCCTCCGCTCCTGCTATTCTCCGATGATTTAGGCTTGCAGGTGGCATGTGTGTATTCATGGGGTCTTTGGGCTTATGCTTGTCCAGTGTCGTCTGAAGCAAGTGGATATTGATCCGATGTCCACAGACAAGGACAATGGTGGTCAGTCGGTAATTTGGTATATAAACACGCTATAAATGTACAGAGGAAAGGAACATTGTAAAGAATTTACTGTCTTGTTTGACAGCTTTTTAATGCCACGTTTAAGATTTTGACATTTATACAACCGCCATTAGGGCGGTTGATGGAGGAAACCGGATATCCGAAAGTAAACCACACACATCCACTATAGGTATAAAACCACTAAAAGACAGCCTTACCATTTATGTAGTAATTTCACAAAGAACACCCAGCTAAAACATTTCGTTGGCCCAAATGACACATACTGTCAAATAACTAGTTGCCTGGTCTACAACATATCCAAATATCATCAGGGGTTGACCACCATTTCCTCAAAATAAATCAGCTGGAATGCAGGTAGTAACGTCCATATGTATATGTATTCTCAAAGCTAAACGACTGCTGATCCCCAAGGAGCTTTTAAAATTTACCTAAATTTAATAGTTATCAAAAGAAAGAGAAAGTTTAAAAAATCAGAGCTGTTCATCAAAATGCTATTTTTTGGACAATTTTCAATTTTTTTCAAGTTCTCTTGTCCAAGTGGATATTTTACTATTTAAACTAAAAGAATGTCACACAAATTTGCAACATTCATCTTAGATTGTTCTGAGTGAGCATTTAAAGTTAAAACTTTCAAAAATTTACAAACAGATTGAAACTTTGATGATGTTCTTTTACTAATATCTTTAAAACTAGAGAAGGTATCAAAAATTTGTCAGATGTTTTTAGCTTAAGTACTTAGCTACATGTGTGCCAAGTTTCATAGCATTATGTTGAACAATAAACAAGAAATAAAAGTATTTCACCACATAACCATCTCCAAAATAGAAAGGGAGAAAAAGACGAAAAAGTCTGGAGGAGCATTATGTGTGACATATTTTGTGATTAATTCGATTGCAAAATAGTTTTAATCAAGAATTGCCCTGCCTCCAGTTAAAATGTAAACATATCAACCTACTTGTGTTAAAGTTTAAAACTTGTGATGCTACAAGAAGGCGTAAATTAGTGTTTCATCTCTTATATTTGTGAGCTAAAGCTGATAGAATGTGTTTATAAACCCATCCCCCAATGGCACCAAGTGATTAGGGCTATCGTTTTAGTTTATAGGTCTGCTAGAGTAGTCTGCACTAGAAGCCATGCACAGTTTATAGCAGGAGGTAATACACATTTACCAGATGCGTGTCTATTCACAGAGAAGTAACCCCCTTCAGTGTGCTAATCCCTCTGATCAGGGGGATCTAAGAAAACACAAGTGTCTTAGTTCACAACATGTTATACTTTTTTGTCAGATTTAAGGTATTTACAATTCGAATTTGATTTTCATCTTTAAGTAAGATGAAAGATGGGACAATGGACAATATTTATTTATTTATTTGATTGATGTTTTACGCCGTACTTAAGGATATTCCACTTATACCACGGCGGCCAGCATTATGGTGAGAGGAAACCGGGCAGAGTCGGGTAGAAACCCACGACCATCCGCAGGTTGCTGGGGACCTTCCCACGTACTGGCGGAGAGGAAGCCAGCACGAGCTGGACTTGAACTCGCAGCGACCACATGGGTGGGAGGCTTCTGGGTCATTGCTCTACCATAGCGCGCTAACCGACTGACTATGGAGAATAAGGATGTGAAATAAATAACAATTTGGCCAAATTTTAGCCCTGATTGCTTCTAGTATCCTGAAAGGAACCATGAGTACTAATTTGAAGTATACGGCTCTGTGGGGAAAAAAATATTTTGTTCTCCAGTTTTCGTTTCCATTGTACACTTAATCTCAAAAGTAGCCCTCTATTTTAGGTAAAGGTCCTACTTTCAGTCAGCGGTCAGAAAGTCTCAGAAATGACGTCAACGATAAACATGTCACATTAGCAGACTGACATTAGTGCTCCAGACTTGAACTCTTCTCCAAAGATCTGACAACCATCACCATTTACGTCACGATTTCCGGACTGAGCGCTCGGGAATTACACACCTGCGAGGCTAACAGTTTTCTACTTGTATATGTTAGAACACATCCTAAATTGCCCATACAGACGTTCTAAACACTAATCTTCTTGTATTTTCTTGCATGACCTGTGTCTGAAACCGTATCCGGACTTACCACTTGGAAATTACACAACCAACTTTTCAAGAACCCTTTTACTCCACAAATGCAAGGCTTGCATTTCCGTACTTTCATATGTTAGAACACCTCCTAATTTGCCCATACAGACATTCTAAACATTACTCTTCCTGTATCTGCCTGCGTGACCTAAGTCTGTATCTGTAACCGTTATCCTGGTCGTAAACAGTTTATGTACAACTACAAGTTTGTGTTAAAATAAACACTTCAGTTGTTATTCAGACTGAACACCGCAAACGGTTCTCAAGTTAAGGTTAAGCCAGTATTAAGCTATCGTAGCCAGCTCTAGGATTGTGTGACCAGGCTCGAGGATCAGGAAGCCATCTTAGACTTAAGTCAGACTTAGTCGTGACTTGTGGTATTATTCTTGAACTTTGAATTTGAACTTTAACATTACCTGTGTTTTAAGCAGAAATTCTTCAGGTGAGAAACAATTTTAGCGTGGTAAACTGTTTTGATGCTAAGCCTAAGACTGGCTTAAGCCAGGAATATGGAAAACAGTGCTGGAGTGACTAACAGGCTAATACGTCGGATGCATCACTAGCTGGAATGTCTGATGCAAAAGAAGAAAATGCAAACGACACTAGCCGATTGGCAATACCAGGAGATAAAAAATTTATTTTAAAACAAAATGGATAAAAAATAATAAATCGGGTGTTGTCATGGAGAAGTTGGCCAGTCCCACAGGGCCATTTCACGACCTAACCCTGTTCGATTGATCAAAACGCGGCAGTCAGATGAAAAATCTGATACGGCTGTAATGCGGCCATTTTGCACGGCCTCTTGTAAGGAAGCATCGATCAATAGGAAGACAAGCCTGTCAGATGGGCGTAGTTTTTATTGACCTAACTGTAGTGCTCAAGGGTCTGTGTGTTACACAGCAGGAAACACTTGTTCCGTACTTGGACACGAGCAGACAATGTACAAACACACTTCTCGTAGGCTACCCGGATTGAAATAGCTTAACGCAGGTTAATCCTCAGTCAGCAGATCTGGTGTCCTTGACTCACAGGAAACATTAAAGACAATATTATTGTTGGCAAAGAGGCGCATCGATAAACAGGTTTCATTTATTTCCTTGATTGTTGCTGAAGCATGCGAGGTAAAATGCAGGAAATCTATACTTATTTGTTTATTTATTGATTATTTCATTAGACACTGTGCGACACACACATAGGTGATATAGAGTATAGAATACAGAGTTAAACCAGCGGAGCGACGACAGCGTGATAATTGGCAAACAGTCGCACGAAAGCGGGGAAATACGGTCTCTTGTCTGTTGACCTCAGTTACGGTTTTACACTGACTGTTCATGTAAGTGCTTAAACAGTTGTCACTTTAACCCTTTCTAGCACAATAGCGTTAAGCGACTGAGCCACGGGGGCCTCTCCTGTAATGTGTGCCTGTGTGTAGAAAAGCTGACATGACACTCAAGTTCTGCTTTGGTGGCAGGGAAAGGTCGGTCGGTTGTCAATGTGGTCCATAAAACAAGCAAGGAAAACACATTATTTGGTAAATTTCCCACTATTACGTAATCAAAATATATTGAATATAACTAAACAGATATTGTATTTTGCAAGAGATAAAGTAAAAACAACGCTTGATGTAGCTGATCCTTGAACTAAAAGAGCAGTTGTTCTGTAAGGGTTATCACCTGAGTTGGAGCTGATAGCGCTTATTCACCTGGTGAACGGGTTTATAATACACAAGAGGCTTTAGCCCCGAGATTTATTATGTACCCGCTTCCCACATGGTTATAACTTACATAATGGGTCTTTTCTTAATCCGCGCTCCTATATTGCGTATCGCCCAGTTTCACGGGAACAGCCCCTGCTACTTATTGGTTTCAACTTGTTCTGCAGAATAAATTTACTGTCGGACATGTAGTGCGAACTCCATGTAACGCGACTCCACACAGTTTATGAATACAATGTATAGGCTTTGTACTGAAGGCGCCCGCAGTCTATATGTAGGCGCTTGTTAGCAGCATGCCCATCGACGATAGTGACGATCTGTTTCTCGGGTAAGTTTTGGAACGTTTCCAAGTCTTGTCGGCAGAAATCACGCATTACAACAAGATTTACCTGCTATAGCATAAACACGGTGTTAAGAAGCGGGGTTTCGCATTGACTGTGTGTCACTTGTGGAACTACCATTTGTTTTCAACTCCGGATACGTTTAGCTCAACAACCAGTAAGTAGTATTTTATTATGATTTATTTGTAAAACATAAAGCATCATTATACTGAAGTGATGTGGATACCAACAACCCGCCATAACATATATGTGGCGTGAAACACCAATGAAATGAAATAAATAAATAAACATCTTATATGGGTAGGATGGAGTAAGTCGCCATAGGGTTTAGGTCAAACCATAGCATGTTGATGAATGGAAAACATAATCTGTTTGTAATGTAAAGATCTGAAATATTCATCGAAGTAGACAAAAATTTGGGACCTGTAAAGAAAGGTTGACCTATTATTCGTCGCTGACCACTTTTCCGATGTTCATTGAGAAAAGGACATTTTTCAATGAATTGGCTTCACCTTACCAGGTGATATCACTCTCATCCTTACTACTGCCCAAAAGTTAGTATTTGAGACAAAGAGTTTATCAGAATTCATATGTCCGAAATCATCTGTGTGATGGTGGATGCATATTAATTTATTTTTGCAGTCGAATTGGGTTTATTAAGGACAGATGTGACTCCTACATCGATTTGATGCTCATGTAGTGTTACATGAAGGTTGTTTTAGGTCATTTGTAACCAGAACTACTCGACAGCAACATTCTCTGACCACATCGAGTGTTGATGGGTGAATAACTCACCTCTTATCCACACCTGTGGTCAGAGAAACAGGGCGATACGACTATAAAGACTCGCAGGCAGCAAAAGAGCCAGTATGTAATAAAATTTATATCACTCCACGGCCCGGTGCCTTGAGGTGGCATCACAAAGTTTGTTCTCACAATGAATATTTCGAGTCTAATGACCTTCCTTCCAGCTCAGTATTAAAATAGTTTATCCTTTCTGATGTAATATATCTCAACAAGATGAATGTTCAAGGCATTTGAATAAGGTTGAGCTACACCTTTTTTGTTTAAATTTGTGCATGTAGGAGTTACATAGCGGAGTTTACATATCGGGTCAAATAATGTATTCGTAACAGAGATAGAGAGAAACAGGACGGGTCCAAGAACTAACCCTTGTGGAACGCCACATGCAACAAGATCATGCGGTCAGACGAAAACTGCGTTACATAATGTTTTCGCCATGATGTGTAACTACTTATCCGTATATTACACAGGTTATCCTAATTGTTTTCAGCTACTTTTTGAAGCAGAGTGTAGTCATTAACACTGTCCATTGCTTCAACACTCTCTACCTTCACGATGTCAACCGCTCTTTTCACTTTATGTATCTTGTTGAAGTCTACGAGGCACGTTTATCAGGGATACATTTATTAGTCAGAACAGCGCTTTCGGTTCCATGTCAATTCCTAAATCGTTCTCACTCCACTTCATTCGTCAAATGTACTTGAAATGAACTCGAATTACCCGCCAAAAATACCATGAGTCAGCCATGTAGATTAATTTTAGATCAGTGATTGCATTTAACATCACTAATATCTTTACGGTAATTCTGCTTAGGCCATGGCCCGGGGTGGGGGAGGTGTTAAGCACTTACATGCACGGCTAGAATTAGATCCTGACTGAGGTAAATTGGCAAGAGGCCAGATTTCACCGCTAACGTGTGACAATTTGCCAACTATCACATTATCGTAGCTGCTCTGGTTTTACTCTGTGTGCTGTTGTATTCTATAATGTGGACAAGCAGGAACGAGCTTTGGTATAGCGAGAATGAGAGATCCCGCATAGAGTATGAGCAATGGTAAGTAACATTGTTGTAGATGATTTCCTTAGAAAACTTTGACATATGAAATTATTGTCTTCGAAGAAACTAAAATCGTCAGAGAAACTGTCTTGAACATGTATATCTCTGGCTGAACGTTAGAAGTCTAAGAGATACATTATTCCTTAAAACCATTGCCAGCCTTTCTTCTACCATTTATCTGCAGTCCATTTATACTGAAACACGCCGCTATCTTTTCTCAATCAATTGTTTTCAGTGTTTTCTTGATGACGTAGTTTTGTTAGTTTTATTTTCTCAAAATATATGGTAGTTTCCTTGCTTGGAGAATAGTGGAGTTCGGGGTTGTGTTGATATACTCTGTAACGTTTCTATAGTTCTTTATGGTCAGTACTGAAGTAAATATAAAAGACTAAATTCAAATCAGAGCAGCGATGACGATATGATAGTTGGCAAATGGTCAACCGTTACCGCTGAAATCCGACCCCTTGTCAGTTTACCTCGGTCCAGGTTTTATTCTAACTGTTCATGCAAGTGTTTAAAAGGTAACAACTTAAAGGCCTCCTACACCTTGGATTGAGTAGAATTAGGCAAAAGTGGTTAGGCATCAGTTGCAATGATGGTAAATGCAATATGGTATATGCCACTGGTCTACAATTCGTATTTTTTCGTGAAGTGGAAGGCAGCCACCTCTGGACATGAGAGGCTTCTGGGTCTTTGTACTGCCAGTGCTGGACATGAGAGGCTCCTGGGTCTTTGTACCGCCAGCTCTGGACATTAGAGGCTTCTGGGTCTTTGTACTGCCAGTGCTGGGCATGAGAGGCTTCTGGGTCTTTGTACTGCCAGTTCTGGACACGAGAGGCTTCTGGGTCTTTGTATTGCATTTTAGGTTTTGTGCAACTGTAACTTTATGAATAGCCTACCAACTCTGTACGGAACAGAGTTGGAATGAATGAATGATTATGGCTTACCGCCACGTCGCCAGTATCTCAGCCATATTGTGACGAGACGGTTAATAGTTTTCGATTCAATGTGATGAACACTGACACTAAAAAACAAATAGACGAAATTTTTTTAAGAACCGGTTTGTTAAAACAAATATATGTTAAAAGCCCCAAACCACAATTTTTACATCTATCATCTGAAATATTGTAAATATATACATGTATTGTTGGTAACTATGTTTTACCAGAAAGGTTGACAGCCTTCAAAAAATGAATGATAGCATCGCTAATCACCGAACAGGGTACCTTAAGGTTGTTGGCGTTAACTAGTATAAAATAATAAAATTGAGGAAATTTCTAGTTTTCTTTTACTCCATGCCTGTACAGGATGGGAGATTGCATGATACACTCCAACCGCGTTCATTGGTTGAACATATTTATACTCTGCACGGAAAAATGGGTAGATGTACGTCATGATATGCAGAACGTCCTAACTGGCCCTACACGAGAACGTCTTTTTCCACCTTCCCCATCGAAATTAGAAATCGATTTGCCGCAGAAAGCTACCCGTTTTATATTCCATAAAGGAACTAATAGGTTTCGCTCGCGAGCTCCTCTGGAACTTCAAAAGGCCTAAGCAATATTCTAATTGGCAGTTTCATGTATGCAGGGAAAACCAACCATGTTTTTTTTTTAAATATTGCCACGCTGTGAAGTTTCATTAAATAGCCATGGTAATGGAGTATAAAACACGCAACTACCGAGTACCGAATACAAAGAACACTATCAAAGGTAGTTAACATTAGACCATGTCCTGTTGCCTCTCCGCTTCCTCTCGCCATGCGCTGTCCTTAAGGCATATCTAGTTCTCGAAGACTTTCATTTGATGCATTGTGCCCCATTGATGAATATTCTTGCCCAATATTTCGAAGGGCCTCGAAAGTGTGTACCCAATAGATTACCAACTGAAAGGTGGTAGTTGGCTTACAGAGATCGTATAAATATACATTTCCATTAAAACGAAAAACAACTAAAAGGTTTCTTGAACGCACAACTAAAAACACCAAACATTTAAACTGGGTTTTTTTTTCTCTCGTAAACTATGTCTAGACAAGTAATAAGTTCTCAATTATTAAAGTTTGTAAGAAAAGTCTTTGTCTGTACGGGGTTTATATGTAGACGGCTATATCTCACCTGCTTTCTCATTTCTCCTCGTTCATTCTGCCCAAATTTACAATCTTCCGGACGAGAAAATATGCCACCGACTTCCAGGATTAAAAGGTTGCATCCTAAGCCATTTGATTTATTCGGAGCATTAGAGTTTCGGATCAACGGCGGATAATACACTCGGCTCAATAACTACTGCCACTGCAATAACTCTCCTATACCGGAAATTCGAGCTTCTTTGTTGTATAATACTTTGTTGTAAAAGGAATGTTCGAGACACACACCGGTCTGACTATTGTTTCGTTTTCCTTTAGTGGCTTAATTGAAGGGGACTCCTGTAAAACTGTTGTTTATGATTGTTTCTGTGATTAGAATCGTATTTTAGGCGTTGCTTTTCAGTGTCCACCATTTATCACGTAAAGTATACAATAGTAAAAAGTTATTTAATGTATTGTTTCTTCCAGCCTTTGCAATACATATTAGTGGTCAAATTATTAACCTCCACACTCAGTGCAAAAGAATAACTGTTAACGAAACTTTGACATCATAGGCCATTTTGAAAATATTTATAATGATAAAGACGAAGAAAAAAAGACAGTGCTACACTGTATGATGTGCTAAATTCACCATCTCTTGTTCTATGGAGACACACGAACACTACAGTAGACAGGGCAATAACTGCGGAAATAGGTGCAGGTGATGTATTAGCCAATTTTTCTTTGTCATCAGCTATAAATCAAGGTGCGCAAATACACGCCATACCACTTACTCTGCTGACGAGCAAATTGGACAGAGACCTGTATATCGGCTTAAGGTACCTACTCTAGCTGCTTATCCAGGGAGCATTAATCATGTCTGCGGACAGATGGAATCATCACTATTGCTGGTCGTTATCGTAATGAGGTTAAAATAACTACAAGGATGAACCTCATCAATTCTTATTGGCGCGTGTCACGGAATATGAAGGCGAATCCACGCAGGTGAAATCACGTCAAGTCCGCGAGAGTATAGGCTTACATAGGGGCAATCGTCCAGAAGTATCTCGAGATGCTGTGTTTTAAATGACACGAGTATCTGTATGGGAAGAGAGGGTTGCTATTGTCCTTGTTGTTTTCAACTTCAACTTGTGCAAAAATGACCCAGGAGCAGCTCACCAGTGCGGACGCTGTGAGTTCATCTCATGATGGCTTTCTCTCCGGAGATATGTGTCAATGTCTGTTAGCAACCTGCATCGTCGTATAAGTAAAATAAATGTTCTTAAGTACCGCGTAAACAATAAATTAATCATTATTTGTTATTTTTTTTCTAGGAGACAGCCTACTTATACTTGTTTTAAATATGAGACAGCTGTACCTGTGGCAATGGGTCAATGCTATATGTGATGCGTGGGAGGCTGGTGGTACGACATTTCAGTGTCGTACGGATCATTACGGATGATATGGGAAAAAGCTCTTGCTAAACCTAATAAAAATAAATCGCTGCATTTTACTTTTTACCAAGCAACTTGTGTAAAAGCAGAGAATTGACGGTTATGAACAGTGCCTTGTTTTCTCAACAGCTACTATCTGTCCACTCTGTGGGCTTTCTAATCTGCACCCACTGAGGTCCCAGGGAGTGAAAAGAATGGGACACCATCTCTCTAGACAAGCTTGTTGTACGAGGCAACTAACCTTGGGCTCTCCCGTGTGGTTCCGTTGAATAGAATAGTCCCACAGCCTCCCCGGGCTTGTCGTACAAGGCGACTAAAAGTTCAACCTGTTTGCCGTGGGTTGCGAGCCGTGATGAGGGAGTACGGGATCCTGGTGGCTGAGGGCGAGTTGGTCTTGCGAGATCCGCACGCCTGACACTCCACTTTGGCTCTTACTTCTCCGAAGACGGACGATCGAAGGCCCCGCTCCGATCAAACGGCTGATCACGCCAGTCCATATGTCAGGATGTTTACCTTCAATATCTCTCACTATAGTATAAATTTAATACTTTCAGTGTTGGACGTTTTTAGTGAGATGTTCGGATGTCTGGGCGGTGGCTTTAGTGTCAATCGAGTGAACCGTTTCTAACTTATTAGATTCGGCCTGGTCGAGAATAAGCAATACATTCATCTTATCGAGGATGGCGAGGAATTCTTGTCTCTCCTTCTGCTGGTTATTCGCAGGAGGGGTTTCATCACACATGTAGTGGCACTCCGGTGCGGGTGAGAGACACGGCGCTATGAATCATGAAATCACTTCGTCACTTCGTCCTTATCACAGCCTTCGACGGTTGTGGGTTAAAAAAGGAAATTAATAGATACCACTAGGGATAAGATAGGCAAATAATTATTTCCCATCCTTTCTAGTGAGGGGGCCTGCATGGCTCAATTGGTTAGCGCGCTAGCGCAGTGCAATGACCCAGGAGCCTCTCACTAATGCGGTGGCTGTGAGTTTAAGTCCAGCTCATGCTGGCTTCCTCTCCGGTTGTACGGGGAAGATTTGCCAGCAACCTGTGGATGGTCGTGGGATTCCCCCGGGCTCGGTCCGGTTTCCTCCCACCATAGTGTTGGCTGCCGTCGTATAAGTGAAATATTCTTGAAAACGGCGTAAAACTCCAATCATTCAAATAAATCCTTTCTAGTGACATCTAATCAAACGAAAATTAACCCCTTTGCATAAAAAAAATCATTAGAAAGCTACTCAGGAACTCTAAAAGAAGTTTAAAAAATGAACCCTGGTAAAATTTTGACAGAATGTTTTAGAAAACAACAGTACATTAGTTTATTGAAAATTCAAAATAATGGGGAACAGTCGGTTTCTGTTACCCTTCATAACACTTACGGCATTATCCGTGACACAGACCAGGGTCTATATGATATGACAAAACAAGAAATAACCGAGAACCTGAAAGACCAGGGCGTTATAAACATCAAGCGTTTTGTAATTAAGAGAGACGGTAGCAAATTATTATTAATTATTAAAGCAAATATTTATCTCGTAACATTTAATAACCCGTCTGTCCCAACATATATATTTGTTGGGCCTTATGTACCTTGTGTGCGAGTGGATTTGTTTACACTCAACCTAACCCGGTGTTTCTCCTGCCAGAGGTTTGGCCCTGGCAGGGGTCAGTGGTGCAATAAACTGATCTGTTTCAGATGTGCGGACGCAGGTCACGAGGGCCTCGGTTGCACAAACCTAATAAAACGTTTCAATTGCAGAGGAACCCACATGCATTCTTCCAAGAACTGTCCTCTGTTCAAAAACGAAAACGAAACCACAACAATAAAATGTAAAAAAATACATCATATCAAAAAGCTAAGTGTCTGGTCTCAGCCACGGATGGCTTCACAAGGTCTTCATATGCCAATGTTGTCAAGAAACCTTCTGTTTCTGTGTGGGTGTAAACATCTCTTACTTGACCCATTAGCACAGAGCAGCCACAGAAACTGGTAACGAAATCTGCAAGTAAGACGGCAAGCTGAGCATCACAAACCAATATAAATCGTACTAAAAAAATGCTACTTTACCTGATTCTCATGATGTTTCTTTATCTGACGTATTAAAAGTTTGGATAGCGTCCCTAGTGGCCTTAGAGAGCGCTCCAAAGGGCCACAAGGATCACCCCTTTCATTATTTTTTACCAGATTGCAAATAAACGGAAATGCCATAAACCCGTTGATTTTTCACACAACGCACTGGGTGATAAATATAAATCTGGTAAAAAGTAAAGACAGGGATAAACTTTGTAGCCCTTTGGAGCGCTCTCTAAAGCCTCTAGGGGCGCTATCCAAACTTTTAATAAGTTTGGATCTCCTAGTAGGTCTCCCAAAAAGGCTTTTGCCCGGTACAGACATAAATCACTGATACGCCTCCCTCCGTAATGTCTTCCTTCAACAAAATTATACAGTGGAATTGTCGAGGCCTTAAGATAAATTTTATTGAAATAGCACAGCTAGTTCAATCTTTTAATCCAATTGCCCTTTGTCTTCAGGGAACTCATCTGAAGACTTCTGACAAAGATAAAATACCTCTTAAAAATTATACACTTGACAGCACTGATTCTAATGAGAAAGAGCGAGCTTGAGGCGGCTTCTCTATCTTCGTGAATAATGACATTATTCAAAACCCTGTTTCACTCGATACTGATACTTTGTCGGAAACAATTACTTTGTGTTCTGTATATATTCCTCCTCATTCTTCTTTGTCAGTCTCTGAATTACAAAACTACCAACCCCTTTCGTAATTATGGGGGATTTTAATGCCCATAGCCCTCTATGGGGTAGTAATGACATAAACAAAAGAGGCAAAGCATTGGAAAGTTTTTTTTAATCGAAAGATGAACTGTGTTATTTCAATGATGGTTCTAATACCTATTTACATCCAGATAATGGTTCATATTCTGCTATCGATCTCACTATAACGGATCCATCACTTCTTCCGGATATTTCTTCGAAGTTGCATGATGATCTCTGCGGTAGTGACCATTTCCTATTGTCCTAGAACATCTCACTTCTAATTCTTCAGATCGTGTAGCTGGGTGGAAGTTCGATAAAGATCGTTGGATAGCATTAGAGATGTTCTGTGTAGGTCCTGGAACATTTTTCAGCAGCTTAAGGTCAAATACGATAAGACCAAATTTCAGCATGTAAAATATGGTGATACATTTCCATCTGAGATAAACCAGCTGAAACAATATCTCAGAAATCTTCCGCAGAGAATTACACTGCTGGGTTTCAGCATATTAAAAACAAGACGAGGAAATTACACTGCCTTTTTCTAAGAATTTGGCAGATCATAATCGCCTTTTTTCCATTGATGAGCGTAAAGGTTCATTAAAAAAGGTAACATACTGCGTGCGGCCTGGATAATACATCTTATAAGCTTCTGAACCATTAACCGTCTGAGCCATTTGAGGCTCTCTTGGACTTACTTAATAATATTTGGATAACTGGTAATTTCCCGACATCATGAAGGCAGGCGTATATTATCCCGGTTCCCAAACCGGGTAAGGATCATACTGATGGAAATAATTATCGTCCCATAGCTCTTTCCAGCTGCGTCTGTAAGAGTATGGAACGGATGAATGACGATAGACTTGTTTGGTTTCTTGAAACCAACAAGCTTTCATCTAACATACAATGTGATTTTCGTCAAGGTCGATCTACCTTAGATCACCATGTTCGACTTCAAACTTTTATACGTCATGGTTTCATTAGTAAGGAACATGTGCTGTCGATATTTTAGACCTCGAAAAGGCCCAGGTGAAAATATGATATTATACGTAGAGGCTAAAGAGCCTTTCTTACATCACAGGTGCATAAAATTCTACCTTTAATATACTACAAAGTTTGAAACTCATCCAACAATTCCTGCCTGCGACCGTGTTTTCAGTCCATTATATAAAGATAAATATACTAAGTGGCCCGAGAAGATTCGTTCTGTTTTCATATTCGGGACCACGTTGTGGAAGCTAACATCAAACTTGAGGACATTTTTCCGGAGTCTCCTCTCTGGCTTTTTCCACAACCCAACTTACTATTCGATCTACGTCAACATAAAAAAGCAAATACAAATCCTCTTATTATTCAGCAGTTTTGCTGAAAATAAAGCTAATTATTCGGTTTATAAATTTATATGCACTGGCGGGTCAAAGCATGGGAACAGGGGTGAGGCGGTGGCTGCCTTAGTACAGCCAGTCACGTCTTTTCGTCTTCCATTCCCATCTTCAATTTTCAACCAGGGTCATTACACTGCGAGGCCAGAGTTATACCCCTGGCCCTATAATATCTGTCTTCTTGATGTGCTCAGAAGGCAGAGATATGCATCCGCTCGTTATCTTGCCTGTGGGCAATTGAGAATAATCAATTTAAAAATTCAATAATTCATGAAATATCAGCCATAAATAGAAAATTAGTTAATAGAGGTAAAGATAAAATATTCTGTCAGATACCGAGTCTCATTGGTATCCCCTGAAACACAGTCGTAGACAGGGAGGCGAAAGTTGCCCTACATAAACCTGTATCTCGGATGAAACTCCCGTATACAGACTTTAAGTTTAACATTCTTATATTCGTCGCTTTTGGCATGATAAATGCGACTTACAGGTCCATAAGAGACTGCATGCTATTCACCCTGTCATTGACTATAATTCTTGTACACATGGCATATCTCGTAGGAACCAAATAGTTTTAACGAGGTTCCGTATTGGGCATGCTCGTCTAACACAATTTTATCCTGGATGGAAGCAGCGCTCCCGAGTGTGTTGGATGTGATGCACAATACGGCATTAAACATATCCTTGTTGACAGTGTAGACTTTGCTAATATTCCAGACAGTCGCCTCTATCATTGATTACTTAACCTATATAGGATTATTTCATAAAATATAATTCCTTTTACATTATACATATATTTTTCTAGTTTATATGTACAATTTTACAAATTACTGTGATTTTCGAGTTTTAACCCAGGTTTACTTGTTTTACCTTCTTTTGAAGACGTCTGTCTTTTTCATGTGTTTTGTATGTTCGCATTTACGTCTTGGAAACCATATACAGATTCATGGTTTAAAACATGTTCTCTCCACAATATGACTGTAAAATTGCCGATATGGCGTAAAGCCATAATCATTCATTCTAATCTGCAATTAGCCTTTCCAAGCCTGTATCCACTTGGCAAGTTTTATCACACAAACGTTACCTGCATCCCTGTAAACTGTTACCTGTATCTCTTTAACATAATATCATCTTGATTTACTGTTTATGTAATATCTCTTCCACATTCACATCGGAACTCGTTTTTAAGTTATCTTGACAATGGTTCCCAGTTGCTCTGATCATCGAACGTGCATCTGTACTGTTTATGAGTAGAAGACGACTGTCAGACTGAACATTACAGACAAGATTGATGACCTTCACAACCTGCAAATCTGCGAACACAAGAACATAAAATCCAGTTCTGTTTTCCTCGCGCACACTCATACACGCACGTGTTTAGATGCACACTGCTGTCTTGGATTCGTACCTTACTAACAGGTGCAAATTATATTCGCCGGGTTTAACATTATTATATTACGAGGGCGGGGATGAGGGAGTAATCTGGGTTCAAGTCATACCAAAGATATTAAAATTGGTACTTGTCGCTGCCTCGCTTGGCGCTCAACACAGATATTAGAATTTGGAAGCTGGACGGCCCTTAGAATGTCACTGGGTGAGGTATCCACACATACATACATCCACACATACATCCACACATACATACATACATTATTACATCATGACTACAGCATGGAGAGTGTAAAAACCGGAGCAGCTAAGACGGTGTGACACGAGGCAAATGGTCAAACGTTACCAGTGATATCCGGCCTCTTTGTCAGTTCACCTCAGTGTTGTGTTCTAACATTTGATGCGATGCGTAAAAGCACGCTGCATAGCACCCTGGCATAAGTCTAATTCAGAAACAAAAAATGATTAATATAATTTGCAATCTACTTTAATTACGTCATTTGTCTATATTTGCTCGAAATGCTTCCTGGTCATAACACTTAATAATTATTTGCACGAAAAGAATAAATACATAGGGCGTTGTATGGTGTCTGTGTGTGGGCAGGGCCGAGAGGTAAGAGGGGGATCGGCACTATGTATTAATGCTTGTTTGTATTAGTCTGTTGTATTCATCAGTTTGTTTTCCATACAAATGTAAACGGATGACGTGGAGGGTGGGGGGGTGGGGGGCTCTGCCAGGAGTTATTCATCGTATCATTGATAATGTCAAAATTCTACATTTTCTGCAATTACCAGGGTCAATTTTCACTCGGTTGATTTAATGGAAATGCGAGGCTACATCCGAGAATGTTTAATGGGCGAAGTGTCAATATTTCCATATGAATCCCACATAGTGCGAAATATACACACATTTATAACAGGTCTGCAGCGTTTGTCTTCAAACGTTATAAGCTTTACGTGTACACAACGGGCGATGCATTATCTGCTGGTTTTGAGTGCGTGCCTGGCATATGTATCCAAGACTTTTGCCCATTGTGTGAGCACACGTAACTCGTACGACGTCCACCTGGCGGGACAAGCGTGTGACCAAGTGTTTAGATGATGGTGTAGTTCAACACTTCTAACACACAACTGATGCAAGGGTGCGTGCAGTGTACTTTTTTTATCTACTTAAATTAAGTTAAAACTACCTTTTTATCGTGGAAATCCGATACTGTGGGCTATGTCGTCGGCACAGAGCTGGAAGCCCAGATTATGTGACTGATACTTCCATCGGGTAATTAACTCGTCTAGACGAGATAAGAGATATTGTCCGTCAGAAAAAGTTACGGTCGGGAGAATAAGATAACATGCCCTCCAGATAACGTACATGTAATATCTCCCAGGGACCAGATAATTTTTTTTTATTTTTAACATGCCTTTACGCCATCTTGCAGTATTCTTCGTGTTCTGTGGGTTTCCCGTTTCATCATTGCATGGCAAGTCTTGCGATTAGAGGACAACCCAACCCTTGTGTTCATATGGTGAAGCTTAGGCGTCGAAACCGGCATTTGTAAACCAGCCGTCGACCAGTCGTCGTTTCGGGCCACTGATTGAAAGACCAATTTCCAAGACAACATTTAGCACAAACCACCAAAACACTAAGAAAGTATATAAAATATAAAAAATAGGACAGGTTCATGTGGAGCGAAGCAGTCAACAGTTTTCAGTGATGGTGAAAACACGCAATGAATGTTTTAGGCCGATCAGTAAAGTCAGTATCTAAATCATGTACAATTTTAGTATCTGCGTTGGCGTTAATCAAATATGTGTCTCAAAACTGTTTAATGAGAGCAACTGCGAGTGTGACATGGTAAGATATTGCGCTACGCCGCTTGCAGATTAGGGCTCCATGTACCTCGGCCCGATACAAGCTCCCCCATTGTTAACAACGTTCCAAAGGGTTATAATCCTCTTGAAAGCATTCCTTCCCTCGCCACGGTTCACCCATACTTCGTTCATGTACATACAGACGCCAGATTGTAAACCTTATAGTGTTACTGTCGGGATTTCGAATCCATGTGACGTATTGTACATATCCATCCTTGGACAAAAAATTTTAAGATTTCTCCACTCGTCTTGTTCATGGGGCCTCGCTGCAGATAAGTTGTCGACGACGTTCGTGCGGTTGTTTGCGCCGTGAAACATTCTTTGATGACCATCGCCTTCCACCAATGTCGTGTGCATATCTGTACGTTACACGTGTGAAAGTTATTCAGGAACTTGGCAAAAGGTGGGTCGTTTAAACCAGGCCCACACCATCCACCACTGTTTCCTCTCCCATTAATATGACCTATTCTACCACATTCTACGGAGTGCCATTGTGTTTAATATTGTTTTTGAGTTTCGTCGCCAGATGACAAATTGTCGAGAGAAAGCTGGAGATCATCTGAAGAGAAAGAAACTTTAAGACAAGCAGTACCGTCAATTAATCGCCAGCTAAAAAGGGCTGGAATATGTGCTGTTTGCTGCCAGACCTTTTCCTATAGTACATCAATGCACGACTTGGTAAGCGTCATAGCATCTGGCATATAGCGATGAAACATATAATGGAGAAATTCAAGATACTTGATGTGGCGTTGCCTCTAGTTAGGTGGTAAAGCCTGGATGTGTACATGCATACAATCCGCCTCATTAACTATATACTTTGAGTGTCAGATTTCATCTGTGTTGAGAAAATCCTACAGGCAACCCACAGCTTGTGCTGCCGTGCCAGGGATTGTGGATCTTACACATTTTCACATAGCTACCATATAGCTGCGTAATCAGGAACTTGACGCAATATAAGACTACTTGTTTCCAGCCCATGGTCAATTGATTTTAACTTATAGCCGCGACGAAAGACAAAAATGCGGGATTGGATGCACAAACGTTGGACTTAGAGGCTCTGGAACAGATGTGAAGTCCGGCACAACTTGTGTTGTCTTTTCCGAAGATTGTGGGTCTTGGATCCCTTATTATCTCGTCAAGGTCGGTGGCCTTGATTGATTGCCCTCCCCTGCCGAGTCCAGGTGTCGGCACCACAAGGACAGCTCCATACATGGGGAGGTAGGACGGCTTGTTCGGAACGAGCTGGGACTGAGGACTAGACCTACAGTGCCAGGCCTTGAAATGACTAGTTCCCATTATTCTATGCGGTAAATAATAGACCTAGTTTTCAGCCAATGAAATCAATCAAATAACGTTTATCCCATCCGAGGATGAAATAGGCCTGCTTACATATAGTACTAAACATTGTATCCACGCACCTTGGTCAGGCATCGTCATGCCATCTATTAAATAGGTCGGCGGTGATGAGGCCATGAGTTATAAATGGAAAAAGTACATGTACCTGGCCTTGGAAAAATTGTCTCCAAGAGAGAGATTAGCAAGATTTGAAGGACGGTTTTAGATATCGTCCAAAAATATCTCGTTCCGCTGTTGTGATCTCTTTTGCTATAGTCTAAAGCTGTTTATGTTAAGAAGAGTGGGTGGAGCGTCTTATTTTTCGATCACCGTCATCGTCGCTAACAAAATGAGAGCGTTTCCTATGCTAGCCATGCAAATCGAGAAAACAAGAAATAAATCTCCCATTTCTTAACGACAATCACACAGAGGTAACCAGTCTCTGTCAGTTTATTTTTCGCTGATTTATGTTGGTGTCTGAATTCGGACGCATGTGTCCCATTAATACGATTATTTCTTATTTTATTTTATTTATGTGCTAGGTGTTTGACGCTGTTCTCTAGTATATTCCACTTATACGACGGTAGTCAGGATTATCGTGGGAGGAAAACCGCGCAGAGCCCGTGGGAACCCATGTCCATCCGTAGGTTGCTGGCAGACCATCCATGCGCGGCCGGAGAGGAAGCCAGCTCGAGCTGGACTTGAACTCACAGCGGGCCGCATTGGTCAGGACGGTTTAATATGCCGACGGGCGTGCTTGGAGTAAACCACTGACCTTTGGTAGGTAGCTAATAAAAACTTTTACATCAGACAGACCGAATCCCATCATATATAAAGTCATATGGTAGGTGCCTCTCGCGCCGGTATCTTCTCCGACCGTGCTTGGGAAAGTATGCCAGTAACCTGTGGATGGTAGTGGGCTTCCACCGAGGCCTGACCAGTTTCCTCCAACCATAAAGCTGACCGCCGTCGTATAAGTGAACTATTCTTCGGTGCGGCATAAAACACCACTCAAATAAATTATACCGCACACACAAACCTGTCATTCTTCCCTCGCCATCAGTCAATGTCAAAGCCAAAGTTCCAGCATACCCTGGAAAACAAACGGAGAATAATGAATGAGATAGAACAATATATTTATCCATGATATGGTCATTTCAAAAAGAGTCCTGGGTCATTCATTACGCCTACGTTATTTGATCGTGTCTCTGTGACTATCTGCTGCAGAACGGATACCCGGTTACCCAGATCAGCACAACAGCGACGTCTTTACTTCTAAATGTGCTTCCGGTGCAATAACCGAAGTGGGAAGATTGTACACGTCAAAGTACACGTTTGAGAAAGGACTGTGCTCTTCCAATATTCTGTGTGATAAATGAGAGCTGGGTATAAACATGCGATCACCTAGTTTACAATTTAACAGAAAAGAAAACAAAAGACATAACCAGTTATGTTATTTCAGAAGAGGGATCCATACAGATCTGAATGCACATAGGCATTCTTTTATGTCTTGCTTGGTAATTCTATAAATGATGTATTTAATCTGAAATTCTTACGAAGCCATAGAATACGCCATTTTAGAGAAACCGGAAACTCGATGTTGCGTTATCCATACCCTACACATTTTGGTATCAGGCATTCCTTTGTGCGCGAAGTACGGTAATCTTTATTATTACCATGGAAGGCCACGCTTTGTGGTCTACTGGTAGAGACACTGACGTATTCCACAACCACTTTTTCTTTAAAAATGGCCTTAAAATATATCAGAATTGTCTTTTAATCACAAGGAAAACATCTGATTTAGCACGACTTATATATAGCAAAGTGGTGGACTAGGACGTCACAGTGAAAAGATGTCCTCTCGGGTGGTGCAAATATCTCTGCTTTGACTGGTTAAAATTGAGAGCGTGGCGGCCCGTTCGATTTTCTCCACCTGTTCGTTTTCTCTTATTTTGATAAAGGGATATCTTGGTTATCATAGATCACAAAAATAACAAGTGACGTTTTTTGAACTATGAATAGATTTCTTTATCGATTCCTATACACATTTGGTCTAGTGCAGTGTTTTCTTCTAACATTTCTCATAGATGAACCAAACACGGCCGGTGGAGCGCTTTTCCTGTCACAGTCACACCCTTTGCTAGAATAATCGGACAACAGTGGCAGTATATGGTTCGAATATCACGATTGCAAGGAATGATGTGCTGGTTTGCGTGACTTATCTACAGGCGTTTCCATTTCATTAAACGAAATCGCAGGAAAATGGAACGCATACTTTGAATCACCAAGTTATTCCTCACCTTTCATCGTTTTCCGGCAATAGGATTGCCTATAAATAGCTGACTGAGCAGTTCAGGCCTGCAGCGAATTGGTATACACTTTGGGCTCGCTCTGACGGTTTGTGTGGTGTGAAAATTTCATATATTACATACCACATGTGAGTGGTGTACTTTCGGCACCCTGTGGCCTCCACGTTTAATATCGTATACTAACAACATCGCATAAGCGAAAAATACATAAAAGAAACCACTAAAGATGAGCAATTTGATTGACGGTTCATCTGCGTATGGTTCAAACTAAGAAGCTGAATATATTTCTCCTTCCACTTAACGAATCAAGAGCAAGGGAAGCTTTGCGTCAAGACAATGCTTCCTTCGCACATACAAGTCATCTTCCCTATCGTCTTATCATAAACAACAATATACCAGACATCATTAGGGATTTTAACACCTATTCAAGAAGTCGCAATCAAAGAGCAGAATGCTTGTGCATTAAGTGTTGGTTGTACGGCGAAAAAGCTTATTATCCCCGGGCAGACATATGAGACTGCAGCCTATATCACAGATAAGGTCACAGACGGATTTGCAAAAATCCATGAACACAGAATCAGGACTATCGCGTCAGAGTTCCAGGTAACCCACACATATTCCCGGACGATAGCTGGAATCGTCCGTCAAATCTTGGTAATCTCTCACTCGGATTCAATTTCTCCAAGGCCAGGTACTTTTTTTCATAATAACCCAAAGTCCGGTTTTTCTTTCTATCCGTTCCAAAGCAGATCAGTGAACAGTTCGCTAAAGGTGTGCCCGCAAGCTCTGAGGCAGACCATATGTAATCGATCTGATCACGATCTTTCATTAAGGTGGGCAGATAGAAAATTTAATGCTATGTGCAGGTAGGCCTATTTCGGTTTGGGAATGGCGCCAGCAAAATATGATTGATTTCATTGGCTGGAAATAAAATCCATTATTCACCATGTCGTTCAGGTCGTTGTGTCCATGAAATAATAGTAAGTAGTCCCAGCTCGTTCTGGACAAGCCCTCCATCCGGTAGATGTATCGACCCGTCCGCCTGGTGCTGAGACCTGCAGTCGGCAGGGGAGGGCAATCAATTAAGACCACGTACCTTGATGATATGATTAGGGCTTACAATCCCTGAAATGATAACACGAAATGTATGTTGCTTAACATTGAGGTAAACCGGTTTCCTCCCGCGATTGGTCAACCCAGCAATGCTGTGGAGGGTTTACACGCCAGTACGGCTAGAAGTAAGCCGTGTTGTTGCTGAAACAGCGCAGAAATAGTTGACAGGCTGTCTTCAGCCTATACAACGCCAAAAGGTTCCAAACTGGTTGCTGTTAAGGAATCGCGGACAGTTCAGCAAAATATATACAGATTTATACAAAGGAAAATATCTCCTTTTCGGAATAAGAATAAAATCCACTTCAATGCTTACATCTACGCCTTCAATCCCTCACTTACCCCGCACATTCAAACCTATTATTCTTTATTATAAAACATTGCCATCCTTCATTGTTAAACCAGTTCCAGAATACCTTAGAAAACGAATGAAGAATAATCAATGAGATGGAACAATTATATTTATCCAAAACGTGATTTATCTGAGATGATCATGTCAGATACTGTCCTATGTCATTGATCAAACTCGCGTTCTTCGGTCGTGTCGCTGTGACGATGAGCTACAGACTGGAAAGCTGCTCCCCGGGTCTTTATCTCTCAAAGCATTTACTTCCCAAGACGTCTTCGCTTCACAATTACGTTTTTGGATCTCCTGTCGCTAGAGTAATCAGAATGGCACTAAATGTTTCCAGTATTACGATTGCATGAAATGATATGCTTGCTTGTGTGACATGTCTGCAGGCGTTTCCAGTGCGGACCTAGACATTCGTGTACCAGCCCTCAAACGAATTCAAGAAAAAATGCCTTTTAAATGCGATCACAGAAATATCTTGAAGTTCAGTACAGTTTCCAAATTTTTGATTTACCGTTTTCTGAGAGGTCAATACTGATCATTTTCTTTCGTGCTGTCGTACATGATTAGTTTCCTTTCAGGTTCCGAAATAAGTGAGGCACTTGAATCTATTCCCGGAACGTGGACAGTCTTTATACTTACATTTCATTTCACCAATAAAATGTTTTCAACAGCAATAATTCAATTAAAGGAGCACTGGTGAGAGCGAAAACCCCATGTTGGTTTCATATTAAATCATTCTCATTTATGCTACCTTGAATGAAGATAGATAATTATATTGCGTAAGTGACATGTATTAATTGCACAATTGCACAGCACAAGCGTGGTTATAGATTCCCCTAATCAATACAGTTTTAAGTAGTGATTGTAAAAAGAGTTAGGAGCAGATGACTTCGATTTGGCAGTGACACTGATTCCATTCTAATGGCTCTTGTATTTTTTGCGTACATGCATGTAGTCATGCGTTTGATCTATGGAAAGGACAGTGTGCCATTCTGTTTATTCGATAGGCTGATTTTTTGTTACATTTAACACAAATGTATTTAATCCTCGAGTTCAAAATGCAACAAGCAAAGTGGAGAGTCTCTTAGAACCTCTGACATCAAAATGGCGTCCGTACCACCTCAGGTTCACATCTCTACTGCGAGACACTGAGACAATGTCTGCCAACAAGACACACATCTGAGACACACATTCCCATTCACTTTGAACTGCGGACCATTGATCACCACGACAAGACCTAATGAAGAGAGACGCCTTGTGTCCGCTTTTATGGTTGTTGACTGTAGGGATGGTAACTCTACTGTCGAACTCGCATATCCATTACCCAACACCGATGGAAATAGTTTCCATTTGACAGTATACATGCACAGGCCAAATACATATATCTGTGTGCCATTTCATTGAGCGAAGCCGTAGATAAATAGAATACACACAATGAATCACCAAGTCATTCCTTATCTTTCGTTGTTTTCCAGCCGTGGGTCTGTATAACTTGCACTAAAAGAAACAAATGCAAACAAAGTTTATATCAAGACAATGCTTATGTCGCACATGTCTCGTCTTATCATGAACGCTATCGACCAGACATCGCTTGAGGCCTTCACATCAGCCTAAGAAGTCATAATCAAAGAACAGAATGCTTTTGCATTAACTCCTTCTCGTATGGAAACAAGGCTCATTATCCACAGATTCGCAAATGTGGACCATTCCCTAGAGACCACAGCCTATTATAAGGGTACCACCATCGGAAAGGAAAAACTGATAAACAAATGGCTTCTTCAACTCTCAAACAGCGATAGGCCTGACACAAGATTAAACAAAGAAACACAAAGACGCTTTAATAAGTTCAATACATATATTTGAACAAAATAGACAAATAGTACAACTGATAATAATATGCAAAGCAATACAGATATTTACAAACATACATAGTTTCTCACTGATGACAGCATCCAAATCCAGATGGAATATTCCGCATTCCAAAGGCGAGTCAGTGCACTTAAATATAGAATCCATAGTTCTTGGGAATTCTCGAACAGAGGGATGACATTCCTGTAAGTGACAAACAGTAGTGGGTACGGTATGCCGATGACGGTTTATGTCCAATTACCCGTGAAGGGGCAACTTCCCAGGACGAACGGACTGATGGTAGCGCCCGTGATGCCGAGCTGGCGATGTATGCTTCAGTCCTCGGAAATATGAACAATGTAACTTTCAGGGCAAACTGGAATGAAGTGGGCGTAATCACAACAGGAGACAATGAGCGATACAAGCTACTGAAAGCGAGTGGCCAAACACAAGCTTACAAAGTGCTACGTACCGAAAAATGGCGTGTAAGCCGAGCTCCAGTAAATCTCACAATCCTCAAGTGGTAAATATGACTGTCCTCGTGTGGACATGAATAAACATGACTGCTCTCAAATGGACATGTGTAAATGACTGCCAGCTTTACAACATCGTCGCTCATATATATATATATATATATATGTACAATGACATAAAACTCATAAACACATAAGCCTCGAGAACTCGTGACTGAATTCCAGTGCAGGCCACAACGTGCACAAAAGGAAAAATGTAGGTCATGCACTGGCCGGTTTATCGCAAATAGAAATAAAAATATAATCCATTGTTTTAAATTGTTTTAAAATATCGCAGATAAGGCCACGGACGGATTTGCAAGAGTCCATAAATACAGAAACAGAACTATTGCGACAGAATTGCGGGTATCCCTGGGATATTCTGGAACAATAGCTGAAATTCTTCGTCTAATGTTGGTAATCCCTCACTCGGAGACAATTTCTCCAAGCTCAGGTACTTTTTTCTCCATAATAACCCAGATTCTGGTTTTTCTGTCGATCCGTTCCTAAGCTGATCAGTGAGCAGTTCGCTAAAGGTGTACACGCAAGCTTTCACGCTGACCATATTTACTTCACCTTATCACGATGTTTCATTAAGGTGGGCGGATAGAAAATTTAGTGCTATATGCAGATATGCCTATTTTAGTTCGGGAATGGGACCAGCAAAATCTGATCGATTTGATTGGCTAAAAATCAGGTCCATTATTCACCATGTCGTTCCAGTCGTATTGTCCTTGGAATGATGGTGCATGTAAGTCATTTCTAGGCCTGACACTCTAGGTATATTCATCAATCTCAGCTCGTTCTGGAGAAGGCCTCCTACCGCTCCATGTATCGACCAGTCCGTTTGGTGCTGACACCTGGACTCGGCAGGGGACGGCAATCAATGAAGGCCACGTACGGTGACGAGATAAAAAGAGAATTCGGGACCCACATGATAACACGAATTGTACGTTGCTTAACACTGGAGCGTTTTATTGGCACGATTTGTCAAGCCGGCTATGCTGGGGGTTTTATCTACGCCAGTAAGGCTAGAACTAACTTGTAGTTTTCTGAAACAGAGTTGTCGTCAGCCTAGACAACACCAAAAGGTTACAAAGTGGTTCCTATTAACGAATCGCGGATATTTGACCAAATTTATGCATTTATGCATCGGAATAGGAATAAAACCTATTTTAATGCTGGCCTGTACACCTCCACCCCGTCTCCCACTTACCCCGCAAAACCAACCCTATCTCTGCTGTTTCGCCATCAATCAGTGTTAACTCCAATAACATTGAATAGAGATAGGGGAACTGTATTTGTCCAAAACGTCATTTATATGAGATGATCATCTCAGATACTTTCCCAGTTCATTGATCATACTTGCATTTTTCAGTCGTGTCGCTGTCTTCTTTACTTCCCATAATGTTTTCGATAGAAAAAAACCAAAGTAGCAAGGTTAGCACACGGGGGTATTCATTAGCAAAGTGCACGTTTGCCACATTTGAGCACGCGACTGTACAGTTCACAATTTAACGTTCCCCGTAGACGAAACAAGTGGGGCCAGAAGACGGCTTCCCTTCTTACAGTCACATCCTCTGGATCTCCTGTTCCTAGTGCAATCACAAAATAGTGGGGCCAGAAGACAGCTTCCCTTCTTACAGTCACACCCTCTGGGTCTCCTGTTCCTAGTGCAATGACAAAATAGTGGGGCCAGAAGACGGCTTCCCTTCTTACAGTCACATCCTCTGGGTCCCCTGTTCCTAGTGCAATCACAAAATAGTGGCAGCACATGTTTCCAATACTACCGCTGTCTGAAATGATATGCTCGCTTGTGTGATTTGTATGCATCAGTTTTCAGACTGGATCATAGAAACACCGTGAGTTCAGTACAGTTCCCATACCCTTGTGGTACCGTTTTGTAAGAGCTCAATGCTGAGAAATAATCACGATGTTTGTATCAATTCTCCGAACGTCGGCAGTCTTAACACTTACATTTGATTTCACCATACAATTTTTGCTCAACAATAATTCAGTCACAGAAGCAGTTGCGAGAACGGAAAGCTCATTCTTATTTATGATACCTTGAATAAAAACAGATGTTTTATGTTATGTAAGAGAAACATACATAATTGCTGTGGGGAATACAAAGAAAAATAACACAGTTCTTAGTCATCTATACAGGTGTAGTCCCAGCTCATCGATTTTCCTAATCAATACACTTTTAAGCAGTGAATTTAAACGGCGTCAGGAACAGATGACTTTGACTTTGCAGGGTTACGTACACCATGTTAATAGTTCTTATATTCTTCACGTACATGTATGGAGTCATAACTTTGTTCTGTGGAAAGCACAGTGTACCCTACTGTGTATTCCATAGGCAGGGGTTTGTTTAGTCTTAAACACACGTATATTTAATCCTAGAGTTAAAATTACTTCGCTGTAAATCTCAATTCAAGCAACATGGATGGTCTTTATAGAAACCTCTGATATTAAAATGGCATCCGTACCACGTCAGGTCCTTATCTCTGGGGCCAGACACCGCGACAGTGTCTGCCAAAAATCAATGGTACAACTCCTATGAGACACGCATTCCCATTCACTTTGAACCGCCGGCCATTGATCACCACGATAACCTTGCATTCACCTAATGAAAAGATACGCCTTATGTTCGCCTTTATGGGTGTTGACTGTTGTAGGGACGGTCCCTCTCCTGTCGGTCTCACACATCCATTATTCAACACCGATGGTAATAGTTTCACGTTGACAGTGTACATGTATAAGCCTAATCTATATGTCTGTGTGCCATTTCATTGAAGGAGAGCGAAGGAAAATGAAATGAATACTTTGAATCACCAATTCTTTCCTTACTTTTCATTGCTTTCCGGCGGTGTGTCTGTCAATAAACGGTTGACTAGCCACAGCTGGTCTGCAACGAATTGCTACATACTTTCGACTGGCTCTCACGGTTTGTGTGGTGTGAAAAAGCCTGTAAGTTACATTCCACATTTGAATGGTTTTCTTTGGACACCCTGTAGCCTCCACATTTAACATGGTATACCGACGACGTCGTATCGGTGAAAAATTCATCCATGCAATGCCAGATACCAACAAATTAGTATATAATAACCAATTTGGTTGACGGTTGGTCTCCATGTGGCCTAAACTAACGAACTGAGTATTTTTCCTGTTTGGTTTGTATAGCTGGCACTAAAAGAAATTGAAAGCAAACAAAAACAATGTTTATGTCACACATATATGGCGTCTTCAATGTCGTGTTTTCATAAACCCCATCGACCAAACATCATTAGGGACTTTCATGCCTCTCCAAGAAGTCAAAATCAAAGAGCAGAATGCTTGTTCATTAACTTTTGGTTGTACGGGAACAAGGCTCATTATCCACAGGTTCACAAATGTCTATCATTCTCTAGAGACCGCAGATAAGGTCAGAGAGGGATTTGCAAGAATCTATTAATACAGCATCAGTAGTATCATGTCAGAGTTCCAGGTAACCAACAGACATTCCCGGACGATGGCTGCAATCGTTCATCAAGCCTTGGTAATCTCTCACTCGGAGACAATTTTTGCAATAATAACCCAGAGTCTGTTTTTTATGACATCCGCTCCAAAACAGATAACTGAACTATTCGCTAAAGGTGTACCCGCACTCTTTAACGCTGACCATATTCAATCGATGGTATTATATTATATTATCACGGTGTTTCATTAAGGAGGGCTGACTTGGGGACGTGGCCTACCGGAGGGCAGTAGTTTTTTTCTGGCTCTATCAGATACAGTACTTCCCGTTTACTACTGATGGAGACTTTAGGCCCCCTGACCAATTAAAAACTCACAATGACTCAGCATTATCGTGTATTTTTTCACTCAGGATTCAAAGTTAAAGCCTCATCAATACAGGCAATTTTGTAAGAATAAAACCTTTAAAACCAACTGCTGTGATTTCACATAAGCTTGTTTCTCTTTGTTTGCTTCAGTTTTTGTTTGATTGACTCATGCCATTTTAATCTGTCGTAAATAAGCCAGTGCTGTTTATTCGAAAACGCTATTAACAAAGTCGTCATCATTCTCAAACGTTACAGTTAGTAGAATTAGGTGGTCTCACTATTAACAGCAAACAAATTTTCCTTGAAATTCACACAAAGTTTCTTAATTTTTGACTTAATTGAGTCATAATCTAAAACGTGACTTTCAAGTATATTTTAACCCTATAGTTAGGCATCACAGCAGGCATTTATACACAGTAAACGTTTCATTTTCCTAAAATTTCTTAACTGAGAAAACACACACTCATACTGCACATCAGGAAAAGGTACATTGCTTTGGAAATCGTAAACATGAACATCTTTCTTGTTTAAGTAAAATTAAGAAAATATTCAGATTTAAGAAATTTGTCTCCCCAGCAACAAATTATGTCCTAAAAACTCTTAACATTAAAATAAATAATTCCTTCCTGGAGAGAAAGGAATGATTTTTAAAAATTTCATTCAGTTTTTTTTTTTTGATTTTTGCTCTCTACAAAAAAGCGCTCTTATTGCAATGTTGTTCTTCAGAAAAAGTTAACCCTAAAAGTTTGCGAGATTGCCAAGAAAATGACTAGGAAAACCTTTGTCATTGTGTCCACAATGATGACAAGGCATATTTCTAACACTGTTTGACATATAAGAAATAAAAAGTTATTTTAGCTCAGATGGTTAGGGCTCGTACAACAGAAAGCCATGGTAAATGTAATTTCTGTCATCGCTATCAATCTTGACCTAATCCGTATATCTTTTTCTGGCACCATTACATTGATCTCACAAAACGTCTTGTAAAATTTGAATTTTCCACAATCTGCTTGAATTTGGAAACATACAAGCAGTCGGAAAGACGATATAACACCATTTTAATGGTTTGACCATTTTAACCATCGATGGTCACTTTGTGCATTCGTACGTGTTTACAGATTTTAAAAAAAAGATGGTCATAAGAAAGAACTATCTTGCATTGGTAGACCTGCGAAAAAAATATCCAGGAATGATATAATGGAAGTTTTAGTGTAGGAAAGGCGTAGGTCCACCCTGATATCAATAAGTACAATACATTTTGTCCACTATATTCTCTACAAACGTACGTATGTTGTGTCGTCCGAATAACACGATGCATTGGTTTGCAGCCGTAGGTTTGACATGTACACCACGCACAGTATTAATGCAATAAAGTTTTAGACTATCTTTTAATTTTCCTTTTTTATCGGCTTCTCTGTTTGTTGTAGTTATCAGTTCCATCCGATCGCTCAATCCAATCTGGACAAATTGATTCTGCATTTTGAATTTGAAGGCAGTCCCATGAAAGCTTCGTTAACCTTTCTTTCTCTGCTCACCCACCATAGATTTCCAACCCATCCACTATTAACCACTCAATACATAAACCTTTATCTCAGCAAACTAATCCACCATTAACCACCCACCCGGATGTATTGACCCTCCAATAACTATCCCCAACACACCCACCATTTATTCACCCCTCAAAGACCAGCTCACCCATCGTCACATTACCCCGCCACATTTTAGCCACCATTGCACCGTCACAGCTCACCTACCATTATCCCACCCAGGTAACCCACCATTACCTCGCTCGTCTCACCCACCATTACCGTACCCTCGCCCACATTACACATACCATTGCCCCGCCATGTCTTAGCTACCACTACACCGTCACATTTCAACCAAAATTACCCCCGAAAATCACCCATCATTGCTCTGCCCAACTCAGCCACCATTACTTCGCCACATCTCACCCACCATTATCCCGCCACATCACACCCACCATTGTCCCGCCAGATCTCACCCACCATTACCCCACCACATCTCAACCACGAAAGACACCCCTAGCTCATTAATACTTTACATCACGGGCCATCGTAAACATGTTTGTCCTGCTTAGAATGGGCTAACAAGCACAGTGCGGACTACAGCAGACGTGTTTCTGATCAATAGCTCTGCGTATCGCGGTCATTCACTGACTTGCCTCATGTAAACATGTTTTGCATCCTCATGAAGGCCATACGGAAAACCATCAGGCACGTACAAACATATTACAATTTATCGTTCCATTGACGTTATATCCATTCCACCGGACACGGGCAACATATTGCAATTTATCGTTCTAATTCTCTTTTTTTTCTTTTTTTTTTGGAAAAATCTTCCAACCATTAGATTTATCTCTTCAAAAAATTCTTCGGTAAGCCCCCGTTGTACATTTTCATTGTGATTCAACATGGAATTCACAACGTCATGACGTTGTATATGTATCGTCCGTTAAGCAGACGCGCTTCTGAAAGACCGCTTATTTCTTTATTTCTTTCTTTCTTTATTTATTTATTTGAGTGATGCTAAACACCATACTCAAGAATTTTTCACTTATACCCGGGTGGGCAGTTTTATGGGCAGAGGAAATTCGAGTGAGTGAATGAGTGCTTGGGGTTTAACGTCGTAGGTAACAATTTTGCAGTCACATATCAATGAGGAGCCCTTCTGTTGTGTGTACATAGTGTGTCTTCTTGTGGCAGGGCGAGTCCATGCCACCAAAGTGCTGCCGCCACTGGAACATCATGCTGAAGACACTAAACCTAACACCCCAACAAGTCACATTATCCTGACACCGGGGGGACCTGTTCTGTTGCCTTGCTCTGAGGTCTTAGTGTCTAACGCCAAGCGATGCAGCAGTAAGTACCATTCTTAAAATCTTTGGAATGACCCCACGCGACTTTGATTCCGGATTTCCTGACCTCGAAGCGGACGCTCTAACCAGTATGACGTCGAGGCGGTCCCATTTGCTTAGATGATGGTGTTTCTTCTGACGTTAATGAAGTGGATAAAATGTGGGCTTTACAACAGCAATATCTTTTTCTAGAGAACCTAGACGTTTGCTTCGATAATCGGGTTTGGATCTGTTTCCCCCTTCTCTCTTATTTGTACAACTATTGGCTTTTCTGCTTTGCTGACTTATAATGCTCTATGTATGGACTCGAACATAAAGGAAATACTTTTGCCGTTCATATTATTCGTTTGCTTTATTTAGTTTAACGACTAAAAAGCATTTCGTGTTTGAAAAACGACCTGTGTCCAATTTCGAACCAGTATTGTCTCCAATCTTTGGAGTTGACTGGGGCATTGAAGTTTCGGTCTGTACCTTTGTTTGGCGAGGAGAGTGGCCACATCCACGAATTAATGCAAACGGAAGTTCAATTTAAGCTCAGTTATTTTGAACGTGAAATGGATCCAGTTTTACATGAATATGAAAAGTATAAGCTTTGATGGATGAAAAAATGAAGGATTAGCTGCTATATGCTTTAAATCAAAGCGACTCCAGACCAAGCGTGAAAACCGGGGCACAGAAGCCTCAACCGAGCACAGAAATCTCGACGAAGTTTGTTGAGCGTTATGGTAACACTCCGTATTTGAACATGAAGCATGTTCTTCCATTCAACACTGGCGATATTGCAAGCTCAACCACCAAAACAGAACGGAATGAAAACACGACGTCCAGTTTCAACACTGTTTATCATATTCACCTTAAGTATAAAACAGATTTTGCAATAGTTTTTAAAACTCGACTCCACGTTACAAAACACGACGTCGAGTTTGAATTGGGATTTTAATTTTCAAAACCTTGACGAACAAAATCGGCGTCGAGTAGTAAAACATCTATAAGGAAGCACGACGTCGCGTTTCAAAGCAGGATTTAGTTTCCAGAGGTTTGTTCTTGTTCGTCGAGTTTTCGCGTCCAGTTACATATCCATTTAAATGGCTTTTAGCCTGCAAAAATTCGGCACAACATGTCGATGTTGAGTTTCCTTAAAGATGTTATACCTATTCCAAAACTTGACAAAATCAAAACACTCAGTGGAGGTTCAGAACAATACCACCGTGTTCTAAAACGCTTTTTACTGGCACAAAAAGAACACCATAAAAACGTGAATCCACAACGAGAAGCGGATAAATTTACCGGTACATGTGCGGCAGGCGATGTGAAAAGTATGGCGGGACGTTGACCTCAGCACAAGTTGTTACTTACACCGCCCTTGAAATATTGTATTATAGTTTTATTAGCTCTTTCCTTAACCGGGTCAGTCCTTGACCTAGATTTTGACCGCTGCATGGATTATAGTCTGCGCTGGCATTCAGTCGGGTATTCTCGAGGCTTCTGTGTTTATGAGTTTCGTGTCATAGCACATGGAGCATACATTCTGGAAAGGTGTACCCATCTTGTAAACATGTTTACGATCAAACCATCCAGAATTTTCTTTACGTTAGGCTATAAATATGAGAGACGAGGTTGTAAAGCTAACAGTAATATTTACTACTTGAGGATTTCGGGACTTATTGGAGATCGGCTCTCACCCATTCGACATTCGTCGTTTTGTACTCCGTTTCTCTGTACTTAGCACTTTGTGAGCTTGTGTTTCGCCACTTGCTATATTTCTGATACGTTATTTTGGAGCTTGTATCGCACATTGTCTCTTTGTGTGATTACGTACATTTGAACCCAATTTACGTTGAACGTGACTTTGTGTACATTTCAGATGGCTGAAGCATATATCGCCAGCTCGGCATCACGGACGCTACTGTCAACCTGTCCGCCTTGAGAAGTTACACCTTCACAGGCAGTTGGATATATACCATCATCGGCGTACCGCGCCCACTTCTGGTTGGCACTAACAGGACTGTCATCTTTCGATTCCAGAATTCCCAAGGATTCTATGTTTACCTAGACTGACTTGCCCTTGGAAGGTGGAATATTCTATCCCGATTTGGACCCTATCATCAGTAAGAGGTTGTATATTTTGTAATTACTTCTTTTGTTTTTTTTATATTATTGTCAGTTGTACTATTTGTGTATTTTGAGGGGACCTCCGTGGCTCAGCCGGTTAGCGCGCTATCGCAGCACAGTGACGCAGAAGCCTACCACCAATGCGATCGCTGTGACTTCAAGTCCAGCTCATACTGGCTTCCTCTCTAGCCGTACCGTGGGAAGATCTGCCAGCAACCTGCAGATGGTCGTGGGTTTCCCCCGGGCTTTGTGGTGTTTTAAATGGCAATTACTCTGGCAAATTTTAACATAAAGGATTGGCTTTTCGTGCGTGATTAGTAATGTTGCATTATAAACTGTGAAAGAGGTTTCTTAGTCCAGTCGAGAAAAACCAAGGATGTATCCAATAGTGAAACAGTATCATCTCTATTCTTTAATCTTTCGAGTCGGCTGGGACATTCTAGTTTCTGGTCCCCACCTTTGTTTGGCGAAGAGAATGGCCATATCTACAAATTAAGGAAGACGGAAATTCCATTTAAGTTCAGTTTTTCCTTTTAAACACAAAGGGAGAAATGGATTAAAATGTACAAGAACAGGGAAGTATAAGCTTCAGTGGGTGCAATAAAAAGGATTGGCTGCTATGTCCTTTATACCAAAGCCACTCCAGGCCGAGCATGAAAATGAGTGATGATTGCGCGCCTTAACCGGGCACAGAACAAGGTCGTTAATAACCTCATCGGGTTCAGTTTTCTCTTGACGTATAAAAATCTAACTTTTGTCGTCTTGATGAACTATTCAGTTTCTGAATTATCGACCACATAAAAGAGTTTTTAATTGTTTTTCAATCAAAATTGTGGAAAACCCATTACGCAAAACTTGGAAAAAAAGAGTTGAACGGCAATAGGCTTCAGTACATTGCAGCTTTGTTATCAGGGCTTGAGGACAACAACATCAGTCTCCAGCGTCACATTCATGAAAGGTTAAAAAAACAGATAAAATTCGGTGTAAGGTAAAACAACTCTGCTGATTCCGTGGATGGAAAATATAAAGCAATGGTGAATAACGTCTTGCTCACATTTTCGCAACGGCGATAAATTTTGAAGGTAGGAAAAACTATGGTGTTTCTCTTGTGCCAGTAAGATTGCACTTGTATCAACCCCAAAAGTCGACAGAATCATAACCCGTCGTGGAGTCCCGACATGAGGTTTAAAACCTGTAAAAACGCGACGCAAAACGTCTACGTCGTGTTTTGAACCGTGACGTCAGGTTTTGGGGCTGAAACAAGTAACACCATAAAAACGTTACAGCACGAAAGGAACTTCTGATGAGCAACACATGCATCGCAGGCGATGCGATAAGTGTGGTAGCCTCAGTACAAGGCGAACGGTAGTGTCCCTGTATTATGACAAATGGGCGACACCTAGGCAAGAGGCCTACATTTACTAAGTGACCTCTCGTACCAAATTAGGGAGGACTTAGGTTTACTTGTGGCGTTTACTGGGCGGAGGTTATGGAACAGTCAATGAACCTGGAATCCAGGCGTCAAGTCCAGCAGTCGGAGGCCACTAACATCTTGCTAAAATGACACAACAGCAATAAATTTTGTAGGTAGAAGATACCAGGAATCTATAAAGAGAACCGGAATTTAGCACCACTTGTTTCGGAGATTATGTGGTATATGTGGTGGAATGTGAACACCTACTGCAAGACGAACACTAGTGTTCCTGCAATCCGGAACGTGGGTACAGATTATGTAACAGCTAGCACACGATCACCGATTGCCTTTTTTTGCCAAATTGACTGCGGTCAAGTTTACCACGCGGCGTCTATTGGACGGCCTAGAGACCAACCACTAAATTTAGAATGAAGGTGTCAAATCCGATATTCGTATTCCAGTCGCAAACCATAAAGGGGCGCTTCAAATCAATAATCGCAGGATCCATTTTCAAAACAAATCATAACACCAGTTTGGAAAGGCGCATAGATTCTGTTCTAGAGGGTCTGTTTCCGAATTTTAAACGGTAATCTATTTCGATTATTATTTTCGATTAACTTCTCGACTCCACCAACTCTCTTCAGCACGAGAAAGTGGAAAAAATTGTGAGTAAGGCATTATTTGCCATTCCTCTCTATTGTTCATCCAGGGAGTTAACAGAATAGTTTGATTGTTTTATTTCACTCGGAATGTTACCTCTTTTAAGCGTATTATACCTCTGGTGGTGGAGAGTGATACTTTTGTCCCCAAATCCTATACACAAAGCTGCAATTTATTAAAAGTTTTAGCGCCCAGCTCTGTTTAATGTGTAATGTGTTTTACCTAACTATGATTGATAAACTGCTATGTGATCGAAAATTCGGAAAATGAATAGTCCATCAAGACAACGAAAGTCATTTCTGTTACAAAAATCAAGACAACCAGCAGAAGTTATCAACGACTTAGTATCAAACTTTGTTCCACGATTCAGCTTTGCCTGAGCAATAGGCCTGTTCAGCTTGCGTCAGTGAAGTGTTGAATGGAACAAGATATTTCATGTTCAAATAAAAACCGTTACAAGTACGCGTGACAAACTTTTCCGTTTTCATGCCCCGCGTGGAGTAAGAGTAAAGGTTTTCTCAAATTTATACTTTCATGTAAATTTGAAATTAAAATTTCGAGTTTAAATCGAATTTCCATCTACCTGAATTTGTATATAGATACAGCCATTCTCCTCGCGAAACAAAGGTACAGACTGGAAACTGCAATGTCTCAGTCGACTCGAAAGTATGGAGTTGATATTGGTTTGGCATTAGACACCGTTTGCTTTTCAGGCACGAAATGTTTTTTTGTTTGTTTGTTTGTGTTTTGCCAAACTTAATACGGTATATGAACAATGTGTAGAAATGAATATGTCCTTCATGTTTGAGGCGAAATAATATTATTTTAGCATAAAGTGTTCTTACTGTATTCTAATAATGAGAAAAAAGGTGGTTAAGATTTTATGTTCAATTTCTTTGGTTCTGCTCATGTGTTAGTAACACGCAATTGTAACCCACCTTATTGATAGCAGTACAGACATACAGCATCATAAGTTAGTAAACCAGAAAAGCCAACAGTCGCGTAATCGAGATAGAAAGCGGAAATAGCCCCAGAACCAGTTGTCCAGGCAAACGTCTTGGTTGTCTAGTTACAGGGAAAAGATATCGCTGTTCTAAAGCTTCGCCACCCACACTTTATCTTCTTCATTAACGTCCGAAGAAAAGCCAAGGCATCATCCAAGCAAATCTTTATCAGACAAGTTGACATTAGTTTGAAGATGAACATTACACTTGTGGATCATTCGTGTAACAGTGATCAAAGAATTTGGCCAAGGCTGAGTGGGTCAGGTTTCTTGTGGTTCAATGGCTTGGCCATGACACAAGTCATGGGTTCACATCCATCCCCTGACAAGGAATTTTTAAGATTCCATTGCTTGGATTGGTCTCGCTGACTTGCTGCCAATAAGTGGTCAATCGCGTCTGCTTGAAACCACTCGCCCTCTACAAACATGACATATAATATTTGTAAGGTATGGCACATTTCTTTTACAAAGACGTATAGGGACAACACAAAATACGTCTTATTTATATTGAAAAGCCATTGAGCAGAATTTAAACACATCATATTACGATCAGAAAGGCGTAAATAACAATAGAGGCATGAAATATTAATGTAAGAAAGACGTTAGAGACAAGGACGTCAACTTTCTGGTAAATAAATCTCAAGGACAACTTAAATTCTGCAAATTACCGTAAGAAAGATGGTGAGCGCAATTCAGATACATATTACTGCGGTAAATACACTGTTTTTGGTCCGTGCCGCCGAATTTCGAGTGCGTCGACTTTTGGGGTTGGTACATGTGTTTTTCTAATTGCACAAACGGAACACTATTAAAACGAGAATCCACAAAAAGAACAGATACTTTCCACCACATGTATCGTATGCAATGCGATAAGTATGGTGAGATATTGACCTCGGTGCAAGGCCGACGGTTGTGTTCCTGTAATCCGAAATTCAAGCTGCACCTATTGCTCAGAGATTAGAAAACTATCACTGAATGTAGCATGCAGGTTTCACGTCCGACATTCGCATGCCACTCGCAAACCATGAAGTGGCGCTCCAAGTCTATAACTACAAGATCTGTTTTCCAAACAAACCTTAACAGTAGTTCCGTATAGTTTCTGTTGTAGAGACTCAGTTTCCGTATTAAATACAGTAACTAATTTCGAGGAAGTCTAGGGCTTTCGATTTCGTATTTGTAACCATTTATGCATTATCTTAGGTTTATGATCACATGGTTAACAGGGAGAGGATTGACATGTCCTCTGGACAGAGCAGTGGCCGAGTTGTTCTCTGCACTTGTAGAGGACAGACCTGTTGCGGCTTCAAATCTGGCCTGAGGTAGGGAATGTATAGATTGACTCTCTCTCTCTCCCACTCCTCTCTGTTGAGATTTGTTGCAGCTTTGCTTGGCGCTCACCACTGATTAGAGCAAGGAAACAGGGTTACTCGGCTTGATGTCGGTATAATTTGACTCGGTAGGGTGTAATCTGGCGTCGTCGACTGTGACATTCTTGATTCTGGTCTGCTACTTTTGTTTGGCAAAGAGAATAGCTACATCTATAAATTAAGCAAAACAGAAATTCCTTTAAGTTCAGTTATTTTTAAAGTCAAAAAGGTGAAATGGATTAAAATTTACATGAATGGTATGGTATGGTTACCGCGGTACAGAGCGAACGGTTGTGTTTCTGTACTTCCGAACATGGCCGGCACCTGTGCAACAGCCTGTATTTACTGAGTGAGCCTTTTGTACCAAATTAGATGCTGGCAGGTGGATTTGGCGTTTTCTGGATAGAGGTTAGAGAAAAGCCACTGAACCTAGAATCCAGGCGTCAAGTCCGGAATTCGCATGCCACTCGCAAACAGCCGGAATTTAGCACCACTCGAACTCCCACCACAAGACAGACAGTTGTGCTCCTGAAATCGGGAACGTGAACGAAGATTATGTAACAGTTCGCGAAGATTATGTAACAGTTCACTATGACCAGTTGTCCTTTTTTTGGCAAATTGACTGATGTCAGCCTTACGTGTTTCTCTTCCAGAGCCCCAAATGCCGTATTTCAAAACGATGATCTATTTCGAGGAAATCTCAGGGTTTCGATTGCGTATTTTTAATTATTCATGCATATTACCGCCGTCGCTCACGAAGTACGGGTTCAAACCCGACCTTGGACACGGAATGTGTAGAATCATTCGGCCTCACTGTTTCGGAGACCTTGATGAGAATAGGCGGTTTGCGCAGTCTAACGTTTGTTAAAGATCATTTGTCTTCCACAAATATGGTGGAAGTTAGTCAGAATCTTGTCGGGAACATACAGGTGACCGCCCCACCATAGATGAGTAATAAATGAATTTAGCGCTGAGCAAAATCAAACAATTAAATAGATAACATGTCAGAAGAAAACAAGACACTAGTGGCACTTTCCTGTGACTACTGTGGAATTCTAAAGATCAAGAGGGTATACAGGCAAGTTGTCTTCCGAGACACGTGGAGTTTGTCGAGGGGAAGGGAGGGGACAGGCTAAATTGAACCAATTTATCGTGAACAAGAGGGGTATACAGACAAGGTAATTTGGACAACGCCGAAAAGCACGGGAAGGTGTGTTAAACGTAGAGCGGAAGGGTAGGGTAAGTCAATTTGTTTTGTCAACAAGAGGGCTATACAGACAGAATCTTAAAGTGAACATAAAGTAATAGAAAAATCGAAGTAATCCATAGACACCACGGAAAAATATTTCTAAAATTCAGTACCGTTTGAAAGTCGAGAAGACGCAATTAAATTCTGGCATTATCGGACACTTCGCTGCGAGCAGCTATGTTGTAGAAACCCTAAAGGACTGGATCAAACGAAACCCTGAAAAGTGGGGATCCTTATGGTGAGTGGACAGATATCGGAGCAATAAATCGGTCTTTTATGTTAAGTGTTAAATTGAGGCATGTTGGTACAACTGGGCAGTCATAGATTTACGTGGAATTTACAACGACTGCCCGTGTTACAATGTTTGCGTGTTGGGCAAGAGCAAGAAAATCGCCTCGGGGACAGGCATTGCCTGAGAATGAGAAGACTTCGTTTCACAATTTCTCCTTTCCCGATAGCGAAGCCAGATACATACAGAAAATGTATTTCACATGGCGGAAAAAAGAACCTGTTCCAAATACCCTGCTGTGTTCAAGATATTCTCTGTGTCTATAGCCAGCTAATGCTGACACTTACGGATGCAGGCGGAGGTGACGCTACAAGGAGGGGGACTGAAGGCCGTACCATGCTTTGCCGGCTATTTAAAAGCAGAACAAAGGTGAAATTCTTGAACTGGGCATCTGGCGTTTTTTTATTTAATTTGCATTGTTAAAATTTTTGACCCTTTCTATTGTTATGAAAGATTTTTTTCGTTTATCATAGATGGAGAATGCTACGTTACTTCAGATGGTTAACAGGACAAAATGAGTAGATAAGTAATGACGATCATATACAATTTATTCTGCTAATGTGACTGGTAGAATTTTAAAATATTTTTACAACAACACTTCATTGGGAATTAATTCAGAGGTATAATACGCTTAAAAAATATTTTTTTCCTTGAGAAGTAAATCAGTCGAAAAATGCAGTTATTTCGGGGACGAAAAACGTAGATTTATGACAACTTTTTGCTAAAATGGCTCTCCATTCACACAACGACAATAAATATTGTAGGTAGAAGATATCAGGAATCTATATAAGAGAACCGGAATTTAGCACCACTTGTTTCGGAGATGATGGTATAATTATGATTGAATGTCAACTCCCACACGAACAGCTGTGTTCTTGCAATTCGAAAAGTGGGCACAAGCTTTGTAACAGCTAACTTAAGACCGATGGTACGTTTTTGCTGAATTGACTGCAGTCAGGTTTACCACTGGACCTAGAATCCATGTATCAATATCCGACATTCGTATGCTGGTCGCAAATCATGAAGGGGGCAGTCCAAGTCGGCAATCGCAGAATCCGTTTTCCAAACGACACCAGTTCTGACTAAAGGTATAAGGTATCTGTTCTTCAGAGGTTCAAGTTCCGTGTTTAAAAGCAATGACCTATTTGGAGGAAGTCTCATCGTTTGGATTGCGTATTTTAACCATTGATGCTTCAGATTTGCTTAATAATCACATGATTTCTAGAGAGAGGGGGGGTTAACATGTCCACGGACCCTGGAAGTGGTCTGATAGATAGATATGCGTGTCTTTTAATCGTTCGGACTCACGAGGTAGAGCATCAAACCCGACATTGGACAGAGAATGTGTAGATTTACTCCCTCTGTGTCTTTATCTCTCTGTTGAGACTTTAAAAATGGACCTCGCCGCAGCCTCACTTGTCGATCACCACTGCTGGATTAGAGCAAGGCAACAGGATTGCTTGGCCTGGTGTCGATATAACTTGACCAGGATCTCATGCCTGACGTCTTTGCACTGCCACAACAAGGCACAGTATATACACTGTAGACCGCTCGACATCATACAACTAAAATACTGCTGAACACGACGTTAAACCCAGGCAAACATGCATACATATGTCTGAAGAAAAGAAGACACCAATGGTATTTTTTATACGACTGCTCTTTCGATTACCAATTTTGAAGGTAAGTCATACTGAAATCGGACAAGTAACCTGTTCGTCCACGTGACGAATACTGTAAATTGTTACACATTATGAGTAAACCCAGAGAGATAGTGTGATAACTGATAAACAAAAATTTGGCTCATGTAACTGATGAATTTCTTTCTCTTGTCAATTTAAACGTCGATTAAGGATTTATTTTAACCGTTCGTGTGAATGCTCATATATATATCTAGTGGAAACATACACATCCACTCAACTGTTCAAGCAGAATTAGGCAAATGGAATGCGGCAATGATAACGTAGATGTTGCTGTTTGCAGATGAGCAGATCGGTGATGGAAGACGAATTAAAGTGTGACCTTTGCGAAACTGGCTCGAGATCTCTGAAACGTGAGATCAGTGTGATTAGATTTGATTACCATTTATTTCACGTGATGGGATAATCTATTTATTTAGTATTCATTTGATACGACCAGTAGAGGTACTCAATAATGTACCATTAGTGACACTGCGCCGCAGGTTATTGGGTTTGACGAAACTGATCTGTCCGTGTAAACAACCACCCTTCTCCAATTAGGCCGATACTGACGAACATCTTCCAAGATAGACAGGTTCCTCTGTGGCTCGGTTAGCGGGTTAGCGGAGCGTAATGACCCAGGAGCCTCTTGCCAATGCTGTCGGTGTTAGTGCAGCTCATGTTAGCCTTCTTGCCGGCCTTATGTGGGAAGGTCTGCCAACAACCTGCTGGTGGTCGTTGGATTCTTCCGGGCTCTGCCCGGTTTCCCCTATTATAATGCTGGCCGCTGTCGTATAAGTGAAATATTCTCGAGTACAGGGTAAAACATCAATCAGTCGAATCAAAAATAGACGCCGTTCGACGTAAAAGATGTTCTAATTTTGCAATTAAAACAAGTAACAAACTCAGAAGAAAAAAGACAAATAGGTGATCGTACAAATGAAATGAACGTCTCTACTGCCAAACCTAAGCGTCTGTCAACGGGTTCTCTTTCGCTTCATTGCAGGAAGTCACATGACCTAAATCGACACTGCAGGTAGTTTCTTCCACCTAGTGACAGATCGGTCTTAACTAGACCCGACCTATTTCTTTTATTATTATTATTATTATTCTACATATTTTCTTATTTCTTTGACGGTTTGTGTCCAACGTCGTTTTGGAAACTCATCTTGCGATTATTAACCCTGAATGCCAGTTAGCTTGAGAGCTACCCTGGCCGCTATACGAATATCGGTTATTGACGAATAATTCAACTGAAATCTTTGAGCACAAATCTTTACTTAAACATGTCGTTCAAGTTTGCGGTACACATTTAAGAGCTTGGCGCTCAGCATTGAAAGGTTAAAGCAAGGACTGGGCAGTCCGGTGTCAGTATAATGTGATTCAGTTATGTGTCATGTCTGGTGCCTTCGACGTGATTTTCCCTTGGGGACAGCATTCTTGCGGCATGGGTTGGCCTTGCCACAAGGAGACACAGCCTATATACATTTTAAGGTGACATTTAACCTATTTCTCAGGCGTTCTTCAGTATCGCATACAACGACTAATCCAAGATAGAGTTAAACCCATAGGTCTTCGACAGATTTATTTCGCTTTCCCTTCAATTCCACTTTGAGTCATTCATAATCCCAGCTATCTTGTCAATTCGTCCTTTCTCTTGACATTCAATCTGAACTTTATGCTTCAGTCTGGATTACTTGTCATACGCTTCATTGCAGGAAGTCACATGACCTAAATCGACACTGCAGGTAGTTTCTTCCACCTAGTGACAGATCGGTCTTAACTAGACCCGACCTATTTCTTTTATTATTATTATTATTATTCTACATATTTTCTTATTTCTTTGACGGTTTGTGTTCAACGTCGTTTTGGAAACTCATCTTGCGATTATTAACCCTGAATGCCAGTTAGCTTGAGAGCTACCCTGGCCGCTATACGAATATCGGTTATTGACGAATAATTCAACTGAAATCTTTGAGCACAAATCTTTACTTAAACATGTCGTTCAAGTTTGCGGTACACATTTAAGAGCTTGGCGCTCAGCATTGAAAGGTTAAAGCAAGGACTGGGCAGTCCGGTGTCAGTATAATGTGATTCAGTTATGTGTCATGTCTGGTGCCTTCGACGTGATTTTCCCTTGGGGACAGCATTCTTGCGGCATGGGTTGGCCTTGCCACAAGGAGACACAGCCTATATACATTTTAAGGTGACATTTAACCTATTTCTCAGGCGTTCTTCAGTATCGCATACAACGACTAATCCAAGATAGAGTTAAGCAAGTAAAATACTTCGCCCCAGCGTTTTCTCTTTTGGACTGTCTGATACAGTAATTCTCTTTAAATTTGCCAATGTTAGCACTGGTCACTAACACCTCACAAGTGCACACTTATCTATAGGCGTCATTTTAGCACAATTATGAATACTCTTTACCGAAACTATATTGGTAAATGTCATTATCTCTAGTAATAGTGTTGAATAACCCATAGGTCTTCGGCACATTTATTTCGCATTCCCTTCAATTCCACTTTGAGTCATTCATAATCCCAGCTATCTTGTCAATTCGTCCTTTCTCTTGACATTCAATCTGAACTTTATGCTTCAGTCTGGATTACTTGTCATATCCATACCGTCTCCCGGCCAGGGCTGGACGGTTCAGGATAGCCGACGTAAGCAAAGCAATTGTTCCCGAGAGATAGTAATTATTCCTGCTTCTCGGACATTGCGGGAAGTGCCGATGTTACACCACCCCGCTTCTCATGGAGCTATATTCGTATAGGTGTGACAGGTTTACCAAAGGTTATTACTCCAAAAAGTGCCGGTACTTGTCCTTTCGTGTATGATGAAGAACTAAACAAAGCAAATGAATGAACGATGAAGTAAACTTTTGAACCAATGAACCAACATCACGGATGAAATTTTCAAAACGATATATCACTAAAAAGAAAGCCTCAGTAATTCCGAAGGGAAATATAGTGTTTTGTGGGAAATAAGTCACAAATGAGTTTAAGTTTTTTAGTATTACCTGCACATTTGTATATGTGGGCTTGCAATGATGGGAATTCTTGCAGAAGATGCCAAGTTTTGGCTCAAATCTCCATAATGATTGAATTCTCAAAAATTTGAAGTCAGTTTTAAATATGACAGCAGCTGATCATATTTGATGACGTAAAACGACTGATACTCCTCTGTAAGCATACATTTCTGCGCGACTTGGGAACAAGCCAGAAAGACAGTGAGCCTCCAGACCTTGTCCGCAAATTCTCAAAAAACAGCACTGGTTCCTTTAACATTTCGTTTTGCCAGTATAAGTGACCGGCATTCGGGCCCGACTGACCTACATAAATAATCGGTAGAAATTAAATTGCATTGTCTCCATCTTGACCTGCTGATTGGTTAGTGCGAATCGACCAATCAGAGTGGATCAACCTATGAAACAACCGCGGTAATTCAATAGTTGTGGCCACTGGCATATGTCGAGAAAATCGGTGCCGTTGTAAGCTCTCCTTTTACATAATCAATATTGCACTTATTTTGGATCTCTGCGATGTTGGTGACAATCGTTTAATCGAAACTGCGTCCTTCCTGGAAGCTACTCCATTGTCACCGGCCAATATTCCGTCTTCCAAAGACACGTTCGTCGTCTCCGGCTCAGTGGTTGCCATGGCGCACAGGACAGCACTAAAGGGTTTCCTGCGGAAGTTAATCGTGCCCAATAAACTCCTATATTATCTCCGGACAAACCGATAGCATGTTTCAATTACAATTATTATCCGGCCGGGTACAGGAAATCACCCTTCTTGTCTAAAGCATAAAAACCGTCAAAAAGGAACGACGTTTGTGCATTTGTGGACTTTGCGACGCTGAAGTTTTTGTTTTATACCGGAAGCTGTGATCACACTTATTTTTTCTTGTTTCTTTCTTTCCTTTTTCTTCCTTTTTGGCGTTATCCGACACGGCTGTCAGAAACTTCTGTGAGAAGAAATTGAAGTGGTACTAGAAGCTATTCGTGCACCCCATGACGTTTATTTATCTCAAGTTAAACAAATGGACACGATCCGAGCGTTATGAGGAGTTTAGTTGATAGTCCGTGATGACAAGTGGTTTCTTGTCCAGGATGTTGTGAGCTCTATACGTCGCCAGTAGCACTTATTTGACAACCAGTGTAAGCTCACAAATAATACCTTATGGTGTCAGAGATGAGTTAAACACCAAACAATTATTAAATCCATGCAAAGCCCCTGCAATAAGCGTAACAAACATGACTCTCTTTTGCAAACACGACTGTTGTAAATCGAAGCCGCACTCATCACATTGGCATAGCCATTGTCAAACACAATAGGGAATTCCCTCCGGCTGACAATAGTAAGGGCAATGTTTAAAGAAACTGACAAACTCAGCTTGCAAGTAGAAAAATGCTAAAAATCAACAATTCCATAATGTAGTACCTGTACATTTTCTTTCCGAGTTTCAGTGACACATACCACCTCTTGTATTTTTTGTTTAATTTTTTTTCTTGGCATTGTACAATGCAATGTAAAAATCTGTCTCTTGTATAATTAATACGTCAAATCCGACATCTGTATACCAATCGTAAACTATGACGGACTAAGTCAATAATTGCAAGATCCGTTTCATCGCACTGGGTATGACCAGTCCCCAAGGGCATATGTACGAAATAATATATATTTAATTGTTGATCAATATCAGAAACAGTCAATAACACGAGTTCTCAAAGAAATATACAAGAAAAATATTACATATGTCATAAGTAAAGATGGTAAAAATTTAAGAGAGAAGCAGTCGGTGGATTTTTCTGATACAAGAAAGATAGTCTATTTTCTAGGCATGAAATTCAACTTAAAATTCAAACTATTACTGGCTCCATGAATAATGCCCAGGTCATAAACAAGCATAGATGTCTCATTCACACTTCCATCGGAAATGCTCATAAAAGCATCATGTCGATGTCTACACTCGCACTAGACCCAGGTAACGTACACGTACAACACAAATCCCAGAGATCCTGCACGTCTATCTATATTTGCCAATAATAGTTTGACAGACTGTAAAATGTTAGAAGCACAGAGGGAAGGCAATATCCTTGACACATTAGCTTTTGAATCATTGCCATGTAAAAACAATAAAGCAGTATATCAAATGCTGAATTCCCTTAATTGGTTTTTTCAAGGTTAAAGATACTTAATGTTTTCTTCAGACCAACCTCCAGTACCCAAAACAACACAGTGCAATTAGACGCGTTAGCCGCGTATGGCGAAAATAATGGACTGGTCACACGAAAATCATTATTTGCACAGAACACTTATGGCTCTATTGCCTGGCTTTCGGTCTGGAAATAGAAAAACCGAAAACCGGTGAGTTCAGCTAAGGGTTGTAGTATCTTATGGGCGGTTTCTGGGCCCCCTTAATTTGGTATGACATTTTAGTGAGGAAAAAAGGGGGTGGGAACACTGTCCTGCAAGCGACCTCAATTGTTATACACCGACGAATGAACGAATAGAACTTATCGCCAAACTATATGTGAGTCTTGTCGTGGCGAGACAAGGCCTCAATTCACGTCTACGTCTGACACGACGGACTCCGCAGCTAAGGTAACCTATAGGATTTACTTTCAGGCTTACATGTTTGTGTTTTAAGTGTTGTGTTTTAGAAAGCCGACACAATCTGTCACATTGAAGTCGCATTACACATCAAGGCTCAACGCACCGCGCTCAACACGTCATTTAACTCCTTGTTGGGTGTACGTGTAGATATACCACAGCTAAGCCCTTATGTCATTGCCACAGGATGCGTTACTTGAAGGCCTAATCTTTTTTCTACTTGAGCCGCAGGTGTCACTTCCGACGTGCCCAGCGGGCGCATTTCGTTGATCTCCTTAAAATCTGACGTTACAAGCCCATTTTCAAGCCTGGCCGAAATTTGTGCACTGTATCCTTTCTCTGTTTTTTTTTTTTTTGCATGCTATTTGATTAAATGTATCTGCATTCTTAATACATGACAAGACAATTTAAATGTAACCATTTTTCTAAAGTCTCCGCCCATTTTCTCTTCGTCATTCTTGATTGTTTTCTCGTCATAAGTTAAATCCCTAAAGGCTAGGTGAACCAACACGTATATATTAGCTATAAGTTCAAAGCTGTATGATGAGTCCTATCGTAAGGCTTTATCTTAAGTTCGTCGTGTGCAAGATGCGACTTTAATATACAGGCTGACATTTATTTATTTATTTGATTGGTGTTTTACGCCGCACTCAAGAATATTTCACTCATACGACGGTGGCCAGCATTATGTTGGGAGGAAACCGGGCAGACCGGGGGGGGGGGGGGACCCACGCTGCTTGCTGACAGATCTGAACTTGAATTCATAGCGACCGCATTGATGGGAGGCTTCGGGTCATTGCCCCGTGATAGCGCTCTAACCGACTGAGCCACGGAGGCCCCCAAGAGTCATACAAACAAGAATCAAATACGCATATTCACCGTATGATGGACCATTGTTTGATCACCAGACAACGTAAGTCAACGTATAGTATTACACTTTTTGTTTCCCTTGCATCGCCTACAAACGCCAAGTGCGGCAAATCTCTTTTTAAAAAGTAGTTAGTTAATCGGTTATATTACAACTGGTTTAAGTATGTCTGGGTTTACGTTTGTAAAATAGGACATAGAAACAACTGAAACTCAGTCAAAAATCTGTGATCTTGTCTTTTAAGAGCACAAATAACACCTGACTCCTTTCGAGTACAAGAAAAGTTTTACAGCCTTGTACATGTGTACATGTCTTCATGTTCTCCCCCCCCCCCACAAGTTTTATACCCTCTAAATGTGAAAGGATATATATATTCTTGGAAGAAATGTCATTTTGTGCTCAGCGGATATTGAGGTTTCTATAACCTGAGGTCCTTAGCAAATGTCACATAAACACGAGATGACTGGTTGGAATCTGGGTCTGAGTCAAGTACAGAACAAGTTGTATAACCTAGATGTTACGTTGTTATGAAACGTTCGTAAAATCACTGCCAAAAGACCTGGCAACAAGCTGACGGGTCTCTTCACTGTAAAATACGGTCACAATGGTCGTAATATAATAGCTCAGTGTATATAACCCGAGACCTTGAGCAAATCTCACAGAATCACGAGCTCAGACATGCCACAGCTTGAAGTTTGTGTCAAGCAGGGGACATGAGGTATATAACCTAGAAGCTAGGCATCAGAGTCAAACACCACACACTACAGCAGTCTAACTATATTTGATTTCCAAGAAGCGATTGCCTGTCTTAATCGTACAGCACACCACTTACAAGTCTGGTCCTGAAGTTACCAATAACACTGTAGAGGTCTTTTGTTGACCACATATGGCAAACCTCGTCTGGTTGTCGCTTTTAGGCTAGTCGACCTATACTTAGCACTTGTGACATTCAGCGTGCTAGCTATTCTGTTCTACCAGGAGAAACCGCGATAGCAGGTATGGTTTCAACGAGAGAAAATGTTCCTTTATGAGTTAGTCCTAGCTAAATGACAGTGTAATAGACCGGGAGTTATAATTCCATCTGCCACAGCTAGGAAAGAGAACAACTTCCGAGAGAAAATAACTCTCAACATACAGACGACTTTCTTTCTAGAGATTTCTGGTGGAAAGATTTTTGGGTGCCAAGTTAAAAGAACACCAAAAAATCCATGCCTAATATCAGACGTATAAATTTTGCCTCACAGATCTTGGGATTTCGGGGCTGTTTCCGTAATCTTACCTTCGTTTCAGGAGATTTACCTTTCATCTATACGACTTGAGAAGCTGTCCGTCACACGTGAGAAACCCGGTCATTAACTGCCAATGATGTGTGGTTTATGACGGACAATCCAATTTCTTCCGTCACCCACCTGATTGCTGTCGTATATATGAAACATTGTTTCCGCGTGACATTCAACATTAAAGAGATAAATTATTTTTGGTCCAAGACAAAAGCAATATCATGTGTTCTCTTAAAGTAAAGGGTATCTGTCGTTCAGGGCGGAGTTGTGTAAGTGCTTGTTTGTTTGTTACATCATCAATCGTGACCAGAGCATAAATCGCTAGTCTAGGTGAAGTTTGTCCTTCATTCTGCTTCGGTATACTGTTCTGACACAAGATAGAGTCGCTACCATAATACACAATGATAAGAAGTGTATTCCACTAACAAGACTGGTGCATTACAGATCGATTTCATCGTTGTACTGCTGACAACACGTGCCATGTCGTAATGGCGACCAGCTACACCTTGTCACACTTCCGGATGAGTTATGGTCCTTTATTGTCAAAGGAGATAATCCCACGGGTACATTAACGTAGCTTCTTTCTATTTTCTCTATCCCACATGGCTTCGCGAACGTTTTCACTCTCCCAGCCGTGCTCAGAGAAAAATCTGCGTAGCATAATGGGTATGTAAAGTTATGTGTTTCAGAGCATATTTCTGATTAGACCTTCACTACATTGTGCTTTAGAAAGTAGTGTTGTTGAAGCTCAACGTGGAACTTAACACGGGAAATAAATCATGAATACGAACAAGATAACTTTGCCCTTATTTCCAAATCAGGCGATTGTGCACAGAGAGTGTTAAGTGGTGCGATAATTGCTACACTTGCATCGCTCAAATGTAGTCGTGCATTACCGTTCGAAGCTCCGTGCAACGTCCAACGACAACCTTTTTCATGCAGTACAAAGGCCCGTACATTTCAGAGCGAAAGTTTTATTCTGCAGTGTGTGACTTCGTGCAGCTCCCACAGATAGCCTTATATTCCTGTGCGAAATTCCGTGCAACACCCACCAGTAGTTTATTATTCTGTGCGAAACATTAACACATTTTGCTTTTCAGCAATGTAATCATGTAGTTTTATAGGGTGTAAACTCTTTCAAAATTCTTGGCGAGAGAGCACAAATTTTTAGATAATGATGGAGATGGGGGTGACATCCAATGATTTTACTTGGCACTCCTCCCAGCCATATTTTGAAGGTCAACTGATGTCAAGATTTTTATGGCTGCTTTCGCAAAACTTGGTGAGGGTTGTACCAATGGTTGTGGACCATGGAACGTTTACAAGACTAAAGATTAACAGTGTCGCTTATGGCAGATTAAAAGCGGTCTGAGGTTATAATCGCAAGACCAATGCGCAAATCAAATTTGCTCAAACACTACGAAAAGCTAAGTATATAAAGATGGAAATCAGGAGCGATTCACACAAGAGAAGCAGTGAACGGTTTTCAGTGATGACGCAAAAATGATTTATTTATTTATTTATTTATTTGAGTGGTGTTTTATGCCACACTAGAGAATATTTCACTTATACCACGGCGGACAACCTTATGGGAGGAAACCGGGTAGAGCAATGATGATTCAGGTAGATGAACTAAGTAAGTATCCAAATCATGTAGCATGCTAGTTTATGAGCTGTCGTTGCTCAAAATATCTATCTCACTTGCCATTTGTTCGCAACTGTTCACATATCCAACATGGCGATTTTATCCGGCACAATGAATCTAGGCGTCAAAACCGACATTCGTATACCAACCGTCAATCAAAATGGGCCTTCCCGGTCAATAATCGCAAGATCAGTTTTCAAAAACGACAAATAACACAAACCGGTAAAGAACTAAGAAAATATATAAATATAAAATTAGGACGGATTCATGCAAAGAGAAGCAGTGAACAGTTTTCAATGATGACGATGATTAAAAGATCTAATGAATGTCCTGGGCGGATTAATAAAATCGTGTACTATTTTAGTATATATGGTGTCGAGAATCAGCTATCACATTTCTCACAAGAGAAGTGTTCTCATTGTAAACGTCAAGAAGCTTAGAGTGATTATAAAAGATTACAGCATAGAGAGTAAAACCAGAGCAGCGACGACACTGTGATAGTTGGAAAATGGTCACACGTTGCCGATAAAATCCGCCCTCTTTTCTGTTTACCTTAGTTAGGATTTTATTCTACCTGTTCACCCAAATGTTAAGGAAGTAACAACTTACACCAAAGTAGTACCATGCCTTAATCGGAATAAATCAGAAGAAATTGCAGTGATGTTTAATGCAAAATAATCGACCTCACTGGTCTAGAATTACTCAAAATCCTGTGTTGTCATCACATTTAATACATGTACGCAATCAAATACAAACAATGCGAAGTGATCCACCTCTGGAATGCAGAGTCCCGATTTGGGCGGGAATACAGTATAAGACACTACAGCATGGAGAATGAAACCGGAGCAGCGACGACATGCGGTGCAACGGCTGGCAAATGACAACATGTTACCGGTGAAATCCGGCCTCTTATAAATTTACCTCAGTTACGGTTTTTTTTTCAAACTGAAGGTGTGTGAATAGTTTTTGTAGTTGGGGTTTGTTGAAATGGGCTCACAACACACAGAATCAAACAAAAGCTACACGTCATATTCAGGACCCTTCGCCGTACTGCTAGTCAAGTATAAGGATACGTCACTATTAAAAACTATCCTATCAGCGCAATAGTAAAATGTCTTGGTTTTGCACACTGGTTTTCTTCGGGTTCTATTTGAACTTCCATCTCACAATATACTGATCACTGTCATATAAGTTCAACCTTCGTGCGGACATCAGTTTCCTAAACGTGTAACAACTGATTAATTATGTGATAACTGCTTACCAGTTCTCTTATGCATTAGCCTAAGTCTACTCTGGTCTTAGATGCGACACACAAAGTGTCTTACGCATGATACAGAAAGTTGATGTCAATCTAAGCATCACATCCAACCCTCGTGTATCACTCTCACACAATCGGAATCAGGGGGGTTGAATTATTATCTAAGCCAGTTGTCGTGAAATGCGTGCTCCGCTTGATAAGGAAACAGTGGCTTAATCCACACTTCATCTGGGGATATACGTGGGTTACTGTCCGGAGGTGTTTTCTATTAGAAAACGAGCTGTCCACTCGGTTAGAAGTTTTCAGCGCATATCGCGTCAGTCGACAGAACAAGGGCCATCCATGATAAAGTGGTCGGAGAAAACACATATGTGCCTGTGGACATCAAGAATCAAGAATCTCTGTGCACACAAATATAGAACTAATAATTCTATATATATCTGTTTTGTCCAGTGTGCATAATACTTCTTGCCGGACTGTTGATCCCTCCGCGGTCCGTCGAGGAAATTGTCAATATCTGATACCAAACATTCATGATTATCAGGGAAGGTAAACCTTAACAAAATTCGATCCAGGCATATGGGGAAAGATGTAATCTGAGTATGCCAATTGTTAAGCCTTAAGATCCCATGCAGAGGCAAAATATTGTCAGTAAGAAATACTCTCATTTGCTTTCTTTCCCTGGGGACTCTACATGTATAGCCGTAGCCTCTCTTATTTTGTTCTCTTAAACATTTTCAGTGTTCTACCTTCATTTCTTTTAGTTTACGATATTTTAGCGTTTTGCTTATTCAGCAAATATTAGGGCCTATGATCACTGTCGTCAATATGTCAAGGTCAATACGTCAGTGATGTTCCTTGGTTGGTGCCAGAAAAGATAAAACACAATACACATTTATGAGTGCAGCAACACAATAAAGACGAATGTTTGATGTAATATTCAGCAAACACACCAGAAAGATGTTCAGAATGCGACAGTTTACGTTCTGTTATAATTCAGCAGTGAAGAAAACGGTCACTTGAAATTTTTTCAAAGTGTTCATGACAATGCGTCCGTTGACTTTCTAGGTTTTGTGCAGAACCAAAAAGTCCAGTCACCCCAGAGTACATGTACAAGATGCCATGTTTGTACATTGCTGGAAGGTGAATTTAATCTTCCATCCTAACAACAGATCGCTCCAAATGTTCCTTTCTAAGATGGGATATTGCAAGTGCCAAACTAATTACAGATGTCGGACACATGTGCCCAGGTATAGTCTGCCCTGGAAATAAAACGGAAGGATGAAGTATGGTGTAAACATGTAAACTACGAATTTCCCATTCTGTTTTTCATTTTTCTATCCATACAGACCAGAAGTACGCGACTTCATTTTTATTAGTCTAGGACATGATATCCGTACTCTGTGTAACACTCAAATTGGTGAGTTTAATCATTCATTTAAATGTTTGTGAAGTGCAGCACATTATGACTCGGTACAGTATGGCAAAAGATACCGGGTTTTGATTTCTCACAACAGTCTCTCTGTGTGAAGATCGCCCAGGCCGATCCCTCGAAACGCCTCGTCCGCAACATTTGTCATCTCCCATAAGTTCATGGTCAGGCTTCCCCAGATACACAGCTGAAGAAGACACTCGTCCTTGGTAAACCCACTAAATCTTCTCCTCAACTGGCTTTGTCTCAGATCACTCTCTAGAGCTCAATAACCACGGTTCTGGAGAAGAAAACTCAGAATCTCGGTGCGTATCGTCTGGTTACTGGCAAAAATTAGTGACAAATAAAAACAGAAAGGACAAAAACCAAGACAAATTCGTGAGGACAAACGGTTTAGCCGGGCCTCTCTGAACGTCCAGCTATTGCTGAGTCGCCTCTCAGGGTGTGGAGTGTGTAGACAATAGTAACCTCGCGAGATCTCCCCTAGCACTCATCGGTGCTGGAGGGATCTCTGGTAACAACAAGTGTTCTCTGCTCTGTATTAACCTCAATCAGCGAGTAAAGTGAGGCGCTGGAATAAGTATCGGGAAGTGCTGACAAAAGTTAGGGATAAATTAGCTGTGGTTTGGTACGAGTCAGTCTGTGGCGAGGAAGCACTTAAAGTTGGGAAAGACATGGAAAACTTTCTCTGCAGAAAGCCGTTTTGAACCGTGTCGGAACTTCTTTTCGCAAGAATCATGCCCGGAAAGATTTGGATTGCAAAGATTTGGATTCCTGAATGTCACTCGCAGGTCATTTTTTTGTCGCATTGTTTTTTTTTTCTTTTTTGTTCTTTCCAAAAAACCATCTAACCTCAAAAACCGTGTGCCAACCTTCACCCTCACTTTGTTAAACCTTAAACGAGTGTAATAGTCACAACTTGCAAAATAATACATCCCATTTCACACAATTTGGATATTGTGTAAAGTTACTCGAATATACCATTCCATGTGCCATCCCGTCATTATTTAACACTGCACCACTCTTTCCTAATTCCGTCCTATATTCTCACTAAATGTATTTTCTGAATTCTTTGTAACGTGTGTGGTGGATTTGTTTTCAGGATCGCGCCACAAGCAGCTTTGGGAATGGCCTAGCCTCTGTTACATTCCGTCATGATAGGTCTTTAAGGCAAATTAAGCTTTAAAACCTATCCACCGTAGTCAACCACTAACCAAGCCGACTGACTGGCCCCTATAAAGGTCACACCGTCCAGAAATGATTCCGGAACCGTTCACCCAGGCTGCTGTATTAACCGTTCAGGTGGTTTGTTGCTAAAGAGAATGAATGATTACGGCTTAACGGCACATCGCCAGTGCTTCAGCCATACCTTGGAGATCTCTAGATAGAAACAGCTTTCTTCGCTGCCATGGGCAGGGGAGGGGGGGGACATCAAAGGAGCCTTTAATGCACGGGTCTTTTCAGCGCACCTGTTTTTCAGTTTTCAGGGCGGCTTTGTGCAACTTTGTATTTTATTTGTTATATCGCCTTTAGAAGATTAAGTGTTGGTACAAAAAGCTAGCTCCGTACATTATTCTGTAGACTGTGGGATATTAGCCACCGCCTTTATGCTTCAAGAAGCGTAAATTCTACACTTTCTTTTATTTCCTGATTGTGATTATACGGCGCACTGAAGGATATTTCACTTATGCGAAGGATCTTAGGGGGTCCGATAGTTCGGGAAGACGGACTTAAGAGAAGAATCCTCCGGCTTCGGGAAAATGACTGACATGTGCTACCCGGATCTTTCCCTGCGAGGCGAGCTTAGTGCATATGATCTAGGGACAAACTCTGGGTCTAAGCTGCCCCAACCTGAGTTGCTTACCACTTGTCAGACGTGGCCTGGGAGCGGTGGAGTTTAGGAACCTCGCGTACATCCCATCCGTAGGTCGGACTGCAACAACACCTGTTGTATCATAGTGGTTAAATATAAAAGACTACAGATCAGAGAATAAAACCGGAACGGGACGACAGTTTTGATAGTCCTCCAATAGTCGCGCTTAACCTGTGAATACAAATTTTCCCGGTTAAAAGAATCCGTCGATAGTATCTCCGTCACAGATCATATGGCCGTGCAATTTTCTTTCGTGACAGTGAGCACGATTACCGGTAGGAAGTCAGATTGTGACTTTTGATTATCTAAAGCTCTCTGGGTTTGGGGTGTTTAAACTAACTGTCTTTTTTTTGTTGGAATTGAATACCCCGAAGACTACTAACATTGCTTACTCTAAACTTGTCAAGGAGTATATATAATATATGAATTTTTTTATGGACTAGATAAGGTCTTGATCAGAAAACTCCATTTAAAAAGTAGATTTTATATTATACACTATTTGAGGTTTAAAATTATTAAGAAAAAAAAACACACAAAATGATTTTCGTTTTCCACTAAGGCTTCTTGCTTTAAATCATTGTTCGAAAAAATCTCAATTAAGGCTTCCGGTTAATGAGAAAACGCAGATGTACAATCCACAATTCATCTAGGGGTACACGTGGGCTACAGCCTTAGGGGGCTTTCTACTAAAAGACAGACCGTCCGCTCGGTTAGAGGCTTTTAGCGCAGATCGCATCAGATGATAGATCCAGGGTAATCGGGGACAAAGTGTCCGGGTGAAACGCACATTTGTACCCGTGAGTGTCAGGAATCACCTCCGGGCGCCGCTGTCGGCAACAAATACAAAACCAATAGTGCTATATATTTTGTGGTGCGTGAGGATTATTTCTTGCCGCGTAGTGAAGCCCCCGACGGTGCCCTTGGGAAGTAATTTCTAATACCTGCTACCGAAAAATTCAACATCGTCAAGGCAGCTAACTAGGCTCTATCCGGGCTTGTGGGGAAATGATGAAGTCTGCGTTGCAAAGGCGTTAGATCTCAGTCGGAGGGGAGATCGTGACTCTGAAATGAAAGGAGCTCATTTCACTTTGTCGGGAACTTTGAGACATGGCTGCATTTTTTCGTTGATAGTGAGTTAAGAAATCCGTTTTATTTCCTTTCATTTTTCGAATTTCAGGCCCAAACGGGATTGTAGTTAATGTATAAGATCTTGGGCTGTATTTTGATGTTTTGTTAAATATAAATAACTGGCTGATGTTAACTCAGTGCCAAAACAGTAAACAAATACTTATATTCTACAGGAAGAGATAAAGGACGCGAGCTTAACTCGATCAGGCCCAGCGTGATCACTCGCAAGTGATTTTGACCGGAAATGCGCTGACAGTATGAAAATTGACATCAGGTCATGAATAACTAGGGCAAGAAAAAATAAAGCGATAACTTGAAATTTCTCTTGGGCTTTTTTCAGTGTTCATGATATTGCATGACTTGATTTTGTTAGCTTTCTACATGACCAAGCATACACTTTGTTGGCATTTCAATTTAAGCAGGATTTTATTCTCAATCTTCGTGGCAAAGTTTAAATTTGCTTTTTTAGGGTTAGTCTTAACACACAAAACAATTTTAATGAAGGGAAATATGCGTCCTATTCCCTTGTATAAGTATCTATGTGTTACATGCTTATTGAACAATTGCTCTCAAAGCGCGACAGCGATGCCAATAATACTGCTTGACTAAAGTTTGAGTTTTGATTTGTATCTTCTGGCTAGAACATGGACTGTTTCCCCTTATGTTTTGAAACTGATGACTACTTCTATTATCAATACCTCCAGAAGAGCATCCAAAATCACGCTAAAAGTCTCTTGTTTTGTCCTCAAAGAATATGGAATTCAGCGTGTGTTATAACCTGAAATCCTGCACAAATCTTACGTAAGCACGAGCTCAGAGGTTTTTGAAAAATGGCGCATCCTGCTTCCTCGCTAGGCGCTCAGCAATAAGAGGATAGAGGGTGGACTGGTCGGCCCGGGGTCAGTATAATGTGACTGGGTGAGGGGGCTTGTTGGGTGTCTTCGGCAAGTCGTCTCGGTGAGGCAGCACCAGATAAAAGATACGGCGGAAAACCGTCCTGCACCAAGGAGACACCGCCTTCATATAACTGAAATATTCTTGAGTAGGCCGTTAAACAATAAGCATTCATTCAAGCTCAGAGGTTGGAGTCTGTAGTACGGGACAAGCTGTAAAGATAGAGGCCCGGCATAGGAGTCAAACATCACAAACTACCACACCTTATCACCGTTTGATTTCCAGCAAGCGATTCCCTGTCATAATCATCACAACAGCCTGGTGCTTAAGTTACTAATCACACTGTAAAGATCACTCTCTGGCCACATGCGGCGAGCCCCGTCCGGTTGTCGCCTACAGAGCAATTGTGACTCTCGACATGCCACAGGACTAGCATTAGGTTCTGTTCTGGGTGGACAGAGAAATAAGGTATGGTTCCAACGGTAGATAATGTCCCTGTATGAATTAGTCCAAACTAAGTAAAAGTATAAGTAATAGGCCGAGAGTAATAATTTCATTTGCCATAGCACTGAACTGTCCACTTAGTTAAGAGAATACCAAAAATCCACACTGAATATCGGACGCATCAAGGTTTGCCTCACAGATTCTGGGGCTATTTCCACAATTCTACCTTCTTTTTAGGATGATTCGATTTTGACATTGTGAATTATCCCTACTTGGATAGCATTATACCGAATGGTCTTGCGCATGGCGTATACATATCTCGATTTGTAGCATTTGTTAGATTCTATGTGCTGTGTGATGATTTCATTCAACGCCCTAAGTTATTACTACAAAAAGTAGTGTGCCAAGGATATTTCAAACGCCTTCACTCTAGACTTCTTAAATTTTACATCTTTCTTGTTAGTAAATATGGACGAAGTGTCCAGAATCTCTGGGAATCTCCTTTATAATTGTCTCTAATTCGTCTTAGCCCGGAACTAGGTGTCGTATGTTCATCGTGTTGAGTATAATCGCCACATTTAATATATGAAGAACTGCACAAAAGTCCAACTGTGATAATTTTTGACCAGCGACATGGTACATCATTTGGAAATGATTTTATTTATCTGCCTAGAACATTCATTCCGTCTTATCGGCATCATTGAAAACTGTTGGTTGCTTCCCTTACCATCCTAATTTTTTTTATACACATCAGTGCGTTAAGTTTTATGGAGCAAGACAAAACAATATCGTGTGTTCTCTAAAACTACAGGCTATCAGTTGTCTAAGGCCCAGAGTACAGCGTGGCCAGGGCATAAATCTTTCCTCTGTGCAACGTTTTTCCTTCCTTCTGTTTCTGAGTAGTCTTCTTACACAAGATAGTGTCGCCTCCATAATGTGCAACGACGAGAAATGCATCCCACTAACAAGGTTGGTGTGAAAACAGATAGATTTCATTGCTCTACTGCTGACAACATGTGCCATGTTGACGGGCTCGTAATAGCGACCAGTTACACCTTGTCACACTTCCGGATGAGTTATATTCCATTATTGTCAAAGGAGATAATCCCACGTGTACATCAACGCACTTCCTATTCTCTCTATCTCCCTTCACTGTGTGCCAGTTTTTAATCTCCCTGCTGTGCTCAGCGAAAAATTTCCTTAGCAAAACAGTTATGTAAGGTTCTGTGTTTCAGAGCACATTTTTAATAGAGCTTCACTGCGCTACAGTCTTGTTAAAGCACAAAGCGGAAGTCATTTCGCGTCTTTTTCACAAAGGGGACCGTTTATAAGTCTGGTCCTGAAGTTACTAATCACACTGTAAAGGTCATTCCCTGACCACATGCGGCAAGCCCCATCTAGTTGTTGCTTTTAGGCCTGCTGACCTTTACTTAACACTTTTGACACTCGGCATGCCACAGGCCTAGCATTCCATTCCGCCAGCAGACACCAAGAAAGTAGACAGTTCCAACGACAGGCAGTGTTCCTGTATGAGCTGGTCCTAGTTAAATGAAAGTATTAGTAATAGGCCGAGAGTGATAATTTCATTTCCCACAACAAGAAAGAAGACAATTTCTAGGATAAAACAGCGCTCAGCATCCGGACGATTTTCTTTTTAGAGGCTCTGTTGGTTGCAAAGATTGAACTGTCGCCTTAGTTAAGGGAAGATCAAAAATTACAAGCTGAGTCTCAGACTGTACTTAGCCTTAACCTTATAAGTCTGTGTCAAACTCCGTACAACATGCATCGGTAGTTCTAAGTTGCACTGCGAAGCTCCCTATAAGGACCACCGGTAATCGCCGGATGCGTGTTCAAATCCAGTTCTGTGTCTTCCTTGGTTATTTGCTGAAGGGCGGTGCATTATTCTGGCTTCTGTGGTTTCCCCTACCAATTAACTTGGCTGCAGTCATATAAGTTAAAAGTTCTTAAGTACGACTTTAAATATCAATGAAAAGAGTAGAAATTAATATTTCTGGTTTTCGCTGAGTTGGTGAGCGTCCGGGTCCAATAGCGAATCGATACCCTATTAGCACTTCAGCTTTTCGGGAATATAATTATTTGCATTTTATATATATATTATTATTTTTTTATCTTTGGAAATTTTGGGCGAGAAGGCACAAAATATCATGTATTGATGAGACCGCGAGTGACGTTCACTTAGTGTTTCTCGGCACTCCCCCTAATTTCTCGCATAAACAGGTCCAGATTTGACGGTAAACCAACAGGAAGATGGGCTGCTTTCGCACAGGTTGGTCAAGGTATGCACCAATGCTTGTTGTCTACGGATTTTTGGGGCTGAGTTACAGCAATGAGCCTTAATATTTGTCGGTTATGAAATTTTAATAGGCGTCTGAGGCCGTAATCGCAAGACAAATTTCCAAACCCAGTTTAAGCAAAAACTACCAGAGAGCAAGGAAGTATATAAAGAAAGAATTATACAGGTCAAGAAAGTTAGAATGAATATAAAAGACTACATCATAAAGAATAAAACCAGAACAGTGTGATAGTTGGCAAATGGTCACACGTTACCGGTGAAACCCGACCTCTAGTCCATTTACCTCAGTTTGGGTTTTATTGTAACTGTTTATGTAAGGGCTTAAGAAGTAACAACTTACAACCCCCTGGCACCGCAGTCTAAACATGTTCGGATAAGGGCTCTGTATAGAAGTAACAAATGGGTCATATCTGCTCACCAAGATTTCCCGTAGATGGAACGCATCATATTCAAGACCTTTCGACATTTTGCAATAATAAGATTGTTTCTTCCAGACCAAGTGAGGCGCTTGTCGATGATCATATCCAGGTATTTAAATTTAGAAAAGACTTTAGTTACACTGCCATTAAGATATGGCAGGAGAAAATAGTAAACAACACACACTCTGTCTTCACGAGTGAGAACTTGAAACCACTCAACCTAATCCACTTCAGAATATCACCTGTTGGATGTACCTTGAAGCTGCAGAGAGACTTCCAGAGACGCACCAAACAGCTTTATCATCCGGAAACAGTGAACAGTCCGGTTTAGGATTAGCTGCTAAAGGCAAATCATTTATTGCTATATTGAACAATGTAGGTGAAAGAACACCGCCTTGCGGAGTGCCATTATCAACTGATACCACCTTTGAGTACTCTCTACCTATTCTAACTCTGATTGAACGATCTGACAACAACCTCTTATCCAGCCCAACATTTTACCACTTGTATTCATGGTTTGCATTTTAGTAAGCAATCCCCTTCTTTACAACATGTCATATGCCTTTTCTATATCTAAAGAGACTGCAGGCACAGATTCATTGGTAATAAGTGAACGTTTTATTGTATTTTCTGGAGTGACCACATGGTCAGTAGTACATCGATTCTTACAGAATCCATTCTGCACTTTGGAAAGCAAACCATTTTTATCTATAAACCACGTGAGCCGAGTGTTAATCATTCTCTCCATATTAGAAGTTAAAACAATAGGACGATATGACTGCGGCGAAGATGGGTTCGTACCAGGCTTAGAAACGGGAATAACAGTAGGCTGCTTCCAGACAAGGGGTACCTGCATATCCATCCAAATGGTATTGTACAGAGGAATCAAAACATTGAGGCATAGGCCTGGTGGTTCTTCACCATCGAGAACACAATAATATCTTCACCAGGAGACGAGTCCTTTGTTGTATGAAGGGCCTGCTTTAGCTTCTGAAGGGAAAAATCTTCGTTCATTGGCATGCCGTCAAATGCAATGTTATCAAACTGTTGATTTTTCTCTATGTCCTCTTCATGTGACAAGAAGTCAGCACCATAATTGTTTGAGCTAGACACATAAGTGAAATTCCCTGCTAAGATGTTACAGTTTTCAGGGTTTGTAACGAAATGCACATCACCACAAATAAGGGTGCAAGCGTTGTTAGTTCTATTTCTTCCACTAATTGCTCTAATCTTTGACCACACAGACTTTACTGGTGTATTTGTATTAATGGAGGAGTAGTACTCACGCCGGTAGAGCTTCTGAGCTCTCCTAATGACAGGCTGAGCCTCTGCTTTACACCTTTTATATGCTATGATATCTTCCGGTGATCATGAACGTTGTGCTTTGTTCTTTGCTCGCTTTCTGTTTCTGACGGCATCAGCGCACTCATTGTTCCACCATGGCTCAGGGGCTGTTATCGTATCATTAGCAGATGTAAGATGTATGGACGAGATCTAGCAGCAGAATTCATGGCCTGAACCACATTGTTTGAAAACGCATCAACATCATCACTAAAAAGACTGTTTGTAAGCGCCAGTTTGCATTCCTCTCTATATGTAAACAAATCGACTTTGTTAATTTTCCATCGTGGAGGGTAACCCTGGTGGTTAGTATAAGGGCAGACTCCAAATCTAGAAACAGTTGGAAAATGATCACTGTCACATGGAGAATCTTGATCTGCAGACAACGACGACGCAGCCGCCATGTCATTCGAACACAAAGTGAGGTCTATTGCTGACAAATTCCCGATGCGGATGTGCAGTCGAGTGCCCGACCCGTTGTTCAGAACAACAAGACTATTATCCTCGATAAACTCACAAACTACTTCACAAATAACACCTTGAGAGCTGCCTCACATCCTGTGATGGAGAGTTGAAGTCACCACAGATGATGTATGATCCGGTCAGAGTGCTGACCAGGGAATTCAAATCACTTACGCGCAGCTTGCTGCAAGGGTTGTACAGATTAACAACATTAATTGGCTTGCGCGAGGACAGAGCTAACTGACAGCATTGACATTCAAAAGAATTGAATGCAGGAAGCTTTACCTCAGCGTATGAAATGTCATCTTTGAGGAACATAGCTAGCCCACCTCTCGGAGAAAAATCTCTGTCTGCTCTTTCGACCGAGTAGTCTGGAATAGGGGAATCCAAATGAGGTTTAAGGAATGTTTCTTGCAGACAAACCACAAGGGAGGGTTTCCATATCGGACATATAAAATTTAGATTCTTGTCCGTGGGCACAAAGAAACTGGACACTCAGCTGCAAAATTGGCAGCGCTATTAAGTAAGGACGAGTTACGAGACAATAGTGATACACGTGAATATGATCCATTATTTACGGGCAGTATTTTTTTTGTTTTATGACAGTCCAGAGCTCTGCTGTGTCAACAAGGTCACCTCCAAGATGGCGTTTGGAACATTAAGTTATCAAGTTAATGATCTCAGTACTTTTAGATGCATGTATTTTGACACAATGGAAGATGATTCCAGTCAACAACGTTACCATACTGGACAAAGAGACTGGTGAAATGACGTCTGATTTCACACCTACCTTCACCTCAGTTTGTACAGCAATACAAACTGAGGTGAAAGTAGCTGAGCCACCACAGAGGGACGCAAAGCTTGTGGTGGTTGGGAAAGAAAATGGGCATTTACAAAGGCTGGATCTTGGGGAAAACTTAATGGATCGGAGGAAACCCTTGACTCGCTCACGCTTTTCAAAGCTTGTGCAAAGGACACCTTTTCAGTATCCTTCATGCACTGTGCCTTGTTTATTTTCTTCTGCATTGGACAACCAGCGTAAGCCGCACTGTGTCCACCTCACAACTGGCACACTTTTGCCTTTCTTTACTAGGGCACGACTCATAATCATGAGCCTGGCCGCAGCGTGGACATCTTACTTTATCTCTACACTCGGAGGCAAGGTGGTTTAGGCGTGGTACCGAAAACAGTGCAAAACAGGGGGATGTTAGGTTTCAATGTAAAAAACTCATGGTCAAGCGTAACTAAAGCTGGGAGAGTGTCAGAATCAAAAGACAACAAAAGACTATTATTATGAGAAGTGCCCTTGTATTTAGACAATTTCTGAACCTGAAAACACATATTTTTTCAAACAAGCTAGTACTTCCGCTTCCGTAACTTCTTCCCGAACACCGCAAATAAGATCTCTTGAGGAAGATTTCCTTTGTAAACGACACTTTATGAGTCTACCCATAATATGATCTAGATTTGGGAACAAGATTATCTTTGGATTGAATCTTCTTATCGTATTTTATGTTTCACACAGCTTTCTGTAAGGCACTAGAGAGTTTTTTTAGGGTTAATGTTTACAACAGAGGTCTCCCCTACTGTAGCCATAATTACATTAAGGTTCTTTACCTGATGTTCCTTGCTGTGTACAGCCCTGGTATATTTCTCATACTCGCGATCTGTACTCTGGGAGTGATCTCTGTCCCATTTACCACCATAAGCTCCATGAACCTGGACCTCCATGTCTGAATTCTAAATAGGCAAAGGCCTACAACCTAGGCCCACAAAGTAATGAATTAAACGCACTGGACAACGAGATAGGTTATATACACACAGTTATGAACAGCGAGAATACCCTGGGGCGACTCAGGGAGAGGGTAAGACGACAGAAGCCCTAGTAAAACAAAAGTGAAAAAATGTACAGCATTTACAGGATTTGAACTTAGCACCTAACAATTCAGAGCTAACCTAAAGAAGTTAACCTAATGAAATGTAAATCCCAAATTGGCGTTTTAGCCTTACGCCAATTAAGACTACTCACACATTTACAATAGGCCCAGAACCGGCCAGGCACCAGGTGTGCTTTGAGCACTGTGCGACAACACCCAGTGACTGCCATAACAACAACAACAATAACTTAAACAAACACAAGAAATTTGCAATATTTGAAAATATAACGGCGATTTACGACTAAATAACTGCCTGCAGAGAGACAGTAACACATGTATGCATACACACACGAGACAAGCCCAAACTAGGCAATAGTTTCACCCGAAAATTTGAGAAATATTCCATGTGAAAATACAGTCAACCGAAATCAAGGGCAGATAATCTTCCTCTTTATAACAAAGTATCAGCGTACTTTCTGGGTTTTCTACATCATAAAAGTCCCAATCATCATGGAGTACAAGATGCCACTTTTGTACCTTGCTTCAAGAAGAATTCAAGCCAAAGAATCCCAAGAATAGATGGAAACAATCGCTCCAGTCAAAGATGTCTCAACTTAACACATGGGATACTGAAGGTATCGATGGAATTACAGAGGCTTTAAGCATGTACCTAGATACTCTTTTGCTGGAAATAAACCGGAAGTACGGAGTATATACTGTCGACAAATACCTACAAACTTCCCATTCTGCTTCTGGATTTTTCTATCCATACAGACCAGAAACAACCGACTTTCGTCTTGTAACAGTTATTACATATTACATAATATCCGTTCTGTAAATAAGACTGAATTTGATTTGTACATTTATTGACGTAAGTGTTTGTGCAGTGCAGGAGATTACGGCATATTATAGCGTTCCAAGTGATGAAAGACCTCATTATTCTCGCACTTGTCTCTCTGCGTGAAAATCGCCCAGGCCGATTCTGTGGAACGTCTGATCAACAGCGTTTGATATCTCCCATAAGTTTGTTGTCAGCCCCCCCCCCCCCCAATACACAGTCGTAGACAGTCTTCTCCTTAAATAGCTTTGTTTCAGATCAGTCTAAAGCTCAAGAACCCCGGCTCTGGAGACACAAATACGCAGAGTCTTGGAGCGCATCGTCTAGTCACTTATGAAAATTAGCGTCAATCAAAGACAGGCACTCACCACCAAGACAAATTCGTCAGGACAAGCAGTTTAACTAGGAACCTCGGAGCGTCTATCTATGGCTGAGTCGCCACTCCGGATGTTGGGAGTGCTGACTATTGTAACCTCCCGATATCTCCTCTGGCACTGGTCGGGGATCCAAGGATCTGTGATAACAACAACAGCCCCTGGCTTTGTACTAACCTTAATCAGAGGAAAACGTCAGGTTGAAGACTAAGTGCTGGGGAGTGTTGACAAAAGTTCGTGATAAATTAGCTCTGGTTTAATACAGTCAGTGTGGGGCAAGGAAGCACTTAAAGATGCCAAAGAGATGGAAATCTGCTAAAAGTCCTATTGAACAGTTTCGGAAATTTTACCACCAGAATCTTACCCATATATATCTGGATTGATGTACGTGTGTAATGTCTCGCCATGGACATTTTGTACTCGCATTGGTTTTTTTTTCTTCCGAAAACCAGTTATCTCAAAATCCATGTGCCAATACACACCTTCACCCTAAGTTTAGAAGAGTGTAATTCTGGAAGTGTCACAACTTCCAGCCTAATAAATTTTGTTTCACATAATTTGGATACTGAACAAACATACACAACTAAACCATTACACGCCCCATTCCGGCAGCATTTAACACTGTGTCATTCCTGTGCTAAATCCGCCGTACATTCTCACTTAATACACTTTCTACGTTCTTTGTGATGTGCATGTAGTGGATTTGTTTTCAGGGTCGTGTCATAAGCAGCTTTAGCACTTGTCTAGGCCCTGCCACATTCAGTCCTGATAACTCTTAAATACAGCTGATCAGCTTTGAAACTATATACCGTGATCAACCACTATTAAGGTCGTCTGGCGGGTCCTTAAAGTCAGACCAATAACTGTCAGTGCAGAAATGAAAACGGAATTCTTCACCCAGGGTGCTGTATTAACCGTCCAGGCCAAACAGGTGGTTTGTAGTTAAAGAGAATGGCTGATTAGGGCTGAACGAGACATTGGCAGTGCTCCAGCAATACCGTGGCGATCTTTAAATAGAAACAGCTTTCTTCTCTGTAATGGTTGGGGGGAGGGTAGCATTGAAGAAGCCTTCACTGCATCTGTGTTAGAATTCATTTTCAGTGCGTGGTGTGCATTTTATTTCGTTAACCGCCACTTGAGTATTAAGTGTTGGTACAGAAAGCTATCTCCTTAAATTATTCTTACATTAGAAGAAGGGCAAACTCCACACTGTCTTTTTTTCTTTGACTGATTCGACCGCGCGCTCTAGGATATTTCACTTATACGATCAAGGGGAGGAGGGTGAGATAGACGAAGGGGAAAACCGGAAATACCGGAAGACACCACTGGTGTCGGGGAAAGCGACTATCGAATTTTCCCACATGTTTTTTTTTCTCACCTTTCCTTGCGTGTCGTACTCAACAACATTGATGGACGGCCAGTGAATTTACAAACAAACTTTGAGTCTAATCTGCCCCACGTGAGCTGCTGACTATTTCACCAGTGGCGAGGGTTAAGCGGAGTTCAGAAACGTCGAAAACACCGCCACAATGTATCAGACTGAAACAACACCAGTTGCATGTGTGTATGTAAGTATACCTTGGGTTTCATGTCGTATTCTACAATTTTTCAGTTATATGAAACATTCCTAACAGAATTTTTGTATGTACTGTATCTTGTGGCAGGGCGAGTTCATGCTACCAAATTGGTGCGTATGTATATATGTATGTAGGTATATATACGTATATGTATGTAGGTGTGCATGTATATGTATGTGTGTGTATGTATGTATATAGTATGTATATGTGCTTGGGGTTTATGTTATATTCAACAATTTTTCACTTATACTACAGCTGGATTAGAATATCCCCAAGACTACTAATACTTCTTACATTAAACTTATTATGGAGTATTTTTCGCGGACTGATCAAAATAGTCCAGGTAAAGAAAACTGATTTCTTAGTTTACTCTTCTATTTGAGGTTTTAAATCATTATTTCAAAAGACGCCACATAGCTTCGTGTTGCAGCCAGTGCAAGGGGAATCACAGACTTATCCGTTTACTGGACAGCTGATCTATTCAGAATTGACACCGAAAAGTAAAAAAACACAAAGATTTTCCTTTCTCATCATGGCTTCTCGTTTTACATCATTGCTTAAAAGATTTCCAATAAAAACTTCCTGTTGATAAGAAAACACAGATGTAAAATCCACAGTCCAGCTGGAGATATACGTAGGTTGCAGCCTTGAGGTGCTTTCTACTAAAAGACAGGCTGTCCACTCCCTTAGACGCTTTTAGCGCAAATCGCATCAGGTGACAGATCCAGGGTAATCGGTGACAAAGTGGCTGGGAGAAACTTACATTTCTGCCTGTGGGTGTCAGGAATCACCTCGGAATGACGCTGTACACACAAATATAAAATCAACAATGCTATACATTTGGTACAGCGTGAGGGTCATTTTGTCCGCGTAGTGGTCCCTTCGCCGAATAATTTCCAATACCTGCTTTCAAAAAAATTCAGCATTATTCATAGGAGTTAACAAGGCCTTGTGCGGGCGCGTGGATGGAACGACGGAGTGTGCAATGAAGAATACTGGAAACTGAGTATTGCCAATTGCAATGGGTTTAGATTCCAATCGAAGGCAAAATCGTGACTTCGAGAAAAAAGAGCTCATTTGACTTTGTTGGAAGCATTGAGGCAGAGCTGAATGTTCTCCGTGATAGCGGGTTTATGTTTCCGTATTATTTCATTTCATTTACCATTTTTAGAATTCTTCTGGTGAAACGAGCTTCAAGGCCTAGGATTGTAGTCAATTTGCACAATCCTTTGTTGTGTTTTGATGTTTTCTTTGATATAAATCACTGCCTGTTGTTTTAGTTCCAAAACAATAAATAAAATACCATGCGTGCTTGAACTGAACACAAAGAAATACAAGACGAAAATTTAACACACCTACCCCCTGGCGTGAACAATCACTCTCAACTGATGTTAGCCGGAAATGCGTTCACAGAGTGAAAATTGGCATCAGGTCATTAATTACTATGGAAATAAAAAATAACGGGATAGCTTAACGGGATTACTTGGTGTTTCTCTCAGTGTTCATGATACCGCATTAGTTGATTTTGTCGGTCTTCTACACGACCAAGTTCACACATTGTTGACACATTGTACTTTGGGCCTATATTGACATTTCAATGTAGTCAGGATTTTATTCTAAATGAACGTGGCACTCATTAAATTCGCCTTTGGGCTTGGTCAGAATATTCAAAACAATGTTACTGAAGGGAGACCTGTCTCTTGTTGACACTTTATGAGCATCTATGTTCATTACACCAGCATGGTTCTTTAATGAGCACGTATGATCATAGTGTACCTTAGATATTTATATTGTAGTGTTCGAACAGGAATTCATTTATGGACTGCGAGTTCGAAATTTGATGTGCATATACTTGTACTATACATTATTTCTTTTATATTCCTCTGGACATTGTTGTTTTGGGTTGTTTTGAAAATATATCCCTTTGATTTATTTATATTTTTATCTATTTGTTTCATTGGTGTTTTATGGCGTACTCAAGAATAATTCACTTATACCATGGTGGCCAGCATTATGGTGGGGGGAAACCGGGCACATCCCGAGAAAACCCACTACCATCCGCAGGTTGATGGCGGACCTTCCCATGTACGGCCATAGAGGAAGCCATTAGGCTAAGATGCAAGGATGACTTTTCCGCGTACAAGGGACCATACACTGGACGCTGTAACAATTCAGATGCTGGATGAAAATACGTGGTGCCCAGTATAAGCGAATACATAAGAGTTCTCAATTTTCTCTTTCTCAACTTTCGACTAATACGTTAAAGCATTTCACCACACTCAACCTGGAACTCGCTTGCCAAGATTCCACTGAGCCAACCATTAAATACTTTCAGCGTCTGATACTGAATGGAATCAAGATTGGACCTAGACATCGAAACCGACATTCGTATACCTACCGTCAACCAAAATGGGCGTTCCATTTTGACCGCAAGGCTAGTTTCCGAAACGACAAATAACAAAAACCACCAAAGAAATTAGAAAGTATATAAAATTTAAACTATTAGGACGGATTCGTGCATAGAGAAACAGTCAACAGTTTTCAGTGATGACAAAAAGACAGAATGAATGTTCGAAGTCGATGAATAAAATCAGTATTCAACTCGTGTACTATGTCAGCATATATGGTGCTGCTAATGAAATGTGTATCTCAGTTGGGCTTTGATTGCAATTGTTCAGGCAGAATCATACACTTCAGAGGAATGACAGCGCCTCGACCCAGTAAGTGTTCTAAAACACGAAAGAGACAAGTTTTATGGGCTCCCCATCTGGTGCCTGAAGTAGAGCACATGTGATTAATGACCTTGAAGCACTTCATCATTATGCTTGTTCCATCTGAGAGTTCGGCAAATCGTTACACCTAGATACATAAGAGATTTGGGGTATTCTGATTGAAGTATCATTTAACAACAAATTGAAATTCAGCAGCAATCTTTCCCCAGGCGGAAATATCAAGTAATGCCTGATGGACAGAACAAGATACCTTTATCATAAGCAAGTAAACATATTCACTTTGTAGTTAAGCGCTGAGGTCATTGACGTTGTAAAGGGCCGTAGGGGAGAAAACACTACTGTGGACGTACCTTTTTCAGAAAAAATGTATTCAGTAAAAGTGTCTCTGATCCATTCGGTGGAGTTTAATTAAGACTCCTTTCAGCCATTTCATATCATATGCCTTTTCAACATCTAACGTACTGCCAACAACTCCTTAACTAAAGCCATTTTAATAGCCGTCTAGAAGTTAACAGCTCGTGCACGATCCCAAACTTTCCTCAGGGGTGTTCTTTCGGACAGTGAGAAACAGAAAATACCCCAGTATCTTTGCACGGCTTTAATTGTCTTATGTGCTACCTCTTTTCAGTACTTCTAGTCTGAGATATCCACGCATAACCTTGTCCTAGAATTTTTGTTCTTTACACGCTTTCCTTAAAGGAGCATAGTCGCCCAAATAGTAGGTATTTGTGCGTTATTACAGAATGACATGAGTATTAGGTATTTTTCTCAAGAAGTAAAAGTTACAGACTTTTCGTTAATCCCACCACCAGCATTCTACGTTAAGTGAATGTATCAAAATAACTTAAACACCGAAAACCGAAAAAGTCTGCCAGAATATTTAAATGCCGGGCTGTAAATTCAGTTGAAACGGAACATGCCTGCAGCACTCGGTAAACCTCATATGTAAACAAACGTGGCTGATGACACGCGTAAAAGAAGGACTTACGGCACTCTCGTAACAGGGTCGACCAGAAAGAGGCGTAAAAGAGTTCAGCGGGTTGACAAGCAAGCCTAGAGTTATAATTGGTGGCCAGTTGTCGCAAAACTACTTCTTGACAAATGGGGGAAAATTTTGTTGTTGTTGCTGAGGCGGTGTTAAGCGTCGACAGGCACACGTTTCTGACTCATAATAAATTTATATGTTTATTTGATTGGTGTTTTACGCCGTACTCAAGGATATTTCACTTACACGACGGCGGCCAGCATAATGGTGGGAGGAAACCGGGCAGAGCCAGGTGGAAGCCCACAACCATCCGCAGCTTGCTGGCAGATCTTCCCACGTACGGCCGGAGAGCAAGCCAGCATGAGCTGGACTTGAACTCACAGCGACAGCATTGGTGGGAGGCTTCGGGTCATTGTGCTGCGATAGCGCGCCAAACGATTGAGCCACGGAAGACCCCCTCTGTGCTGTAGTCTTTTGCTTTGGTCCCAATAAGTGCACACCACCATCGCTCGTGAGGTTCTTCCTGCCGTCTAACTTAAAGTCAGTTTGAATTGACTAGTCTTTGATCACTATGACACACACGTTAAGCTCGATCCTCAGGTACAAAAATGCGCGCTACAATGTTCTTCAGTGACTAGCCCAAGGTCGAAGGTAGTCTCTGGTAATTTAAGTTTCCCAAACAAGAACACAACGTTCACACCTTGGGTGGTTTTGTGATTCTTAACATTCCAAGAATACAACTTTTCGTACCAAGACTTAGTCCACATGAGTACATTAAAGAAAATAAAATGCAATCCCCATACTAAAAATAGTGATCCCCATGTTGAAAAGAGGGTTGCTTCTATTTCTAGTCCACCATCATGTGGCTGAAATACTGCTAATGTGACGATAAACCTCAATCATTCGTTGTATTTAAATAGAGCTACCATACACCTGTGTGACCTGTGCTGTTAATACAGCAGTCTGAGTGAATGATTCCGTGTTCATTTCTGGACTAACTGTTATCAGTCTGACCTTTAGGAGCCGGCCGAACCACTTGGATAATGGTCGACCACGGTGGAAGGTTTTAACGCTTAATCCGTGTTAAGACCAACTATGTCTGATTGCGACCGAGCCTAGATAACCTCTTCTTCTGGCGCGGCCCTGTAAACAAATTCGTCACCTGATGGGCCGCTGGCTGTTTACAACCACGGTTTGCATTATACCGCTAATGTAGGCACAATTTCAAGATTACGCCGGGCATGTGAATCCCTCACTCATAAGGATGTGCTAAAATAGTAGCAACAACGCAGTTCGTACATAAATGTGACCACAGCGACAGTCCCGAGTCAAATGGTTAATATGCATACTCATCCAAATGAGCGTAATGTATCATTAATCAGACATTCAACAGTCTCAAATCTGGCATTATAGTCTGTATTTTTTGTTCAGTTGCGTACTTTTGGACTGTAAATTCTCACATTTTTACTACCGGTATGTTCTTTTTCAGCGATATGTAACAGTTAAAACTCTACAAAGTGATATGTATCGCATCTCCGTACTTGCCAACTCAAGTTAGAACACTATTTGTGGTCTGTAATCATATATGCCCGTAAGCATGTTTGAAAGACTTCGCCTCAATTGCCTGGGCTGGCATCGCAATTATTACATATATAATCAACACGCCAGACTGGGCAATGGGAGAGTTTAGCTCTGTCTGACAGATGTTGACAGATATGACGAAAGCCGCTGTGGCTAACATTGACATTATGTAATCCTGGACTACTGACACCGAAGATCAAACCCGTTCTTCATTTCTGCCATGGTTTGAGCCAGTTTTTAAGTTCAGTCACTAGTCAATCTCACTCTGCAGTTCAACATTTGTGCCTTGTCAGGCACAAAGATTTGTTCGGTAAAGCTAATTATGGACCTGCGGAGAAAGTACTGCAAAAAAACAAAAAACAAAAGAACAAAAACAAAACATGTAAACCCCCAGTTTAACAGGGGGTTTACATGTTATGTAGAGATATAAAGTGTTACTATGAGAGGAGTTTGAAGACACGTGAAGGATTGACGCAATATGATGTATAATCGAACAATACATTCACGCTGTGATCAGAGTGGTTAATACCACATGTGATCTGAACCCATACTAAATCGCCACGCTAAATCATAATGATTGTGACGTCACTTGAGGCAATTGAGACTAGCTGAAGAAAATAAGCTTATGGGAATATAACATTTTACACCGCTGAAAGTGTTTAAACTTGAGTTTCATGGCAAGTAGGGAGATGGAATGTGTTTTCTCACCAGTTATATATAAACCGTAACATAAAAAGCAGCGCGCATTTTTCATGCTTATGGCCTTCTGGAGCAAGACAGAAAGATCACAAAGTTTCCTACAAATTTCAGAAAGTACTAGGAGTTAATGTATGTGTTGCAACAGGCACTCGTTTTGTAATTATCAACCATAATGCATGTCAATAATTGCAATGCACTTTCCGAAACAATGATTTATTATTCATAAAGAATTAGGGAAGAATGCAAAGTAAGAAATTTGGACAGATTCCTTTAAAAAATAGCAGTAAAGAGTTTTCCATGATGCTCCAAGACACAAGGAAGAAAACGTTAAGTGCAGATTTAAAGGTAGAGGGAAAGCGTTGGATGGAAAACCGTTAACACCCTGGATTTTTGCACTCAAAGCTTGTGAAGTTCATTACAACTTACGACAAGAAAAATACCAGGAACTATCTTCATGTGCCAGTCTAAATTTACTTGGGCAGGCTACTCGCTCTTCCCGTTATTGGTTTTCCCCTTTGACGGTTAAATTCCCAGAACTGTCCAAAATGGCCTGAAGAAGCTAAACTCTCTCTTCCCATACCACTAAGTCCTTCCTTGCCCCACACTGACTCGTACCAAACCACAGTCAATTTATCACAATCTTTTGTTAACACTTCCCAGCGGTTACGTCTGCGCCTGACTTTGTCCGGTGACTGAGGTTAGTACAGAGCATAGAACACTTGTTGCTACCAGAGTTCGTTCCAGGGCCGATTAGTGCCAGAGGACATCACGGGAGGTTACATTTGTCCACACACTTCACATCCGGAGTGGTGACTAGGCCATAGTGACTGCAGGTACTATCCAATTTGTCTTAGTGCCCATCGCCAACCTTTGATTGACGCTAATTTTCGCTGATGACTAGACGACACGTGCCAAGACTCAGAATACTTACGTCGGCTCTAGCCACTGATCTGAGATAAAGCTATTTAAAGAGAGAATTTACAGGGTTTCACGGACACGGGTGTCTTCCTCAGCTGTGTGTCTGGGGAATACTGATGATGAACTCACGGCAGTTAGAAAACCAGTCGCTCCCGGGGATTAGTCTGGGCGATCTTCTCGCGAAGAGACTGTTGTGCGAAAAGTAACTCCCTTCACGATGTGCAACGTTTGAACCGTACCGTATTCTGGTCATTACTTCTACGCTAATGAAACCCACATGTGAATATAATCAGAAATATTCACAGTTTACCAAAATAAACTTTGTATTATGTATATTTACAAAAGACAAATTCCGTTTTAACCTCAAATCAGATGTATGTCCGTGCATACTAGGCTTTTTTTTTCTGATACAGATACAATCTCCTTTTCCTGTTCACGCTTAAATTTGTTTCCATGGTGACTATAAGCACAGTAAAATTGGTGAAAACACGAAAGGCACAATATATGCCTCTCTATGGAAGGTATGTTCCGTCTTCACGTAACTCTCATGCTCACAATAATCTTCAATCACCTAATCTTGAAATAATGGCAATGTAATCTTTGTCGAATTCGTGATTTATTTCCCCTGTTATCTTTCAGGTTGCACCTCAGCAGCACTACTTTTTAAAGTACGATGTAGTGAAGCTATATTAAAAATGTTCTCTGGAGCACAGAACATTACATAAACTTTGTGCCACGCAAATTTTTCTCCGAGCGTGGCTAGGTAACTAAAAACAATCGCAATGTCAAGAGGGATAGAAAAAGTAGAAAGAAACTACGTTAATGTACCCCGGGGGTTGCCGCCTTGAAAACAACTGAACATGACTTATACGAAAAGGTGGAGCTGGTCGCCATTATGAGGCCGTCAAAATGGCATATATGTCACCAGCACAGAGATGAAATCGATCTGATTTGCATTAGTCTTGTTAGTGGAATGCATTTCTTGTCATTGCGTGTTTTTCGAAGTATTCCGAAGCAGAAGAGAGATATGCTCTGGCCACTACTGATGTTGTACTTTGGGCCTGTGAGGATATTCAAGACAAACAAAAGGACACTCAGACAATTCCCCCTTAAACGACGGATATCCTGTAGTTATAGAGAACACACAATATTGTGCTTGGGCCAAAACAATTTATTTCCTTGATATTTAACGTCATGCTTCAAGCATGCTGAAACAATGTTTCATACATACGATAGCAGTCAGAGAGGTGAACAAAAAAAGTGGCGCGCCCGTCGTAAACCACAGGCCTTGGGCAAGTTAGTGGCCAGTTTCTCACGTGTGATGGACGGTTTTTCACGCCGTATTGATGGAAGGCAAATATCCTGAAAGGAAGGTAAGATTATGGCAACAGTCCTACAAGCTCCAGAATCTGTTAGGCAAAAATTATACGTCTGGGAGTTTTAGGTGTTTTATTAAACAAATCGACAGTTCAATTTTCTTCAACAATCTTTATGCCAGAACCTCTAAAAAGAAAATCGTCTAGATGCTGACCGTTGTCTTCTCTCAGAAATTGTCCTCTTGCCGTGCTGCGGCTGATTAAATTATCACTCTCGGCCTATTACTTATACTTTTATTTAGTTAGAACTAATTCACACAGGAACATTATCTGCCGTTGGAAGCATGCCTTCTTTCGCGGTTTCTGCTGGCAGAAACAAGTGCTAGGTAAAAGTCGATAGAGCTGAGAGCGACAACCAGACTGCGCTCGCCGCATGTGGCCAGCGATTGACCTTTACAGTGTGATTAGTAACTTCAGGACCAGGCTTGTGAGTGGTCTGTTTTCCTATTTTGACACGGAATCGCTTCCTGGAAATCAAATCAAGTCAAACTCCCCCAGTGTGTGGTGTTTGACTCCCATGCATAGCTTCTAGGTTATACAACTCATGCTGACTTGACTCCTGCTCAGACTCCAACCTGTGGCATGTCGGAGCTCGCGGTTTTGTGAGATTTGCTCAAGATCTCAGGTTATATGAGCTGTTATGTTACGACCGTTATTTTACATTGAAAACACCTGCCAGCTTTTGGCAAGGCCTTTAAGTGGTAATTTTACGAGCATTATATAACAGTTTAGCCTCTAGGTTATACAACTGTCCTGTGCCTGGCTCAGACTCCAGTGCCAACCTCTGAGCTCGAGCTTATGTACGGTTTGCCCAAGGCCTCAGGTTATAAAACACACTATATCCATATTCTATGAGCACAAAACCAGAGGCTTTTAGCATAATTTTGGATACTCTCCTGATTGTATTCAAATTAGAAGCAGTTATCAGTTTTAATCGAGGAAGTGAAAACATGACGAGGTTATAAGGATAACAACTTCTGTTTATTTCTTTGTTATCCATCTAACTTCCTTTTTGTTATCCAACTCAACTTCTAAATGGCTTTCAAAGATGAAGTGAAAACAGTCCATATTCTATCGGGCCTTATCTGCCCCTCGGGCCTTATTTCAAATAAAGATTTAAAACCTCGAATAATGTATAATAAGAAATGTGTTTTTAACTACACTTTTCTCATCAAAAGACAATTAGCCAGTCCGTGAGAACTTTGATACATGATCCGTGATAAGTTTAGTGCGCTCAATGTTAGTAGTCTTGGAGATATTCATCTCTTGTTGCTGTCATGCCAAAATGCCACAACAATCAGTCAGTCTAAATGCTCAAAATCTAGAGAATGCTATACAATTAGAAAAGCACTTCTTAACGGTGAATGAGCTCACTCTCATGGGGCCAAAATGTACAGCCATATGGTCTGTGATATAACTTGTCGTACGATTACGATCGATGGCTTCTTTTAACCTGATAAATTTGTAAGACCACGGAATTCACCGATGAAGCGCTACGATTGAACACATATCAAACTGTCTTATCACCCCCCCCGCTTTACTTTCTCAGCTGAAGTATGTTACATTTAATCGGTAAGGCAAAAGATGTCTGTCCTCCTCGGGCTAGGGAGATGTGGGATCATTCTCGGGTTGGGTCATACCAAAGGCTTTAAAAATTCTACTTGTTGCTGCCTCGTTGGGCGCTCAGCACTGAGAGGTTAGAGCAAGGAAACAGGACTGGTTGGCCCGGTGTCAGTATAATGTGACGGGGTGGTGTGTCATGCCAGGTGTCTTCGGCTTGATGTTCCAGTGGCGGCAACAATTTGGTGACATGGACTCACGCCGTCACAAGATACCGTATATAAATACATTCCCTTCGGAATGCTAATCGCCACATAACTGAAAAATTGTTGAATACGACATAAACCCAAAACGTACATACATATGCAACAGGTGTTGTCTCAGTGCGATCTATGGTCGGAGTGTCCTTGACGTTCCTTAACCTCATTGCTCCCAAGCCATTGACGACAACAAGTGGTCAACAGCTAACATGGCACCTAAAGTTTGTTTGTAGGTCACTGGCCTGTCATCAGTGTCACATGCACTGTATCCGCACCGCAGGGAAAGATCAGCACAAGCCGGAGACTTCGACAGTGACTTTCCTGAAGCCACTGGTTTCTTCTGGTAACTCCAGTTTCCCGCACCTGCCCCCTCCTCCTCCCCACTCGTTCTATAAGTGAAATATCCTTGAGTGTCGTCGTTGAATGCCATCAAAGAAAAAAAGACAGAAAGTGTGAAAATATGGAAAGTGTGCTTTTTGTGATGTAAAGGCTCATATCCTACCGTCAACAAAATAATTCGGGTAGACAGCTTTCCGTCCCAACAGTTGATCCTCAGATGGCGGTAAAGAAATAAAATCAAAATCCCGCACTAAAAACAAATGCTTACACATTTTCAGTGAAGATATCCGTATTGGCCCTCAATGTAGAGAAGAAAGCTGGCCCTATTTGGAGATCTCCACGGTGGGGCTGAAGTACTGCCAATGTGCAGTTAAGACCTAACCATTCATTTTCTTTACCAACAAACCACTCGTTTGGCCTGAGCGGCTAATTTAGCGACCTGGGTGATCTATTCGCCCTCATTTCGCGACAAACCGTTAACAATCTGGTCTTTAGTAGCCATTTTCATAATCATTGTATACACAACTTCCGCTGAAAAAAGGGCTTCAGTGGTTGAAAAGGTTGAAGATTTACAGTATTCAAGAATTATACTTTTCTAAAGAGTAGCGAAGTAAGGATGGTACAACTGTTATAAATAGTGTGACAACAAAATGAATCGGGTATAACATTACACATTAGTCCAGATTTCTCTGGGGTACAATTTCTGAAACAGTTCCACAGGGTGTTTTAGCAGCTGAAGTTGTCCATCTTTTAGTGCTTCCTCACCTCAGACTGATTGGTACGGAACCAAAGGTAATTTATCACGAACTATTGTCAACACTTCCTAGCACTTAGTCCTATCCTGACTTTGCCTGCCGACTGAGGTTAGCACGGAGCGCAAAGAGCACTTGTTGCTACCAGAGATCGCCTCAGCGCCGGTGAGAGCCAGGGGAGATCCCGAGAGGTTAAAATTGTCCACACACTCCACATCCGGAGTGGTGACTTGGCCATAGACAGACTCTCGGAGGTGACCGGCTAACCCACTTGTCCTGACGAATTTGTCTTGGTGCCGAGTGCCAGTCTTTGACTGACGCTAACTTTCGCCAGTGACTAGACGGTTTCCGCCAAGACTGAGTATTTTTGTTTCTTGGAGCCGTGGCTATTGAGCTCCAGAGACTAATCTGAGACAAAGCTATTTAAAGGGAAGGTTGAGCGGGTTTATCGGACACAAGTGTCTTCTGCAGCTGTGTATCTGGGATACGTTGAACATGAACTTACGGGAGGTAGCAAAGGCTGCTAACCAGACGTTCCAGGGGATCGGCCTGGCGGATCTTCACTCGGGAGACTGTTGCTGACATAAATACATCCCTTCCTCCCGTGAAACGTTTTAGCGTGTATTAATCTGTTCATTAATTCCACTTCACAACATTTACGTTTATAAATGTCCATATTGGTGATAGCATATTGAAGTATGAAGTAAGATAATAGATTCCACATACCTCATCTATCTTGTACGTTAACCGTAAACACCGAATATATATTTTATGCGTGATATTTCTGCATTTATTCAGCAGTCGTCATGAGATATGTAGGGACTACCACACATTGCAATTAAAATTGCTATTCGCCGGGTATAGAGAATGAAAAGTATCATGACAGCCAAAAGGGAACTCGTACAAGTCTACGGTTCACATGTAGGCCTACATATATAGCGACCTCGTGTAAAGTCGATAATTGTTTTATTATATACGTGGGGGTGTTAATCATAGCAACTGTGAAGGGAACGTGATGATTTCATTAAAGGAAAATGTCGAACAACTGCGTAACATTCACCTTCTCTGTAAATTCGTGAAATGTTTACTAAAAGTACGACGGCACTACTGTTTCCTATCAATCCTGTACAAATATGTTGATAATACTGTTGCAATATGTAACCATTGCAACGGTTGTTGAACAATGTTGTTACGCCTGTGGTTTTTGCGGTGTAATTTATACATCTCATACACAGACATGCACATGTATAAACATGGAAGCAATGGTGTGCTTTTCCAAAATGAGCGTATTGAATGCACATAAAAACTCCCCTAGTTTGCCCTTGGTGTGACAAAAGCGGTGAATAATGTAAAATAAGAGAAGGTTAAGTCACTTTAGCCACGCCCAGCCATGGTTTGAGCCCACAGCGTAACTTTAACACATGCCTCCATATGTTCAAAGAGGCTATACCGGACAATTTCGATATTGAGAACTTATAAAGTAGCTTAGCATGCTGTAGTCTTAAATATAAGTAAAAGAAGTCAAACTGGGTTGGAAACTCATGAATATTCAACTTTAGGGTGACTGCCAACTGGCACAATTTACATCAACAGCCTAACAGAAATTCAGGCAGACGTATTCGCTCTGTATATAGTCGATAATTTATCACATGGCCTCCTAAAATCATCTCCTGATAAATTTGAAATTAGCTGATTATATATTATAACAAGGCCACATGCAGTCAATATATATCAGTATATATACTTTAACATTTAGAAGTATTCTTCCAATGTAAAAAAAGCTTAAAATTTCATAAAACGAACCCTTCTTCCCACACAATCAAGCCCATCTGTAGGTCAGTTAGTGTCTGCGATTGTCTAGCTTGGAGGCCTCAACAACACAGTCCCGGTCTTCCATCACCAAAATCTGGCCGGAATAAGCGTGTTTCCTGACAAATCAGTGGATGTACAAATTGACGGGTCGACGGCGAGGCCCCACCCAATGATCTCTAGCGCTAAATATGCCTCATTTAGGACAGGCATCTGGTCGGACAAACAGTGCCAAGATATAGGCAAGAAAATTTTCGACAATCCTATTACACATTGTTGATTTTAATATTTTTACATGGTTATTGCAAATGAAAATGATTTTTGCGTTTAGAATGAATATTACCTAGGCCATAACATGGACCGTGTAGTGTGTGTCAGACAGACTCCGTGCTCTGAGTGAGGTGTTTTTATCGCGCCTCCCCAATGGCTAGGGATAAATTTACAGGCGTGGCCCTCGATCGGCAAATTCCCTGTTCAAGGCACACGTGTAAATGTAAAATACTATACAACATAGTAAGTAAAACGAGAACGACGACACTGTGATAGTTGGTCGGCGGTCATAAGTCCTCCGTGAAATCCGTCATCTTGTCAGCCGGGCTCACTTAGGGTTTTATTCCAATTGTCCATGCAAAAGATTAAAGTGACAACTTACCTGTACCAAGAGTAAAATGTTTTAAGCAGATTTAGGTAAAAATATCAGTGATGCTTATTTTAATTTATTAGACATAACTCGAGCTTCTCAAGGTCATAAGTTACATATGTGCAAAATCTGTCGTAGTGAACTCTTCTAGACTCGGACTTTTTTCAGTTTGAGAAAGTTTAGTGTGCTTTTGTTAAACCTTCCATTAATAATCACTTTTAAAGCTTTGTTTGCGTCAGAATGGGTATAAAAAATTTCCTGGGGGTGGGGTGGGGGGATGGCCTGTGAACTGAGTTGGATGCATATTGTGCTTCGCCATCATACAGTGGACGCGTTCTTTTTTCCTGGAAACGTACGAGGCATTTCACTGCAAAAACTATTTAAGCAATACTTTATTTAAGAAAAGACACTTTCCGCTAACAAAGCCCGTTAGTCTTTAATATGCCGTTAACAAATCTGATAACAATCCCATTACAAAATCTTTGTTTTAAGGAAATATCAGAAATGTTGCCAGTTGTTTTAAGGATGCTCGGTGCCTCATTATTTGGCTTTCTTTGCATGGGTTTGTTAGAGTAGGCTTCCTCGTTCACACTAAGACCTGCCAAGGGAGGCAATCAGGTTGGCTTTTCACTTGGGTCACACCTCATGTTTCCAAAGCAATGCTATAGGTAGGTGATCGATGCCTGTACCTTCGCTACGCGCTTTTCGGCGTATAGTACAGAACTCAACAGGTTCATGAGCGACTGATTCTGGAAAAATCGCGTTTATCTGAGACAGCCCACTGAAGGACAAGCTCTGTTCATAGCAAATGCGATAAACGCGATATTCGTAATGATTTTAAAAATGATTCCAAAATCAGATGAAAGAGCGTAAAAATTTATTTGCAAATATGGTCGTTAATATCTTTTCTGGATTTTTTTTTCCAGGAATATAGGGTATTTGAAAATGTTTTTATATGGTGGGTACTTGGGACCAACTTGTGGTACTTATCGTCGTTGCATAATAATGTTCTAAAGAAGGATATAATGCATGTCTAATAAATTTGTTGTCTGTCCGGTTTCCTCCCACCATAATGCTGACTGCCACCGTATGACCGAAATACACCAATCAAATAAATACAGAAACAAGTAAATTTGTTTCAATGTAAATTTGCTGTTTGTATCCAAACATTTGAATTTAGCCTGAATTGTGATAACATTTATGAACATATTAAAACTATGAATATGATTCAAATCCAGGTTAAACACATTTGTTAACCAAAAAGGAAAAATTCTAATGCAAAAATATTTATTAAACATGTTTTACATCCTCATTTATAACATTACATTACATTATTGTAGGGCCCTACGTGGCTCCGTTGGTTAGCGCGCTATCGTATCGTAATGACCCAGAAGCCTCCCACTAATGCGGTCGCTGTGAGCTCAAGTCCAACTAATGTTGGCGTCCATTCCGGCCGCACGTGGGAAGGTCTGCCAGCAACCTGAGGATGGTCGTGGGTTTCCCTCCTGCTCTGCCTGGTTTCCTCCCACCATAATATGGTCGACGAGGTATATGTGTAATATTCTGGAATAAAGCGTAAAATACAAATCAAATAAATAAATCAAATAAATAGCAAATAAATTATTATACACATAGACTACATATGCCAAAAGGTCGTACCAAATACCTACCATACAAAAATTATTTTCGTCTTTTTCTCATTAAAGAAGAAATCGAAAGAAATATTGAAAACCACATTTACAAGGAACTTTTCGCCCTCTTCAATTCCAAATTTATGACATTTTTATTTCCCTCACCTTAAAGGTATGCAGATTATAGTCACCGAAGCTAACCAAACACAATAAACTCATACAATCTCGTCTGCTATCAATCAACCACCTTCGATTGAGCCAGGAATACAATTAATTAAATTTCTAACCGTCTAGAATTACAAGAAAATCACTTCATAGCGGCAATTGTCCCGTTCAGTGTGATATTAGAATAGAAGCTGAAATGATAATCAAATAAAGAATTTAGATATCGAAGACAAGAGTTTTCCGTCAGTTCACCAAGTACAGCACAAAGTAAGCACTCTGCAGAGATGAGATATAGTTAATGAATGTTTAACCATTATAAAACTGCGTCGGAAGTTTTGGGTAATAACGGACGGCACTGGAACCATTAGATAGACATGCTTTCTTCACTTATTTATATGGCCTTTGCCACTCTAAATTGATATTGAATCAGTCCATTTAACCCCATGTGGAAAGTCGAATGGCTTTCTTTTTTTAAGTAAGAGCCCGACAGAATTGCTTTGGAGAAAAACGGCCAAATGGCTTCAAGCCTAATGTGTAAAATGTATCTACCCCTTTTTCACCCTGTCATTTCTGCTGTCGTGCCTTGGTTCCATGGACATGCTGCTGTATTAAAGTGGCTGGCTCTAATTTTGAGTACTCTCCCCGATGTGAAAAATTAGAATTATTTTTGAACGCCTTTACCCGAACGCACCCATGTAAAAATGCAAATAATGGACATGACCCAGATCTCTGTTTCTAACTTACATATTTCCTGGCGACCTATTTACCAAAGTGTATCTAACGCAATTATCCAAACGGTGCAATTTCCGGTTCAGACTTCGACTCTTTTACCTAACGTAATCAACCAATGAAAGTGTCGCTCCAATTGGATATTATTTCCAAGCCACCAGTTGCTGCTAGAGGCGCTTTCAAAGGTTACTGTAGAATAAGGACGGCCGATTTCCGATGAGTAAGAGGTGTTGTTTCCTTAATATGACTGTTCATGGTCAAGATATCAGCTCCCCGGGCAAGATTTCTCTCACGGTATTACTATATACACATCTTTATCAGGAAAACAATCCAAGAATAGATACACGGAGTGATAATAGCAGATTTGACTGGCTACGCCCATATGTCTAATATATATGTGGGCTCCGCTTTTTTAAAAATTATTTATTATGCTTTATCTCTTGTTGGAAAATTCCATTTGTGTGCCGCAGAACCTTTGCCTCGGTACATAGCTTGAAATTCTTATAGACATTTGTTTCTTCGAGGTGATGGAGCCGATTATGTATTCTTCTTAAAATGCTTTCTGTAAAATAACTTGCTCAAATAAGGCCGGTTGCTTTCCGTAGACTGCTGCATTTAAGAGCCTATATGTTTGCATTTGACGTCCATGACAGTAAGGACACTCTACAGTCATCTTTCTCTGTTAATCTTTTTTCATATCTTATGATTTTCTCCATCCCTTTCAAATTTTGTTAAATTTGATAACCTATTGAACATGTCTTTTGGAACATGTGGAACTGGCGTTTTCTCACCTCTGGCGATTTGTTTCAAAGCCGTATTGAAATACATGCACGAAAAGCGGTTTTTGGTTTGTTTGTTTTTTTTTATACGACTCTTTTTTTCAGATTGTTCTTTCTTGAACAGCTAGCATGGCGACTGTTTGTCAAGGTGGTGTTTACACGAATAGCTACAAATATAATTCTATTCGTCATATTCTCTTTACCTGACTGTATCTATAATTAACACTGCTTTCTTAGATAGCGCTTTTAATTATCCCCTCGTTTGCTAGACTATAGACTACTGACATAAACAGATATAATTACCACTGTCAGACACTATGTAAGTGTACCACAATCGAAGAGGAAAAACGATAAACAAATGGCTTGTTCAACTCTCAGACAGCGAATCGACTGACACAAGATCAAAGAGAGAAACAGGAAGACGTGTGAATAAGTTCAATACATATACTTAAACAAAACAGAAAAATAGTGCAACTGACACAAATATTCAAAACAATACAGATAATTACAAAAATATATAGTTTCTTACTGATGACGGTTTCCAAATCCGGATGGAATATTTCGGCTTCTAAAGGCAAGTCAGTTCACGTAAATGTTGAATCCACGTTTTTGGGAATTCTTGAATCGAAGGATGACAGTCCTGTATTGACGAACAGCAGAGGGCACGGTAGGAAGACTATGGTATACTAGTATATCCAACTCCCTGGCAAGGTGCAACTTGTGCTTACCATAAAGTTGCAATAAAGGCAATCTGAGCTAAAAAAAAAAAATGGTAAGTAGTATAAGATAGTTAACGCCATTTATAACGCATGTGTAACAAATGCTTGCGCATACGCCAAATCACGAATCGATATGATTTTTTAAAGATGTGTTTATTAATTTGAAGCTTATGTAATATCTCAAAGGTGCATCTCCACAATAATGGAATAAATTATGACCTGCGAACAACAGAATCAGTGAAATAAAACAAAAATCAACTAAATGGACAAAAACTAAGTACGCTGCAACCTGTACCAGAGCGTTTTAATGGCACCAACCATATCTGAATTTCGTCCCTGAAAACTGGATGCAGCTCTTCATGGCCTTACTGAAAACTGACCTCTCAGTATAGCTGGTGAGAGATTCTGTATGTGTTTGTGGTCCTTGGAAAGGGGGTGGTGAATGGAAAGTCTTTCTTTGATTGACGGATTATATTATTAAATATCGTTTTAGAGATATCGTTTGACTGTCGCGATTGGCAAGGCTGGAATGATGGCCTATGGCGTGTTTCTATGCTGGTTGGAATGAAATAAAAAGATCGTTGTACATCTCGGTATTATGCGAAATTCTTGGACTTTTTGTGTGCACGCCACATAGGTTTCGTGGTGCGCGTAGGTGAAAATTTCACCTTTGTTGAACTTTCCAGCAGGTAATGTACGCGTATGCACGCCATATTGATGGAAATAGAGCAGTCTTTGACAAACACTGGAGTGCGCAGACGGTCACAGAAGCGTTGTTAGCCTCATCAATTTCATGCCAACACTAAGAAAGGTTGAATTCATGAATTCCATGTCCATATCGTGTGTCCATCTCGCCTTGTAGTATTTGTTAGATCCTCCATAATTGTGTGATTAATCAACGTCACAAGCTGATATGGCAAAAACTATGTGTCGAGGACATTCGTCTAAACATCTTCAAATTAATATTTTTCAAATGAGTATGCTTCTCGTATTAGTAACTATAAACGGAGATTCCAGATTCTCTAGGGCTCTGCTTCATAATTGTGTCTAATTCCGCTTAATTCGAGGCAAGGGCCGTGTGTTCATCGTGTCGAGCATGCTCGCCACATTGGATATTCAAACAGTTAGAATCAAATCGCATCAAAGATCCATATTTGATGAGCAACATGTTAACAAGCATGTGATACTGATTCGGATACGAATTTAATCCATCTGCTTGGAACATTCTTTCCGTCATTCCGCCATCATACAAACTACTCACGGCTTTTATTTGCTTGAAATCCTTCCTTATTTCTCGCTTTCTTTACTTTGCTAGTTCTTCCATTTTCCTCGACGACTGCTATGCGAATGTCTGTTTCCGCGCCTAGATTCGTGGCGAGCATGAAGCACTCATGCGCCTTAAAAACTCGACCACGAGCGGTTGCTTTTGTCATGCGTGTCGGTTTTACGTATATGAGGGTTTCACAGAGGGGCTGGCCTATTACGTTTCTGTGGCTACATGTGTTATATGTCCACGCCCCGCCAACATATGGGGGGTATCACTGGGTCGTAAATATATAAAAATAACTCTATGAACACCTTAATATTGAAATCAATATCTTAATTTGTTTTCATAGACGTCTGAAAATAAACACTTTGGTTCCTGGAACAGCGTGGCATAGTTTGCTAGGATCGTGAGCAAAGACGTTAAAAATAGCATATATCGCCAAGAAACACCACCGCGCTTTGAAACTCTATACCCGTAATCCGGGCGGCGTCCGTCTGGTCACGATTTCACAGGGATTTGAAGCTAAAGCAAGGTACGCGTCAACTTATCTCTCCGTTATTCCACTATTTCGCGGGCTGTTTGGTCCGGCCAGGAAGTAACAAAGGCTTCCCTTGCATTCACGACTCTGTCCAACCATTAAACTCACACAAACGAAGCCGGTCAAGTGAGGAAGATGTGAAAGAAATATCTCAACACAAAATATTATGATGTGAATCAGAAATTAACCTAGAAAATACCGTAATTGTGTTTTTCCCTTATCTTTGATGAGAGGGGTTTCGTGACAGTCCCCTCACAATACTCTCTGGCACACATCGCGAAGTCATTTGTATCTTCAGTCCGAAGTTTTATTGAGGCAGGTTCAAACCAGGTCAAGGACAAGAAATTTGTAGATTTTCCAAAAAGAAACTAAAATAAATAAATAAATATTCAGGTTGGTGGAGGACCAGTAATTCCCAGCTGCTGCCTAAACGACCACAAACACGAGCGCCATCGACCTAGTTGCCTTCTTGGTGCCAAAGCCACACAGAGTAGTAATTGTCAAGTGTACAAACTGAACACCTACCTCGTGTGTTTTGGCAATTAAAAGAAAAGCACGTTTAACCACTAGATCACGGACTGGTCCTCACCATTCTTTCTGTGGCACTTCATCTCTTTTCGGGATGTAGGCGAAAATTTGTTCCGCCAACTTAGGATGAAAACGTGAAACACAGTTTGGGTTACGAAAACCAGATTGCCCAGAAGAGTGCACCTGATGCTTAACTGGCCAAGGTCACCGGGATTCCCAACCGAAAACCATATCTGGTTTCTGGACACCTTATCTGGTTTCTGGCAACCGTATTTGGTCTCTGGATATGAACGCATGCAACGTGCTCTCCTGTCCAATGACAGGTGCGTTCAGAAATATGCATCTAACATACACCTACATATCTGCTATAGGGGAGTATCACTGGAGACACCGTCCAGAAGTCCAGCTGTACCACGTGACCTAGGTTTACTTGCATTTACTACATTTACTACTTCTGGCCTTTGCCAGAAAATGAAGAGAGCCCTCATATATACTTAGAACGTCTTTCTGTTATTGACTTCCAAAACCTCAACAAACGTGCAGTACGAGGATTTATTATTTTATTCTAGGAGCCGTCTTACAAAAAGGCTTAACTTGAATTATGTGTTAAAGACTAACCCAAAGGTAGGACTAAATTCGAGTCTAAAACAGTTGTGTGATCGTCTTTTGTTCTTAGAAAATTCGGTGACTTCCTTCTGTAATAAGTTAGACCGCCGTTTCACAAATGAAAAATCGTTAAGTCTTTGTTCTTCGTTTGCTTATTTCTTATTTATGCGTTTGTCACTCGCTCAAATATGGTTAATAAATGCAATGAACTTCAGCATCGTGAATATCGTGTCTTAGCTGTCGTTCTTTTTGTTGCTTCTGGTATCTTTCATTCTAAAGGGCAAGACTACCTTGCTGAAACTGAGTTCAGTTTTTCTTGCGCCCCCTGTCTCCTTCAACCTACAAAGGGCAAGGCAGCCTTACGCAACTGGTTGCAGTGAGGAACACGCTTCCTGTTGTCTAGACCGAGTAATCACTTATAACAGAAGTTAGCACTTTGACTGTCACGCCATCCCATGGTCGGACATCCTTTGGGAGGAAGTATTCGCCTGTGGGTGTGGTAAGCCACTTTACTGAGCTGGGTCCATTTACAGGTTTCCGAAGTGCTCCGGACAAATCAGCCCTGCCGGATGGGGTGCGGTGCCTGATCCGGCGCCTGTTTTTGCGTGGCGCGTCCAAGGCAATTGTGCCTTAATATTTTGCCCTTTAAAATCAATTATCTTCTGTCAATTTGCATATTTGGCTTCTCCGTTAGATTCAGTTTAAGGCGCTTTAAGATGACCCCTGTTTATTGTGAACTCTATGTCGTTATTGCCAGCCGATTTCTATCGATCTACTCTCAAATTATCAGGCAGTGAATCACGAAACTATCTAAGTTGTTGTTCACATACTCTACTACTACCTTTATAGCTACTTTTATTGAAATCAAAAAGATAGACTAACTCACAATGTTCAGTTGAAAGTAAGAACTGATACTATCAATTACGCATACTTGTTACTTGGGGTATAGGTTGGTAACATAAAATACTATTCTTTCTACAAAAGTAGTATAAACTCCGGTAAACATATGATGTAATTCTTGGTACAGAACTGGTATAAACGTATGTGTAAACATAGCTTATCAAAATACTACTATTGTTGAAATTTCAAACAATGTGTAAACCGTTAAGATCATGAAATGGGTTAGAAAAATGGATAAAATTCAGAGAAAAACGGTTTAAAAAAAAGAATCGACTGAACTGATCTGTTAAGAAATTGTTCTGAAGACAAAATATCAATGGAGATAAGAACTCCGGCCATGATCTAAATTTATCTCTCGAGGCGAAAGAAGAATGTTTTCAAGCGTTAATTCTAGTTGACGCAGGCCGGTAAGTTGCCGTAAGGCCCGAACAGGAAATCTAAAATTGATCTGCTCTACTACGTATGGCGAGTCAGCGAGAGAGTCAACACATTTGTGTTGAAATTTTAAATCCGCAGCTTTGCGAGGATTAGACAGTGTTGGAAAGCTGAAACCATGTACACATAGCACTCTAGTTATTAGAGAAATAAGTATCATTTTATATTTTATGAACTTTTTCTAAACGGACTCCAACCTGTCCGAAAGATATTTTTGGGTGTGGGACCATATAATTGACCCTTACTCCAGGTTGAAGCGAACTAAAGGTCTGTAGAGCGATATAACGGACTTACTTTTCATAAAAAAATTTGCACGATCGCTTGAGAGAATCAACCATTTTATAACCCTTTCAGTGTATTAGTGATATGTATTCTAAAGTGCAGAATGCTGGTTAAGGTTATCACAAGATCTTTCGCAGTCTCAATTCTTTCTGGTGCATGTCCGTCTATGCTATAGTTGGATATAATTTTTTTGTCCACATTTAACTTAACCTGCCAAATTGAACACCAGCTTGTTAAGCGTACATAGGTCTTCCAGTAACAGATCACATTCTTGCCTGGAACGCACTTGTTTGTTAATTTTACTCTCATCTGCATACAGTGACGATTCAGAGTGACGAGCACAAGGAAACGAGTCGTTTACATGTAAGATAAATAATAGAGGACCAATCAAAGGGTCTTATGGTACTCCAGATAATACCAGCTTCCATGCAGATATCCTGAGGGATAACTCGTTGCGAACGCCCTTAGGAGCGCAGCCATTTGAGCAGTGGGCCGTGGAATCCCTAATGCTTCAGTTTATTTATCACCATACCATGGGGGACGCTGTTAAACAGGGTATATCATGAACATTAACAAGCACACATTATGTCCTCAGAGTGAATAGAGAGCGGAGGCATTTCCGTTGTTTTAGGGTCTGGAAAAGACGCTGTGGAAAAAAATCGTTGAATAGCTCTGTAACTGAGGTGATATCAGCCTCAAAATTTTCATACTTTACAGAGTCAGTAATTGAGCCTTTTGATTGCTTGGCTTACAAAACCCCAGAATTATTTCTGATTGTTTTCAATTTCTGACTCAACATTTGAAATATATTCCTTATATTATTCCCGTTATAACTTTTGAAACGTTTTTCGCAGATCAGCGAAATTAGAATAAATAATGTCACTTTTGTCTTTTTCATAGATGTTATAAGACTGTTCCTTATCTTTAAGCAGGTTTTGACCAAATCAAGGCGGAATCTTCCGTCCACGAATTAGAACAGTTGGAACAGAGTTAAAGATTGACGCATATAGAATGTCATAAAAACTTGACACACTTTCATTGACGTCTGTGTTGTCTATGAGAGCATTACAGAACAGTCATGAAAGAAGCCGTTTTACAAGAGGAAAGTCAGCCTTTCAAAATTGTACACGCGCCTGTTGGCGTAAGTTAATTTAGTCACACTTCGGAGATGAAATTCACAGTGAAGTGCTTGGTGTCGAACCGACAGGTATCTTCTCCGAGGGCTTAGTCTTTTCACACCTACATGTATATTGGTGTATTTTTCGTGTACTCACTGTTGCATGTTATATATTGTCACACCCAGGCAACTTGTCCACATATAACAGACGAGACATATTGCTCATACTCACCTATTGTCCCATTGTACTAGACCTCCACACCTCCACTTATTCATTTCTAACCATTTGTCTAGATGTATTGTCAGAGAGCTGACACACGAGCCCCCAATTAAGGAGAGGAAGACGAAATGACGGGATAGGAATGCAGCTTTATTCCACAAATACAGGATACAAAGGAAAACCCCTCCAATAAATACACAATTACTCAACACAATAAAATACACGTATACACCGAAAACCCAATCCACGACATTAGCGATTAGGTCAGCATTACAAATGAACAAAATAAAGTGAATTATAATGATCAGTCAGATTGGATAAGAATGCAAATCAAGCTGTAAGCAACATAAGGCTATAGTTATCGTTACAGATTACAAGAATAATACCCAAGTAACGACTATCCCATATTACTAACAACATCAACTTACACTGTTTTGAGCTAAATACACTCAGTTGTGATAAATTAGAGTTTAACATACCCGAAGCCCATCCTCAGTACGACTTCAAGTACACAGCGACTCCATACTCCTCTATCTGCCAAAATCAGTACACCAACCAAATACCGACAGTGCTACATCATGAAATGGCTTACCGCAGCCTTATACAAACTACACGACCTGACCACCCAACGCACGAACCTATGAAGTAGTCCTGTAATTTAGCGCACTATTATTGACAACATAGTTGCAATATGGAGAAAATAAATCAAACTGAATATAATTGTCATTTATCCAAGCAAATGCATTGCTTAAGCTCACGTAACCAAGAAATAATTAACCAAATTATACAATATCCTCACATCGAATAAAGCTCAATGTCAATAACAGACACTTAACGAGACATGAATTCAGCCCGATATCGAGTCGTACTCCAGCACTGAAGCAGCTAATATAATAACAATACCAATTCAGCTGACAAGCCATACAGCCACCCACAACCACTACCGTATGAACGAACTAGGATTACGTTCCCTGACAGTATTGTTTTAATTCTACCTATTGTTACATATTACCTGTAAATAAGCTTTGCTAAGTTTGATTAATGTAATGGTTTGAAAACGGTGATAGGATCTACATCGAAAGGTCACCAGCAATAAAGTCGAGGAGGTAGTTATCCCTAAATAATGGGTCTTCTTACGCTCTTGCCCCACAGGGAAGATTGTCATTCTGCTAACAGACCGTCCCCTTAAATCGTGTGCCTTCCAATAGCACAAAACGTTTGAATTCTACCATGTTGAAAACGATCAGTGTAGTTGAAATTCGTGGTACAATTATTCGAAGCAATGCCTAGGCTTTACAACAGGATAGGCAGTGAAAGTAGTACCGTAAGGCTGCAAGGGTCGACGTAAGCAAAGATAAAGCAGCCACATAGGCCTATATGTACGTGCGAAAAACACTGTCGGCCCTAAAGAAGACCGGGGAATATAACGTAAACTGTAGTGAAAAGAGTCAGGTTTGAACAATTAAAACCACCATCCGGTAATTGTTTAGATGTTCTCTAAGAAACATATGCTCCATCGCCGTAAGCTCATATACCTGTCAGAAGACGCTGACATTTTACCGATCCGATGCTGACTGATAGACGTGAATTGGGTCTTTCACTCTGCACCAGTGAAATGCCAGTCCTTTCCATCTTTATTCGACGTGTTGTTTGTGCAACCAAAATCTGAACATTGTGGCATCTTGACAGTTCTTTCTTCTTGACTGCGCATTCACCAAACAAAGGGCAACAGCCAACCGTCCGTAATCGAGTTGAATTTACATCCGTATATGAGTAGCGCTATGTACATTTAAAAGATAGAATGGTAACGATTTAAGGGCCCGATTCATGTCATATCCGCTACTCGAGCTTTAACTAATCCTGCGTTCTGACTGATAAACAATATTTCCAGAGTTACGTCCCCTTTTACATGGAGGTATTTATTTTTCGCGATTGAGTGTGTGTTATGATCTACCTTAAAATTTGTTGCCTCGGAACAAAAAAAAAATCTTTACAAAGTCTTCATGGTCGTTTTTAAATCTTCAACCATACTTTTTTTACCCGACATTGTCCAACGGAAGGTTGTGCTCATGATCACTGTTCCGCGCACCGATTAGACATTCAGGGACGACTGACTATCTGGTTTTTCCAGTGGCTCTGAGATTTATTTTTAAAAGGGAAATTTTACTCTACTGCCGTGCTTGTCCCCATTTTGGTGTACGTTATTAACATCTAAATGAGTCTGTCCTCTTTCGATCAATAGTTAGGTGAGAAAAAGAAGAGAGAATAACCATTTTTTGTGCATATTTTATCACCGGCATGCTTCAGTGTTACAGAATGTTCTGAAAAAGTCTGCTGTTTCACCAATGGACGATTGGGTAAATATGGCCAATCAGAATGCTCGAAACAAACGACCTCCAGATAAACCACTTCCTGTGTTACTTTTAGTATAGTGAGAGCCTGTATGCGAATACGAAAGAAATGATATAGGGAAATTGGAGAAGCCGGGGCTTTCAACCTCCTAAATAAAATAAGAGACATCGGCACAACACCAGCACTGAGTCGTGTCAAAAATAAACCTCTTAAAGGAGGGGAGATAAACATCTTACTGGGTAAAATTCTAGTTGTTTCGTCAGTTGTTTATATCACGTCGGTTCTCTCTCTTTCTCTCTCTCTCTCTCTCTCTCTCTCTATGTGTGTGTGTGTGTATATGTGGCTTTTATATTGCTTTTATGTATGTCTTTCTTGATTTGTATGCAGCAATTAACCCTGTAGACATCACCCACTCGGTCTTAATTTTTGAATGCCGTGTAGGTGTCCTTTTTCACACTTCCTGCATCTTGCCGTGAACGGTGGCTTTCTGATTTTTCAGTAGCGTGAACCTCGCTCAGGCGTGTCAGTCAATTGTTGGATATAGTCAGACAAATAGATGATGTCACCATGGTGTCATAATCTGCCGAATGTCTCCAGGTTAAAACACAAGTACCTCTAACCGTAAAGAGTTCTAGTTGTTTTTTATTGCATTTCCTGGGTTTTCCGGAAACACTTAACACTGAATGTGTAGGCCTAATCCATAAAATCCGCAGGGAGGAGGAGGGGTAGGGGTGTTCGGAGGCACTGTGACCGAGGTGGTTTGCCTGCTAGTGCAGCTTTACCGTCGTATATGCGCAATATTCTTGAACACGACGTGAAAGACCAATCAAATGAATAAAATGAATCCTGGGATAGCGAAGTGGGTGTGTGCCGGTACAGCTGAGGAATGCCATTCCGTACTTGTCACAGTTGCCTCCCTTATATAGTCAATGTACGGTGTATTCGTCTCCTTTCCTGTCTTCAGGGTTACTTTTTTACAGAAGAAAATCGGTCGGTATGAATGAGGCCAGTCCATAGATCAAAGTCTGCAGCTTGCAGAACAAACTAATTAAAACGACGCAACTGGAAACATGGACACAGAGAGAATATGTTCATTTTCCGTTTTTGTTCGCACATGTTTTTATGACATCATTATTATTACCCTACAAGAGTTACACATCAATGTTGTTCTAGATATGGCAAAGCTCCTTTGTTACTGAACTCGGCAGCCCTTACCAATGATATCAAAATGATAACATTTATACGAAACACATGCTGGGAGATTCAGGATAATGATGAACTCCTGACGCCCAAAATGGTACATTCTGCCAAACCCCGCTATCCTAATATTTTTTCTGAATATTTAATATTGCAATAGTATCCATCTCAGTGTGTTTTCATATTGGGCATTTTTCTTGATTTTAAACCTGGACCAGAGCACATAGCTAGAGCACAGCACAATAACTCAATGGCCTCGTATCAATACTATCCCTGTGACTTCAAGTTCAGCTCTTACTGGTTTCATCTCCCGTATTTGTACATGTGAATTCTGCAAGCAACCTGAGGGTGGTCATGGGGTTCCCCCTGACTTTGCACGTTTTCATCCCACCTTAATACCGATTGCCGTCTTATAACTCAATATTCTTCAACATGGCATATATTGTTGTACCTCTGAAAACCGAACCACCCGACCGAGGTTTATTCTGGAGCAGTTACAGAACAACGTCATAAAAACGTTCGCTATAATCAGCTTTTTAAACAAAACACCAATAAATATAAATTTACTCCTTATCAGGGCATTTTGAAAAGCATTTTTTCCAGTAAACCTTAATTTCCCTTAAAATAACATGCAAACAAATTCGGATACTACTGTCATTAGACGAATACCAAGACGTGACTTACTGTTTATCCAGTTTGCTTCTTATTTTCATGATTGTGCCTTTCCCCTGTTGACTTTCTGCTAACCTTACAATAATTAACACAATGCTGGCATCGTCACTTAGCAAATGCCCACTTTCATATAGCCCGTGCATACATTCGGTTTAGTGTAAATTTACATCGGAAATTTGTCACCCTTTATGAAAGTGGGTGCCGACCCTCCAACAAGGAGAGACGTGTAAAATACAGCTGGATGCGAGAAAAAATGGAAAGTTTTAACTTTAAAAGATCACTAAGGGATATTTAAGATGGAGTGTTAATTGGTGCAGTTGAGCGATGAAGCCTTGAAACTTGGCAACAACCAAATAACATTTTGAGAAAAGATTAGTCAGAATTTTTAAAATCGGTAGTTAATAAGCCTTGACTTGTGGACGGGTGTGTGGGAATGCTAAACCACGACATGCCACCACCGTTTTTCTTAGGAAATTCTATCACATTGCACTTAGGACCCATATCTTCGCAGAAATCAGAATGCAAATATGTATAGAACTGTATTTCCTGGTAGCGAGCCTTATTGTAGCTTTAGGCGATGACGCCACCGTCAAGATAACGGAACGGGTATTAGACTCTTCTCAGAAAACTATAACTCACATTTAACCTACGATGCCAAGCAGCGAGGGAAAAAACACGATCGTTGCGTGCGATAAGTTCAGAGGAGAGTGGAATAAACGATTAGGCCTACACTACACACGATGAAATAAACAACAAGCTGAATCGGCATTGCAGTCGTATCGAGAGATCACGCTGGTTTGGACGAGACAGGTTGGGGCTCTCACCAACTAACGCTAACAGACGAGCTGAACAACAACAACAATATGGTTAACTAGCGTGATATCTAGTTACTTCCCAAGAGCCTCCACCCAATGTAAACTTAGAGGTAAATCTACGCCGTAGTCGCGACTCTGTCCGCATTAGCCCAGTATTGTGTCGCCATTTTACTACGTCATTTTCCTGGTTTCCGTATGTAGAGAACCAGGCAGACAGTGCGTAGATTTAAAAAGTTATGAGACGGCAAACGGACTCACGGAAAAAGGTGAAAATAATGTCACACTTTTCCCGTATCCTGTTGGTAGAATATTAATCGTCTCCGACCTTGACATATATTGAATAATGTTTCTACCTGCTTTTCTCAGGGATCTATGTGTGTCGCTCTGAGAGAACATTTGCCTACAAGACGTCTTCGATCGAAGGCTCAGTGTGGGCAGCCATCTTGAATACTAATGACCGTAAGTCAGAAATTATTTTTCAGTTCAAAGTTAGTACTGCAGTGATTTAACCATTTTTATCCATTCACAGTGACAATATTTTACTTAGATTTGAAAATAAGACCGTGCCCACTTTTGGGGAGAAGATGGCCACTCAATACACACGTTTAGATTCGGCCATTCCCGACGTAAACCCGAAGGCAAGCGAAGTGGGTCACGATTGAACCCACACCCTGTTTCGTCAAAACCAGCGTAATCTCTCGATACGGCTGAACTGCAGAATCGGCTTATTGTAAAAACATTCTTGTCGCTGTTGTATTCACATTATTATAGAAATCCTAGATGTAAGTCGACAAAGAATTAGTTTTCCGTTTTGACTACTGTTCTTTTCAAAGAAAGGAAACGAAAAGCATATCCGCCAAATGTATTGTGCATTATATGATAAGATGTATATAAGCATGAAGGATTTGGATTACAGTTGAATTTCAGTACGATATTAACAGTCTTAGAAACCCTCTATGCTATACCACTGAAAGCTTAACAGACTCTTCTAGAAAATAAGATTACAAAGTGTCTTTGATTCCAACACAAATTTTTTATTCCAGTAGCAAAGAATATAAAACGCCTGATTACAAATTAACTTGCCTGGGGGTGGGTAAGGATATGGATTATATGTAGACAGACACATAATTAAATATTTGACGACATTTATATTCGGCTTGTACCGGCCAGGGCTTAATTGGCTGTTCCATGAATCGCACATCCTCCCACAGCAGGGGTACAAAAACATGAGAGAGGAAGTGAAAAAAAATAACTGTCTGTGAATAAAAAGAAGTTATTGAGATGTGAAGCCAAATTTGCATTAAATGTATGACATGATTTGTTGCCGATTCTGAATTCCATATGTCTTAAACGTGTGTGCCTGATTCTGGGTTTTTTTTAGCTTATATGTTTAACTTAACCTAACAGAGGTTACGATATCTCTGTAGCTAAAGGAAAAACGAAATCCAACGAAATCCAATATTCGTTTTAAGATAAAGATATTATATGTGTATGATGGAAAAATATTGAAGCACACGCTGCAATGTATAAAGAAGAGTTTCAGGCAGGCATGATAGACTAGAACTGTTTTACATGTGTAAATCACAATATTTTCCCACAGGTAGACGACATGGGCAGGTAGGGTGGTTTTCTCCAGATTTTACTTAGTTTCTATTACTCATAAAAACTCATTGACAAGATATATGTCATTCTTTTGTGCAGCATAAAATACAACTGGATAAGCCAAAAGAATTTAAATTACTAGTTAATAATGCCATGTATATCTACATCGTAGTCACATACAAGACTAATGCAATTGGGTATACAGCTCATGCTGGTTTCCTCATGCATAAAACACCAATCAAATGAATAAATGATTTAAACTCAAAAAGTAACTTAACAGAATAGATCACAATATAAGTCCACCTTACAATGTAAATTTTTGACTGCATTTAACACACTGACAAAAAAATTTAACGTGGTTAGCGATAGTCTTTTCAGACCACTTTTGTTAAAAGAAAAAGGCAATCAAAAGTATAACCAAAGCTATTTAAGGAGAGGGCTCCATGCCGATCTATTTTTATGACGTGCTTGGTAACTCTATAAATCACCTTTCAATGTGGAATTCTTACGAGGCCGTGGGATACACGACTTTAGAGAAACAGGCATCCTACGCTGTGCCCCCAGTGTTCTTTGTCACAGCTTCCTTCAATCCTAAATCGAGACTGGCAAAGGTCAATGCAAAACTGCAACAAGCTGGCAGAAATTAACCATCAGGGGTTTTCAGTTGGCCTATCTATAACCATACCGAAATTTACAGGTGATTACAAACACATACACATTCTTATTATATGTTTTAAAATTGTAAAAAATTTTAAAATGTAGAAAAATATTATTTTGGTTCCGTGTTACCGCCTCACGGGACCGAAATTCCGCTGTGAAATGAATGCTCAATACATAGTCATATAAAACTTTCAATAAATTGCAGTTCCTTTTTTGTATGGTTTTTGTTTTGATATCGTATGCCTAGCTGGATATAGTACCATCTAACCTAATTTGGAGGCTTCAAATTGGTGGAATCCTCAGTAGTCAATACAGTGTTATTAAATACAGAGGACAAAAATGAAGCAGTCCATCGACAACAGCCCGAAGCCAAATGCGATATACTTTCTCGTACATGGACCCAGGGCTGTTATCTTTCACAGAATCAACCAGCTTTATTTCTACCTTGTTCGTCTCAGTTGTCATATATCTTAATTAGTAAAATAGCAATCTCTTTTGAGCCAAGGGACTTAACTCTTCACACAGAGTCTCACAATTTCTCGCTTGCTCCATTTAAATCATTGGCGCCTACAACAGGTCAAAAAGTGCATTGGTTTTTTAAATTAATTTTAATTTCCAGGCCGCACTTTACATGTAATGATGCCGGCTTTGGACTACAATTAGACAACGTCGTGACATGACCGAATACAATGTTGAAAGCGACCTTAAACCCCTATCACGCAAAATATCAAAGTATCAAATAATAAATCTGCCCAGTTGTATCGCTCTGTTAAGCTTGAACATTCCAAACATGTCTTCCTTCTCTCCTGCTTCCTTTTGCGTCTCGACAATGGTGTATTGCCACATGGTATGGTCTTATTTCGTGAAGTGGGATCCCGTTGTTGACCACCCGTCAGCGTCTATGAGATTTCCACCAGGTGGAGAAGCCTAGTATAGCGTTACAGCCTGTGGACACAGCCCCCGCCTTCTCATATTGTCCCCTCTCTAAGCAGTAGGAAATTACTTCTCCCCGTGTAGCATTATAGGCATCTATAGGCTTGTAATAATACCAATACAGCGTTCAGTACAATATCTATGGAAGGGTAATGCAGCCACTCGCTTTCCCGGTGTAGGCATCATGCTTCATCAAATATGTGGCGTTCGTCATTCTCTAACATAATCGTATATATTATTTATTTATTTATCTATTTAATTATTTGATTGGTGTTTTACGTCGTAGTCAAGAATATTTCACACACACGACGGCGGCAAGCATTATTGTGGGAAGAACCGGGCGGAGTCCAGGAGAAGCCCATGACCATCCGCAGGCCGCTTTCGAACCTTCCCACGTAGGCCCCTATGGCCCGGAGAGGAAGCCAGCGTGATCATGTATATTAAGTCAACGAAAGAAATAACAGATGGGTGATTACGGCGTAAATGACCAATTAAATAAATGAGAAAATGCATTCACGAAGAAGAGAAATGTATGGCGAGTTACAGTCCTCCATATATTCCCCTGTACAATGTGGATCATTCCGCCTACGTGCCTCTCGTAGCCAATATCTGGTTTACGCTTAATGGAAAAACTTGTGAAGGTTTTATAGGTTATAATATTTTGGTGCTCGGGGCGGGTTTTGTAATGATTCCGACGCTAAATTCGCTCTATATGGTTTGTTTTTATCACAAGCCTTCATTACGTGGCCTTGAGGCTTGAGAATCTGAATCGCTGTCGTACACAACGTAATATGTAGATCTGTAAACGCATTCAACTCAGTATGCAGATAGCTTTGCTTTGGATAAATCATTGATTTCTGAGAAAGCCTTAAGTGTTTTTCTCACATTGGTAGACAGAATATTACTTATGCACTCTAAAGACTTTTCTGTTAAGTTGCCTATGTGTCATATGTTCTCTTAATGATGCTGGAACAGATTCTGTTACTACGCGTTCTATATACCATAATACCCAAGGCAATGATACAGTACTCACGATACACCAACAGAAATGTTCTGTATGAGCACCAGATGTGTGTCTTATATAGTGCATAGCATAACAGTTTTTAGCAAGCGGAAAATCTGCTCTACCGTCGGTCAGAAAACACATGCATATATTTCCAACTATTTTATAAGTTTTAACGAATTGGTGTTTAGAGTGTATAGATGTGTACCCCTTTATCAAGCACATAACAAAAAAAACAAAAACAAAAAACAAAAAAGAAACAAGAAAAGGAAAGGGAAAAACAACAGACACAAACATTATACATGTTGGTCTTCACTCATGTTTCATACTGGATGGTTCTAATCTGCAGGAAATAAATGAAAATAAATTCCAACACTTGTGGCGGGGAGTTTTAGCGGGTAGTTGGGGCTGGGAGTTGGGGTGGCTGGGTGCGTGCGATGGCAGTGCCGGGTCGGGTCAAACCACAAACTGAAAAAATGGTACTTTCTGGTTGTGGTGAGGGGGGAGGTTTTGTCTGGCGCCTCCGGCATAATGCTCCAGAGGCGGCAGGACTTTGGCGGCATGGACTCGCCCTGCCGCATGGAGACACAGAATATACATGTACACACATTCTAAGAACTCCCACTCGTCATATAACTGAAAAAAATGTCGAGTGCGACGTAAAACCCAAGCATACATACCTACATACAAACGAGCTCGCCTGTTGCAATCCAACATATTAATAATTCATGCTCGGTTAAGGCTTAACATCGTCTGTTTAACCAGCTGTCCGAATGGCAAGGTGCAGAGGTTTCCTTTGGCCTCTGATCGGTTTCCTTTCGGCTTCCGTCCATTATCCTTTGGTCTCTAAGCAAATTTTCCTTGCAGAATACCCGGTTTCCCATGATTCTATAGCGGATTTTGTCTGGATTTACTCTGGGTTTTAAACGGTCATCTCTGGGTTACGTCCGGTTCCCGGAACACTCATTCTTCAGCCGCATCACATACATGTACCCTAAAAAATCTTCTATTCCTTATTTTGAGGGATGAAGGATTGCCTTTCCGTTGATCTAATGTACGAATTAATCCGTAATCAGAAATTAACCCGTAGATCAACGGAAAGACAATCCGCCATCTGTCAAACAACGGATTTATTTTTTTTAACTTTGTCGCTAAACACTCCTAATACCATAAATCCACCTCCACACGAAGCCTACATATAATTGATATGTGAACTCGCTGTGACGTAAGGCAAACGGTCCGACCTTATTCGGGCTTGGAAAACCCAAACGTCCAAATTCACTCACTCAAGCAAAAGGGCCAGTACAAAATCATATCGTCTTACACGCAGGCCCCTGGCCAAATGAATAGCATATGTTAAATTATGGCATGTCAACCACTTGAAGGAACAACCCGCAAACATGATACAACGACTTATAAACTAAAATCGCGTTCACGTAATGAGCTTTGCCGTAACAACTCGAATTCCAACATGTACCATAAAACTAGGACAAACGCTGTTTCATATGCTGCGAGAATTCAGGTTTGTGGAGCATTCTGCAAATTGTATGAAATAATCCATGGCCCGTTTTCATTCGGCTTAAGAAATCCGATCAACGAATACCACGAATTACATGCGATATGTTCTATACAGAATTTCTCCTTCCACGAAATTCTGATTTCCGTCGTATAAGTTATATGTTCTTGAGTGCACTGTTCAGATAAATAAATCAATTCGGAGAGCTGTTGATCGCGTTTAAAAATCAGGGACGTGTGGGCGGCGGAGGGTGTACTTATGGTGAACCATTAACTCCCATGCACGTTCAGGTGACGTACTTGTGGATGACAAATAGTCTTGCCACTTTTTGTAACCAAAACTAACCCACCACGTGGCCGCTAATGAGGACTCTACAAAGGTAGGGCTAATAATCTTAACAGGTACAATTCATCTCACACCCACGCACTCACGCACAAACCCATAAAGAAACAATAAACATATATAGTAGAGACAGTTATAAACGCCATACATGCCTGCACTGTAAAACCAGAGGATACAGGTAGTCCTATGGACAAAGGTTAGGCCTTGCGGTCTTTGTTTAATTCCTTCGGGGGAAAGAAAAAATAAAAAGCGAAGTACGTTCCTAATTATTTTTTTTTCACAATTCATTTCATTGTTAGTTGTTGTTTAACGCGTATAAAGGCATTTTTCACAGATGCTACTGTGGCTAGCTTTTCGGATAGAGGACACCGAAGTGCCCGTAGTAAACCATCGATCTTCCGTTAAGTCCGTTATTCGAGAGATGTCGGATTGCGTTTTCGTTAATATAACGGACTGACACACTATCAGGGTCCTTTGCCAGCCAATCACATAACGCTAACAAAAATCTCAGCCACACTTGTACCTGAACACTCCTTCGTGGGCCTCATCGCTTGGCTACGATTCTAAAATAGGTTTTGAACAGTTGCAAACAAATTCATGACAACTTCATCATGTGTGTGTTGGAAGTGGTGAATCGTATTTTTGCTTGTGATACTTTTGACGTATGCACAAGTTGCATAATTTATTTAATTACATGTTGTTTGGTCACTTTTATTGAGTCGGATGCCGGGCGCAAAATGTAGGTAATGTAATAGATAAGCACTAAATTAATTAAATAAATGAGAGAGACAACAGTTTACGCTCCAGTCAGGAGTCACCAAAAACAGTAGGACTACTATCTACAAACTTTGAACAAATGCTTTGGGTATGCTGCTATTTGACTTGAAGAGCTGAACAGCAGAAAAAAAAAAGCCAAGTTCAAAAGTTTAAAATTGAGAAAAATCACCGATATTTTAATATTGCATACCAGAAAGGTTAAATGTTTGGAGTGTTCTCTGCATAGAGCCACATAATGTCGTGCACGGACATGGAATGCTATGGCGTTTTCATTTTACTGAAATCTGTCTACTATCAAAGAAAACAATAATTCATTCTAAGTCAGTCTGTGGGTAAATGAATGATTTTTCATTTTTTATTCCTTTTCATGAATAACAGCCATTAGAACGTTAAGCTGTACAAAAAAGTAACCCCTAACTTTGGACCATTTTATGACTATTTACTACTTTACTTTATCTTCCTGTGATCTCGGCGGAAGGAAAATGTATTTTCTGGATTAAGAACTTTAAAGAAAAAGGAAATTCACGCTATGACAACTAATTTCACTACGAATGGAACACATGAATGATAGAGAAATCAGAATTTCAGGCTGTATACCTATCAGTTATATTCCATCAATTCCCCTCAGCCCGAATAAATTAAAGAAATAGCAAGATATTTGAGCATAAAAATGTCAATGAGAATATCGTTTAAACCACTTAACAGTCCAAGCCAAGTAACTGACATTAACAGTAATCTTTAAACCATTCATCTGATTCAACTATTGTCAGATATTCCCACAAATGTGGACAGCCTAGTTGCACCATAGAAGGATATTCAATTACAAACGTCCTGTCTGTTCCGGACAATGTAATTGTCTTACAAGATAATAATACAGTATAAGAAATGATTCATTTGGCTGATATACATTTGATATATTCTACCTATTCTTATTATTTTTGATAGCTTGGTTGTTGTGGTCTGTAAAATATGAACATAGAGTAATGTACACATTTGCAAATTTTCTGCCGAACGTCACATATGGATACCCTTCAGTTCATCAGTAGCTTGCCAAATGTACTCCGGTACTGACTGAAAAGGTCCGACCTGACGTCCCAAAAATTAGGCGAAATAGGGTGTTATCAAAAAATGCAAAAAATGTTTGTAGGGTACCGTGGAGACGTGCTTTTAGACGCACTCTGAGTCAGTAGAAGTGGGAAATGTAATACGTACTACATGTTTTAGCCTACAACACTGTTTTACAAAAGAAGTTATACAAAAGTATTTAATTAGTGCTGGAATAAAGATACAGTCATATACAACATATCAGATTTCTGACAAATGTAATCAAGGTAATCCACTTCTCTCGCATCTAGGCTTTGGCTACTTCATATTAGTGCATGGTTGACGTTTTTTATCTTTTGAATATTTTGAAATATATATCTTTTTATATCTTAAATATTTTAAGAAAAGTGTAAGGACGAAATCGATAAAAACGATGAATTTTAATACATGTCATTGTACCACGACAAAAGTGCAGTGTCTGTAACAGCTGTTGGCTTGTTTGCTCCAACTGGTAGCAGGGAGATAACTCGGTAAGCTTTTAGAACAAGAACTCTTCTCCGTGGAGGTAATTAAAACATAAAGGTGAGCTGAGGCTCTACGGAAACCAGCGACGCCGTCATTTAAAAATTACTGCCTGTATAAGGATAAATGCAGGTCGGAAGTAAATGTCTTGTCAGTTCGTGCAGCAGCCATGTTGTCAGGTGTAGCTGTTTTGTGTCTGTGCTTTTGGTGTGCTGACAGCAACCCGGATGTTCTAAGCTTGGCCCAAGTGGTATGTCGTGTAGGCTGTCACATTCAGTTTCCATTCACTGAGTTTAAAATTGAGTGACAGAACAATGTTAGTCGTTCATCATCGACAGTTAAGTTTTTCATTAAATAGACTGAATTATATAGAAAATCTGAGGGTAAAAATGTCTAAGGTTTCTAAGTCAACGATCAGTGTGATTTTAAAATATGTATTGGTATAGTGCATTTTACTTGTGAATTAAACAGCAGGGGTCTAGCATGCCTAGGGTTTAAATTTTGAAAGGCTGGAGAAGCTACACTGGTGTCAAAACGTCCATGTTTTAAACGCAACGTGAGGTAATAAAAATTGAGATAAGCTGAATGGCTTTCCTGAATTGTGAAAAAAGTTGCAGTGGACTAATACGAACATTATACATGTACGTTTCGTTGAAGAATACAGAAACAAAATTTTTCAGTTCGTCCAATTTGCCTGTTGCCATCATCAATCTCTGCTGCGCTTATCCACAAATGACACTGTACTTTAAAGCGCTCATGACGTCGTCCCAGTATACTTTCCTTACACGATGTCATGTTTGCTTGATTCAGCGTCGTATGAGGAATATAATGCTATCCCACAGGAATAATCTTACAGACATAACCAAACATTTTATTCCTGGAGGAATCTTCAGTTATAGACTGTCTCGGTGGTCTTGTGGTTGGAGCGTTCACCTCGGGGTTGGGGGATCCAGGTTCAAGCCTGGGTCAGGTCATACCAAAGACTTTTAAAAATGGTACTTGTTGCTGCGTTGCTTAGAGCTCAACATTGAGAGGCTAGAGCAAGGAAACAGGACTGGTCAGCCCAGTGCCAGTCCAAAGCACTCACTCACTCACTCTTCAGAGATAGGGGTTAAATATTGCTGTTCTTAATAAATTCTTTTGAATCATGTTGTTAGCTTTGCAACCACAGAAGGAAACAGTGTGCCTTTAAATTATGTACGGATAGCTCCTCCGCAAGTCTTTCATTGGACACATAACCCATTAGCCATGTAACTGAGCTGTCTGAACACAGAACCTGGGCTGACCATTACTTTTTAATAAAGTTGTGGTTTTTGCCACCTTTCAAAGGATAGCCATTCACCTTAGTAACATATATACTGCTAATATTTATTCTCCAAGTGGGGCACCCCTCACCTCCAATGGAAACCTGTTGTACCCTAAATGGTGTAAAAAATTTTTCCATGACAAAGATGCTCCTTTTTCTAGATTGTGGGAGTTCTGTTAATTGTAGAAAGGTGTTTTTAAATTTGTTTGGTGATATCCTTCTTGAAAAATGTAAGTATTACCACCCAGAGTAATATTTTGTGGCATTTGTTTGCCTCTGAAAATGCTTTTTCTTGAGGTTTTGAGGTCACAGTATTGTCACAGTATTGGTACAGGATTGTCATAGTATTGGCACAGTATTGGTACAGTATTGGCACAGTGTTATCATGTAGTCTTGTTTTGGTTTGGACAGGATCCACCCAGTGTCTGTAGCGCCAAGTATCACTCTGTCCATTGGTCCAGTTCATATAAAATTTTTAGTTTTGTGGTGATGTCATAGCATCTCTGAGCCATTCAACAGCACTGTCTTTGGTCATGCGGCTAGAGAACTGAAGGTGCAAAACAAAGCCAATTTAATTGGGGCGAGATAGGCTTTCAATGAGATTTTGTCACAAAATATGAAAAATAAAGCTTTTAGACAAAATGTTTTTCTGGAAAAGCACTCAGAATTTTGTTTAACCTTCAAATATGACAGTTTCAGAGACATGCAGTTCATATAACTTTAAAAATTTAGCCCAATGTTGTTTGCTCAAATGCTCAAAATTATGAATAGGATTGCTGCAGTAGAAGCTCTGCCTTTACATCTAGCTTAATCATTCAGCTATGCCCTGCTTCCTAATTCTGGGTAAAACTTAAGCAAAAAGGAAAGCAACAAACAACAGTAACTTGACGGATAAGTCTGTAACTTGTGGTCAGAATTGCCCTTTCACTTGAACTTTGTTGATTGCAGCTCTTTCGACATGGAGATCGGAGTGCAACACGCACCTACCCTAAAGACACTTTTGGGGAGGACATATGGCCACAGGGATTTGGTCAGCTCTCACAGGTAAGTGACCACCACCTGCCCCACACACACTGTGGTAGAGGACATGTAAACAAACGGATTTGGTCAACTCTCACAGGTAAGTGACCCCACCTGCCCTACAGACACTATGCCACAGGGACTTGGTCAGCTCTCACAGGTAAGTGACCCCCACCTGTCCTACAGATACTGTGGGAGAGGACATATGGCCACAGGGATTTGGTCAGCACTCACAGGTAAGTGACTCCACCTGCCCTGCAGACCCTGTGCCGCAGGGATTTGGTCAGCTCTCACAGGTAAGTGACCCCCACCTGCCACAGGGATTTGATCAGCTCTCACAGGTAAGTGACCCCCACCTGTCCTACAGATACAGTGGGAGAGGACATATGGCCACAGGGATTTGATCAGCTCTCACAGATAAGTGACTCCACCTGTCCTACAGATACTGTGGGAGAGGACATATAGCCACAGGGATTTGATCAGCTCTCACAGATAAGTGACCCCCAGCTGTCCTACAGATACTGTGGGAGAGGACATATGGCCACAGGGATTTGGTCAGCACTCACAGGTAAGTGACCCCCACCTGCCCTGCAGACCCTGTGCCGCAGGGATTTGGTCAGCTCTCACAGGTAAGTGACCCCCACCTGCCACAGGGATTTGATCAGCTCTCACAGGTAAGTGACCCCCACCTGTCCTACAGATACAGTGGGAGAGGACATATGGCCACAGGGATTTGATCAGCTCTCACAGATAAGTGACTCCACCTGTCCTACAGATACTGTGGGAGAGGACATATGGCTACAGGGATTTGGTCAGCACTCACAGGTAAGTGACCCCCACCTGCCCTGCAGACCCTGTGCCGCAGGGATTTGGTCAGCTCTCATGGGTAAGTGACCCCCACCTGTCCCACAGATACTGTGGGAGAGGACAGTTAGCCACAGGGATTTGGTCAGCTCTTACAGGTAAGTGACCCCCAGCTGTCCTACAGATACTGTGGGAGAGGACATATAGCCACAGGGATTTGGTCAGCTCTCACAGGTAAGTAACCCCACCTGGCCTACAGACACTGTTCCACAGGGATCTGGTCAGGTCTCACAGGTAGAGAGTATCAGTATAAATTTGCCAAAGGACAGTGGTTTTATTTCCAACTATGTTCTAGTTACCTTTGCCAATAAGTCGCAGCCAAGTCAGTGAGAAATTCTTGAATGTCGTGCTAAACAGTGATAATGCTTAATGAATCAAGGCATTAATCAATCATTTGTAGTGATAAGTGTAAAGATGACATTTAAACCTTGTTTGTTCGCAGACTGGTATGCGACAGCACTTTTCTCTGGGCCGTTTTTTCAGACAGAGGTACATACTCGACGCCGGCCTGCTTCATCAAAACTACACTCGTAAACAGGTGAGAAAGCGTGCATTGTATATGGACAGCATCTCTTCATTAATCAATAATGATGTGTACAGGTGCATGCAGGTTTGTCATTTTCTTATTATATAGAAGTGTATGCTTTCTTACTCACCCTGAAGCCTGAAAACAAGGGCTAGGACAAGGACAGTTTTGACATTTTTTGAAAGAGGGGTTAGATGTAGATGTACTAGAGCTTTTCTGTTGCAGACTTTTTTTCCACTTTCACCTTCAGTCGTTGACTAACACTGATTATTACACCCAGTAGATTAATTATTGGTTTCCATTGGTCAATACCTGGTCACATGAGACACCGCAAAAAGCGATGATCAAGCAATGATCAACGTTGTCCAGCAAAGCAATACCCCACATTAATGAGGCAGTGTCCAAAGATAACCATTCACCTACATGTCCAGTGTATGTCACCATTATGTCATGCAGATCTGGCTGTCATGCCTCTGTCAGCCTGTACGTGGAGTCTGTACATGGTGTACTGAGTGGAATCAATATGTCATGAATGACAAGTTTGATTTTCTATATTTTGGATGTAATGAATTAAAACTAGCAGGGTGATGAGGTGATTTTATAAAACAAGAACCTGTGCAGTGAAAAGAAAACATGCAGTAGTTTGGAAACGTAAGGATCGAATTTTATGGTAGAGTTTACTTCTGGTATTGTCGCTTATGACCTTATAATGTGGGACATCAGTCGCTGTGAGTTCAAATCCAGGTCATGCTGGCTTCCCCTCCAGCCGCACGTGGGAAGGTCTGCAGCAACGTTCGGATGGTCGTGAGTTTCCCTCGAGCTCTGCCCAGTTTCCTCCCACCATAATGCTGGCCGCCGTCGTATAAGTGAAATATTCTCGAGTAAGGGGTAAAACACCAATGAAATAAATAGGCAAATAAATAAATAATGTGTGACATGTACATATGCATTGAAAAAAACAGTCGTTAGCTACATGCTGGCTTTATGAGTTTATGATTAAGGATTGTTTTACTGTGTTGCTCAGTACAAACGCTCTAATATACAGGTACAATACAGTATTAATATAAGTATAGATAGCATAAAACATAGGCAGTTTTTAAAAAAGGCATGGTAGATAAGCACATGGCAAACAGCTGTTTTGCAGCCAGGCATGCCAGCTGCCACCAGAATGGAACAAAATGTCTATATATATACAGTAGATAAATATAGGTATTAACATACTGGCACGTATTGTATGTGGGCCTTTATGAGGTGGTACCAAGCAGGAAAACATTCAGCGGTTCTGTGATGTTTTTTTTTTATTTGATTGGAGTATTGCTCCGAACTGCAGAATATTTCATTTATACAACAGCAGCCAGCATTATGGTGGACGCAAACAGAGCAGAGCCCGGGCAGAACCCACGACCATTCGCAGGCTTCTTGCAGGTCGCCCCCATTATGACCTAGAGAGGAAATCAACGTGTCAGCTGGCCTTGAACTCACAGCGGTTCAGTGATAGAGACAGTACAGTGGGATCTTAACCTTATGTCTCCATCCATCGTGACCGGACGGTCGGCGTATGATCCACTGACAATATACTGACCATAAGACAGTAAGGCAAATCGCTGTCACTATCAGTGTGTCATCCTGCGGTCATACATGGGTCATTGCGCCACGAGTGGTGGCGGCCGGCCGAAAACATTAGAATATTCTAGCTCCAGTCAAATATTTATTTTAATATCCTAGAAAACAGCATGTGATCTGTGTGAAAGCCTTTCAGATTCTGATAAATCGTCATTGTTTCAATTCCTAAGCTTTCTACAGACAGAATTCATTATCAGCGTGTGTAAATCTGTTGGGAGTTTTGCATGTGGGAGGTTCGTAAGGTCATATTGGTGTCTTTATCATACTGCTCATGTGTTGATAACAACTTTTCTCGAAAATAAGAGGCGATGACCTTAATACACTCCTCTTAATTCAGCTGATCTCAAATTGGCACTGTTTTACATATAGGACATACAGGAGGTTTGCAAGGTCACACCATTATGTTCATCACATCAGCTCTATGTAGTCAGTGTAAATTTAAGCTTGACATGTCGAAGGGTTCCCATTTTATGATATTATGCAAGATTCGATACCATCCAATAGCTGGTAGTTACTTGGTCTGATATCAGGAAATAGATCATTTAGTAACTCGGTGTTTCATGTATATCGAGTGGTCTCATATGGGTCATTTGATTCATTGGATTTTATGATAGTTTGATTGGTTTGATACTGACTTCATATTTTTCATGAGAAATTAATTGTTGAATACCAGCAAAGAGATCATTCCATTTTATTATAGTGTTTTTTAATATCGGTAGAGAGGTCATTTGGTTTCATGACAGATCAAGTGTTCGATACCAGCAAAGAGATCATTTCATTTATAATAGATTGGTTTGATACCAATAAAGAGATCAGTACTTGATTTTATGATAGAGTGGGTTGATACCAGCAAAGAGATCATCTCATTTTATGACAGAGTGATAGACTTGCTCCCAGTGATTAAATCATTAGATGTTTTGATAGGTTCAGTGGTCTGAAGTCAGCATATAAACGTTTGGATTTTATGATACATTGAATGGCGTCGTTGCCTGATGTCAACATTTAACTTTATATAGAAAAGTTTGATTTTTTGATAGATCGAATGGTTTGACACCCTTACAGACACGAGGTTTACACCTCAGCATGTGGTATAGATGAAGTGTAGACCTCATCCATAATATCCAAGATGCACTGTACCTCACATACACCTCAGCTGTGTTAACGATAATATGCCTACACCTCACATACACCTCACTGACTTAAACACAAGAAATAAACACAAGATGATGTTCACCTCAGAAACTTTGAATTTAAGGCAATGTACCTGAGATACACCTCAACACCTTTGAAAAAATCAATGCTTTGAGGATGTACCTCAGGTATACCTCAGAAACATACCTACTCTTTGAACTCTTTGAAGATGTAACTCAGATGAACCCCAGGCACATTGAAAGTTTGAAATAAGAGCTTGGCACTCTAATACTATGTGGCAAAATGGAGAACTAAGTATAGGTGATGTCACAGGGGAATAGGATTCTTTATTGATACATATATACTTTTGGTCTAGTGTTGTCTCTTCTTTTAAGCATGCTCTGGTTTTGTCCCCCAACAGCAGCGTGGAGGGAGGGGTGTGTGTATCCCTTAGACTTTTAGGCTCAAAATGTTACAAGTTATGTCGCCTGAAATTATTCCCGTACCTCTGTGCACATGTATAGGTGAGTGTCTTGTCTGGTGTCTTAAGCATGATGTTCTGGTGGCAACAGGGACTCGCCTTGCCAAAGAATCCACAGGACATACACAAGTGAAAAACTCTTGAATGTGACATACATGTAAAACCTAACCTTACATACATGTACCCATGAGCTTGATGATTCTAGCGCCTGGCAATAGGTTAATGACATTGTGTACTGTTACAAAGCTACTTTGTGAATCAGCTTGATGATAGCTGAACCCGCGATTGGGTTAATTTATTTGATTTGTTTGATTGGTGCTTTACGCCATACATGTACTCAACAACATTTGACTTATATGACGGTGGCCAGCATGGGAGGAAACTGGGCAGAGCCTAGGAGAAACCCACAATCATATTTGGGCCTGGTACTGTCATGACTAGGGGCCTCTGTGGCCGAGGGGGCTACCAGGCATAATGACACAGGTGCCTCTCACCACTGTGATCACTGTGAGTTCAATTCCAGATCCTGCGGATGGTAGTGGGTTTCCCACGGGCTCTGACCGGTTTCCTCCCTCCATAATGCTGGTTGCCGTTGTATAAGTGAAATATTCTTGAGTATTCTTATATAAATAAATAAATAATTACTTTCATGACTGTGAACTGCATATAAGTTAATATGCAACTGTGTATGCATTGTTACAGATCTCCATTGTCAGCACAGACGTTGACAGAACTCTGATGAGTGCGGAGAGTAACCTTGCAGGCATGTTTCCCCCAGGGAAGGGACAGCAGTGGAGCGAGGGTGTCGGGGAACACTGGCAGCCTATCCCTGTCCACACCAGGCCTGTCTCGAAGGATAACGTACGGCTGTCATGCATATTACAGATGCATGTGTCAGGCTTTGGTTTTTGATTTTGAGCAGAGGTGTCACTATCAAACACAAAACAGCAGACAAGGCGTGTGATTTGCACACCTAGATTTATTCTCCCCAGACTCTTTATTGTTATTTCAGATGGGTGTTTTTAGCACAACTGACCTCAAAATACGAAGGCCTGATGTATGCAACCATAGGGTCGTGGCCTAGATATCTTGTGTGGGAATGAGTGAGAGGCAAACATGAAACTGCGTCACCTTTATTATCAAATTATCAAGTGCCAAGATTTCATTCTCGGCCTGCGCAGCGCTGTCCTTATTTCTTCGACCTTGTCATGCAATATCTGACTATTGTCAATGTGATGACAGCAGGGTAACTGTTAATACAAGTAGTCGTGGACCTCTCTCAAGGAATGAAACCTATCTTATGTAATAAAACCTGTCTCTTGTAATAATTCAAACAAACTAATTAAGCTGATGTGCAAGGGATTTTTGCCTTTTAAACAGACACACATGTTTTTGTTTGAAAATTTATAATTTATGATATCATTCAGAATCTGGAGCTTTAGACATAAAAGGTCAAAAGGTCCTAAAGTCATAAGGTCAAAAGGTCATAAGAAGCTGAGAATAAACTAAGGATGTGCCTTATCTCAAACGTATCGAGCCCATTGTTATTATTGTTGGAAAATAAGTTAATTATACATTTAATTACCCGATATTAGTATGTGTACAAATGTTGTAAATCCCAACTTTCAACAGACCGACTCTCTGTTTCAGACAACAAAATGCTCTTAAATGCCCACAGATCAGCACTGATCATTGGTGATACAAGCTGTGTTTGAATTTTTACTTCCTGATTTGTTTGTAATAAGAATATAATAACTCCAAATATATTAAACCACTGTTTAAAGTTAAGCTCTTTTCAAGTGACTGTCATTTGCTTGTTCAAAAAATTTATATGTTGTCATTTTTTACGTGTGTCATTTTTAGGTTTGTAGGCGCTACTTAAACTGCAATTTTACAGCCCACAGCATAATATACCAATGAAGTAAATGAAACAAACAATTAAACAAAATGCTAAATTTTGACATGTTATTCTTTGTACATTTATTGACCAGTACATACATCTCGATTGATATCAGCTAATATGTTAACATTTTCGCTTCGCAGTTTTTGGCAATGCGGAGAAATAAATGTCCTCATCTGGACCAGCTGAGACAGGAGCTTGATGGGTCTAACCCCTACAGTGAGCTAGAGGCCAAACATAAGGTAAGCAGCTTGATGAGTCTAACCCCTATGGTGAGCTAGAGGCCAAACATACGGTAAGCAGCTTAATGAGTCTAACCCCTACAGTGAGCTAGAGGCCAAACATAAGGTAAGCAGCTTGATGAGTCTAACCCCTACAGTGAGCTAGAGGCCAAACATAAGGTAAGTAGCTTGTTGAGTCTAACCCCTATAGTGAACTAGAGGCCAAACATAAGGTAAGCAGCTTGATGAGTCTAACCCCTCCAGTGAGCTACAGGCCAAACCCTACAGTGAGCTAGAGGCCAAACATAAGGTAAGCAGCTTGATGAGTCTAACCCCTATAGTGAGCTAGAGGCCAAACATACGGTAAGCAGCTTGATGAGTCTAACCCCTACAGTGAGCTAGAGGCCAAACATAAGGTAAGCAGCTTGATGAGTCTAACCCCTCCAGTGAGCTACAGGCCAAACCCTACAGTGAGCTAGAGGCCAAACATAAGGTAAGCAGCTTGATGAGTCTAACCCCTACAGTGAACTAGAGGCCAAACATAAGGTAAGCAGCTTGATGAGTCTAACCCCTCCAGTGAGCTACAGGCCAAACCCTACAGTGAGCTAGGGGCCAAACATAAGGTAAGCAGCTTGATGAGTCTAACCCCTATAGTGAGCTAGAGGCCAAACATACGGTAAGCAGCTTGATGAGTCTAACCCCTACAGTGAGCTAGAGGCCAAACATAAGGTAAGCAGCTTGATGAGTCTAACCCCTACAGTGAGCTACAGGCCAAACATAAGGTAAGCAGCTTGACGAGTCTAACCCCTATAGTGAGCTACAGGCCAAACATAAGGTAAGCAGCTTGATGAATCTAACCCCTACAGTGAGCTAGAGGCCAAACATAAGGTAAGCAGCTTGATGAGTCTAACCCCTACAGTGAGCTACAGGCCAAACATAAGGTATAGGCAGTCAAAGTTACTGCAAATTGCCAAAGTACACACGTGGATTATCAGACGCCACAGGCAGGGCCATCCTTAAAAAAATCCTTGCTACGGGTAATGCAAAAAATGGGGTTTGTCGAAAGGAAATGTTTTTGTTTTATTCTTTCTTAATGGAATAAATAAGGATTTTTAGGAAATTGACATGGAGAGAAAATAAAAATAGACATTCCAACTATAGGCCAATAATAACTTTAGGACTAGGACCTTTTTTGGAGGGGCAGTCAGGTTACAAGAACGAACATACTTTTAATGTTGGCCTGGCCCATTGCTTATCCTAATTCTTCTAATTATTGGGACACCTGACTCCCTTTTAGTCAATATATCTGTAACTGTAACAGAAGTCAACAGTTTATTTTTTCTCACATAGTTAACAATACTAGTAGAAGCAACATCTAATGAACAACATATCTATATCTTTACTTCGCTGAAAAACTGGGAGAGAAAGATGATTTTTAGATTTCAGTAATATAGATACCTGTCTAAAAAAATTATAAGAATTAGGGTTATACATGCAGTCATGTGTTATTATTACCATTAAACTGTGAATGGCTGTGTGGATGTTCTATAAGGCTTCTTGCCTTTCACTCACTGGGATACCCGAGGTGCAAGTTCAAATCCAGTCTTAGTGAGGGAATTTGTATATTCTTCTGCTCTCACTGCATGATCATGGGACCCTGGTGAAACTAAGTGGCTGTCAGTGTTCATATGGCCATGTGCATAGTAGTTCCTTGAAGATCACTTGTGTCCTACCAGTATGTATACATGTCTGTGGGGCCCAAGTGGGAAAGTTCGTCAGTAACTTGCCAAAAGACAGTGGTATATGCCTTGGTTCACTGTGGCTTCTTTCTTCTGTAAAACTGACTGCCATCTTTCTATAAGCGAAAAATGTTTGAGCACTCAGTTAAACAAATAATCAAATAAATATATAAGTATTAATGAGTGTGTTTTATATCCATATGCTACTTAAAAACTTCCATTCGCTAGCTGGACCTCATGGACAGGTGAGATTCTATTCCTTTGTATTAAAAATGTAGGTCAAATCATTATCCCTTAGCTCCCGAGAAGCTGGTTTTCCGGTAGGCTTCTGTAATGTACATACCTGAGAGGCTGCTTTTCCAGCTTATGACTTTTGCCCATTGCGTTCAGACATGGACAGTGAATGGATATAAATGTTGAGCTCGCTGCTTCACTCTAGGTTAATTGTGCTGTAGTTTCAAGGGTTCAAGGTGCTAAGGAATTCCTTATCCAGAAGACTCATAGAATTGCAGACCTCTCCATTTGAAGAATAAATCAGTAAACACACTTTTTATAGTGAGTCGTCAGACATTAATAAGAGATGTCTTTTTTTCAGTCTCTCAGACACATAGATGTAGGATCAAACCGGGCTTAACGGACAAAGAATTTTCAAGATGCCTCCTGTTACCATTAGTTCAGGGCCTTGGCAATTTCATGAATTGAGAGCTAAAATGACCAACCCAAACAATGAAGTTTTGTCTCCAAAATGAAATTAAAATGGTGCATAAACTCCACTGAAATTTACTCCTTGATACCCGAAAAGATCGAGGAATTAGATAGTATTTAGTGAAATATGTGTATCGCTAAATTCATGGAAAAATCACAGTCAGATCTGAAATTTCTCATTGACAGGTGTCACAGGTTGGAAATAGATACATATACTCACAGATGTATACATGCAAAAACAGCATTTGGATGGTGGATGTAGATATGGCTTGTAATTTAAGAGATTGTGGCGAAGAGCTGGTGTACTAATAGGCCGTGTTGAAGAATGCTTCATTTATACCATGGCGACCAGCATTATGGTGGGAGGAAACCAGGCAGAGGAAACCATGATCATCCGCAGGTTACTGGCAGGCCTGAATTCCCATGTACAGAACACTGACAGAAAGCCAGCCTAAGCTGGACTTGAACTCGCATAGACCACTGTGGGTCATCTTGCTGTGAAGGTACACTAAGCACTGGGCATAGAGACACACACATGTACATGTATACTACATATGATTTCCACTGAACTACCCACTAAAGTCATCAGTAATCCAACAAACCCCTCCAAAAAAGAATGATAGTTTAATGTTTTTATTGAGATTTTGATAGAATTTTGTTTTTATTTTTCTCTCCCTGTTCATTTGTTGATGCATATTGTTGCATGCTGTCCGTCGTTTTAAAAGTAAACTAACTGTATGAGTGGAGCATAGCTCGGCAAATATTAGGCATAAGATTCTCAAACTTAAACAAAGCCTGCAAAACGACGTAAACTTGTGCATTGTCAGGTTATTTTTTCACTTTTCAACCATTTTTTGATTGTCGATATTTATTGCTATTTCGAGAGCCTGATTGTCTGTTATTTATGTCTATTTCCAGACACTGAATGTCTGATATTTAGTGCTATTTCCAGAACCCAATTGCCTGATATTTATGGCTATTTCCAGAACCTGGTTGGCTGATATTTATTGCCAATTCCAGAAAATCTACGTTGCTATTTCCAGGAACTCATTGACTACCTGGCTGAGAAGTCTGGGTTTAAAGCCACTGTTCCAGATATTACACAGCTCTACGACATTTTCTTTTGCCAGGTACTGTATGAATAATCTCTTATCGAGGGAAGACTCATGGCCGTATTAAAATAAAATAGATATATATTGTTATATGCTGAGGCTGTAACAGAGAGTTTAGGCCAAAACATTCCATATTCGTTAATCAAGTCCAGTTTTCCCTAAAATAGAAGAAACGCTCAGATTATTGCCATTCAATAAACATCATACATGTAGAAATTTATAGTCTCAAAATGATTCTTAAAGTGAAAGACAGCACATGGTCTGAGTTAATTTTCTCAAAAAGGTTGCACAAAACTTCAGGGAAGTGTTTTTCTAACAGCTTCTACGACAGGGAAACTGACATGTGACCGTATTCCAGCGACTAGCTTGAAACGCAGCCATTCTGTCCAGGCTGTGATGTAATTGTTCCAAAGGTGGAACACTCACTTGAGACTGTAGTAACTTGCTAGGGTTGTATTAGTGATGTCAGTTTATAACATGAAATGATCAAAAACTTACTCCTGTCACAGCACAATGGTCTGGAAATATTTGCAGTTTTGTTCACACATGTACTTGTTATAATTAAATCATGTAACATTAAAACAGTGTGCTGTCCCTATTTTAGCACATGTTACGGTGACAGACGACTCGGAACATTTACGCCACCGCTTATAGACAGCCGATGTCTCCTAGCTCTCTGATTGGCCAGTCCCTCATAAGCCTGAAAGCATGGGCGTCTTCACATCCCCAGTCAGCAGCACAGTACTCCAAACTTCAAACGAAGATAATTCAACAATGAATTCATACAATTTCAAACAGGTTTTTACATTCAAGAGAGAGGTTTATAATCTTTTTAATGAACAGTACCTCAGTCATGAGCTGTCTTTTACTTTAAGTTTGAAAAAAATTATAAAACAAACGACATTATAAAAGTTACGAAATCTGTAGATACCTAATTTGAACAGTAATACTTGCACAGAGGAGAGTGATATTTTTATTTCAGGGGCTGTTCTAAAATAATAGCAAAGGTTGGATTTGCACTGACAAATTTTGGGGCCAAACATCTCTGATATGATCTCATTCAAATGACAAAATCTCAGCGCCATATTCAGCCTCATTGAAGTAAATATATGATATACATCATTAATACTCACAGTTACAAAGTAGCTTTTTTATATATTGCGAAGTATCAAAGTGAAATTTCCTGTCTATAAATTACTGATTTTAAGCGAGTTTTTTGGAAATAGGCAGCATGCATGCACTGCTTTCACTTCTGAAGTCTTTGGTGAAGCTAACTAAGTTTCCCTTCACACTTCAGATGATAGAAGGGTACAGGCAACACCTCATGATGATGTAAGGTATCATGGTTAATTCTAAAAGCAATTTGCTGAGATAAGTTTTGAATATGTCAAAATTTTATCACATAACCAAAAAATAACCCATGTGGCAAGGTTTTTAGTTTGATGTGCAGGTTCATTTTGTGTATAAACGAGGATAATACATGCAAAAAATTTGCATGTTTTACTGCATGGGATATGAATTCTCTGAAGTAACTTGTTCAGTTACTCTTTAAAGTGAAAATAAATTAATATGACATTAAATATCTGCATTGTCAGTATGATCCATAAAACCCACCTCACAATCAAAACATTTGACTGCATTTAATGGTGAACCACATTGTCAGTAGGGTCCACAAAACCCACCCCGCGATGAATACATTTGACTGCGTTCAATTTTTTTTTTTTTTGGGGGGGGGGGGAAGCAGTGAAGATATACCCTTTTTCAGGTAGAGTATTAAATGGTCTTTTCACTCAGTATAACTTTCACTTTCACTTTCAGCAGTGTCAGTGAATAAATGTTGTGATGTATTGTAGAAGCAGAATAACCTGACCCAGTACTGGCCGGAGTGGATGAACACCACGGTGTTCCAGACACTGAAGCAATTCCAGGACAAAGTCGTGGCCGTCACCCATTCTGTGCCTGCAATCAATAGGTTGTTCGGAGGTACGTGACAGACCGTGTGGAAAGCAATTTTTGACTTAACTGAGAACTGTTAAACTCAGTCTTACAGCTTATTTGAAACTTACTGGTTTGGAAATTTGTGTCATTTGCGCCTGGGCATGATATACATGCACCATCCTTGACTTTATTTTAAAAATTCCAGACCATTCAATTTTAGTTCAGTTTTAAAAGTTATACTTAAGTGCTAAATTCCTTTGTGAAATCGATCCATGCAGTTTAAACTTGCAGGCCACAAGCTCACCAACAGTGCACTATTGGTCAGGTAGAAATCACCAGGCCAGTGAGGTAGAAGTGACCTGGCCATTGAGGTAGAAATCGCCTGGCCAGAAGGGCCAGTGAGGTAGAAATCGCCTGGCTAATGAGGTGGAAATTACCTGGCTATTGATGTGGAAATCACCTGGCTGATGAGGTAGAAATCACCTGGCCAGCATAGCCAGTGAGCTAGAAATCACCTGGCTAATGAAGTGGAAATCACCTGGCAAATGAGGTAGAAATTACCTGGCAAATGAGGTAGAAATCACTGTCACCTGGTAAATGAGGTAGAAATCACCTGGCCAGCATAGCCAGTAAGCTAGAAATCATCTTACTAATGAGGAAGAAATCACCTGGCTAATGAGAAAGAAATCACCTGGCTAATGAGAAAGAAATCGCCTGGCTAATGAAGTAGAAATCACCTGGCTAATGAGGTATAAATCACCTGGCTAATAAGGTAGAAATCACCTGGCCAGCATAGCCAGGGAGCTAGAAATCATTTTACTAAGAAGGAAGAAATCACCTTGCAAGTGAGGTAGAAATCACCTGTCCAGTAAGGTCAAAATCACCTGAATAATGATGTAGTGAACACTAGACCACTCAGGCTTGAGTCTTTACTCTCACATATTCAGTTAAGGCTTTCTTAAAAGCAGGAGATTTACCAGAAATTTGGTGATGGGAGGTTATGTTCTTGACACTCCGATTTTCTTTTTCCTGTAAAACTGACAATGGTTAAATATAAACACGCACTGCTTGTCATTGTCAGCAAAGAATGGAGAATACCTTTTAATTGTAATATATGTAAATGTATATATAGCACACAGCTGTTTTCCAGAACAGTTTATTGTTATTAAAATATTATTAAAATTAATATTATAATATTATTATATTATTAATATTATACATATTATTAAAATGCTTAATTTTAAACTGACTAAACAGATTTTTTTTTAGAATATTTATCTGTTTGTGTCAGTATCTTTAAAGCCATTTTAAAGAGTTTTAAACAAGTTGTGTACTGTCTAATCTGTTAAAAATCTTTTATTTGAATACTTATTGGAGATGAACCTTAAGTTTATAAATATTCCTAAATTTGATTCCCAAGCTGTTATTACATTTAATGGGTCAAAAGAAAATACAGATGCTACAAATTCATATGATATCCTGATGTGTATTGATGTTAGTACTGAAACTGTTTTCTCTGCAGGCTCTCATTAATGTAATTAAGTCAAAGCTGTTGCCACATTAGATGTGATGTGTATCTACTTGTACAGCTGTAAAGGTATTGTCTGTGTGCTGTTTTTGTAATGGCTCACGCACATACAGGACATAGCAACATGTAATGGCTGGTACACATAGCAGCATGTAAGGGTTTACACTCATAGCAACATGTAATGGCTGGTACACATAGCAGCATGTAAGGGTTCACATACATAGCATAGCCTGTGGATGGTCATGGATTTCCTCTGGGTTCTGCCCTTTTTCCGCCCACCACAATGCTGGCCACCGTCGTACAAGTGAAATATTCTTGAGCATTTTGTAAAACATCAAATAAATAAATAAACACATATGGCAACATGTAATGGCTGATGGCTTATACATATAGCAACATGCAATGGCTGATACACATGGCAACATGTTATGGCTGATACACATAGCAACATGTAATGGCTGATACACATAGCAACATGTAATGGCTGATACACTTAGCAACATGTAATGTCTGATACACATAGCAACAGGTAATGGTTCACACACATAGCAACATATAATGGCTGATACACATAGCAACATGTAATGGTTCACACACACACACCAACATGTAATGGCTGATACACATAGCAACACGTAATGGTTCACACACACACCAACATGTAATGGCTGATACACATAGCAACACGTAATGGTTCACACACACACCAACATGTAATGGCTGATACACGTAGCAACATGTAATGGTTCACACACACACCAACACGTAATGGCTGATACACATAGCAACATGTAATGGTTCACACACACACCAACATGTAATGGTTCACACACGCACCAACATGTAATGGCTGATACACATAGCAACACGTAATGGTTCACACACACACCAACATGTAATGGCTGATACACGTAGCAACACGTAATGGTTCACAAACACACCAACATGTAATGGCTGATACACGTAGCAACATGTAATGGTTCACACACACACCAACACGTAATGGCTGATACACATAGCAACATGTAATGGTTCACACACACACCAACATGTAATGGCTGATACACGTAGCAACATGTAATGGTTCACACACACACCAACACGTAATGGCTGATACACATAGCAACATGTAATGGTTCACACACACACCAACATGTAATGGCTCATACACATAGCATACAGTGTGCGTTTGTTTATTATCTTGTCCCCAGGTCCAATTGTGGCCAGAATAGTGGACAACATGAAGACAAGACTGGAGGATAAAGAAAGCCCTGTCAGGATGTACATGTTTTCTGCCGTGAGTTCAAACCCAGACACTGGAAGTTTGCTGTGAATCTTGCTACCAAGGATGACATCAGAACTATAATGTCGTTGGCAGAATGGTTTTGGTTCTATAGACTTGTTTTCTTAAAGAAAAGACAACAATATGTGACCAAAGTTATTTTATAAGAGGGGTCCAAACAGGCATAGACATTTTTGATGACGTGCGTGGTAACTCTGTGAATCACCTTTTAATCTGGAATTTTTACGAGGCCATATTGTACACCATTTTAGAGCGACCAGAAACACTATGTCACTTCATCCGTACCCTATGCTCTTCACCAATTGAGGTGAGACACTCCTTTCTGTGCGATACACAGTTCCCTTTTATTACAATAGAAGGCCATGCATTGTGGCCTCCTGGTTGAGACATTGGTGCAATAACCCCAATGTATTCTACTACCGTTTTCTTGTTGAAAATTGTTGTAAAGTATATCAGAATTGTCCTGTAATCACGACGGAAACAGCTGATTTAACACTACTTCTGAATGGCATAGTGGTGAAGTAGGTATGTTTTTGCTGACTTTTAGCTCCGATATCTTGGTTATCATAGGTTACAAAATAAAAAGTGATGTTTTTGTAACTATGAAGAGGATTCTTTATCAATACATATATACATTTTGTCTAGTGTTGTCTTTTCTTTAAAAAATGACATATTCAGTTCCAAGTCTACTTAAAGGAGGAGGACACATATGTTGAGCATGACGAAAAAACACAGGCTTGCATGAATATACATACATAATTGTCACCGGAAGAAGTCTAGGAGAAAATATCATCTTTTTTCTTTGGAGCAAATCAACTGTGTTATAAGCCACAAGGGTGAGTGGTAGAATATGCAGGAAGCTCAGTGACCCTGAAACCATGATCATGATGATTTTCCTCTGTCTGTCTGTCTGTGTTTCACTTCTCTTTGTATGCAACAACTCAGAATCATAAGTGACATTCGATGTCTAACCTGTATATAGGTGCCTGACATCTTTGAAAACACCCCTTTGGAGATAGTGGTAAGACCCATATTGGCATTGTTCTGTAATATTATACATGTACTGAGCTTACTTCTGTAACAGGTCATACCACTTTCTCAAAAAGGGTGGTTTGTACCTTTTTTGTTCTTTTTTTATTTGTTTGTTTATTTTTGTTGTTGTTGTTGTTGCAATCTCAAAAGGGGTGCCTGGTACTTTCTTGGTTTTGTTTTTTTTTTTTTTTTTTGATGCAATCTTGTAAATGTATTTGTTGTCCAAAAGGAGTGACAATGTCAACATGAAATGTTTTGTGTTTACAGCATGACACCACGGTAGCGATGTTACTGAGCACTTTACGAGTGTTTGATCCAGCCATCAACCCACCGTACATTAGCTGCGTGATGGTGGAGCTGTACACAAGGGCAGACAACTCCAGCTACGTGCAAGTATACTTCAGAAATGACTCCACTGGCCAGACTCCACCAAACAAGCTCCTTGTTCCAGGTCAGCTCCTGGATATTGCAAATTTAATGATTCTTTCATAATTTTATCATCGTCAGTCGAGGAGTTTAGAGAGTTTGGACTCAATGCCCTACATTGTCGTATGACTTGTGTCAAAACTGTTGTGCAAGTTTTGTTGAAATTAATCTCACTGATCACCTGTCTCACCATGTTCTGGAGGTAAATGGCCACTCTTGTCTTCAGGAACTTTTGGAGTACACAAATCAACAGTTCTTTGATTTTCTCCATGGGTTGTCTCCCTTATATAACTTTTTAAGAAATTTTTTCAGACACCAATGTTCTAGTAAATGCTATCAAAAAAATAGATGCCTATCATTACTGACATGTCACATGGTACAGTTGAACGTTCTTTATCTTTGGCAATTAAAGAGTTCAAAGCTGGAACTCCCCTGCTATAGTCACACACCTTAATAATCTCATCTCTCCAACTGCGGCTTGAAGTGAGTAGATTTTTCCGGAAACTGGAAAAGGTGTGTGGATTGTTCTCTGCAATCCAGTTTCCTGCTGTTATATGTCAAAAAATTCACATGAGGCGCGGTGGCCTGCACCTTTCTTTATGATAGAGATAAACATATAAATACAGTTCTCCTTTCAGTATTGAAATCTTACTATGTCCCCCCTCTTAAAGAGCATAGCAGAGCATATCTTGGCAACTATTATCCACAGGATTCTCAAACTCACACAGAGTTTGCAAAGTGACGTGAAGTTGTTCACTGTTAGGTTACCTTTTCATGTTTCGATCTGTTTTAGGAGTTATCTGCCCTTGACCATATTTTTCCACTTTGTGTGGAGCATATGTCAGCAACTATTACACACAAGATACACACTCAAAAAGTGCAAAATGAAAGGAAGTGTGCACTTTTGGGTTATTTTTCCACTGTCAATCTATTTTAGGAGTTACCTTTGATCATGTTTTTCAACTTTGCAGAGCAATTCTCAGCAACTATTAGACATAGGATTGTCAAACTCACACAAAATATGCAAAAAGACCTGAAGTTGTGCACTGTCAGGTTATTTTTTCAAAGTATGTGCAGAAGATATCTCCACAACTATTAGGCATAGGATTCTCAAACTCACACACAGTGTGCAAAATGACCTGAAGTTGTGTACTGCCAGGTTATTTTTTCACATTTCGATCTATTTTAGAAGTTGTCTGCCCTTGGGCATATTGCTCAAATTTGTGCGCAGCCCCATTTCCTCCCTTGACTTAGCGTTCACCAACACGAACAGAGTGGTACAGATTGTAACCTCCCCCTGTTATTTTTCTTGCCACACATTTGTCCATTTTGTTATTGAATCCATACATCTGAAAACCATGTCTTGTTTTTGTTCTCTGTCATTTCCATCTTATGCAGGTCTCCTCAAAATATATTAATACTGTGCAGTGGCTGATTGTGCAGTATTTATAGTTTTCTGGAGGGGAGAGGGGACCTACATTTTTGCAATCTCTGATTGCTTTCTTGTTATTTTCGAAGAGAAGGATTTTAAATATCTTGAATAAACAGTTATTTTGATGAAAGACTTTTAAAGTTAGAATTAAGTACATACATCTACATGTACGAATATCATAATCGTAGCCGGAAAATTTATAGGCTGAAAAAATTTGAGATTATTTCACATGCAGTCTCAGTAGCCCTATCTCTGAGTCATGTCAGTTATCAGCTGTTGATGGGTATAGGACACTGCTTCCAGCTGTTAGGAGTGAGCTGTCATGGCTGTGGTGTTGGCTGTACTAATGCCGGTCCCAAAAGTTAGAAGAATTTGGGTTTTTTAAAGGCTTATACTGGTACTTTGCTTTTTGGCAAGCTACTTCTCAGTTTTAAAAGGTTTCCAATACACTGCTATAATTGCTTTCCTACACTTTCAGGTTGTGCCCAAAGTGACTGTGAGTTTTCTAGTTTTCTCGAGGCGACCAAGAGCATGAGATGGAATCTAGCCGACTTGAAGAGGGAATGCAACAAACAAGTTTCACCAAAGGGTGAGTTTGTTGGAGAAAAGAAACATTCTCATTACTGAGGTCTTTGAGTCGTATTCTCAACACTAATTATCTAGATAACATAATTCATAGCTATGGTATTTAATTTAAGCGTTAATTAATTGTACTCTCAGCACTGACGTGACTGGTATCTTTAACATTTACATTCCCAGTCAACTCTGACACTTTTGAAAGCTGTGATCATCACTGATATATTTAAACACTTTTCTCGTCACAGAGACGGTGTCTTGAATATTATTTCAGACTCAAATCCAACTCTGATATCTTTGAGCACTATTCTCATAACTGATATCTTTAGCACTATCCTCACCACTAGTATCTTGAATGGTATTCTCATTCATCATAGATATTTTCAGCAGTGATATCTTTGAGCACTATTCTCATAACTGATATCTATAGCACTATCCTCACCGCTAGTATCTTGAATGGTATTCTCATTCATCATAGATATTTTCAGCAGTGATATCTTTGAGCACTATTCTCATAACTGATATCTTTAGCACTATCCTCACCACTAGTATCTTGAATGGTATTCTCATTCATCATAGATATTTTCAGCCCTGATATCTTTGAGCACTATTCTCATAACTGATATCTATAGCACTGTTCTCACCACTAGTATCTTGAACAGTATTTTCATTCATCATAGATATTTTCAGCAGTGATATCTTTGAGCACTACATGTGTTCTCACCTGTGGTGTCTTCCACTTTAAGGTACCAGCATCACCATCCTTGTGCTGGCGGTGTTGTTGCTGTTGTCCATTCTGATCACCGCAAGCTACTGTTATCTGCGGCGTAAGAAGGCCACAGAGTACGAGGCGTACAGACTGACCAACCGAGAAGCTGACGACGACGACGACAATGAGGAGTATCCATGAGCTGTGATTGGCTAGTGGACGAACCGTGTGGATCCTGTGCGTGCTCTGTGTGTATGATGTGTGCTCAATGTGCAATTTGCTACGTGTTGGTGAAGCTACATGTACCAGTGGTTCAGATGCATTTTCCCAGCAGTGTGACTAAAATGTTGTTGATGTGACATGAAACCATAATCATTCATCCATTCATTCAGGTGTCGTAAAATTCGTAAAGAATTCCGAAGTAGTTATATTGTGTCACACGCTGTTGTCGCCTTTGTCATGTTTGGGATTGTAGTGTGCCTTTGTCATGTTTGTGATTGTAGTGTGCCTTTGTCATGTTTGTCATTGTAGTGTGCATTTGTCATGTTTGTGGTTGTAGTGTGCCTTTGTTATGTTTGTGGTTGTAGTGTGCATTTGTCATGTTTGTGGTTGTAGTGTGCCTTTGTCATGTTTGTGGTTGTAGTGTGCCTTTGTCATGTTTGTCATTGTAGTGTGTATTTGTCATGTTTGTGGTTGTAGTGTGCTTTTGTTATGTTTGTGGTTGTAGTGTGCCTTTGTCATGTTTGTGGTTGTAGTGTGCCTTTGTCATGTTTGTGGTTGTAGTGTGCATTTGTGGTTGTAGTGTGCTTTTGTGGTTGTCTAGTGCAGTTGTGGTTGTCTGGTGTCTATCTCGTTGTCTTGTGCAGTTCTGGTTGTCATGTCGAAATTTGTCTGTAATCTAAACAGAAGCCTGCAAACTTAATTATAGAGATTACAGAGATTAATTGTGTTCAAATAAGAGGAAATGTTCTTTTATATTCAAGTGCCATTCTGTCATAATATTAATAAACATAATTCTTTGTATTTACATATGTGTGTATGTATGTGAAGATATATATTTTTGTTTTATGACATAAAAGTGATATTCTGAGTCCTAAATGTTCTTGTATTAGCAATTTCTCAAATCTCTGAAATCTGTATAAATTTCACCTTCTTGTGGCCTTGACCTATTGGTTATGTGTAATATGGCGTATGTGATATGCAAGAATCTTTCCACATATACCTGTTGTCATGATTGTACGACTTGATATTATGTTTATTTTTTTTTATATCAATGCATGTACTTGTACCAAGTCGGCATGAAAAAGTGGTGCTATATCTAAATTAAGACATTAATTAAGAAAAATTTTGGTATTTATGTACACCAGGAAATTAGCGTGCATGTATGTCTGCCGATTTTTTGAATGTCAAGGAAGTTAATCAGTTTGAATGTAATTGTAAGTAGACAGTGGACATGTGGTTTACACACATAAATTGGGCCATCCTTAAAAACTGTTTGTTGGGCCTTTCCCAACCCTGTGAGAGAAAAGAATGTGGGTCGTTGGTGAATTCTTTTCGTCAGTTGTCGCTTTTCATAAAGGTAGGAATTTTAAGGGAATTAACTTGGATTAAAAAAAAATGTGAAGAAAACTTTTATCAGAAAAAAAAATTCCAATAAAAATGTTTTAGTGGGGCCCATTTTTGGAGGGTTTGTTGGGTTATGCCAACAAAAATGTTTGTAAGGATGGCCTTGCATATACTGTAGCATTATGGAGTTATGCTCCCACAGATGTGATGACTTTTTCCAGAACAGTGTATGACAGTTATATAGGGTGGATGAGTTTCATGTACACGTAATACACAGTGAGTGTATTGATTATGGTAGATTTCATTCTGACTGAATAGTGTGACCTTTATCTTGCCACCATTTGTTCTTTGGCTTCAAACTGCATGGGCACTGTGTATGCAAATACAGTACGTGTACATTTATGTATATTTATCCTCAATTTGTGAACCTGTATATTTCCCCCGGAAGCATGAAAGTCTTTTACCCTCTGTGTTCCGTATGGATTATTTCCAGGTGATGTATTGCTATGGTTATAATAGACTGAGTCTGATATTTTCATGAAGCATATTTTTACCAGATGGATTTTTAGGCACAGCACCGTCAAGGCTAAATGTTTTCAATACCAAGATGTTCACCAGCACACTTGAAGCAGGCCACTGGCTCACCAGTAGCAGGTTACCAGCCATTTTTGACACCAGTTAGCAAACTGATAGCATTTTTCTGGCATTCCATAAACACTCCAATCCCATCCTCCTGGGTAGTATGCTTTTACGAACCATATTTTTAGGCCACTAACCCACCACTAGCCCACCACTAGCCCACTGGTGTCAGGTCACCGTTGCGTCTTTTCTAGCACACTTTTAGCCAGTTTCTGACATTCCATGACATTTCCATCACGTCCCATGTGAGTTTTTTAGCTGTCTACATGTACACCCATTTGGTCTGTCATGTCTGCAGATATATTGAAGAGACAAATTTTTGTTCAGTTTCTGAAAAAACACTCCATGAATGGAGCGTGCATGAAAGTCACCAGCCGGCTAGTGGTGCATTACTGAGCTGGCTTTGGCAGTTCTTAATGCTGTGTTATCTATGCAATGCATGTTCAGTCTTTTATGCAGCAAATTCAGGCGTACAACAAGGTTTACAGCTAGGTCTACTTCTTTTCACAGTATATGTGAAAGACTTGACTGTATGGTTTTTACGTGGAATATCATACGTTAAATATGCAAGTGATGCAGGTCTAATATAAATATCCATAAGTGATTGAATTCATGTAAATAGGACCTGCCTACGTTAACAGGCTTTTGATCAGTTGAGTTAAATGTAAACCTGGAAGATTGACGACAATATCTCCAAATGTTTAGAAGTTACGTTTGCTAATGAGAAAGCTTGTAGAATTAAATGCACACTGTAAGGCAAACAATTTCACATCATAAGCATGTTGACTATGTCTGTGGGCCCATTTTTTCAGACATGATTGTAATTTTCAGCTTCATAAGACTCAGCTTGATAAGAGGATTTGAATGTGACGTAGATGAAATTCTGGGTTGTGTAAGACTCTTGACGGCTCGCTGAAACTTGGAACTGACTGAAACTCTGATACTTGGGCCTGGCCTTGTATATGATATGAAAACAATTGTCAGTGATTCTTCAACCCTTTCATCCTTTTTTCTCCTGCAAAATGTGTTCTGTGAAACCCAACCCTGTGAAATAGCCCAACTCAAATCAGTGTAGTTTTGTCGCTAAACTCAAATTGAAAAGATGTTGTAAATCACCCTGCAAGTTGCTTTTTTCACACATAAACAGATTGAGGCATTATAAAGGTAAGTGCAGATATGCAATAATGCCACTGTGTGAATGAACATCATTGTGTAGGTGGCTGAGATACACTGATGCTGTGACTTGAGAGACTGCCACAATATGTACAAGTGGAGGGGCTCAGTTGACCCAGGAGCCTGTCACCAATGGGGTAGCTGTGAGTTCAAATCCGGCTCATGCTGGCTTCCTCTCCGGCTGTATTGCAGATGGTCGTTGGTTGCCCGGTTTAGTCCCACCATAATGCTGGTCACCATTGTATATGTGAAATATTCTTGAGTACGGCATAAAATAACAATCAAATAATAGGTACAAGCTGTAATGAACAAATTTTAAACTACAGCCATTTGTTTCATTGGAGTATACACAGATGATGAAAAAATAATGAACAAACTGAAATATTTTTGTTATGTTTTGTTATGAACGTTATCTACATTTCTTATCTACTATCATGTTATTCAGGCAATGACTATTATCTGTGTTAAGCTCATGTGTAAGAATGTTCTTATCTCTCCCCACTGGAACACATTTTTGTTCAGCTCACTCAAGAGATCGACGCTCTGTTTATTTCATGACATATTAACATTTTCATATATGTGCTCACATGTACCTATTAAAGGTAACCCATGATATTGAAATTGTTTATATTTAGTGTTTGTTTGTATTCCATGTGTCCACAATAAGCGAGGACTATTAATTTGTGTCTGTCTGTCTGTCTGTCTCTTTGCCCCTCTGTCATACTAATATTTCCATGCGATTACTCCACCAAATAATGTCTGATTTTGATACACTTTTTTCTGCCCTGCCCCAGAGAACAAATTTGAAAGCTAGCTAAATTCTCCATGCATCAATTTTGCATATTTAATATGGAATGTAAATTTGGTTAGTTTTCTTGATTTCTTTGGTGTAATGGTTAAATGTGTACCACCACTCTGACGACCAGTATTTGGTACTGTCTTAATATTATTGTTGATGTTATTACATATATGGGGCTTGGTTTGTTAGAATCTTGGGAGAATTTATCATTTCTTTAAGTCTACAAACTCAAGATAGCACCTCAAGTTTTTGTTTTTTTTTTAAATATCAAGATAATGGTAAAAGCAGCCTGTTTTTGTGCAAGTTATCATAGTTGAATGTTATTATAAACAGAAATGATTTTGGAGACAGAAGGTTGTGTGCCATGCACAAGCATTGGCAAAAAGGGGAGAAATGCTTGTTTGTGATATTGATGTTAATTTAAACTTACTATTTGTATGGGATGTATATTACTTTTAATTTACACTGTAAATTCTTTAAATGGACCGAGAAAAAGAGCAAAGGGCCTCTGAAGATTAAAGGTTAGCAGACGTTGTGGCAAAAAGAAAGAAAACAATACATCATGTTGAATTCCAGTTAGTATATACAGTTCTAGAATTGTTGTTCTAGAAGTTCCCTGAAAATGTGATAGACTCAAACATACAGTTTTGGTTTGTTATTTTAGTGTGTTGCATGTGATAGTGATAACAATAATAATACTGACATATCACTTAACTCCTATAGGAAGCCAATCGCCAGAGAAAGCCGGGAGGGAGAAGGAGATTTTAGTGAATATCGTCGTACAGTACTGTCCAGAAAAAATATTTGGCTTTGATTTTACATTTGTGGAGTGTTAAGCAATGTGTGCATCAAGAAGCCAGACCTTGTTTTTGCAACAACCCATGATCAACAGGCTTAAAGATGGGGTGTATTTACATGCGGTTTTTCGCTGGTTATAATATAACTGAAATGGTACCAGAAAGCATTGTTTGCACGGTATTTTGTACGTAACACAGCATTTTAAGTAATCGTAGACAACGACATTTGACAAATTGCAAATAAACATCATTGCATTTTTATTAGCAAACTCTGCGTAAGCCATGGTGCTTGGGGACATGTAAGTTGTTAATATTTCAACATGTACATGGACAGTTAGATTAAAACCCTAACTGAGGTAAACTGACAAGAGGTCAGATGTCACCGATAACGTGTGACCATTGGGTAACTATTACACTGTTGTCGCTGCTCTGGTTTAACTCTCTGTGTAATCTTTTGTATTATATATTAGTTCTAATCTGACACCTGCCGCAATATGGTTGCGGTATTGCTGAAGAAGGGGTGTTAAGTCATAATAATTCATTCTGACTGGCTGAATGGGATTTAAGCATGCTTCATCGGTTCTCAGTCAGGCAAAACATCTTCAAAGCTTCAGTAAAAGGGTGAATTTTAGTCGGAACGAATTTAAATAAGAATTCTCTCGAAGCTACACAGAGCTGTGTAGTGCAGGCGGTTCTTGCGTCTTGGTGGCAATTTATTACACAGGCATTTTTTATAATGTGATATATTACATGAAATTGCAGTTAAATGTCAATTTCTTACCATCTAAATGTTTAAATCCTTTGTGATTGTTGCATATAGCAAAAATTTAATTAAATTGCTTAATGTAAGATTGGGATATCAAATGTTCTGAAAGATCGTAAGCCATTAGTTGCAATTTTATAATTTACTAGTATTGTGTTTACTTTAATGTTAATTGCTTTGTGCTAATTTGCCTCTTATAATAATGTTGAATATTTTAATAGAAGGTGAAGTGTTAGTTGCAGTTTGTTTTTTGCGACTGTCTAAGTGTTGAATATTTTAACTCAGAAAGAAGTGTTTTGGTAGTATGTTAAGTTACCACTGTCCCATTGTTGAACAATTTAATCATAGTGATACAGTTGTTATAATTTGTTAATTTAGTGTGTTTATTGAATATTTTGTTGAATATATAATCGGATATATTCGTGGGAAAGGTACAATAAAGAACAGGTTTTTTTAATATATGTAACATTCCTTGATCCATATATATACCTGTATATGCTGATTTAGGCCGTCTTCCTAATATATTTTATAAAGCTACAACTGGGAAAAAGAATTGCGTTTTCTCTGAAGCATGACTTGTTTTATATTACACTCATTTTCATCATATTGAGCTAGACACTCCGCGTATAGCTACGCGTTTATTACTCCGTTTTCTGCATGGGTCAATCGATTAGGCGTATGTGTTCCAGTACGAACTTGGAAAGCCGTCATCGTTACCCATTTTTATATATTCGATGACGATGATCGCTAATTGCTTTCGAAGCACTGAGTCGTCTGTTGGTATATAGTACTATAAGTATTGTATGTATCTGTGAATAAACCATTCACTTCATATAACTGGACTCTAAAAAGCGTTCCGTAGCTCATTTGGTAGAGCGGTGGGGCTGGACACCCTAAGTCGTGAGTTCGAGTCTCACTCGAGCCGGTATTTGCGCTGGTCTCGATATATCAGTGTTGAAAATCATATCTATTTGACGTTCTTTGGTGAGCATTATTTTCTTGAATGACAGTCCGGAAAACCGGCCGCCCTGAAGTTAAATATTTATGAGTGTATGTACATTGCAAAAGTTCAGTTAAACGCGATTTTGCTGCCCAATTTGTCTTCATTAACTTACGGCATATTTAGGTCTACAGAATGTATAGGTAGTTTATTAATTCAAAGCATATGCACGTCACAGTACAGAAATTCTCCGGCATAGTCTCTTAATATTCTTGAGTTCAACGTTGCACTGCGTCAAGTAAATCTAATTAATAAAAACTTTTTGTTACTCAATCTTACCCACTCAAGAGGGTTGGTTTACCCATGGTTTCTCAGTCGGTCAGGAAACAATTTTCTGAACTATTTACAATCTAAAACCGTTATCCATCTTCTTGAATTAAACCCGCGTACGGTGTATACGGCGTCACCGTGATAACTTGTAAACCCAACCAAGCTCGAGAAGAGGTATTTTCGATAGAATCTGGCAAATTTGGAATACGTTTTTTGACAGTTTTCAACACTTGTTTCCACATCGAATCATCATTATAACAAGTACGTGTGTGAACAACACTGCAAAGTATTTCCAGGCCATTGTACACGTTGTGGCGAGATGATAAGTTTCTTGATCATTTCATGTTATAAACAGTATAACACCTTATAATACGATACATTGTTCTTAAGTTACAAGCACAAACATAGTAGCTTACAACAATCACAGGTGAGAACAGTGTACCACACTTGGAAGAATTACGTCACAGCCCTTCACACGAATGGCTGCGCTTTACGTTAGTCGACGGAGTTACCGTTGTCGTGGTAGCTGTTAGAAAACATGCTTCACGGAAATAATCGTAATATTGTCCAATCCTTTGTGGCAAACTTAACTGTAAGGTCGGTGCATGATTTACCCCAAGGCATTCACTCCGGCTTCCTCCTCCCGTAAAATTCATCACCATGCAGAGTCCAATTTATGGCAAGTTCGTGAGTATTACGGTGTTACAATTAGACTCCTGTTAAACATTTTAAGCAAGGCGTTAAACACCAATCGAATGAACACATGCTCTTGTATATAGGCTTCCCATAAATACAAGCCTAAATGAAAATGCCTGTAGGGTAGGTTTGCTTTGCACTTAAAATATCAACGTGAAGTGTTGTGAACGACACGTTCATGTCCATAGTGGTGCACGTAATTCGCATTACACCTCTGCGAGTCCTCCCTGACCAAAGACAATCAGTAGCGTGTTGTTGTCGCAAGCGGACAAATGTCTTTGTGCGGCATATTCTGCACAGAATGAACGGGGGAACAATGTTGTATAGCCATATCGTGGCGAGATATTCTGCACAGAACGCGAAATAATAAATGAGAGATAAAATATTGTACGTACCTAACAAAATAACCAAAATGTATTACCGATTTGGTAATTGTTGGGGGTTTTTTTGAAGGCCAGTTATATATTTATCATTTGTATAAATTTTCTTGGCTGAGTCAAAAACAAATACAAGCAGAAATATTTTCTAATTCTTTTTTTAGCTTTTGCATTTTAATATGGGACATATAATACAGGCATACATTTTTGTTTATGTCGTTCGTCTCCGTTGGTCAGTTGGTTAGCTGGCTAAGGCAGCGCAATGACCCAGAAGCCTCCAATCAATGCGGTCCCTGAGAGTTCAAGTCCAGTTCATGCTGGCTTCCCCTCCGGCCATACGTGGAAAGGCCTGCCAACAACCTGCAGATGGTCATGGGTTTTTCGCGGGCTCCCCTGGCTCTGCCCGGTTTCCTCCCACCATAATACTGGAAGTCATAAGTGAAAATATTCTTTAGTACGGCGTAAAACAACAATCAAATAAATAAAACAAAGGTGCAAGGGAGGTCATCCTGATGCAGATCTAATTCTCAAAGTTATCTGCCCTTTGTGGGCGAATGGTTCTCTCTCCTTGGTTATCCCTGCTATGTAGGTCAGGCCGACCCCGGGGGAATTCCCGAGCGCCTCTGAGCTATGTTTATTTCATGTTTACCTGTGACTTGACCCAGTTTCATACAACATGGCGTCCTTCCAGGTAAGCGGTGGATCGCATCGCATCGACGACACGGATATGAGGACCGATGAGGCAAGCTCAGGTCGTGTTTTATAGTTCAGCTCAGAGGTACACTTTTAGCTTACGTGGTTTGTTTACGTATCGTCGTGTGTGTTTTCGCGATGGCTGTACAAAGCAATGATGATCGTGCGCGGTTTTGTGCTAACCTGATCAGTTTATACCCGAAATTTGCATGATACGCAGCAGTGGGCTGCTGCGTTGAGATATAATTAAATATGTTGTTGCGTTGCATGCCTCTGAGGCAGGAGTAGGCCTACAAGTACTTAAGATTTTATGAACAATGGAGGCTTACGTCTTTTGTGTATAAACCCTACAGTAGGCCAAATCCTTTTCATGTATGGCTAAATGTAGGCCTATGTACCCTATGCGTGACTTCCGTTTGTAGCGCGTTGCCTTAAAACATGGCGTCGTTTTTGTTTTAACATGGAGCGATGAGCTTCTAGGCCGGTCAGCACCTAAATAATGAAGGTGAGGCCGCCGAAATTGTAGCGCTCATGTTTGTGAGTGCCTGTCCTTTGGAAGGAGTCACAGGATAATTGCCTGAGTTGCGAGGCGGCAGAACTCTTGCACTACTCCGAGGAAATGAATTGGAAGGCTGTATGACACCATTGGTATAGCGACATCCAAATGTCGCAGCGACAGTGGAGTTCATGCAGGACTAGATAACGACAAAGGTTAGCCGAGGTGGTTGCAGAATTATATGACCAGTCTACGTGTCTACATGCGTATAGCCAGGCGCAACGATATACGTTATAGATATTCTTTAAAATAGGTATCCAACCTATGCCCGGAAATCCAGGCTACAAGGAGTAACGTACGTTGCTGTATTTGTCACGGTGGAAAGTAATGAAATGAATGCCATTCAGCTTTGTGTCTGCATATTTTTACAGGCGTAGCCTAAGGCAATTTCACATGCGGACACCTGCTACATGTAGCCTGGGCGATGTAGGCCAAGGCCCATGACTACGTTGTTGGAGTTTTGCCAGGACATTAGCTATAGGTTTCACAAAATTTTGATCAGCCATACTGTGGCCATACTATATCGGATCAAAAATTGTGCCAAACCTAGCTAATCTCAGAGCAAGGTGGGACTAATGACAGCGTATATGTAGTTGTGCGTAATTAGGACAATAAATGTTAAAGTGAAAGGACGATGGACTGGCACGCGCTAATGTATACATGACATTGTCCTGTAGTTTCGTTTTGACCGAACTATTGTACCATGGCACTCTCAAAATCGTGATCGCACAAATGTACCGGCATGACTGTACATACTTGTAGCCTTTTCGTGCTCAGGCGCACATTGCATGAATATTGCTCAAAGAAGTTTTATTTTGGCCTGATCACAGCAGTGTAGAAATATCGTGACGTCACTGACAATAATGCATTTATTTATTTATTTTATTTATTTATTTCATCTGTGTCTTACGCCGTACTCAAGAATATTTCACTTATACGACGGCTGACGGCAAGCATTATGGTTGGAGGAAACCGAGCAGAGCCCGGGGGAAACCCATGACCATCCGCAGTTTGCTGGCGAACACATTAATTATTAATATAGTCCGTAAAGCCCACAAATATAAACATTTAATTGACTATATTTAGGCCATTTACGCTGTCTAACTTTCGTTGAAGACGAATCATGGATGTACATGTGGACCTGTTCGTCACGCGAAGGAAAGTTCTCCAGACACTTGCCAAAGGTCTGTGGTTTCCCTCGTGCAATCCTACTTCCTTCACCCTTTAAACTGACCCCCGTGCTTCGCACGCTGAGTGAAAGTTCTAGAAATGTTCTATCCACAGCAATCAAATTAAAAATAAATATATCCCTGAAATATAAAAGTAAATATATCACTGGGGCTGTTACTCCATGTCATTATAGATGCAGACTATCTGATATATTTTATAATTTCCAGGAACTGTTTTTGAAGACTTTTTAATAATCCCGTAATAAAGAAAACGGACAAATTCAGAAGATATGATCTGTATGGGCGTATTTATGCTCAGTTCGTGCTGCGTTTGGTCCTGATGGGATTGTGTCTAATGTTGATCTGGTCGGATCACTCCTAACTGAGATTTGCCCCAACTTTTAGGGACAGAGATCAGTAATACTGAAAGCCACAAAAATTCATTTGTCTCCCAGTCTCTCTTTTAGGTAATTTGTTGTTCATTATATGGACTAACCATGTCACTGTGAGAGAAAAGAAAATTACAATTCCTGTTACAGTAGCATGTATATTATCTAAAATGGGCATACCAAAGGGCGCCCAAAATTAGAGAACTAGGGTATAGACCATAATGGGACCCTGGGTATAGCAAGTCATCGTGCATAGTCTGGGCGTAAGTGGCCTGCCTTTTAGTTCATGTATGTTTCTGTTTTCAGTTGTGTTAATGTATGTAAGCGTGAACATACCATATAAAGTGGAACGTAGCGCTGCATCCCTTAAGGCGGGTACATGTATATATGGGTCTTGCTCCTATATAACTGTGAATTTATGTACCTTCTGAAGTATTGTGGGGTGCATGACTTATCTGGCCAGTGATTCAATTCTGAAGACTGAATCTATAATGCTGCATGAAACCAGCTTATGTTGAACTGTCGACTCCACTTGTTGCTGTTTTTGCTGTTTTTGCTGTAGCTTGGAGAGCGGGATATCATTCAGCAGTAAAATCCGTTAGGCCTTCAGTTCATCCTTTGGATAGGGAATTTAAGGGAACGAATTTTATTGTGCGTTTGGTCTCACTTTCAGCATAGAGCATGGGACAGCAATCATGAGGCCATTTGTCCAGTATAACGTTCGCTGAAAACCACTTGTCTTCCACCAATATGTTGTGCAAGCCTGTGAATCGAACGTGGGCAAATTCATCAGTAATTTGCCTTTGGTTTTGTCTACATCTGCAACATTATATGTACTACCGCCATGTTTTATATTTCCGACCATTCATTTGGTTAGACAGGTAAAATGTTGAATAAGGACGGCGATCATTTCACTCGCTGAATTAGGTTTTGTCTACACATGTAAAATTGCCCACAATGGTATATTTATGTATTTATTTATTTATTTATGTATTTATTTATCTATTTCATTGGTGTTTTACGCCGCACGGAAGAATATTTCTCTTTTACGACTGAGGCCAGCATTGTGGTGGGAAGAAGCCAGACAGCGCCCGGAGGAAACCCAAGACCAGCCGCCGGTTGTTGGCTGACCTTCCCCGGCCAAAGAAGAAGGCAGCATGTGCTGAACTTGAATTCACAGCGACCACATCTGTGAGATGCTCCTGAGTCATTGCGCTGTCAGTCGTATATAAGAGAGTAGCCTCAGGTAGCTCCGAAATTGTTGCAATCATTACGTTGACAGCAGGGAGCTTCAGAATCTCTAACTTCAAAATTGTGACGCCATGGCCTTTAGCCTACACTCGCCACGCCTGGATTGTTGTGTGTTGTGGGGAGACAGCGGTCCGGATTTGGATGCCTTAACATGGGGCTTCGTACTTTGATGCTTGTTAGAGGGCAAGTAACGAAGGTAAGACACCGCGTTTGTGGTTTTCTAGTTTCTGCGGGTCTGGACTGTCGTTACGTGCCCGCTAAACTCTGGACCTACCACACGATTTCGCAGTTACAGTTGCTGTAACTCCGTGATGTCAACGTAATGAGTGCAAAAGCTTCGGAACTAACTGGAGCTAATGAGAGAACAATCTTGGAATGTGGCGCAAAACAACATTCAAATAAAATAAAATGTTCCTGGTTTGTTAACCCTTTCAGATAGCCGCCGTCCACACGCTACGGTTCACAAAGCATACACGAAGTGGTCAAGCGTGACGATGAACCTGTGGAGGTACCGACGGGGCGTGATACTGCTTCTGGGCGGGGTCGCTCTAGTAATCCTGTATATCCTCTACACTGGGGCCGCATCAGGTAAAACCCTGCGTTATTATTCCCACTTTGCAAAAGTGACGATTATGGAGCGATTGCTTGTTTCTTTTGTCAGGTAGGCCCGATTTGCGTTGTCTTTCAAGCTTATCAGTGAAATTGAGTGAGTATGTGAGTGCGTGCTTAGGGTTTAACGTCCTGCTTAACAATGTTTCAGTCATATGACGACGAGGAGTCCTTCTGGTGTGTGTCCTCTTGTGGTAGGGCAAGTCCATGCCGCCCAAGCGCTGCAGCCATAGGAGCATCACGGCAAAGACACCAGACATGACACCCCACACAGTCACATTATACTGACACCCGGTCGACCAGTTCTATTTCCTCTAACCTTCCAGTGCTGAGTGCCAAGCGAACCAGCAGCAAGTACAATTTTTGGAGCCCTTGGTATGACCCTACCCGGGCTCGAACCTGGATCTCCCGTTCTCGTGGCGGACGCTCTAAATACTAAATATTGTGACCGTCCAGTGAAAATGAAAATGTTTTTATTGATGTGAGTTAGCACCTGACTGCGGCAAAATATATTTATTTATTTCATTGGTTGTCAAGAATATTTTACTTGTACGTCGACGGCCAGCATTATCTTGGGAGGAGCCCGGGGGAACCCATCACCGTCCGTAGGTTTGTGGCGGACCATCCCATGCACGACTGGAGAGCTTAGCAAGGAGCATGTTAGCAAGAAGTAACACTAGGGACTGATTCTGATTGATTGTGTAGAACACAAAGTCAGAAGTTTTCTGATCCTTACCTACCGAGAAGTGACGATTTATTCCCACCCCTCCTCCACCCCTCCTATAAACCAGATTGCTCCATGCATCGCTTTATATGGAATGGTTGAGACATGTAATAGCTGAGTACTTTGACAAGAACATACTTTTTATACCGCCTTTCAAGAAAGCTATCACAGTCTTAATACCAGGCGGTCTAATGGGGTAACATTTCCTCGTGCCACACGTGTCCATTTCAACTGAATTGACCATTGTTCTCTTTCAAGGCGTGAGTGATACGTTACCGGTTTTGCCATAAATGCCATCACAAAGGCAGGGATGACCAATAACTTACACAGCCTAGGGCACGAATTGCGTTTTTATCGGGGATTACTTTAGCAATTTTTCCAGCTCATGTTGACTTCCTCTCCGGTCATACGTGGGAAGGTCTGCCAGCAGCCTGCGGGTGGTAGTGGGTTTCCCCAGGCTCTGCCCGGTGTCCTTCCACCATAACTCTTGTCTCTTTCGTATAAGTGAAATATTCAGGGGCACGGCGTAAAACAGCAATCGAATAAATAAATAAATTTAATAATTCTTCCTTTCATGAAAGGACACATGAGGATTTTTTTTCAAGACTGTGTTTTGATTATAAATGAATATTATGTAATTATACTTGTGTCTTTGACAGCCGATGATATTGCCTCGCAGATCAAACCGAAATCTCATCTTAAATCCACATTCCATGATCATGAGAATGCTGCCAACGCTGACAAGGTAACATTTGACTTCAAAAACATCAAATTTGTTTATGTTGCCAGCTGAGATGCTTTCCGCAATGCTGTTCAATCACTGTGGTAAATTCCCGTCAAAATGAGTAAAACATTTTGTGGTTTAAGTCACAGTTGTGAGAGGGACAGAAATCTGACAATTTGCTGTTTAGCTGCTAAAAACGAATGTATTTCAAGACCATGTTGTTGTTGTTGTTCTTGATGGTATACCACTTGTATTTAGTGCTAAGGGTTAAGTGGGGACGTCGAATCATGTTTTAATTGCACAGCATCACGCCTCGTGTCTACATATGCATTGGTGTCTTTTTCTTGCCATTTTTATATTCCCAAATGTACAATGCGTTTGAGGATGGCGTCGGTGTGGTTGTTTTTGAGGTTTTTGTTGATAGCGCATTTTTTAAAAACCTAGTGGTTCATGATGAGACATTTTTGAAATGCGCTTGCGCCAACAGCACATGACCGTACACATGCACTCATCGTTTTGTTCTTTCTTTTATATATTCTCAGCCCTCTGCTGATGAAGAAAACGAAGTCCGGGCACCTGTGGGAAAAAACGCAGTAGTTTTTGTAATTGGCGATAGTCACATCGCTCACTTAAACAATGCCCTCAGTCAGGGAGTGATTAAAAACGCCCAGCCAGACTTTGAAACCAGCCACAAAGTGGTCGTGTACGGAATACCGGCCGCTACCGTGGACACGCTGAGGTCTTCTGAGAAACTGATATACTCTCTGAAATCCGAGAGACCAGAACTCGTCTACCTTCACATCGGCGGAAACGATGCGGATTCCAAGATAGCTGTCGACGAAATTTCCGGTAACATTCTGAAATATTCCATAGAACTGGAAATGGTGTACGGAGTGAAGTCAGTGGTGTTGAGCGAACAGTTTCATAGGAAGAAACCCAGAAACTTGGCACCAAAGGAGTACGACCTTAAAATTATAGAGCTGAATAAGCAGTTGAGATTCCACGATCATGCCACATTTTGGAGCCATAATCAGCTGATGCAAGCCACGGAGGAGATTCTTGGAGAAGATGGTGTGCACTTAAATGACTATGGACAGAATCATTTTTATAACTCGATCAAAGCAGGGTTAAATTATTGGCTTAAGTAGCAAAAGACATTTGTAATAGGATACATTTTTGTATAAAAAAAAAGAGAAACCTAGAAACAGTTTTGTCTATGCAAATGTTCGTTGACGATGTTGTCATAGCACTGGATCTGTTCTAGACGCATGTTTGTACATAGCTCTACATGCCTGGTGATCGCTTTCCTCAGAGTGATGCACCCTTATGCTTATTTTTCTGGGAGTACACTGTAAAATGCCCAACGCCCAACGCTTTTAACGTGTGATTAAACTTCACACAAGCGTGTTGAATAAATATACACATATGTTAGGTATTAAACATAAGTGTCTAAAACATGTACATACCCTATATTGTAATGCTAAAGTCTTCAAGTGTTTAATATCTGATGCATAATAGTGTTTAGAAATTAAACATCGAATTTCACAGTGTAGTTCTGCCGCCTCACACCTCAGAGGCCTGTTTTACGAAGAGGGTATAAGGTATGTCAAACGTAACTCTCATAACCACAGCACGCATACGCAAGAGATACGTCGCCATGGTAGTTACGTTTAACGCGACGTTACACACTCTTGGTAAAACGGGCCCCAGGCAGCTATCATATGACCTCTGGGATAGTACACGTAGCAGCACGTATATATCCCCGCTACAAATAACATAACGGTGAAGGACCCCCTCTGTGTTGGTGCACAGCAGTTTTTTTTTTCTAATGCAAACGACCCAACTCCCACTAATACAACTAATGAATGAACTAATAGATGGAATATGAAAACCGGTGGACCGGAGTGTCCAGCTGTGAATGTGTACACGTTAATGCCTACACAGTAACAACTTCCACGCCTCCTAGCAACACAATTAGGTTACACATATGCAGAGATGTTCATTGCAATTTTTAGAGGTGACTACATAATCTAGAGTAGGGGCTAACCCAAAATGCTGTGTTTTCATCACAGTTAATCAACAATGCCCTGGAAACAATGCAACGTCTTTGAGCGGCACTTAGAAATTGGTTGGTGACAGATTCCTTAAATAGATACTTTCTTCATTTATTGGTTCCTAACCATGTTTCGGTGTGGATTCTGCCACAGTTTGGAAGTCATTTTAGGGCTCTCTATGAGCATGCTTATCTGATTTCTCAAGTTCCATTCTTCTTTCCTTGTTAATACAATCTTCGAGATTTCAAATGGTTAGGCGCAGGCTTCCTCTCCGGTCCGCCAGCTATCTGTAGATGTTCGTGGAATTCCCCCGGGCTATGCCCGGTTTCCTTCCACTATGATGCTGACCATCGTCGTGTAAGTGAAATAATATAATAATGTAATGAGATGTCTTTGTAAGTCTCGATCAAACATGCAGATGCCCTTTTATAGCGGTCGTATAATGTTATAGCGATTTTGTCTCTACGTCCTTCCGTCTGAATGCGAGTCCGGACTATATCTCGAATTGTTTTCCACGAACAGTTTGAATTTTTGGTGATACATAGATACAGGTGTGATGATGTGTCGCGAATTACATTTGTCCATTTCCGTGGTTGCCCTGGTAACTAGCTCGCCATTTTCCCTGTATGTGCTGCGTAAATACAAATGACTTCGTGTCCGGGCTATATCTCGAATCGTTTTCGACGTGCATGTTTAATTTTTGGTGGATACCTAGATAAAGGTGTCGAAGCTTACATCTGTCCACTTTTGCTTGCCTTAGTAGCCAGATCACCGTTTCCACTACATAAGCTGTAAATACAGGTGACTTCGTGTCCGGGCTACTACTCCAATTTTTTCCAGATTCAAGTTTGCGTCTTGGTGGATGTTTAGATATAGAGGAGGCGATGTGTCGCGACTATGTTGTCATTTTCACGGTTGCCATATATATATAACTGTATATACTTTATAAATAGATATGATTTCCTGTCCGGCCTACAACTCCAATGGCTTTCCAGGTGCAGTTTTAATTTTTGTTGGGTGCATGGATGTACATGTGGTCATGTGTCGCTCATTTCTGTCCATTTCCGTGGGGGCCATGGTAACCAGAACACCATTTTCTCTATATATCCGGTATTAATAAGTTTGACTTGTTGAACTCTTGTTAGGGCTGTTTCTTACATTACGTCACCGTCTTCAATGTCGTAGTTGGCAGAGCGTCTGCATCCTAAGCTGTAGACCCTGTAGGCCATCTTTAAGAAACTGCTTGTTGGTCGTAATTTAACCGTATTTCACTAATAGGGTCTGTCAATAGGGATTTCTTGTTTTTTCTGGGTCTTGAAAAAGGTAGGGATTTTGAAGAAATTGACATGGAGAGAAAAATTTGAAAAAATCTTTCGTCAAAATACCAATAAAAACTTTCGAGTAGGCCCAATTTTGAAGCGTCGGGTTACGCCCAACAGACATACTTTTAAGGAAGGCCTTGGTAATCAGCGTAAAAGGCATAGGTCTAGCTGGAATAGGTCAGCCTAATACGACTTGTTGGAGAGTCATTGCTGCACACATGGTGTCTTCGGTAGGGCGTTCCTATGAGGTAAAAATACAAGTATGTCCGCTCTGGTTCCGGCCGGCTACGATGAGCACCATGGTGCCTTGATCGATATATATGTTGAAAATAACTTTAAATCTGAAACAAGCAAAAGAATTTTGCAAGCATTAAGAATTTTGCATCTGTTTGAAGTTGTTGAAGTTTATAGGTGGAAGAAACCTGAGCTGCCGCAATAAACGCACCCGACAAACCTCCTGACTTAAATCCACAGCCGAACAATGTAGTTAATTGGTCAACGTATCTTTAGTTTACTGAGCTAGCGTAAAAGTGTTCCTTGACCATCTGATACTGCTAAAAAAAACTGGCTGATTATTAACCAACCTGGATCAAGCTGTAACTAAGGATAGAAACCAAGCTGTAACAAGTTCGCGCTGTAACTAAAACCTTAGCTGCACGAGGGAAGCTGACACCAGATTTAACAATGTACAGGTTAAAACCGGACTGCAATGTGTTTGTCAGTTAAGATTATTCCTTAACTGTCCTTAAGAGACAGCTATTTTATATGTATTTATTTATATTTATTTATTCAAGAATTTTTTTGTAAATATTTTGTGGAATATTGATAAACTTCTAACATTTATTGCTTAGCACAAGGTATTGTTGTAATTGATGTAACAGGTTTATTTTCATTTATTTATTTCTTCCTCTTATTTTTACTGGTACTCGGCATAACCATTTTCTTTTTCGTGGTTATTTTTTAGCCCATTGTATGTTGCGTGCAATAAAGATCACGTGACTGCTAATCAGCCTATCAACGCAGTGCGTCCGCCATGTTGGACGACAAGTTATCGCTAACAGTTAGGGTCCGGTAGACTGGCGAAGACACTGGGATCAGTGGAGTTTTCAGAAAGAACAGATACAAGAAAACAAACTCTGTTATTTACAGGCAAAGATTAAGAAGTGATAAGCTACGTTCACACCATTCCTTCCCAGGTAGATATGGCTGCATAAGACCAGGTAGAGCCTAGAAACGCCACCCCAGTTAGCCAGTTACCGTTATGACAAAATCTCTAACTTAAAAGACAAGACAACAAAAATCATAACTAAAGTTATTTCATAAGAGGGACCCATACAGACCTGAATGGTTACAGACATTTCCATATGACGTGTTTGTTAACTGTTGTAATCATCTTTTAATCTGGAATTCTTACGAGGTTATCGGATACACCATTTTAGAGAAACCGGAAATGCGATTACGCGTCACCCGTACCCTATACTCTTTCAATATTGGAGGCGAAACACGCCTTTGTGTGCGAAGCACGCATTGTAGCCTCTTGGTTGAGACCTTGGAAAACCCCAGGCGCATCCCACTACCACTTTTTCGTTGTAATCAGCCGGAAAACAGCTGATTATACAATACTGCTATATGACAAAATAGTGAACTACATGTAAGTACGGGTAACGTCACAGCGGAACATGGCTATCCATACGATTTTCCCTCCGGGGACGTTTTTGTTTACTTTGGACTGCAACGTCTCTGTTTTCCTACATCACAAAAATAAAAAGTGGCGTTTTCTGAAGTGTGAATGGAATTCTTTATCGATATAAACTGGGGGTCCCCAAAAAATGTACTCACCCTTTGACTGCCCATTACCCATGGATTTTTTGTCTTTGTTTCAGGTACAACTAACCCTAAATATTCGATGTGTTGAAAGAAGAAATTCAAAGACAATACCTCGTAATTCCAAATGAAATGTTGCGCAAAGTTGTCGAATGCACTGGTCCGCGTTATCAGCAGTGCTTGGAAAATGGTGCAAATCAGTTTGAACATTTGCGAACACATAGGAATGAGTAGACTAGACTAGGGGGAGAACATTAAAGTTTTATTCTATGCCATTTAATTTTCTTAAATTTAAAGTTATTTTCTTTAATTTAACTCATTAGACTTTTATTTATGTCAATAAGCACTTACATCAAAACAAAATACATGAGTAATGGGCTGTGAAAGGGTGAGTACATTTGGTCTAGTGTTGTCTTTTCTTTTAAGACGGCTTTTGCACAATCAGCCCAGAAGGTCCTTTATTTGAAATGTGATATTTCATCACATGTAATTAAATTATGTGATAGGAGTCCAGTTGATTGATTTATATATGTACATGTATTTGTTTCTTTTGTAAATAAACCGTAAAATGCATTTTTTTTTTTAACTTCTGTTTTAAAATAATGCTTAAATGATGTTTCACCGATCTCGCAACGTTGGTCACATTAGGGGATCTCGAACGCTCCGTGTGCCCATTTGCATATCCTAACGTACGTTGAATACCAAACGTCCTTCACTAACATGGTGTGTATATCTGGAGGTCAGACCTGCAAAAGTTCGTTGATCGGTTGCTTTTCCATATAGGCCTTTATCGTATGGCTTTATACAACAGTGAAATAAAACAAACATTTACACAGGGGATTCAAACTTGACAACGTACCCATCAGTCTCCATTCTCAATTAGACAACTAATGGAGAAGACGATTGACGTTTCAAGGCATTTTTTTATGCCTGAACTCGGGATTGAGCACGGGCCCCTTTATTATAAGGCTGCCGCTCTAACCGCTCGGCCAAGGCTGTGAGATCTGTATACATGAAAGTTCAGTAAGAATCCATGTATATTTTTCTTTGACGCGTTCTTTTCGTGGTTATTTTTTAGCCCATTGTATGTTGCGTGCAATAAAGATCACGTGACTGCTAATCAGCCTATCCACGCAGTGCGTCCGCCATGTTGGACGACAAGTTATCGCTAACAGTTAGGGTCCGGTAGACTGGCGAAGACACTGGGATCAGTGGAGTTTTCAGAAAGAACAGATACAAGAAAACAAACTCTGTTATTTACAGGCAAAGATTAAGAAGTGATAAGCTACGTTCACACCATACACGGAAATCGGTCCGGGGCCCGAACCGAATTCGTGAGCGATAACGTTTTCTGAGGGTTGCAATCACACACGGGTCCGCTTTCCGAAGTAGGCCTAAATTTATTTCTTGAATGAACTGGTCGTTCTTTAGTTTAGCAATAGATCATCAGATAATACCATTGCTAATCAACATGTAATTGGAAATTTATGAAGAAATTACACCGTGTGTTGTTGCTTTTGTTTTTGTTTTGACGCGAATTGTCACACTGACTGTGTTATACAGTGGCCAGTTTTCGATGGGAGGCAAAGTAGCTAACCCACCAAATGCAATATATGTAATCAAGTTACGTCTGACACGTTAGCCAAATAACCTCATGGCCCTTCCTCTACGCCACAACGACATGGGAAGGTCCTATTGAACACTAATAGCGCAAACTCGGCCACCTGCCGTCCGGCTTTCACCCGACCAGTTCGGTTCTGCTTCTGTGTTGCATTTTTGTCATTAGGTTAGATGCTTTGCATCCGCTACAATTTCTGACCCCTAACGCCAACTGCTAAGTCATAATAACCTCTAGCTAACTCCATCTAAACCTCGGTAAAGCACGAAGCCGCCATGTTTGATGATTCAAATCATTACGGGAACAATACTCGCCCCTTCACCATCTCGACCTCCGTAAAATGTATCCTAAGATTTACACAGTGTTATAGCAAGCTGCTCATTCTTTGGAGCAATACCTAGACGATGGCGACATTTGATCCTCTTTAATAAACACCTGAAGTATTTCACATTTGGTTGCAACAACGGTTGCGAAGGCAGATGTTAAATAGCTGAGCATAAGTTCCTAGGACAAAATTTAAGGAGCCCTGGATCGGGATGCTTAGCTTCATCAAACATGGCGATCCCTGGTGTGAACCGAGAGAGATAGAATTTGCTCGAGTTTTATCATGAGTTAACTGGTGGCGTTAGGCGTGGGAAAATGGAGCGGATGCAAAACAACCGAACTGGTCGGGTGAAAGCCGGACGGTAGATGGCCGAGTTTTTGGCCAGTATTAGTGTTCAATGGAACCTTCGAATGGCATTGTAGCGTACTGGAAGGGCCGTGTGATTACCGACACGCTGGCCGATCTCACTGGACATCCATCTTTTTTCTTATATCTCTGTAATTACAATCTCTAAGATCAAACCAATTTATTCCTACCTCATGGATCAGCAACTCAGTGCGATCTGTACTGTTTAAATGCTGAACAATTCTGACTGGTCATTAGTGAAAATCCGTCACGATTTTGGGTCCGCAAGCCACCTGCCCGAATCCGTGGCCTGACGAGAATTTGGCCTCGGTGTGTGTGAACGTTTTACTACCGTATCCATTTTCCACGAAATCCGAACGGAATTCGTTACGGCCCCCGGACCGATTTCCGTGCCTAGTTTGAATGTAGCTTAAGTCCATAAAGTCGGCCTACAGACTAGAAAAACGGAGTGATTTAATTGTCCAGTTGTGTCTCAGATTATTGACAGATCTGGCATGTTGGGGAGTGCGGAAACTCTTAATTTTCCCAAACTGACAGGCTTATAACGTAATTCTATATTCACGAACCCAGTATAAACAGGCTGATGCGTATTTATGAAGCAATATTTTTATACATATTGGCGGCCTATATATGAATAACATTGCCTAGTCCCACCGTTGTTAGGATGAATTGTAAATTAATAAAATGCCAAGGCAAGAAGCGAAATAAACGGCGTACTTTAATTTATACTTCTTGTGACAGACGCCGTGAACACATTGATTTACAAATACCCATAGTCCTAGCTATTCATTTGTAGTAGGCCAGCTACATGTACTATAAAAGCCAGCTACCCTGTACACTATTTAAGTAAATATACATTCGACCTACATGAAGGCCCATGCCTCAGTCTTGTCTTTAAAGTAATGCAGACAAAAGGAAATAAAACACGTGAATGTGTGTTTTGGTTATTACATGTACGTGTGTGATTCTTTGTCGACGTTTAAAATTTTTTTTACATATCGAGTGTGACTACATCTACAGGCGTCTGAGTTTTGTGCTATCTGACCAGTTTCCACCCTACCCCACAACGTCATGAGAGGTGTTCAAGAGTTAAAATGTATCCATGTCTATAGTACTGTTTATTCCGCTCCCAACTGGACAGACATTAACATCTTAAAATGGCATGTGAGCAGGGCATTCACATTCGAAACGACAGCATGTGCATTGCTATGTGCCCCAGGTGTCAGCCAACACTGCGGCACCTCGTTTTGAGGGAGCCTATGACGCGTATTGCGCGCACCTTTTACGGGCAAACCTAACACGAAGACGAAAATAGGATACATTTTGATTTTTACTTTGTCACTGTTAAAATGATACCATGTATACAGTCTAAGAGATGCAGCTTAACATAAATGTAAAACCTGTACATCAGTAATCGTAAAATATACATGCATTGCACTTGAAACTACTATATACCCGGTAACTCAGTAATTTCAAATAAAATTTGCACAGAATATCATTTCATTGCAACAGAAAAAGGAAAAGTTTCTGTCTGTAACCTCGCTAAATGTAAACGATATGCCCGTATCCAACGGTAAGTAACCAAATCTCATTATCACAAACCACACGGTCTGTTCATCCAACAATCGCCTTTACAGTCATAGGTGTACCTTAATTGTGAAGGGTTATAAATATGTGTAATACACCAAGTTTTTTTCGTTATTATATATGTTCAAATCTTTCTCAAGTAAAAATCACCAACATATAAAGTCATCAAAACCGGTGGATTGTTAATTTTTTTGGTGTCTTCTGCTCAAGTATTGTCTCCGTTATATTTTTAAACATAAAGCGTTTAAATCAACATGCTTCAGGATGCCTACAAAATATCTGATTTTCTTACTACTTTAACGATAGCGTAAGCCGTAACCTGTTTCACGGTGGATACATTGGCTACGTTCCTTCTGTTGTCTTAACCCACTGCGCTCCATAACGACGCAGCTGGATTCGAGGATGTAGATTGATCAAGCCTGTTGGGCCCACGTGCAGTGCCCGCCCACTTCATAACGACGACCGCTTTGTCCAATTGTGACGGCTTTTACGAACAGGTTGTCCACATCTCACCAATCACGCGCCTGTACAAAACTAAGCGGGATCTAACTTCCTCGTCTGGAAGATCTGTCAGCGTTCAGTTTTGAGTGCAGGTGAGGTAGAGTACATATCAGTGAAGGCATGAGCCTATATTACATCCGTTGTCCTATCGTATACAAGTGAACAACATCAACGAAAGGGCGGCACAAGATACACAACAACAACAACACGCTAAGATATAACACTGACGGCATTACTCTCCTTGACCAACACAACAATAATTAACAAAATTTATGGGAATGGTTATAAATCATATGCTCTTACGAGATCAATACTTCAATCTGAGCAAATCATTAAATAATGTTTTCTTCAAACATGTTGAACTGTAAAATCAAGAATTTCCTGAAGGCATTTGTTTTATCACAAAATCCACACCGGTCCTCTGCATAATAAAAAGAGATTACTAAAACAGTTTCAGCGCAAGTCACATCTATGTGTCGCATAATTCCACTTCCGTGGTTGTGATGCAAGCCAAAACAAATCATATACTGAAGGTTCATTTCAAACCTCAGCTTTGTATACCATTATTGCCACCACGAGTATAACAGAACATGTGAATTAGACCCTCTGTTTAACACGATATCTTCCTGATGAAGGTTACAAAAAATAGTATCAGATTTTTTAGATATTATCGTAACGTTTAAATCCATTCAACCGAAGTCCGGATCATGTGATGGGAAAAGAAAATGAAAATACACTTTTCACACGTCATCCTTCTCGATGTCCACTGGAATTGTGAGGGCAAAAAAGACTGAACTATAGAAACAATGTTTCAATATTTGTGTATAACATTCAATAAAAATGCCTTTTCACCGCTCGTCAAAGTTACGCAATTTTGTTCCTAACATAGCCGATGAAACGAGATTGCCTGGGCCCATGCAGAATGAAAGCTTCACATTGGCCCATACTGGCGTCCTTTCCGTGGGGAGATCTGCCAGAAACCTGCGGATGGTCATAGGTTTCCTCCGGACTGTGCACGGTTTCCTCCCACCATAATGCTGGCCGCCGTCGTATAAGTGAAATATTGTTGACTAAGGCGTAAAACACCAATCAAATAAATAAGTAAATAAAGAAGATATTTGTTGGAATGATTCAAAATATTACGAAAATTTATATATATAATATTGCGAGGTAACATAGAACTGTTCATATTGTGATGTGTAATCAATACTGTGGTGTCCCTCAGACCATTCAAGTCACTGGACACGAGGGCAGCAGTATAACATGTTCGGGAGGTGTTAGCAGAGTCCAGCGCATCACGTCTGTCATGTATAATGAATGATACATCATGCGACGGACGCTGTATCGTAGCTAACGATACATTACAATAGTTAATGAATCATACATTGTTGCAGTTACGTCACCGCGTCTTAACGATACATTACAATATTCACTGCATCATAACTTTAAACATTAACACAGTCACAACCGACAACAAAAAACTGTGTCGTAACCACGAATAACAAAAATCACTGTGTCATATTACGGAATACATTACAGCAGTCACCGTATCGTACGGATACCTTATACAGCAGCAACTGTATCGTACGGATACATTATACAGCAGTCACCGTATCGTACGGATACCTTATACAGCAGCAACTGTATCGTACGGATACATTATACAGCAGTCACCGTATCGTACGGATACATTATACAGTAGTCAATGTATTGCACGAATACCTTATGCAACAGCCACTGTATCGTACGGATATATTATACAACGGCCACTGTATCGCACGGATACATTATACATCAGCCACATACATACAACAGTCACTGTACCTTGTGGATATACTGAGGCTTTATGCGACATGTTTGCTTCATCTTAATCATAACTTTTCCACTGTTTCATCACAGCAGTATTCGCACCTGTTACTTCATTTCAGGCAAATCCTCCAAAATGGCGATTGTTCGGTTTTCCGAATCGTTCCGATCACTGACAATCATTATATTGGGGCTCTGCACAGAGGGTACCCACCTACCGACGAGGGCAAGCGGGAAGGTTGAGCTCTCCGAAGACGTTCAGCTCATAGAGACAGGCAAATGTGATGACAATGAGATAGATGACCAGGAAAAACACCCCCATCCACTTGGTGAGCCTCCAGCGGTTGAGATGCGTTGCTATGAGTACGAACGCGACGGTCGTCAAGAGAGTAATGGCGGAAAACAAGAGTCCTTTGCTGTTAATATCGACAACGCCGCCGAAATCCACCGCCACGGTTTTCAGTAACCATGGCAACCCGAGGCACATGAGAATGTCAAACACATTACTGCCGATGGAGTTAGAAACCGCCATGTCCCCTAAACCTGTAACAAATGAAACATTCGGCTGTGGTGAATAATCACACGATGGCATGATTTATTGTGCTTTTTCCCGTCATTCTCTAGAATTTTCCGAAAATATTTATTTATTTATTTCATTGGTGTTTTAAGCAGTACTCGAGAATATTTTACAACGGCGGCTACCATAATAATGAGAGAAAACCCGGAAGGGGCTGGGGAAACCCACCACCATCCGTAGATTGCTGGCTGACGTAACCACGTACGACCACATAGGAAGCCAGAATGAGCTGGGCTTCAGTTCACATTTACCGCATTGGTCAGAGGCATCTAGGTGAATATGTTGCACCAGCGTGCTAACTCCCTCGGCCAAGGAGGCTGCTATTTTCGCTTATATGATAGCGGCCAGATTTATGGGTGGAGGAAATCTTATTGAACGAACGCTGTATAAACGAAATTGTAAACAGAGCAGAAACTATACGCAAATGGGTGAATAGCATTTTTAGGGTAAAATTAAAACAGGGAAAATGCTAACTGATTTATATTCTCTGTTAACAGAATGGTGGCTTTTGTATATATCAAGTAATTTCAAGTGTTGGTAACATGCAGTAGCCGTCATGGGTTTTTACACACAATGACAAACAACGACCGAACGTCTCCAGCGAAGTGTCCGCCATGAACAGTGAGAGCGGAGGAGTTTCACGAATTAATTTGATCTAGTTATTTGATTGGTATTTTATGCCGTACTCAAGAATATTTCACTCATACAACGGCGGCCAGCATTATGGCGGGAGGAAACAAGGACAGAGCCCGCCGGAAACTCGTGACCCCCCTTAGGTTGCTGACGTACCTTCCCACGTAAGACCTGGGAGGAAGCCAGCGATCGTACAGATGAGAGGCAACTGGGTGATTACGCTACAATAGCGCGCTAACACCCTCGGCTACCTAGGCCCCCAGACATATGTTTAATGATGGAAACTGATTGTGATGGCAAAGAACTATCAGTTAACAGCATTTTTTCACTAAGAACAGTTTCTGGGAAATGGAATAAACCGTTCATACCATCTCTGGACACAAACAGACTAGACAAAGCGTCCGGTACACTGGTACCTGCTGCCAGCAGCGTCAGTCCCATCACAGTGTCGGGGATTCCCAGAGCGTCACCTATGACCAATGAAAGAACAGATTCGATTCTAAGAAATTTGAGCAAATAACCAATCGGAAAAGTTATAATAACTAATTACAGAAGGTAACCAACCAGAAAACCAGTAAGGGATTCTATGCCCCAGTGCTACTTGAAATAGCATTTACTCATGTGGACACAAAGTTGTTTAATATAATGTATCGGTAATTACTACACCCACGGTTAATGAAGAATTTGGACGTTGTAAAGACCGTATATTCGAGATCACGGACATCCGGACATTAGTCGTTTTACTCGCTTTGCTCGCGAAGACACGGCGGTGAAAACGTTGTCAAAATAGCACGGGAGTTAACAGGAACCTCTGCTTCATGAACTCATAAGTCCAAAGCTAGTTTTCGTTAATACTAATAATTTACAGAAGATATGGAGATTGTACTGTAGTAAAACATACTGTAATTTCTGGTAATTATCAGACGTAGTTCTCAGAATATCGTCCAGTGTTGTTCGATTCCTATCCCCTTCCATGTTATCTTTCACCGCGTAGCCTGCATGCCGCTGCTTCGAGCGAGTGAACTGCCCGGACGTCCGCGGTCTCGAATAGGTGCGTGTTTCCTACGCCACGAAAACCGGATCTCACCGCATCATTTTGTTCTAATTTATTTTATTACTTGATTGAGGTTTTACGCCGTACTCAAAAACATTTCATCTTATTCTGATAACTACGCCTTAGATTTTCACCATATGTCTCATAATTTATATAAGGGGGCCGTTTTCTGTTGCGGTGAATCCCACGCCTAGGAGTTCTTTATGCAAGGTACATGTAAGTCTTTGGAGGGGGGGTTGTTGTCATTTTTCTTGTTTTGGTGTAGTTGATGCCTCTGATTTTCCACTGCATTCGTCGGTACATTGCTAATTCAGATTTTGCGGAGTTGTTGATTGTGTTGTTGCTTTGTTGTCGCTGATGTGGCCGAAATTGCTTTGTTGTTGTTGCAACATATATATACGCCTGTACGTATTTATATATATTGTTCTTGTTGTTGTTGTCATTAGTGTTGTTGCTGCCGTCGTTGTTGTTTTACCTGTAATGGTGACCATCCAAACCATGAGATAAGAGAAGGCAGCGATCCACACGATGGACATGACGAATGTGAGAGCATAGAGCCTTTGCCAACAGCCGGGTCGCCGACAGTCCGGTATGGTGACGAAAAGTAAGGCCTTGATCGGCAACATCCCCACCCAGTAGACACGGGCGATGAAGGAGTCCGGGATCGTCCAAGGGTTGTCGAACTCCTCGTGGGCTGAAGAACGGAATCACGGATCGTCACTCATTCACATTCAATTATATTTCACATCATGTTGGTTTAATTTATTATTTTTTTTATTTATTTATTTATTTATTTATTTATTCGATTGGTGTTTTAGGCCGCACTCAAAAATAATTCACGTATACCACGACGGCCAGCATTATGGCGCGAGGAAACCGGAAAGGGCCCGAGGGAAACCCACGACATTCCGCAGGTTACTGGTTTAAGTCATTTTCTTGTTCGTTGTTTACGCCTAGTTGGAGAATTTTCAATGTTACGTGGATACGACGGTCAGATTTATTGGTGGAGGAAACCAGACTGGCTTAAGTAAACCACACATGCCTGGTTTCCTCTACTCATTAACTCGACCACCGTCGGTGGAAGCGAAACATTCTCGACTACGGTATTACACATCAACCAATCAGTCAACCAAACTGTCCACCGAGGACAACTCACCGTGTGTCTTCACGTTTTCGTGCGTCTCAGGCAGAGCACCGAACTCTGTCTCCTGATATCCATTTTCCCGTGGTACACCATTATCCGGTTTTGCCTCTTCCGAGCTCGCTTTTGGTGTTGTCCCATTCGGTGTCTTAAGCAGCGGGTTTTTCTCCTGGTTGGAGTGCAAATGGCATTGTAACCAGCCGATGGGGATCACCTTGGCCTTGGCTGTGAAAAACGCCTCCAGACGACGGTTGAAGTACATAATGATTATGTAGATGACGTATAAAATTAGCATCACTAAGGCCTCGTACCTGAAGAAAAAAAAATCACTATCGCTTTGATTTATTTATGTATTTATTTGATTGGTGTTTTACGCCGTACTCAAGAATATTTCACTTATGTGACGGTGGCCAGCATTATGGTGGGAGGAAACCGGGTGGAGCACAGGGGAAACCCACGACCATCCGTAGGTTGCTGACTGACCTTCCCACGTACGGCCAGAGAGGAAGCCAGCATGAGCTGGATTTGAACTCACAGGTACCGCATTGGTGAGGGGCTTCTGGTTCATTGCGCCGCGCTAGAGCGCTAACCGACTGAGCCACGAAGCCCCCCTCCCCCACCCCACGTCGTTTAGAATGTAATATGAAAATATTATTAGTTACATGGTGACTGAGTGAAAGGATACAAAACTGTTTGCATTTCTTGAAAAACAAAAGAAGCTTCAACAGTAATTTTCTGTCGCATCGAGGAGCTCTGAATTACCAATCAGTGATATGGGTGTTATGACGTCAGACCTTTATTCACAATGTAATATCCTTGGTGTCATTGTTGAGTCACATTTTAACCGTTACGTCATGGTGTTCGCCCTACTGCTGAGTCATCAGACACACATTTCTGCGGGGCACAGAGAGATGCCCACCACGTGACCAGTGTTGTCCAATCAAAAGCAGAAGATTTTGCCCGACGTGGGATAAATCTATGTATGGGTGTATGTAAGAATGTATAATTCTTAGGTTTTACCTCGTACTTGAAAACTTTTCAGTCATATGACGACGAGGTGTCCTTTGTACGTGCTGTGTATTTATACAGTGTCTCCTTTTTGGCAGGGAGAGCCCATGCCGCCAAAGTGCTACCGCCACTGGCATATCATGCCGAAGACACCAGACATAACAGTCCACCCAGTCACATTATACTGACACAGGCGGGTGAAGCCAGACAGAGTTCGGAGAAAGCTGGAGAGAGGTCGTAAGAAATCGGCCAGAGGTCGAAGGAAACCGGACGAAGGTCATTAAACCCACGTAAAACAATTAAGCACAAACATTAGCGGTACCTTACGAAACAACTTATGTACATGTGCTTGTGATTTTCCACCGCAGGACTCGGCCAGCTTGGTCAATATATGGATGCGCATTCAGATTAAGTGAGCAGATACAACATACTGTATGTATAATTGCACTTGAAGGGCTAGAGGTTTAAAAATGAATTTTCTACAACCACACAGTAACTTGAGTAACGTACGGGTTCATCCAAACTTGATAATCTTACCAATGTACGAGTTCATCGTTCATCACAACGATGAGGGTTACAATACTGATGAGGTAAAACACGCAGTCCCGTGTCATTGGCCACCACGTCAGGTATACCACCTGCCAAAACCATTGATTGACCCATTGATTAGTCGGTTGGTTAACTGATTAATTGACTGAGTAATTGATAGATTTATTTATTGTTGGATCGTTGTTCATCGTTGTACTTCAGGTTACATTTCCTCATACGCCTACGACGGTGGGCAGGCTTTATTTATGGGAGGAGGAAACCGGCGGAAACCAGATAACGCGGGAGTCAAATGAGGTGTAAAAAACCGCCGGGAGTCAGTAGAGGTGGAAGAATCAGGCGGGAGTGAGATGAGATGGAAGAAACTGGTGGGAATTAGATGAGATGGAAAAAACCGGTGAGAGTTCGATGAGGTGAAAGAAAGTGGCGGGTGTCAGTTGAAGACAGCCATCAGCCATGGTGACGATCGCCATGTGACAACCGCCTTGACACCCGACAAATCACGGCTTTCGTCTGTTACCTCACAATCCTCCTGACTTAATCATAATATTATATTCCACTTCAAAGGAAAAGATAGCATAACAGGCATGCAGAGGATTCAGGTGCCCCTACCCCGCCTCCCCCACTTCCTGGTCAACATGGCACTGCTGTTCGAAAAGGGACCAGAAACGTATGTACCGTTGGGAAAAAATGATTAATTGTGCAAATAAACAATACTGCATGTGTACATTTGGAACTGAATTTAACTTTAAGCTTTTTAGCATCATAGAAAAGTCAGTGTGGTGTCATTGGCTCCATAAAACCCACCTTACAATTGTAATGTTTGATTGTCTTTGATTCAGACGGGAAAATACATCTAAGAATACCAGGTGAACGTAAAATCAGATACAGTGTTGTGTTCTTTCGACTGATGCGTGACATACAAACGTAAGCAGGGTGGGACACTTTTTTCACGTGCGATTACCGAAATACAACTATTTGATACTTTTATTTTAATCTTGGGAGGAAGGAGTCTTTGAAATTTTAAAAACAATTCTTACGGTGTAACGTTAAGCCTGTCACTTGGCGCTATGCATTTCGTTTATACGAAAACTAAAATGCCTCATAAACTTTCTCCTGTTGGAGTTACATTCCCACAATAACGATGTTATGAACAAACATATACCACAGCAGTTATAGGATCACAGCGGATAAAGGTGCACCAAAGCAATGTTGGTGTGAGCGTAGGTGTTGACGTTCACAAAATCTTACCATTCCAGAGAACAAAGCACAAAGAGCGATGATGAAGAGGATATTAAACACAGCCGATCCCACGATGGTGCCGATGCCAACGTCACTCTGCGCTATGAATACACCTATACAGAAGAAGGGAAAACAAGACCAAGTCAGCCATACTAGGCCTATATACAACTTGTCCTTTCAGAGTTATTTGCCTTGTCGCTAATGATAGATGGTACAATATGGGTACAGCGTTCAATGTATGTGTAAGGAATGACACGAAGGTTTCGCTTTCGGTTGTGTTTTAAATCCTCAAAAGTATTTATTTGTTTATTTATTTGTTTGTTTGTTTGTTCGTTATTTATTCATTCACAGATACATTCATTTGTTTGTAGGGTTATTTTTTTTCAAATTTCTTCTCTTTCTCAGAATTCTACAGCGATTTATTGCGGTATATTTTTTCACTTCTGACTTGAATCCGATAGAGGTCCTTTCACTGCCTCGCCCTATATTACAAAGATCAACAATAACTTCCTCACATCAACCGTACATCTGAATGCAAACTACTCTCATGATATCAGCGGGTGTGCATCACCAAGCTTTCGCTAGTATACTAGCGAAAGGCATGGGGAGGTATAACCGCTGATATCATGAGCATATTTTCAATCACGCGTTTTCAGTCCGCAGCAGTTAACTGCCATGCAATATCAAAGATTACAATGTGGAGAGTAAAACCAGAACTGCAGCCACTGTGTGATAGTTATCAAATGGCCAATTGCTAATTTACCAAGCAAATAACAACGTGAAAATTTAAAAGATTATTCTTTCCGTCTTTATTGCACGCTTTTTGCGCTGTTGACATTCACAAACTCAAAGAAAAAAGAACGAGGCAATATTATAATTGGTATCTGCTCACACGCTACAGGTATCAATAGCGTGGCCCCCCCTTGGCAGTTTTAGAACTTTTTTTCTCGATAACGGAACTCACCTATCACGGAGGTAAATAGCTCCGGTGCGGAACTTCCGGCCGCCATGAAGGTTGCCCCGGCAACGTCTTCCTGTAGTCCAAGGCCTAAAGATGAAAAACGAAAACAAAGGACGACAAATTAAGTCTGGTCAGAGCTAACTTTAAAGTGTGCATTGCCACCTTGTAACATCAAACTACACCACGAGTGACATTAGGAAATGTAGTAAATTACCCTCTATTGGAATCACAATTACAAAAATTTTTATACGAAATACCAAAAAAATAATCTGACATGACCTCATGTAAGTGAACATATATTTACAGAACCCTGATGAGTCACATTCCCAGAGTGCCCAAACATCCGCACTGCGCAGAAATTACATGTAGTTCCAGCAAAGAGACAATACTCTTCTTAGCGATACAAGAAGTTTTCAATTGTTTTCAAAACCCGGATCACCATTTTCATATTACCTTTTTCCATAAATTTTCTAACTGACTGAATGACTAACTGACGGGCAGACATAAATATTTATTTATTTGATTGGTGTCTTACGTCGTACTCAAGAATATTTCACTTATACGACGGCGGCCAGCATTACGGTGGCAGTGCCCGGGAGGGAACCCAAGACCATCCGCAGGCTGCTGGCGGACCTTTCCACGGACTGTCGGGGAGAAAGCAAGTATGAGCTGGACTTGAACTCACAGCGACCGCACTGGTGAGAGGGACAGATAAATACATGGCGGTAAACAGCAGGCCTAACTACCTTCGTCTTGAGGTAACTGAAATCAGAAATACCGGATTCTGTCACTAATGCTGTACGCGGATTACTTTCAATTCCCCATGGACGTCACAACCGTTTGCTGCACGGGCGGTAATTTTGGCACAGACTCACTTGGTGACACTGGGATTTGAACCTAGATCCGCTCCTGATCCCAAATTCAACACTCTATTTCAACATCTGACCTATAGAGAAAGCCTTGCTAGGTACGGCCACATTAAGAGCGGAAAATCTGAAACCCGTCTTACGTAGCCATTTTTGGATTTCGACCAGGGCTGTAATCCAGTTTATGCTCTTAACTGTATGCATCGAGTCAGTGCAATTTTAACCACTGATTCTGTGCACTATATAGTAGTACAAATTTCTGCTAATGTTAAACATCCAGTTTTTAGTCTTCTTATCTTGTAAAAACTATTTTTACTTTTGGGTTTCATCCCGACCTGACTTGGCGAAACAGACTAATGCTCTTGTTGTTAATTGTGTTCACGTGGTATATATCCTAACAGAGAACCAAAACCCCCGGGGCTCTACAAAGGGAGGCAATTCTTATAAGCATTAAAACAACAGTGTCTTCTACACACTTGAATAAGAATGCCAGATAAAATAATTCATTATTCGTAATAGCCTGTTATGTTATTGAAGCCAATACAGAGCTGTTATTCGGGTACGTACATGCCACATTATAAAATGGCCAAAGCCCAACGTTTCATGGGTGATTTAACTTCAAACAAAAATGTTCAATAAATATACACATATATGTAAGTATTGAGCACTAAAACATGTATATAGGCCTATACTATAATGCTATAATCTCACTAGCGTTTAATATCTCATGCGTAAAAGTGTTCATTAACTAAACATCGACATTTATAGTGTAGTGCTGTTTTAAGAGTTGCACGATTTGTTTCCCTTTGTACATGATCGAGCAACAACAACCCCCAAACGACCCTCGACCCGCGACCCCCGCCCCTCACCATCGCAGATCATCTCCAGAGAGGCTACGAAGTAATCGTCACAGACAATGGCCAGAGAGCAGAACATGTACAGAGCGATCAGGATATGGATAAAAACACCGCCATCCTGAGTCTGCTCCAAAGTGAAGAAGTTGTCCGGGAATTCATAAATGGCTCTCGGCGTACAGTTGAGCTCTTCCAAGCCTGTAGATGAAAACAGAAACGTTGGTTAAGATAATTTGAATCATTTATTTTACTGGTGTTTTCACGCCGTGTTCAAGAATTTTGTGCGAAGGCGGTCAGATCTTTTATGGGCGAGTAAATTACTGCGCCCAACACAAACCACTTATCTTAGGCAGGTACTTGATAAACCTCTCGATTTGAAAAAAAATTATTTATTTATTTCAATTATATTTTGGGCAGCACTCAAGAATATTTCACTTATACGACGGCGGCCAGCATTATTGTGGAAGAAACCTGGGCAGAGCCTTCGGCATACTACTGCTGGCAGACAAACCCACATTAGGCCGGGGAGGAAACCAGCATAAGCTGGGCTTGAACTCACACCGATCGGATTAGCGAGGGACTCCCAGAGACAGAGTGCTGCGTAAGCGCGATATCCACTACGGCTACGGGGGCCACTCTTGATCAAATCCGCTCCCAAATTAACAAGAGCTCGATTCGAACATGCGACCTCCTGGTTCAAGGGTCTTTTAGTCGCATCGCGACAGCGGTTTAACCATTTGAACCAAGGATCGCGAGGCATCACTTTGCATCAGTGCAAATACAAATGATTTAAATTACACGTTCTCTGTTTATCCGTTGGATCTGGTTCGTTCGATGGGTTTCAAATGCCTCGATTAATTGCGTTTTTGCTCTCCTAGGCGTTGCACTACTCAAACAGCGGAATATACTTTGCATTCCATTGTCTAACCTCATGTACAAGAAGCCGAAGGGTTCGAACTTGTGACTTCGTTTTAAGGAGATGTATTACAGGTTATATCAAGAGCACAGCGCTTTAGCTCGTAAATGTTTCGGGCACTCACAGGAGCGCGGACCATGGCAGAGTGGTTAGGGTGTTTGCCCTTCAGTACCTAAGGCATAAGAGGTTTTAGTTCAAGCCCGGTGCTGGATAGGGCTTTTGTAGATTCCCCCGCATGTACTGTTCATAAAATACTGGTCATATTAATTGGTCTACGATGCTCGTGTGCTTGTTTACAAAGGCCGATCTTACGTTGAAGAGTATACATGTAAATTATTTATTTCAATGTTCGTTGACGTCACACTGAAGAAGTTTTCACTTAGGCGGTCAGAATTGCTGGTGGAGGAAAGCGGTTAGACACCGACCTTTGGTAAGTTACTGACAGACTTTCCCACCTGAGGCTTATGTATTCCTCTCAGCACTGGCGCCGCCATCTGTACTCGCTTTACAACCGTTAGTCAATTCAGTTTTGGTCTCTTGCCGACGTACGACACATTAACAGGTTCAAGGGTTTTTCTCTCTTTTCAGTACCAACTTTGCTTGTGGTGACGACGATGTAAGTTAAGCGAGAGAAAAGAGCCAAGCATGCGCTGACAAGGAGTTAAGCGAGAGAAAAGAGCCAAGCATGCGCTGACAAGGAGTTAAGCGAGAGAAAAGAGCCAAGCATGCGCTGACAGGAGTTAAGTAGAATGTCCGGAAGTTGCAGGCGTTAAAGCCGCCGTCGTATAAAAGAAATCGCCTTGAGTGCGACGTAATACACCGATCAAATAAATAAATAAACAAAATTAATTGAAAAAAAATGTGATACTAAGAAGAGAGGTCGGAGTGGGCGGTTTTCCAACTGGATGGGCTTCACAGCATCTGGTACATTTTAATTACTGAGAAATCAACCCTTAAGGGTGTTGAGCAGGGGCAGAAAGGTGCGATAAGCACAAATGTACACAGATAATAATAATACATGTGTCGACTGATATACATCATACATAAATGTGTAATGGATTCGCAAACCGTGATTATTATGACAGTGCATAACAACAAATTAATGCTGTGTTATTTCGCTAATATAGATGACTGTCTTCGAACCCTCGATTTTATATTTGGATGCCGTCTGGCATGTCTGGACCGTCGCTTTCCGAACAACAAAACTGACTGTGCTTGAACAAAAAAAACAGCATAATTGTATCGTTGAGGACAAAAGCGGTGACAGGTTCTGTAACCAGCGTCATGTAAACATGCGTGAAAACACTGACAGGTTAAATCTCCAACCGTACACAGCAGACCTGAAGTGCACAGCTACAGACAGGACATTCATCTCTATCAGACAGTATAAATATGACATATTTGTGTGTTTGTTTCTTTGGAATTTTAAGCCGCACTCAGAAATAATTCACCCATACGATGGCGGCCAGCATTATGGTGGGAGGAAACCGGGCAGAGCAAAAAGTGCTCGTATTTTGGCCAGGTGAGGAATTTTACGAATACTCACGAAAATGGTTTCTTTATCGTCAAAAAAAATGCATTTAATTGGGAATAATTTGCTTTGGTTAAGAACTTGGTTTCTGTTTTCAAATTATCTATCAGCGAGAGAGTGGTAGACTGTCTGTTTAAAAAAAAAACATATTTTGTCATTATTGCAGTGTAAGAAAAATAATAATTTCTTCACTGACACAGAAAAAATGTACATCTATATGATAAGCGGCAGAAAGAAAAGGACGTAAGTACCGAAATTCAACAAAATGTTATGTTTAACATAAATTATGTTACTGTAACATAATATTATGTTATGAGCAACCCAAAACCCCTTTACACCTACAACAAACAACACCTACAACAAACAACACTCACAGAACCAGTATATGCAACATAGCACATGTAGTTCGTAGTAATCGCATGATCTGTTATGCCATCATTCAGAAAACATTGTATTTTTGACAGTGTATTACTATTGGTCAGTTTTGAAATTCCCTTTGACAGGGATTAAGAATGTTGTACCGAATGCCAAAAATACGTTACTCGAAAAAAAAAATTTGCTCTGCAAAGTGTTGCTGTCGTAAAGACCTTGATTTTTGACGAGTCATTCCGACAAAAAAATCCATGTCATTGTTGACTAAAGTACCACGTGTTCCGTCACGTGTTTTGTCATGCATGTCCCGAACTGTCGGTCGGATAAAATAGCGCGGTTATTTTTTTAACCTAAATACGGCTGCCGACTTTCAATATCTTTTGTTAGGGGCTTAACATCGTGCGTAACGCTTTTGTTGTCACATCAGGGCGTTGAACCCTTGTATAACCGACCTCTTCTATAGAGACCAGTTCGTTTCAGATTGCCCGAATTGTGCGTGCTCTGAGACATGAATGGGACGAAAACGTGTAGAGGCGGCCTCGCTTTGAATACGGCAGCCGTTCTTTTCAAGTAGCTTCGTGCATGACGTCAACACCCCACGTGCTTAGTATGTGCTATTGAAAATGTACATCTAAGAGGGTATTCAGCAGATTGCGTGCTACATGTATACCCGTCATAGCCTCTCTCTAAACGAGGCGCCGCCATGTTAACTAACACATCCAGTGGAAATATGGCTAGAGTGGATAACCAATGCACATACTGTCATGGATGTTTACATTCTGAATCGCAAAGTACAATGATATTTTACTTGTACAGGTTTTCAAACACCTTTCTTGACATTGTTCGGTAAGCTGGAAATGATCGGATAGCACTACTCGGAAAACTGTAGATGCAGTCGCATTCAACACGTCCCGTTCGTTTACAAGGCGACAAATACACACAGGAAATGACTAACATGCCTGCATGTAACAACCAAAACAGACATTCAGACGGGTTTTATTTGTTTATTTATTTATTTATTTATTTCATTGGTGTTTCAGGCCGTACTCAAGAATATTTCACTTATATCAGCATTATGGTTGCAGGAAACTCATGACCATCAGGAGGGTTACTGGCAGAGAAAGCCAGCATGGGCTGGACTTGGACTCACAGGGATCGCATTGATGGGAGGCTTCTGGGTCATTACGCTGCACTAGCGCGCTAACCAACTGAACCACGGAGACCCTTGTGTTTTATTTGTTTTCGTCTACAATTCTTGAAAGACCAGATTGAGATATAAATTATATAAGCAGCGTGCAAGTGGGGGAGGGGGTTAGCTTATGTAACACATGTAACATAAATGAATAGCCCTTACTATGCAAACGATACAGGTGCTTCTCTGTAACGGGATTTGTATTAATAGAATAGACCATATTTGAAGAAAAAAAGCACGTATCATATAAAAAATGATTTCGTGCTGATTCCAAGTATGGTATTCATTATTTTTGGCATTTTTTGCCACAGGTGATTAAAACGGTAATAAAGATTGGATTGCTACGATGCACATTTTGGACCACATTAAACAGACCGAAGCACAGTGAAGTCAGAGATTCTTTTTATCTGTTAAACATCCTCTGATTTCTATATGACTACGTTCTACGTGAATAATATGTAAGATGGTATAACACCTTTAACTGTATTTAATATGGAAATACAAGCTGTTTAGCAGCAAAAAAAAAATAAAAACAAAAAAAGAAGAAGAATCTGTGACGTCACTGTGTTTCAGTGTGTTTAATATGGTCAACGCCAGTCTTCATTTACATTTTAATCACTGTACGAAAATGCAAAAAAAAGTGAAGATCAAATTTGGAATCAGCACGAAATGGCCGTTTAGGTGATGTGTATTTCGTTTAAATGTAATCTGTTCTTTTAATGTTTAGGTCTACATTTTCACTAAAACCATGATGAATGCCATCATACAACCAGGATGTAATTTTATTATCAGCGGTATCATGCAGACTTCCTTAACAAGGGAAACGTTTCACGGAACAGGGCATAAAATCTATACCCGGTATAGTCAAAATCGAAGGCTTTGACTGATGGCTTGATTGATGGCTTGATCAATTGATTGGTGGCCGGCACATGCACTCCTCCGGACAAAGCAGATCAAAAGAAGCACTAAATGTATCATGCACCATTAAATGTGATGGCAAGACAGCATTGTGAGCAATATCTAGACCAGTAACATCTAGTATGTTGCATTTAGCATCAGTGCCATGTTTTTACTTAATTTTGCTTAAGTCATGGTGCTCGGGGGGTGTGTAAGTCATTACTTCTTAAACACTTACCTGAACAGTTAAAACAAAACCTTAACTGAGGTAAATTGACAGGAGGGAGGGTTTCACCTGTAACATGTGATCATTTAGCGAGTAACGCACTGTCGTCGCTGCTCTGGTTTTACTTTCTATGCAGTAGTCTTTTATATTTTAATAGTTATGGAAGAATAGCTGAACTGGTGCACTTCCGGTACTACCAGAAGCAGAAATCAAGATTGCAACTACAAGAGGCAAGAAGTTACTTACCATCACCAAGGCTTCTGGATTCGCCGTTTTCCACCGCTCTTTTGCTGAGCCGATGGTTGCTACCGCCGAGCGTCGAGTACCGGTTGTCGTAGTAATCGCTGACACCGCGAGCTACAAATACCACAGCGACCAGAGACAGATACACACAGGCCACTAACACCAGTCGAGTTTTCCGTTTTCGAGTGGTCCAGTATTTCCGTCGTCCTCTTGGGCATTCCGTATCGGTCATACCATGATCTGACATGATGTCCTTCGCTGATAGTTCGTCAGCCGGATCTCTGGCCGCTTCGAGTTTTTATCCAACTCTTCAGTCCCGCGCGACAGCTAGGCGGTTCCACCATGCCAGGCCTCGACGGTTTAACCCTAAAACAACACATGGAGATCCAGGTGTTATTCTCTACCAGATTTCTCTGTTCATGAATTGGTAATGAGCCAGCTCGGTTTTTGACCTGTATAACATGGCGTGATTTATGTACACCTGTGTTTTGCCAACTGTAAACGCTACCTATAGGTCTAATTATCACAAATTCTTGCATCATATCGCGTCATATATACGAGGACGTGCTAATATTCTACGACAGCTGTAGGCCTACTATTTCGCAAATCACCGACAGAATTAGGTGTAAATAGGCACCGAGCGTAACAGGTATGGAAGACCAGATGTAACAATTAAAGTATACCATATACCTTCTCTCGCCGGTCAACAAGTCATCGTACAAAACAGAGTACAGAATGTACGAAACCTCTGAGGAGGTTTGGTCATGTGAGGAGCTGCGGTTTGGTTTTCTAGTGACCGTAGTTTTGTTAACTATATATATGGGCCGTAGTTTTGTTATCTGAAGGCCGAAATTTAGTTTCCTAAGGCGCTGCACTTGGGTATCTGGAGGATCGTAGCTTGCTTACCGGGAGGCCGAAACGTAGGTACCTGAGGTACAGCAGTTTGGCTTCTCCGCTTTGGTAAAAAGTTGCCAGTCACGAGACTTGATTATGATCCCGTGCTGTTCAATGCGACATGGCTACCTCTACAGGCCTAACCAACACTAACCGTTTTGTTTTAACACATGCATGGCAGATAATGGCATAGATAACAGTTTGACGTCAACCAATTAACACGTGACCCTTTCGGGACAGGTATAGGTGTTGTTGTGTACAGATCTGATGAGACTTTGTGATAAACGTCACGATAACCATTATGTACAAATGATACAAACGGCCATTAATTCCGCTTAACAAGACCCTAGGTGCCGTATGTTCATTGTGTTGAGTGTAATCGCCACGTTGGATATATGAACAGTTGCAATCAAAGCGAAACTGAGATACACCGTAAAATGATCAACGCCGAAAGCGTTAAATGGGTGACTAAACAAACGTGTTTAATAAATATATACATATATTTAAGTACTAAACATAAGTGTCTAAAATATGTATATAGGCCTATACCATAATGCTGTAATCTCAAAGTGTTTAATATCTGGCGCAAAAAAAGTGTTTATAAATCAAACATCGAAATTTACAGTGTGCATATTTGATGAGTACATTCATTATGTCGTTTCGTCATGATTGAAAACTGTTGATTGGTTGTCTTTGTATGAATCCGTCCTAAATTCTTAGTTCTTTGATGATTTGTGTTATTTGTCGTTTTTGGAAACTGGTCTTTCGCTTATTGACACGGAACGCTCACTTTGGTTGAAGGCTGGTATACGAATGTCCGTTTCGATGCCCAGGCTTAAAGGCAAATATCAACAACAGCCTTGCAGAAGCTGTTAGATACCTTGACCTGCAAGTTGATTTCAACCTTCGCGATACTTTATAGCTGCAATACGTCATCAGCCAAGGACAAACCACAGGCACCGTTATCCTACATGTCCTCCCAATGAAAACGTCAGGTAATTCTCAGGGCCATGGTTAATATTCTTTTAGTTAATTGGTCTACCCGTACTGAAGAATTTTTTTTCTGTCGTAGGCACATAAGATTTATAGGGATGGAGGATAGCGCGCTTGCGCCCGTCATTCGCCAGACAGAGGCTTTGGGGTTGAGACTTGCATCAACATAAACAGCCCAATTACATAGCACCAAGGACACATTTGCGCATGTGGCATTTCCCATGGTTTTAACCACTACACGTGTATACAATACTTATCCACAATGTATAGTGTCGCCCATACTTCCTAAGCCCATTCCTTCGGCGCTTGCCTTTCAACCCCTTAAAGTGAAAGGCAGCGCATATTCGAAGTTAAGTTTGCGATAAAAGCTAGAAATATTATGTTTATTTCGGTGAAGTATTTTTTTTCTAACAGCTACTACGACAGAGGAAATTGACATTTGACCGTGCTCCTTTGGCTAGTATGAAACGTCGCCATTCTGTCTGGGCACTGACGTATTTCTTCCTAGCGCGGAACACTCTTGTCACCTGAGACTGTAGTAAGTTGTTGGGGTTTTGGTTGAAACTTAACTATACATGTAAATTTATGACATGGAATGATCAAGCCACAACACAATGGTCTGAAAATACTTGCAGTGTTATTCTTACATGTACTTGTTATAATTAAAATATGCAACATTAAAAAGAAAACAAAAGTGATGCTAACTTCAGCCCTCTACATTAAAACAGTGCCCTGTCCCTATGTTACTACATGTTACACCGACAGCCAAGTCAGAAGATTGACATCGCAGCTTATAAACAGCTGATCTGACTTAGCTCTCTACATTGATCGATGTCTCGTATGCTCAAAAGCAAGTGAGCATTCAGATGCCGAGTCGACAGTAAAATAATCCACACTTCAATCGTAGATAATTCAGCAACGAATTGATAAAAATTCAAACAGGTTTTTTGCATTCAACAGAGAGTTTTGTAACCTTTTTAATGAACAGTGTGTCAGTCATGACCTGTCTTTTACTTTAAGTACACGAGGTGGGAATTCAAAACTGGCCTTGAACAGGGAATTTGTGGATTCTATTGCCAGCAAAATGCTGTTCGAATCCGTGTATATGTCACATACATGCGGGAGTTCTAAGTGCATCAGTGACTTGTCAAAGGGTGGAGGTGTACGTCGGGTGCTCAATAGTCCCCCACTCATACAAATGGCTGACATCGTATGTGAAAAATTCTTGAAAATGGCACAAAAATATAAATAAATAAATACATGTATCCTCTAGCGACACTGGTGATACACTACCAGTATATGTGGTGTATATTTCCAGTCTTTCACTTAATCAAACATAAAGTGATACAAGGACGGCGTCCAGATAATGAATGAAACATAGAGTGATACAAGGACGACGTCCAGATAATGATTAACTTCCTTGTCAAGTGTATGATTCACAGTTGATCGGTGACGTGACATTTGTATTTCTCTGTACAGCTCGTATACTCATTTATCCTTTGAAATGTTCCACTTCCTTGAAGACGTGGGCAAATAACCCTAAAGCAATCTTCTGATAAATCCGCCATTTTAGTTATGACGCATTGCAATTTCGTTGATCTAACGGCTAAATTCGTTGCTGGTAACCAATTGTAATCCGTTCCTGGTAACGAATTACAATCCGTTCGTGGTAACGCAATGCAGTGCGTTCCTGATAAAGAATTAACCCGTGATTAGGAACGGATTTATCCATGAAATCGAAGAAATTGCAATCCGTTAACACTGGAATTACGTATTTATTGGAAGGATTTTCTTTTTTTTTTGGGGGGGGGGGTATATATAAACCTAAGGTCACTTCACCAGTATATTGCTGTCATATCTTGAAAGAGAAAGATCATGTTAATGTGTGTTTACTTCATTTTGATACAATACCCGCTGCAAAGCTCTTTTATGACATCCATCAAATGCCCAAAAAACAAAAAACAAACGATATCAACATTTTAAAAAATATTCCGTCAAATCCTTTATTTGACTGGTAAAGGATAGCCTATCGGTTAATCTAACGGGCTAATCCGTTACTGGCAACGAATTATTCCATTTCTGTTAACGAATGAATCCGTAATCAGGAAAGGAGTAATCCGTTGGAAGAACGGAAAGGCATTCCTTCATCCGTTAAACAACGGATTTAACGGAAGATATTTTTCAGGGTATAGGTTAACTGACCCAACGTTTAGCACAAGTCAGTTCAGTTTAACAGGAAAACAGATGTCACAAGGTATTGCTTTTAGTGCTGAAATTGATATTTTTCCACTGGGATGTCATCCTTTCCTCGTAAACAATAACAAAAAAATTCTAAGATCATTGCACCTGTCAGAATCAGTCCACATCGTGCAACTTAGTCATTAGCAAAATGACGAGGTCATTTGTCGTTTCTCCAACATATACCCGTGTCAAAGGCGTCGATCACCAGACAGACCAAACAGACGGCTGAGTTCCCATACTGATGTCCATACAACTGGGAGTTCCCTCTAGGTCGTGTTTACTTTGTTTTATTTTGAAGAAAGTACAAACCTCCGTAAATCGCATTATCTAGGGGAGACTGACGGGGAGGGGGAAGGGCGAGAGGAGTTGAAGGCTGATTTAGGAACTGGTCTTATAAAGGTCGTTGGTCCATTAACGCCTAAAGGTTATTATAGGGATATTCATTAACGCCCAAAAATTGGAATTCGAATGTCCATATTAAAACAAGTCTGCTTTATATTGGCAAAGGACTGACATGCGAATGAGTAATATTTTAAAGATAGGGATTTTTACGTGGAAGTCTATTGAACGGCTAATAATGTTCATATAACACTAACCGTTCAACGGCAAAGGATTGCTCAGGTATACGAATGAGTTTTTACGGCGAAGAATTGAAATGCGGACGTCTATCTAACAGCTCAGGGCTGACATACAGATGTCCACTAAGGTCCACTGTATAATTAACAGCAAGGCATTGATATGCGAAAATCTGTTTAACCGTTAAGGAATGGTATACGAACATCTGCCAAATTTCTAAGGATTCGCATAAGATTCGTTATAGTCCTAAGAATTGACAGAGGGGTATTCCTTATGGCGAAGAACTGGTATACGGATGTCATATACGGATGGCGTATAGGCCTATAATACTGTATATATATTTGCTTTCGATATGGATTTATTTTGTCTAAAATATTATCTGTTCACGTGTTGATCATATTCCCAAATAACGTGCTATGTTATGGATGTCTAAGAAAGAATTAGAAATGTGAACCAGGCTATATATTTCGAGAATAAAGGGAAATATGAACAAATAACGAGACCATACATTACGTGGCCTTTTCATTAATTGCAGGATTTCCATCATATCAAGCCATATCATTCTCGCTACACCAGAGGTCAGCCCTATCATTCTCGCTACACCAGAGGTCATACCTATCATTCTTACTACACCAGAGGTCATCCCTATCATTCTTGTTACACCAGAGGTCATCCCTATCATTCTTGATACACTAGAGGTCATCCCTATCATTCCTGCTACACCAGAGGTCATCCCTATCATTCTCGCTACACCAAATGTCATCCCTATCATTCTCGCTACACCAGAGGTCATCCCTATCATTCTCGCTACACCATAGGTCATCCCTGTCATTCTTTCTACATCAGAGATCATTCCTGTAATTCTTGCTACACCAAATGTCATCCCTACCATTCTTGCTACACCAGAGGTCATCTCTATCTTTCTTGCCACATCAGAGGTCATCGCTGTCATTCTCGTTTCACCAGAAGTCATCCACATCATTCTCGCTACACCATTGGTCATGTCTGTAATTCTCGCTATACCAGGTGTCATCCCTGTACAGGGATGACTCTGGCCTCTTTAGAGCATAATTCGAGTTTAGTTCAACTACATGTAACTTCTTTCTCCCAGTAAGGTTCCAGGGTGAAAGATTTGTTGCGACCAATAGGAGTGTCCGTCTTAAGGGTGCAACGCACAATTTCGGTCACATGATCACGCAACATAGATTTGAAAACAAAGTAAGACGAGCTTAGAGATATTATTTGATGACCCCGTTTAGACTGTGACTAAGTCGAAATGGTTGTAGTATTGGAAGAGGCCCTGGTATCACTTGTAGCGAAGCGGAAAAGAAACATTGACATGTGACAATGAAGGTGAGTCATACAGGCCCGGGTTCCCCGCCCTTCCCCCTCCTCCACTCGTACATGTACGCTAAATCAGTCTGCCTATCACGTCACGTCTGCTCTGGTATCGGTGATACCGCTGTAAATAGTGCCAATTGATACTGCAGATATATCGGGTTCAATTTCTAGGGTGCATTGTGCATTAACAGATCACGTGTTGTATAAGTAGCGGTTTTACAATTAGCCCCCTGTGTTACGATGTATACGCCTCTCACTCGAGCCTAGTGATTATCAAAATCACCATCCATCCTCTGGAGAGCGATTCTGAAAATTAATAGACGAAAGTGACATCTATCGTAACACATGGATTCCAGCTGTATCACAGAAATCTTTTTATAACGGCCCATGCTGGCTTCCTCTCCGGCCGTACGTGGGATGGTAACCAGCGGATGGTCGAGGATTTCTGCCGGACTCTGCTCGGTTTCCTCCCACCATAATGCTGGCCGCCGTCGTATAAATGAAATATTCTTGAGTGCGGCGTAAAACACCAATCAAACAGATAAATAAATAAACGCTACACACAACAGGCGTGTAGATGACAAATGTTTATAACTGAAAAATATGCCCCGTTATCCAAAAGCATATTATTTATTTACACCTACAAACACTGTCTTAAAAAAGTAGATTTCAATTTTTTCAGAAAACTACTCCCGCATATCATAAACATATACACACACTGACTCAGCCAGCAAAGGGATGTTGTGAAATTTTCCGGGAGAACATATCAACAATTTTACACAACACAATGCCCCTGAATGTGATCGATCTTTAAAACAGCCATAGAAAATAGCTGCAAGTGAAAAAATGTAAACGATCTACCATACACAAGATTTACATGTATGGCATTAAAATTTTTATTTTAAATATTATATATATATATTTTAAATTTATATTAAATACACAGATCGAAACCCTCAAACTGTATATGTTATTAAAATCAACAATGCTTGTAAATTTATAATTTTTATGACTCCAGATAGAAAGATCGCGATTCAGGTCTCAGCTGATGAACTATTTTTGGTCAATTATGTTGCCTCAGTTTTCAGTCTTCCGTAGTATAGCTCAAGCTAATCTCCTGCTTCCTGTTATGAGCTTTCTGGGCCCAACCCATTAGATTTGGCGGCAGCCTGAGAGAGCTGAGGTCCGTAGGCGATAACTTGCAGCGACACAATGGCTACTTCCTCAACTTTCCAAGACATAATTTGACATCGTTCATCTATCATGAGTTGATGTATTCGATTGTTAGGGACTGCATCAATCGCCCTTATTATTCGCACCAATATTTTCTCTTCAGGCATGGTCGTTACTATTGGTTTCTCGAGGCTTGAATCCAGCCTCGCTAGCACGGCTACGGCTTTCAGTCATAAGGTTTGTCACGAACATGGCGAAGGGAGGTGACTAGAGGCAAATCTACCCGTACTTCGATACTTTGACCTCTAATGTATTGTGTGGCCATATTGCTACGTCATATGGCTTTTTTTCCGAATGTCGACACCCAGGCAGACACTGCGTAGACATGTAGGCCTACAGAGTCCTGAATATCACACTGAATAATGTTTAGATGTGCTTTTCTCTGAGACCTATGCTTGTCACGCGTAAAGGATTTAGTACACCAAACGTTCGAGATCTTCGAACGAAGGCTCCAAGGGGATAGTTATTTTGAATAATAATGACATTTCGTCTGCAATTTTGTCAAAATGAAAAAAATTTAACAAGTTCGAAATTGATACTGCTTGTTTCATTTGGCCAGGACTTCCTATTTGTGATGAAAATATTTTATTTAAATGTGAAAATAAGACCGAGCCCAATTTGGTGTGGGAGGGGGGGGGGGATGCCCACTCAATACACACGAGTCTAGATTCGGCCATTCTCGACGTAAATCCGAAAATAGGCGAAGTGGTTCACGATTATATACTCGTTTGACTCTGATTTCCTGCCAACAATGTGACCTCGTGCACGCCGCTTAACAAATGACATAATTGTACACTTCTATTGTCCATTATCATGGGCGCACCATTTAGCATAGAAACATATATAGGTTATGCGAAGTCTTAAAAACTGTGCTGGATTTTTTCTGTTTAAATTTTTTTAACATGTTTACCATGTCCCTTAAGGCTACGTGCATTGTTGACAGGCCAGGAGACTGACAGCAGCAGTCATTAAATCGCTCAGCCTGCCTCAAGGCGCATCTATGACGCACAAGTACATGTAAGCCCGTCATGACTGGCAGCTGTACAGCTTACAAGTAAGTTGCCATGGTTTTTATTAAATAGCAATAAAAATGACCTTCCTGAGGAGTATTACATAATGTTAGACGCGTTAGTGAAGACTTTGACCTAACATACTTTACAGCTGCAGAATGCATATGTGCTTGCGTCGTCATGAAACATTTTTTCAGTTACATGACGAGATCGAAGTCCTTAGTATCTATACACTGCGTCTTCTTGTGACGGGGTGAATCCATGCCACCGAACTGCTGCTTCCACTAGAACATCATGCCGTAGACACCAGATATAACATCCCATCCAGTCACATTATACTGACACCGGGTCGACGAGTCCTCTTTACTTGCTTTAACCTTTTCATGGTTTCCTTGTTCTAAGCGCCAATCGAGACAGCCACAACTTTCATTTTCAAAGTGATTGGTATGACCCAGCCCGGGTGTACAGTTAAGGATTTAATGTACAATGAGACGCCCAGCAGTTAATGGCCTCAGCAAATCAGCAAAGCATGCAATTACACTGGCTTAGTTATTTAAGTATACAAGTATAAAAGTATACATTGCCACTTTTTCTACTGTTCATAATGGTAATGGTTAAGAAACAACAGTCTTTGCATTATGATTATCATTTTAATAATTAGTGAGCAGGATTTATTCAACCGCAGCACAGACATTCCACATTTATCTGAAAGACCTGGAGGATTTCAGTCTCTGGCTCACAGAACTTGGGGATGGAAGGTGGAAGTGGGTGAAATTGGCATGGTTTAATACAATGTAAGCTTACCCAGAAACCTGTCACACTCAACACACAAGACATTGTCGCGACTTTAAGGTGCAGTCGGTTCGGAACACGAGTAGGCATATTCTTGGGGTGGAGGGGGAGGGTAAGGGGGAAGCAATGACGAAAGCTTTGGCCGTCTGTAGGTTGTCTGCAAGTACGCACGTGTGTGGCCGTATACGTAGCCACACCAGCTATAGGGTTGACCCTTTTCCTGCTGTCATGCCCACCTGTTAGTTTGTCAAACAACGTGACCCGACGGTTCGAGACGTAGCATAAGGATAATACCTGTAGTGTATCATGAGTGTTGAGTTAAGCATGAAATCATATCGTATTATCCTAGGTTTAGCTTAACAGTCATTTGTACTGTCGCTCACCGTCTCTCTCCTATCACACATAACAGTATAGTTTCGATAATTCGCATCAGACTATAAACACAAATATAATAATAAAAAAAAAGAGTTCACATGACTTAGGGTACATTAGCTTTGGCTGATAGGCCAGTAAGGCCGGGTTGTAAACAAAGATCAACTTACCTGTCGAATCTGTAAGGTATATAGTCACTGTTTTAGGTTCACCTGTCCCAGACAGTTGTCAGCAGTACCTGAGCTGGGATGAGCTCGTCCTACGTCTGTCCTACCCGTGTGCAGCGGTCACGGGTTGTATCACGAGACGCCTTCGACGCACCCCCCACCCCTCTCCCCCGACTTCCCCAGTGATAAGCAACGAGTTCAGAGGACCGTGCTATAAGACGCACAGTCTACTCGGAGGGCTAAGTCTGACGAGCGGTCATAAGACTGCCTCTCGCTTGTATCGTTTCACGGAGACCATGGCTTTAAAAAACTCAGACAAGCGTGTAGTCCTTGCCAACTGAGTACGCCTACGGGTCATACATATGCCACTCTATAGGGCTATACAAGATTCGCTGCCACGGAGGGTAAACGCTTTCACCCTGAGTTTTATACCAGATTTAATCAATGGAGCTAAGCGCTTTATACTTCATTATTTATTTATATGATTGTGGCTTAACGCTAGCTAAATAATTGTATGTATGTATGTATGTATGTATGTATGTATATACATATATATGTATCCCGAAATATCTATTTATTATATATATTAGATTGGTGTTTTACGCCGTACTGAGGAATATTTCACTTTTACGAAGGCAGCCGGCACTATGGTGGGAGCAAACCAGACAGAGCTCGAGGGAGACCCTCAGTTGGGAAATAAATTAACAAAGCAGCACCGTATATATATGAATGCAAAATAGAGTTTTCGATCACCAGTAACTTGCCGAATAGCCCTTATTGACTAACACGTATAGGCTACAATTTTAAAGAATGTTTACATTGCAACTGCTACTCTGTAAAAACGACTGTGTACCACAGGTACACAGATGGTAAGAAAATTGAACATCTACAGCCTTTGTGTACTAGAGGTACACAGCCATGTGTACCACCAATGCGCATATTTTTTTCTGAAGTACACAATTTGTAGATCTCTAGTACACAAAGTTTGTAGCTGTTCAATTTTTTTTTTACAGTGTGAGCATAGTCATTTTTAGAGAGTACATTACGCATATTTCGGAGTTGCATACGTGTAACCTGTGCGCATGACAGTAGTGAATAGAACAACCCTGTCAACCGGGTAGGCCTACATGTATATTGGTTTCAAAATATGCCCTACCATTCGCTTCTTATTTCATTTATTCATTGAATGGTGTTTTACGCCCTACTCACGAGTATTTCACTTGTACGACGGTTCAAGGAATTATGGTCGGAGGAAACCGAGCATGTTGCCGGCAAAACTCACGACTAGCCGCAGGTTGCTGGCAGACCTTCTCACGAACGGCCGAAGAGACAGCCAGACTGAGCCGGACATTAAACTCACAGCGTCTGCATTTGTGTGGGTCTTCTGTGTCATTGTCCATCCCTCGCACTCTAAACTCCTCGGCCACGGAGTCCTTCCGTCTGATTTTACAATAAAGGTTTCTTGGTTTTAATATGTTCTGTCCACTGTATGACTGACTTACTGCCTGTGTGGTGGTAACGCATAATCATTCATTCACTCTGAGAGAGCATGCGTTCTGCTCAAATGCTATATTAGTCGGATTTATGTTTTCACGTCAGCCGTCGAATATGGAAATGTAATACAGATCTGTTTACCTTAAAATGGTGGCAAAATAGGGCCTGTTTACTGGTTATAGACAACTTTTACATTTAATGACTCGATCTGTCAATCAGAAAGCATAATATATAGGCGGAAATGAAAAGTAGGTGGGGAGCCGCGGCACCATGCCAACCAGTCAGACGCTGATCCTGGGGTCCCCAGGGCCCCGGAAGCTCTGGGATGCTGTATAAGTGTAGCCCCTACGAGCGTTTTTGCATTTTAGGAAGATCAAAAATAAAGATACTCATGCTCAAAGTTTTCATTAACTCATTGGTTTTGGCACAAATTTAGTTACCAAATCGCTTTCACGCTTTTCATACTAGCTCTAAGTATAACACAACTACATCGGAAATACGCATTGCATGTGCGTATTGTAAGATGTTTACCTCAGCAGCACGTGATTAAACTGATTATTGTCTGAAAACATGAAAACAAATGCATTTATGGCATTAGCCGGAAACCTAAAAAAAAACCCGAAATGTAAGGACGTGAAGTTCTAGGGGAAATTTCTATACAGCGCTTTTCTGACAACCCCACCGCTGTATCTTTATGTCATGATATAGCTAATTGTATGTGTATATTATTAGTACAATAATAAATAATCAATAAATTGCAAGAAAGTATTAATGCAAAGTAACATGATATAAGGTAAACCTATATTCTCATGTTTTTGTGCAAGAAAAGCTACAAGGAGACTCCATAATGCAGATGCTTATAGTTGCTATATCGCTCAGCGGAAAATTGGACCTATACAGCTTTTTAGGCTGAGGCTTGATGGTGTATGAGTGTTCACCTCGCGAAAAGTGTAATTCAGAGATATCCACCGAATTTGAAGTGTTCCTAGGACTCCTCGTCGTCATATGACTCAAAAATTGCTAGGTACGACGTAAAACCCCAAGCATACAAAACTGAAGTGTAATTCGGAGTTTATGTTTTATTGAGAGGTATTTAGAATATACACTGTGTGTTGACACCCCAAATTCCAGTAGAATAGTAGTCAGCTGTCTCATGCCCAGGCTTATGGGCGTGTTTGCGCAAGCCGCGTCTTTACCGCTATTCGTACTGTCTAAAAGTCATATGCCATTAAAAGCTTATGTTTGGAAAAATTGAAAGTGAAATGCACTCTTCTGGGATAACTGCTTTCCCAGAAAATCGAAGATGGCAAATCAGTGGCATGCACCAAACTGGCTTGCTCTGTGAGGCAGGTGCCACTTAAGCATTTGCTGGCGGTTCACTGATGGTTTTGATCTATTGCATTGGTGTTTAACCCCTTGTACTCAAGAATATTTCACCTATACGATGGCGACCAGCATCATGGTGGGAAGTAACCAGACAGAGCCCGGGGGAACCGACGACCATCCGCAGGTGGATCTTCCCTCGTACGAAGAGGAAGAAAGCGCGAGCTGGGTTGAGCTCACAGCGACCGTATTGGTGACAGTTGATAGTCATGCTCTTGTTACACTTCCTGTCTTCATGGACGACAATGCCCTACCACAATAACCATAAACAATCACTGACCACGTCGGGAACAAAGCGACTGCAACAAGACTGCCAATGCCAGTTCGAAGTCCGGACCTGTCCTTCAGCCGAGTATTAGTTGTCTGATTTCGAGCACGACGAGACGTGATACGCATGGTTACACTGAATATTTGTGGAATACAATTCATATAATGCGAAACCCCGCTTCTCAACGTGAACTTACTTCAAAATGATAGCACTGGCATGTGAACACGATTTATCCCCAGTTAGGCAGTCCTTGACCTCGCCGGCATAAAGTTACTTTTAAATTGCAATTGCGCATCTCTCTGTTATCCACAAAAACAATATGGATTATTAAGAACTTCTTTCCAGCATCTACCCAACCATCTTTTTTATGTTATCGAGCTGTGTGGGGGGTGAGATACTTTTGATGAGGTATAAATTGATATCGAATATATATTTGATAGAAATAGAGCTTAAGTTTATATGGGGATCAATTTTTACGGCGTTGCCGCTCTGCCGCGATCGTATACGTGGGAAAGTCTGCAAACAACCTGAGGATTGTCATACCATAATTCCTCAACCTTTTAGCACATGAAAGAGTAATTTTTTAGTACAATTTATGCACGTTTGTAATTTGATTTTGGAGACAAAACTTACATTGGTTGGGTTGGCTGTTTCAGGGCCTCACTAATAGTATAATATTATCAGTCAATACAGAGTAATGCCTTCAGAATATGCTTGTATAAACACCTTCCCAACATGCGAAAAGATTTCCTCCCACGTATTAGCCGCCTCCGTGTAAGTGAAATTTTCTTGGGTGCGGTATAAAACACCAATCGAATAAAAATAAATAAATGGTTTTGTTTACTACATAATATAATATCGAGTAGGGATAACATATTCCAGCACTGCTAGGAGATAACAACATTACGTTAGGCTCAACAGATTCCTCTTTTGAGTGTATAGCTTCCCGGGGGTAGTACGCAACAATTTTTCAGTTATATGACGACCACGATGCCTTAAAAAGTAGACATATTGTGTCTCCTTGTGACAGGGCGAGTCCAAAGTGATGCCGCCACTGGAATATCACGCAAAAGACACCAGACATGACACTCATCTTGTCACATTATACTGACACTAGGTCGACTTGTTCCCTTGCTCCATTCTCTCAGTGCACACCGCGAAGCGAGGCAGCAAGAAGTACCATTTTTAATGTCTTTGGTATGATCCCGACCCCCCTGATCTTATTCCCACTTCGAGGCGTCGCTCTAACCACCAGACCACCCGGGCGGTAGCTCCCAAGTGTATGATACTATATAAAAGTATACCACAAACATATATGCATTTTAAATGTGTATGAACTGTGCACCTAGTCATTATATGTTCAGATATGACTGTAGTCGGGCTTATGGCCTTATGCGCACTATCAATAAATATTGTTATCAGTATTATTATTTCGTTTACCATACATATGTTCTCTCATTAATCCTTGTATCTTGTCCCATGTCTGTCTCTTCTTTGTTCTCTTAATTTATGCCATCTTAGTTATACGCCTGTACAAACACTTGTCTTCCACCAACATGATGTGCATATCTTCCAAGTCACACGTGGGAAAGTTCGTCAGTGACTTACAAAAGTTCAGTGGTTTAAGCCGATTACTGTGAACTATTCTGTATACGTGAACCACTCTTGAGTAAGACATTCAGCAACAATCAAATAAATATTTGGGGAAAGGAACATTTATGGTACGCCGATGGGCTTACTATTCACGACAAACAAACATTGATTCTATAAGAATCATCTCAAACTAAATGCCTACTAAATTGCTTTATTTTGACAATAAATGCAGGAAGAATTCACGTACCCCATGCGAGACAGATCTATAGCCCCCTAAGACACAAGACTGTGTTACGACAGACGAAAATGCAATAAATCGCATTATTATACGTCACAAGGTAATATTTGGTTTCCATTGGTCAATACACGGTCACATGATATTCCGCAAACCATGATCACGCGCTGATAGCCAACGATCACGGGCCAATAGCCAACGATCTTGTGCGCTTATTCTACAAGTTTATCTCCCTTTCTCCGCTCTCTAAAGTCCACTTGCAGATGAAGTAAACAGTCAGACGATGGTTTTCTCACCTAGCAACGACGTAATCCAGCAATTCAGGGATTCAGCAGAACAGGTCAAATCTTTTCTTTTTTCTTCGGCTTTCTTTTTGAAAAATAAAAACATACAGTGCATGCCGTGGGATTGTCTATGGAAATTTATCAGCTCTCAACAAGTGATGTTCAACTGTACTCTGCACTCGTTGAACATCACTTCTCTCTAGCTCACAATTTCCCATAGACAATCCCAAGACATGCACTATCTCTATGTTATTATACCCTATATTCGTTTCTTAAGGATCAGCAATTCCTGATGCTGCACCCAGTAACGTCGTCCGCGCGACAAGTACTCACGTGACCTTTCCACTATGCTACAACGACATGGGAAGGTCCCATTGAACACTAATGGCGCAAACTCGGCCACCTAGCGTCCGGCTTTCACACGACCAGTTCGGCTCTGCTTCTGTGTTGGACTCTTCTCAGGTTGGGCGCTTTGCATTCGCTACAATTTCGGACGGCTAACGCCAACTGTTAAGTCATAATAAAACTCGAGCAAATTCTATCTCTCTCGGTAGACACCAGGATTCGCCATGTTTGATGAACCTAAGCATCCTGATTTTAATTTATAAATTTTATCCCAAGAACTTATGCTCAGCTATGTCATCAACCTTCACAGCCGTTGTTGTAAAACAAATGTGAAATACTTCTGGTGTTTAAGGAGATTAAATGTCGCCATTGTCTAGATATTGCTCCAAAAAATGAACAACTTGCTAAAACAGAGTGTAAATCCTAAGATAAAATTTACAGAGTAGGCCTACCCATAACGCTTTGCTTCATCAAGCATGGCGCCTTCGTGCGTTACCAAGGTCTAACTGGAGTTAGCTCGATTTTATTATGACACAAGAGTGGACGTTAGGGGTCAGAAATTGTAGCGGTCAACCTAAGGAGAAAAGTGCAACAGAAGCAGAGCCGGGTCGGTAGGTGGCCGAGTTTGCCCTATTAGTGTTCAATGGGACCTTCCCATGGCTTTGTAGCGCAGTGGAAAGGACGTGTGATTACTTGGCTAGGGCCTATCACGTACAGCCGTGTAAAATGACATTGATTTTTGGCCCCGTGGTGAATTTTGTCCCCTTGTAATCAATTTCGTTTGTCTGCTACCGTCGGTTTCACATGTACATTCTGGCAGGTGTATCAAGCAGAATGGAAATCAACACGCTGTCATGAACTAATAATGCATGTTGCAGAGTAGAATACCGTGATGTGCCGGCTTTCGACTGCTGATGTCAATATTAGATGTGTCGACATCAACTGTCTCCAGCTGACAAATCACGACGTTCCACTCGGCACCGTGCAATATTATATATTATATTATTATACCTCACAAGGTGAATTTTGGTTTTCATTGGCCAATACACTGTCACATGATATTCCGCAAAACATGATGCACAGCTCTCACATCTTGAAGCAAAGCAACAGCCAACGATTACGCGCTAATAGATAGCGATCTCGTGCATGTATTCTCTTACAGTTATCTCCCTTGTCAGTTGTCCCTCGTCTGGTTAATGGAATGATGGGCTGCTCAGCCAGGGATGTTCATGGGCAACGAATTAAATTTCTAACATAGCAGGATCTAGAGGATGTTCCCGATCGAAAAGACACCAGAACATCAAAAATGCAACCAAATATGCCGTAAAGGTATTCAAACTATTGCTGAATTAAAGTTTGGGTGCTTCTGTGTCTGAAACACAACCTGTCGTCGGATCAGCTCGACGAACAGCTGCGAAAATTCTTCATTGGAGTTCGTAAAAAAGATGGCGAAAAGTTACAGAAAAACGGCACTAAATGCTTTACGATTTGGGACAGTCCGTTATATGCAGAGAGTGTGCAAGGCTGACATTACCGGCGATTCGCGATTTGCTAGGAGTATTGAACTTTTTAAGGCAGTGACAGTGGATTTGAAGAGAGTTAAGTCCTATTTCAGCGGAGGATTCGAAGTCTCTTTACGCTCATGTATGTATGTCCGTGAAGACATCAGATGGATTACTTCACAAGGTTTGGTTCGACATCATGTTTTATATGTGCTGACGAGGCAGAGAGAATCTGCGGCAGATGAATAAAGACACTTTTGGAGTCGGCAAGGGTTACTACGTAAATTTTAAATCAATAAAGTTAATAAAACATTCATTGCTGAATTAATTGAATAAAAAAAATGAAGAATTAAAGTTATTAAATAAATAAATTACTGATAGGCCTATATTTAGATGAAAGTATATATTGCCAGCGGAACGTTTGCACCCTGTGGGATTAGACACCAATGATCTGAGACATCTGGGGTAAAATGTGTGTCACGAGTTGTCTGTTCAAATGTTCATTTCATTCTTTTATTTTTATTATCCTAAAAAACCGAACCGAACAAAGATAGCGAAAATACATATTTCATTTTCTCTATTATATTGATGACAACATTTATAGAGATGTAATCTTATTTTAGAATTAGCAAACTGTGTAAAATGATTTTTACAATGATAGTAACGTATATGTGAACACTAATGTAAAGCGTACACAATGTATATTTTCCTATATCTACATTTTTCTTTTGTAACAGGACAACCATTATGCCCCGTGAGCAGCTTCAAAAAGTATCTTTCGAAGCTGAACTCTGCAAGACACGACCTGTGGCAAAGACCATGGTGAAAGACAGTGATATCTGGTACATCAGTTCTCTTGTGGGTGTGAAACACGCAGGTGAATACAATGAAGCGGCTGTCACCGAAAGGCCCACCTGTCCAAACCCTACACCCCAACCGTTCCGTTCGGGCAACCATGATGTCGACGCTTGATGCTGACAACTATGGGGCTCGGCATATAATGGCCATCAGCAGACATAAGTCTAAGTCCTCTGTCAGAAGCTATGCCTAAGGCATCACAGACAAACAGAAGGATAGCATGTTCAACCTGGGGCCTCTTGCACGAAGGGATCGCAAACCGAGGTTGATTGTAAATCACTACGATCTCGATTGTAGCCCGGTTGTAACTTACAACCGACAGCCTCTTGCACAAAGAATAGAGGAGTTTCGAGTTTGAAATGTTTTGTTGCAAAAGGTAAAAAGAATCCGACTACATCATGTGACTTGTCAAAAATGTCAGGTAATTTTGTTGACTTTAACTTACGGATCGCCTATCTCAGCGTGTTATGGAGGCACATACGACCTTCCCTTCATTCAGGAGCTTCTTAAGTTCTGGAATTTCCAGCTCCTCAAATCTCCATCGATCATCTAATCTAAATAACTTTTTCTGACACTTTTTTTTAGCCGCCCATGTTGTAGTAAATGTAATCAGAAATAGTTGCCTAACATTTTCGAAATGTCACATGATACGGTAGGACTATTCTTACCTTTAGCGATAAAACAGGTCGAACTCGAAACTCACCTATTGTAAGCCACGATCGTCATAACTTACAATTAAAAACTACAATCAGTATGACCCAGTTGTAAATATTTACAATCGCCCTAAAATTTATCTTTGAATAAATATTCTTTGCCTTAAGTGGACTGCTAGTTAGTGGTTTTCGCCTCGGTTTGCAAATGTGTACACTTTAATTTTCTCAGAAAGGTGTTACAAGAAGCTTTCAACATGTTGTTGCTGTTAGCTACTGAATCATGATGATGTAGAACTCTTTTCACAATGAAGGTAATAAAAAGTTGTTCACTGGTACGTTGCTCATTTACACAGACCGCCTTTATCTACCAGTCAGATTTGATCTCTGATCAACTGCTCCACGCTGGAACTTTCTGCCGCCAACGTCAACTACGAAATACCTAAACGTTGCATCAATACGTCAGATTTTGTGTACACGAGTAAAAAATGGCTTATATAAGTGTTTTATTATGTATTCATCTTTGTATTTGCTTCTTTAATGTATGAAAGATGTACCACTGGTACACTGGAATCTGGAATGCCTAACTGGACCAAGTCCCTGCATATAGCTTCCCGGCCAAGCCTTGCCTTGCACCGGTCATGTGTAAACCCAGAGTCACCTCGGTGAGAGAACTGGACGTTTGTATAACCCGAATAGATACTATCCATGGACTCACCACTGGAAGCCAAGGGACTTGTCATTCTTATATGTTCTACTTTCAATGCAGAGTCAACGGGAATAATGCGGATAGCTGTTTCGAATGCGCATGGCAGGAATTCCTTCGCAAGTGGATAAATAGGCCCTCGTGGCTGTGCTAATAGCATTGTAACCATAGGCAGCCACACACAATTCAGCCCATTTCGTGCATTTTATGTGTCTGTTTGACATTTGAGACTATACATGGGCTCTACGACTGTTTTCAGTGGAAAACTCAGTGAAACGCACAGAAAAAAATTAGACCTGAGCTCTTTACTGGGCTGTCGTCGAAGTCGGTAACGTAAAAAGGATGGCACGAATGACCATGTGCTTTTGTTTGTCTACTGTATGGCGCGTTCTGCTCATGCGCAACTATGCGCAATTCCAAGCCCTTATCTGGCTTATTAGATTCGTCAAAGTTATACAAGTTGGCTACATTTACATGCTAAGTTTATACAGAAGACACATCCACGCGAGTACTAGTCGTCCTTATTGCTTAAATGTATGAGTTAAATCCAAGCTGGGACGGGTCAATCTTTTGTACCTCAGAATCATTCCCGCGAGGATACTGACCCTTCTTGCAGCATGTTACGACAGCACAAATCATATCCAGGTGGGAAACGGTCATTTTTAAAGTTCACATAGCTGTTACAGAATCACATCCAAGCTAGGAGTGGTCATTCTGATAGCCTATATACATGTAGGACCACTACCCATCCACTTCCACATGAAAACTGGACACATTTAGAACCTAATTAGGTGCCACATACCTATAAAAATCCTAAAATATCCCGATCAAAATTGGGCTGGTCATTCTAATAGCAATTCCTGATATCACAGAATTGGCACCAAGCCGAAGTCGGTCATTCTTATAGCCTGTACAGATACTACAGAAGTACCTCCAAGCTGGTACTGGCCATTCTTAAAGCCTATATGTATACTACAGAAGTACCTTCAAACTGAGGAAGTGAGGAAGTTCATTCTTAGAGCATGTGTGGACTACAGAACTATCTCCAAGCTGGAAGTGGCCATTCTTATGGTCTGCACTGACGCTGCAGAACTACCTGCAAATTGATCACTACCATAACAGACAGTCACCGCTGAGCTCTCCGTCGTCAGTTAGGGGCTGGTCAATCTTAGGGCCTGCATAGATATCACAGATGTACCTCCAAGCTGGAACTGGCCATTATGGTCTGCACTGATACCACAGAATGAATGAATGAATGTTTCTTGTTTAACGCCCTACTCAAGAATACTTCACTTATACGAAGGCGGTGTCTCCTTGGTGCAGGACGGATTTCCACCGTATATTTTATCTGGTGCTGCCTCACCGAGACGACTTGCCGAAGACACCCAACAAGCCCACTCACCCAGGCACATTATACTGACACCGGGGCGACCAGTCCACCCTCTATCCTCTTATTGCTGAAGTACCTCCAAACTGGAACTGGCCAGTCTTATGGTCTGCACTGACGCTACAGAATTACCTGCAAATTGATCACTACCGTAACAGACAGTCACCACTTAGCTCTCCATCGTCAGTTAGGGGCTGAGTGCAGAAAGTGTTACACAAGAATACTGATCATCACCCATGTGGACCTGATATTAAGTTTCAAGTCCGGCTAAAGGCTCTGTCCCCCACGTCTAGTAAATGCATGCACACGTAGTTCTTGCATGAGTACATATCCCATATAACTATGAACAGTGGGGCACAAGAAAATCCAGGGGGATATTACACAATACACAGGATCGAACATTGCAGAGCGTTTTCAGGTCTAGCATACAACACAAATTAGGTCCCATGCTTTTAAGACTGTCACTGCACTTTCCAACATATTGCTGTTGTTAATCCATTTAAGTTCATTGCAATTATCTGACAAAAAGGAATAAAATTCGGTTCCATGCTGGAGGTAATAATTGTTAAAGCTTTGAAAATCAATTTAAAGCGTTTAAAATGAATGACACAGCCCTGAAAATGAGTCTTTTCAAAATGATTTCCAAAGCTTTATAATTCATTTTATTTATTTATTTCATGGGTGTTTTACGCAGTTCTCAAGAATATTTCGCTTATGCAACGGCGGCCAGCATTATGGTGGGAGGAAATCAGGCAGAATCCGGGCGATAACCACGACCATCTGCACGTTGCTGGCAGAACTTCATACGTACGGTCGGATAATTCATTTTAAAAACTTTAAACATCCTTTTAGGTTTGAAAGCTAACAGTTGATTTCAGTCTGCTACTTTGTCTTGAAATCCACCATTTACACAAACATGTATGTGTAACTAAGCTGCATGTGTGAGATCACCTTACCGCCTTCAAAGCCCTGAAGTGGGATGAGTGGGGGTAATGAGGACTGGGGGGGAGAGTTTTGTGTGACCGCCTCGGAAAACCCGATGTCAAACTTAAGCCTGCAACAGTGGCTTTCAGTAGTGCGACTCATAGGTCGGCAGAGATAATTAAAAACTCATCTAATGTCAGTAATGTCAGTTGAGACTCACAGAGGCTTTAGTTCAGGTTTCCAGACGTTAAACTGCGAAGTTTGTGAAGGCCAGTCTGAGTTGCTGCAGACAGAACGTGGTTTGTGTGAATCCTGTGTTACGTTGCTCAACAAAACAAGGAAAGGCGGACAATAGATTCTTTGCGTATTCGATTGTAAAGTCACTCTAAAGGCTCTGGCTATGATTCTTTCGTGCAAGCGGGCCCAGCTCGGTAAAGCCGAGCAACACGACGTTGCGGTTCAGCTGGAGATTCACAATGACACTGGATCGGACTTTTTAGCTGAAGGCGATGATCTCTTGCCCAGTGCACAGTGTGATGCCCTTCTGACGAAGATGTCTGCCTCAACACCAGCCGCTGCTGAGGTTACTTAGAGTGCTAGAAATCGCCAGCAGGATCAGTGCTCCATCCTATAGAAAGTCATTGATGCTCCAGGGTTAAGCATTACACCAATTCTCAACAGCTATGTTGTAAATTTTAATTTCAATCTCAAATGGCTGAATTAACTATCTAACAGAAATGTAAATTCTAAAAAATGTGGACCTACTGTTGTTCGGGTTTATTATTTACAACTCTTTAGTAATAAATATTTATTCTGTTTGAACAGTGATCTTAAGAAATATAAAATTAACACATTAACAAACCTTGTATAGGGATATAGTGCCAAGTTATATGTTTTTTATTCTTTGGCTCTTTTAAACTACACATTCACAAATAACAATGATAATTAATTGCACATATAGAAAGCAACTGACATTACAAAATCTAAATTATTTTCAACCATTCAGTTTTGTTTACATGATAACTGAGTTTGTTAGTATAATACGACAAGGCAATTATTCTGTGTTTTGTCTAATATTTATTAATAAGATATGATATCTATAGCTATGATGTTTTAAATGAATGAATGAATGATTGTGGCATAACGCCACATCGGCAATATCTCAGCCATATCGTGGCGAGAACAAGGTGGAAACACGAGACAGTTATGATGTTTTAAGGTCATTATATAAAACACATGGTATTAAATTATTAACTATGTATTTGTTTTCCGGCATTTTAACGTTAAATAAAATAAAAATTTAGAAATTATACAGATGAATTTTTTCTCCACTTAGAATATGATGCATTTGCGAACTATTTCACTGTCAAAGTGATTGATTGATAAATTGGTTGGCCTTTTTATTGAACTGTTGAAGAGTATGACAGCAGTATGATAGCTGTCCTAGGCGGAGGGGAACCAGTTCGTGACGTCATTCCACAACAACTTACTTTTATCTGCAGAAACACGGGAGTACGGTTGGTTATCGATAGCATCTTTAAGGAGCAGAACTTTCTTTTCTTTTTTCATTACACTTCTTTTCTTATGATAAAACAGATAGTGGATGCCTTGGTATGGGATATCAGGAATTGTCAGCTCTCGACAAGTGATGTTCATCTCGTGCTCTGCACATTACTTGTTTTTGAGCTAACAATTCCTGATATCCCATACCACAGCGTGCACTATCTGTATAATATTACACGTTACATTTGGCAGATTATCTTTTCAGTGTCCAGATTCCCGGGGATAAACACAAACATATGCTTTATCTATGAAATTATTAAACTCTGCATTAACTGATTTATTTTATGTATTTATGTGATCGTTGCTTAACGCCATAAATAACGACTTTCAGATATTTAGGTGGAGCAGACCACTGACCTTTGCCAAGTTACTGACGAACCTTCTCACCTGTGACGCACGTATATGCCCCTCATGCTTGAAGAAGGCAAATGATCCTTAAACAACGAAGGTAAAGATTTGCCTTCGAAGTGAGATAAGTCACATGCCACGAGAGCATGCGTTCTTATTCCCACTCGACCAATTTAACTGATCTCATTGATGCTTGGCGCCGACGATACTCCAGGATTTTTCATGGCCATCAGATTTACTGGTGGTGGAAACCTGTCGACCAAAGCTACAACCTTATTCTTACTACAACCGTCTCGTTTGATCAGAACCTATATGAATTAACGGATAAGCGGGGACTCCAAATAAAGGCAGAAAATCACAAATGCAAACATGAACATGTATTAGAATGGATCTTATTTTACTTTTATTATACTCAACGAAGGCACTTTTGTGTCATGATGGTTTGTACAGCTCAATACTTACATATACATATATTTCCGACACCTTGACAATTCCGGTGCTCACAATCAGTAAATGTTTTGTGCCTGCAAAAAAGGTTTGACCAGTTTTTTTCACATGAAGCAAACCAACAACGCGGTATAGTGCACCAAGCCTCATAAGATGATCGACCATATACCGCGAACAATTATAATCTGACATAAAATATATTTACACCGACACACGGCGATCTTATCTATATGCGTGGTTTTTTCAAGTTTTCGAACACTTCCGTCAAAGACTGAAGTACATCGTAATGCATGGCAGCGATACATCATGAGTGACAAAACATTATCTTACGCACTGTCTAAAACAGATTCAACAAAGCAGAGACCTTTTCTGCAAAGCGTGGGCAAGCTTGACCGGACGTAACTGTTATCGTAACACATACAGTAAAGTGATACGTTGCCGTGAAAGTTGCTCCAGTGCGCCGCCAAAGTTACACACGTTTTGGAGACCAGGTCCTTCAATGGGCGTCTTCTCTTCAGGAGAAAGACTAGAGTTACGAATCAAGCACAGTGCGGGATGTTTACCAAATACCACCAATACGAATCATTGTAGTTCTTAGCACGCAGCTTTGTCTTTCTATACGCAAAATAGTACATCACACAATGAACTGTAATCAAAGAAGTCCTTTTCTTCCCGTGGATTTCACTGAAGTTAAGCGCCTTTCACATTCAGTAAATGTATCACATCTAAAGAGAGTCAGATCCCACGGCGTCTATAATACAGACTTGCTCCTTATTAGGTCTGAAGAAATCTAGTGTGTCAAGATTTAACTTCAGATCTAGTTTGTGGCAAGCCAGCCAGCGTGCAGCCGCTACAAGATCCGACTTCAGCGATCTAGCTTGTGACAATGTCGACGAACGACCAGCCGCTACTAGATCCGACTTCAGCGATCTAGCTTGCGACAATGTCAACGAACGACCAGCCGCTACAATATCCGAATTCAGCGATGTAGTTTGCGACAAGTTAGGAAACGACTAGTCACTACTAGATCGGAATTCATTAAGATCGAATATATCACAATATAAAACGATCCGATCAATAAAATATCTATTACAAGTATCAAAATAACAGTATAGCATAAAATTTGTCGAAACATAAACTGTTCTATAGACTACCTGATCCCACTGTCAAAAACTGTATTAAACCCTTACTCCAAACTCCTTAATCCAAAAGTTGTGGATGCTAACCGCCCGCTAAAATTAGGTTGAGGAACATTGCGAAAGTCAGGCAAGCTGTTGCGCGCACCTTCAATCTGATTTCAGATGTTACATGTATAGTCTATTGCCGGGGCAGGTTTAAACAAAAACAAAAAAAAAAACAAACTCTGCTGCAGCTTGCAAATCGACGGTGATGCAACACGAAAGCAACTCCATGGAATGTTGGCAAATATTGTAAAGATTAAACAAAACTGCAAAATTCCCATGTGAGCAATTCTAGAAGACCTTGTTGCACTGAACACAATGTTTCTTTACTCCACAACACACTTTCCGCTTTCCAACGCAAATGTACATAAGTATAAACTTTCCCAGACATGTTTATAGCGTATAGACTGTTATATTAGTCGCAGGTCTAAAACTGTAGAATGACACAAATGCCAACTTCACGTATGAGATTTCTTCAAGGATTTCTCTTAGTAAAAACCACGTTGGCAAGTACAGTCCCAGTCTGGAACTCTCCACAAGGATTAGTAGCCTGTTCCAGACAGGAGTCAGCCGGGTCCCAACCAGTGTAACAAAGCTCCCAAATAATGGTACACAGGTTATTTTACCCATATTTCTCCTACTGTTGGGGATTTTTTGGTCAGGGCAAAATATGTTGAGATTAGCCAAACTGACACAACCTCACTGGGTTGGGAATTTCCCAAACCTAAGGGAATTTTCTCTATTCAGTCTTGTGTGTAGAATTACTATACGACACTGGTGAATTTCTCCATTTTGGAGCGCCACAGATCACCACTTAGGAGGAACATTTCCAGAACACTTCCAGCGCACTATTGTAGTTTCCTGAACCGAGTTTTTGTGACAAATTTTACTGATAATGATGAAAAGCATTAATGACCAGCTCCACAGTGCTGCATTTAGAAACCACCCATTAAACGTCATGATATTTAACATGATAATTAAAATGATCGTGCTCCCAATACACTGAGCAAATCGCATACATCGGAAAAAAAACATTTAAAACAGTGAAAACCCAAAACTTCCAAAAAAAAATAAACAGGCGTCTGACCAGAATCGGATTTCTTATAGACCATGTTAAAAATAAAACATCCATTAGGGCATAAAGGTTAATCGCAAAGTGCAGATATGCACTAAAATGTATATGTAAATAAATTACTTACCCACATATATAAAACATTCAAACAAGAACCCCCTGACCCAGATAAATGAAGGCAAAGAAATGAATGACAGAAAAAAGCATAAAAAACATAAGACGACCCCTTTCCTCGTCCTAAAAACATCCACATCCACACTCACATTCACATCCACACGTTAATCCCGTGTTTGGAATGATATTTCAGACTAAGACTGCCATAACAATTCCAATGCTTTGTTAAGCGACTCCCCAATTTGCTGCCATAACCATTCCAATGTTTTGGGATGCCATTCCAGACTTGTACACATAACTAGTACAATGTTCTCAGCAGATATTCCAAAGACTGTTTGCCGTAGCCTTTCAAATGCCTGGGATACCATTCCTGATTTTTGTTGCCATATCCATTCCTCAGTTTGGTTATCATATTCATTCCAGTGTTCGGCTGCCGCCGGCCTTCACATCTTTTTGGGATGCAATTCCTGAGTTTTGTTGCCATATCCAATCCACAGTTTGGTTTCCATAAAAATTCCACGGTTTGGGGGAAACAATAATCAGAAAAACACTATGGATTTCAGGGTTGCATTAAGACAAGGTTATGTGCAAATAAGAAGTCTCCCAAACATTGCATTGTCTCTATAAACAAATATGGCCATTGCTTAAGGAAACATTTGTTTTGTTTTGCAGATATACAAGGGATTTCTGAGAAATGGGAACGCAACAGGTATCAAGGTAAAGTCACTCCTGTAGCATCAACCAAATCTGATGGATGCATCTCACACAGTCTATATCCCCTGTCACTCTTTCTCATAACAATACTTCTCATTCCAATCTGGGCCAAATCCATTGTGATGTCACGAGGCCACAGAAACATTGAACAACTATAAACAATGTATGGAACATCTGGCTGACCAAATGGTTACGATTTGGTCAAATGCATCTTGCTGACTGACACCTTGGAAAGGTTCATTAACCAGACATTGTATTTTTTCCCCCCAGTGCAGCTTGGGGCTGATAAACTGTGCTTCCTGTCAAAGCACAGTGCACTTACAGCCAGGATTCCACTGAGATTATGTTAATCCCATCATGCTTTAATAGTTTTGGTAGAACAATGTTTATGGCAAAACAGACTGACTACTATCAAACATGCTTTGATGACAGATAAAGCCCTAGGTTTTCACGATCCCCTTGAAGACTGGTACAGCTGACGTGTGGTACACCAGAGGTCAAAATTCACACTTCAGAAGGCATGACAAACTCCTTCAGTGTCACCACCAAGTATACCTCTGCATTTTCTGGACGTCACATAAATTGTGCAGCGGCAGAGCTGGCACAGGAGAATAACGCTCATTACATCACCTGCTATCAGCTCACAGACAACTGGTAGGAAAAAAATCATGATCACTCCTGTTCACCCCACCATACTATGTACACAGCCAATACATGTAAGGATAGTCTGTGGGACCCACCATACTATGTACACAGCCAATACATGTAAGGATAGTCTGTGGGACCCACCATACTATATACACAGCAATTACACATACAGCTAACAGGAACCACCATACATGAAGAACAGGGACGTGCCAAATGAATTACGTTACAAAGAAAAGAAAACATTCACAAATCTGTGAGTCATAAGCTGATGCGATTCATTACAAACTTACACTGCTCATGTGATTCTCACATGAGAAATAGAAAAAAAAAAATCAGTTATAACAGCGACAATATTATCTTACTGAAAAGACGCGGTGCATTCACTCAAGTTTTGGGTAAGTTCAGCCTTTGTGGAATTCATAGGAAAATATAGGAGCTTTTTTTTTTCATTCTGAATAAGTCAAGGTCACAGTCATTGGTTTTTTCGGCAGATGCATAGTTGATATGTTTATCCGTCTACCCTTAACCGTCTTCACGTCTTGCGAGCGAAACTCCAGATTTGTCGATCGATTCCCGTGCAGGGTTTCATCTGGAGAGACTGCCCATCTATCGACACTTCCATGCACTTCTTCGTGTTCACATGGTATATGGTGTTGTCCTGGAAAATTAAAAAAAGAACAAAGACAATGGTCATTACAAAGCTATACTGGCTTGACCCACATTCAAGGAGTACAAACTGACTTTTGGCTGGTACATCACACGTCTCACAAGAGCAACCATACTAGTAAGAGCTGAACGGGAACAAAGACAATGGTCATTACAAAGCTATACTGGCTTGACCCACATTCAAGGAGTACAAACTGACTTTTGGCTGGTACATCACATGTCTCACAAGAGCAACCATACTAGTAAGAGCTGAACGGGAACAAAGACAATGGTCATTACAAAGCTATACTGGCTTGACCCACATTCAAGGAGTACAAACTGACTTTTGGCTGGTACATCACACGTCTCACAAGAGCAACCATACTAGTAAGAGCTGAACGGGAACAAAGACAATGGTCATTACAAAGCTATACTGGCTTGACCCACATTCAAGGAGTACAAACTGACTTTTGGCTGGTACATCACACGTCTCACAAGAGCAACCATACTAGTAAGAGCTGAACGGGAACAAAGACAATGGTCATTACAAAGCTATACTGGCTTGACCCACATTCAAGGAGTACAAACTGACTTTTGGCTGGGACATCACACGTCTCACAAGAGCAACCATACTAGTAAGAGCTGAACGGGAACAAAGACAATGGTCATTACAAAGCTATACTGGCTTGACCCACATTCAAGGAGTACAAACTGACTTTTGGCTGGGACATCACACGTCTCACAAGAGCAACCATACTAGTAACAGCTGAACGTGAACAAAGACAATGGTCATTACAAAGCTATACTGGCTTGACCCACATTCAAGGAGTACAAACTGACTTTTGGCTGGGACATCACACGTCTCACAAGAGCAACCATACTAGTAAGAGCTGAACGGGAACAAAGACAATGGTCATTACAAAGCTATACTGGCTTGACCCACATTCAAGGAGTACAAACTGACTTTTGGCTGGGACATCACACGTCTCACAAGAGCAACCATACTAGTAACAGCTGAACGTGAACAAAGACAATGGTCATTACAAAGCTATACTGGCTTGACCCACATTCAAGGAGTACAAACTGACTTTTGGCTGGGACATCACACGTCTCACAAGAGCAACCATACTAGTAACAGCTGAACGTGAACAAAGACAATGGTCATTACAAAGCTATACTGGCTTGACCCACATTCAAGGAGTACAAACTGACTTTTGGCTGGGACATCACACGTCTCACAAGAGCAACCATACTAGTAACAGCTGAACGTGAACAAAGACAATGGTCATTACAAAGCTATACTGGCTTGACCCACATTCAAGGAGTACAAACTGACTTTTGGCTGGGACATCACACGTCTCACAAGAGCAACCATACTAGTAAGAGCTGAACGGGAACAAAGACAATGGTCATTACAAAGCTATACTGGCTTGACCCACATTCAAGGAGTACAAACTGACTTTTGGCTGGGACATCACACGTCTCACAAGAGCAACCATACTAGTAAGAGCTGAACGGGAACAAAGACAATGGTCATTACAAAGCTATACTGGCTTGACCCACATTCAAGGAGTACAAACTGACTTTTGGCTGGGACATCACACGTCTCACAAGAGCAACCATAC